>OY997268.1:238981757-239581757 GCA_963921465.1 Triticum timopheevii
TGGTAGTTTCTTCGCTCAATAATTCTTATTAATTCCAAAAATAACTTTCGTGGAGTTTCAGGATTTTTGGAGCAGTGCAGAATAGGTTTCCAATGTTTGCTCCTTTTCCAGCCAGAATTCCAGCTGCCGGCATTCCCCCTCTTCATGGTAAACCTTGTAAAATAAGAGAGAATAGCCATAAGTATTGAGATATAATGTGTAATAACAGCCCATAATGCAATAAATATTGATATAAAAGCATGATGCAAAATTGACATATCATGTCCCCCAAGCTTAGACCTCGCTTGTCCTCAAGCGCAAGCAGAAATCGAAAAATATGCCCACATGTTTAGAGATAGAGGTGTCAATAAAAATAAAATATGGACATGAGTGCATCATGATCATTCTTATAATAGCAACGTATATAGATTTTATCATATGATTTCTTATGCTCAAGTAACAATCAATTCACAATGTCAAGTATAGTTCAGAAACTTCATTGGGAACTAACAAATTATAATCTCAGTCATTGAAGCAATTGCAATTTATCATAACATCAGAAAGAGTCAAGAATAGAGCCTTTCAGCAAGTCCACATACTCAACTATCATATAGTCTTCTACAATTGCTAACACTCACGCAATACTTGTGGTTATGGAGTTTCAACCGGACACTGAGAAAGATAGGAGGTTATTGTGTTGCCTCCCAACGTATTCACCTTTGGGTGATGTCAACCATAATAATTCATGCTAACTTACATCCAATTGGATATATATATATATATCAAGATCTTTCAAACACGAGGAGCTTTCCAAAGGATAAAATGAAAAAGGGAAAGGTGAAGATCACCTTGACTCAAGCATAAAGTAAAAACATAAAGTAAAAGATAGGCCCTTCACAGAGGGAAGCAGAGGTTGTCATGTGCTTTTAGGGTTGGATGCATAAAATCTTAATGCAAAAGAACGTCACTTTATATTGCCACTTGTATGTGGACCTTTATTATGCAGTCTTTCGCTTTTATTGCTTCCACAACAAGATCGTATAAAGCTTATTTTCTCTACACTAATAAGTCATACATATTTAGAGAGCAATTTTTATTGCCTGCCACATGACAACTTACTTGAAGGATCTTACTCAATCCATAGGTAGGTATGGTGGAATCTCATGGCAAAACTGGGTTTAAGGGTATTTGGAAGTACAAGTAGTATCTATACTTGGTGCAAAGAATTTTGGCTAGCATGAGGGGGAAAGGCAAGCTCAACATGTTGGGAAGATCAATGACAATATACTTTAACTGAGATGTGAGAAAACATAAACCATTACATTGTCTTCCTTGTCCAACATCAACTATTTTAGCATGTCATACTTAATGAGTGCTCACAATCATAAAATATGTCCAAGATAGTATATTTGTATGTGAAAACCTCTCCTTCCTTATTACTTCCTACCAAATGCAACGATGACCAAAATTATGTTTGTCAACTCTCAACAACTTTTATGCCTCATACTTTCTATGTGTGAAGTCATTACTATCCATAAGATCAATATGAACTCTTTTATTCTTTCTACTTCCTCAAGATCATAGCAAGATAGCAAAGCCCTTGACTCAACACTAATCTTTATTATAGATAGCTCACGGACTCGATTACATAAAGAGATCACAAAGCAAAACTCAAAACTACTTGATACTAAAACTTCAATCTACTAGATCAAGATACTACTAAAAGGATCGAACTAAATAAAATGGTAAAGATAGGAGTGTGATGGTGATACGATACCGGGACACCTCCCCCAAGCTTGGCAGTTTCCAAGGGGAGTGCCCATACTCATGTGATTATGTCTCCTTCTTCATGGTTGGTGTTATGATCTTCTTGGCGATGATGCCCCTCAGGATACGATTCTCCTCCTCGAGCTTATTGACTTGTTGTTTGAGGTCCATAATTTCTTTGCGGAGCTTGCCCGTAATGGCTAAAGCTCCCTTTACCCAAGGATGCTGCATAGCTTCTAGAGAACAAGTGATGCTCTTTTTCATATTTTCATAAGAAAGAAATTTAACGTTGGAAGGGATGACCGAATTTGGAATAGCCGAGCTATGTTGTTCCCCCATCATGAATCCTGCTTGGAGACGAGAGGTAACTTATTGATCTTCCTCCATGGCATCTATCCTTTTCAAGTCGTCCTCCATCTCATCCTCCGTTGATGGTCCAAAGTGATAAGCATCGCTATTTGCTCCTGGACCTGGTGTCGGGTGAGACACCCGACTCTCCCCGACTGACTCTTGAGAAGACACCTTGCTCTTAATCTGCAACAGGAACAACTCGAAACAAAAACAGAGGATATTTGCGTGATATGGTGGTCAAAGCCTTCGGGAGATTATATAATGAATTTTTACTAACCAAAGTACGTAATGTGCAAGAAGACGGAGTCTGGGAGGCACACGAGGTGGCCATGAGACAGGGGGCGCGCCCAGAAAGGGTGGGCGCGCCCTCCACCCTCGCGGAGGCCTCGTGTCCTTCCCGGACTACTTATTTCTTTCCAAAATTCTTAAATATTGCCATTAGAATTGTTTTGGAGTCGGTTTACTTACCGTACCATATACCTATTCCTTTTTGGAGTCTGGACGTTCTTGAAAGTGTCCCTTATGTATTCCTCTGGGGTTACGGTCTCAACAATATTAGTTTCAACATTGATAGGATTACCTGAGATATAATGTTTAATTCTCTGACCGTTCACCACTCTCGGACTTGTGCCTTCGAAGTTGTTGATTTTTATTGCACCGGAACGATAGACTTCCTCGATAATGTAAGGACCTTCCCATTTAGAAAGAAGTTTTTCCTGCAAAAAATCTTAAACGGGAGTTGAATAATAACACATAATCACCTACGTTAAACTCACGCTTTTGTATCCTTATGTCATGCCAACGTTTGACTTTTTCTTTGAATAGCTTGGCATTCTCATAGGCTTGGGTTCTCCATTCATCAAGTAAGCTAATATCAAATAACCTCTTCTCACTGGCAAGTTTGAAGTCATAGTTGAGCTCTTTAATTGCCCAATATGCTTTATGTTCAAGTTCAAGAGGTAAGTGACATGCTTTTCCATAAACCATCTTATACGAAGACATACCCATAGGATTTTTATATGCAGTTCTATAGGCCCATAATGCATCATCAAGTTTTTTGGACCAATTCTTTCTAGATCTATTTACAGTCTTTTGCAAAATTAATTTGAGCTCTCTATTGCTCAACTCTACTTGACCACTAGACTGCTGGTGATAAGGAGATGCAGTTCTATGATTAACGTCATACTTAGCAAGCAACTTACGGAAAGCACCATGAATAATATGTGAACCCCCATCAATCATAAGATATCTAGGGACTCCAAACCTCGGAAAAGTAACTTCTTTAAGCATTTTAATATAAGTGTTATGATCAGCACTACTAGTTGGAATAGCTTCTACCCACTTAGTAACGTAATCAACAGCAACTAAAATATGTGTATAACCATTAGAGGCAGGAAAAGGTCCCATATAATCAAAGCCCAAACATCAAATGGTTCAATAACAAGAGAATAATTCATAGGCATTTCTTGACTTCTACTAATATTACCAATTCTTTGACATTCATCATAAGATAAGACAAACTTACGAGCATCTTTGAAGAGAGTAGGCCAATAAGAACCAGATTGCAATACCTTATGTGCAGTTCTATCTCCAGCGTGGTGTCCTCCATATGATTCAGAGTGACACTTGCGTAGGATCTGTTCCTGTTCATGCTCAGGTACACAACGTCTAATAACACCATCTACTCCTTCTTTATAAAGGTGTGGGTCATCCCAGAAGTAATGCCTTAAATCATAAAAGAACTTTTTCTTTTGCTGGTATGTGAAACTAGGTGGTATAAATTTAGCAACAATGTAATTAGCATAATCAGCATACCAAGGAGCAGTTCGAGAAGCATTAATGACCGCTAATTGTTCATTAGGAAAGCTATCATCAATAGGCAGTGGGTCATCAAGAACATTCTCTAACCTAGAAAAGTTGTCTGCAACGGGGTTCTCAGCTCCCTTTCTATCAATAATATGCAAATCAAACTCTTGAAGCAAGAGAACCCGTCTAATGAGTCTAGGCTTAGCATCTTTCTTTTCCATAAGATATTTAATAGCAGCATGATCAGTGTGAATAGTAACTTTGGAATCAACAATATAAGGTCTAAACTTATCACATGCAAACACATCTGCTAAGAACTCTTTTTCAGTAGTAGCATAATTTCTCTGGGCAGTATCAAGATTATTACTAGCATACTAGATAACATTCAGTTTCTTATCAACTCTTTGCCCAAGAACAACACCTACAACATAATCACTAGCATCACACATAATTTCAAAGGGTAAATTCCAATCAGGTGGCTGAACAATAGGTGCAGTGATCAAAGCTTTCTTAAGTATTTGAAATGCTTCTACACAATCATCATCAAAGACAAAAGGAATAACTTTTTGCAATAAATTAGTCAGAGGCCTAGAGATTTCAGAAAAGTCCTTAATGAACCTCCTATAAAAACCGGCATGACCAAGGAAACTTCTTATACCTTTTATGTCCTTGGGATATGGCATCTTTTCAATAGCATCAACTTTAGCTTTATCAACTTCAATACCTCTCTCAGAAATCTTGTGCCCCAAGACAATGCCTTCATTAACCAGAAAGTGGCACTTTTCCCAATTCAAGACAAGACTAGTGTCTTCTCATCTCTGTGAAACTCGATCAAGGTTGCTCAAGCAATCATCAAAAGAGGATCTATAAACAGAGAAATCATCCATGAATACCTCACAAATCTTTTCACAAAAGTCAGGGAATCTAGCCATCATGCATCTTTGAAAGGTAGCAGGTGCATTACATAAACCAAAAGGCATACCTCTATAAGCAAAAGTACCGAAAGGGCAAGTAAAAGTAGTTTTTGATTGATCCTTTGCTGACATAGGTATTTGAGAGAAACCAGAATAACCATCTAGAAAGAAGAAATGTGTGTGTTTGGATAGTCTTTCTAGCATTTGATCGATAAAAGGTAAAGGGTAATGATCTTTCTTAGTAGCTTTATTTAATTTACGGAAATCAATTACCATCCTATAACCTGTAATAACTCTTTGCGGGATCAATTCATATTTATCATTAGGAACGACAATAATACCTCCCTTTTTAGGAACACAATGGACAAGGCTTACCCAATCACTATTAGCAACGGGATAAATTATACCTGCCTCAATGAGCTTTAGTATCTCCTTTATTACCACTTCTTTCATCTTAGGATTCAATCTTCGTTGAGGATCTCTAACTGGTTTGGCATCGTCCTCCAAATTAATTTTGTGTTGTCATAACGTGGGACTAATGCCATTGAGATCATCCAGAGTATATCCAATAGCAGCACGGTGCTTCTTTAGAGTTTTCAATAATCTTTCTTCTTCTTGCTTTGAAAGGTTAGCACTAATAATAACAGGATATATTTTCTTTTCATCAAGATAAGAATACTTAAGATCAGGTAATGGTTTGAGTTCAAACACGGGATCACCCTTGGGAGGAGGAGGATCCCCAAGAATTTCAACGGGTAGGTTGTGTTTTAGAATAGGTTCCTGTTGAAGGAACACTTCATCTATTTCCCTTCTTTCCTTCATAAACATATCATTTTCATGGTCTAGCAAATATTGTTCTAACGGGTCAGTAGGAGGCACGGCAATAGAAGCAAGACCAATAATCTCATCCTTACTAGGTGATTCTTTATCACGGGGCTGTCTACAAAACTTAGCAAAATTAAACTCATGAGACACATACCCTAAGCCAATTGTAATAGTATCATTTTTGCAATCAATCCTAGCCTTAACAGTATTCAAGAAGGGTCTACCAAAAATAATGGGACAAAAGTCATCCTGTGGGGAACTAAGAACAGGAAAATCAGCAGGATATTTAACCTTCCCACACAAGACTTCAACATCTCTAACAATCCCAATTGGTGAAATAGCATCTCTATTGGCAAGCTTGATAGTAACATCAATACCTTCCAATTCAGCGGGTGCAATGTCATGCATAATTTATTTATATAAGTCATATGGTATTGCACTAGCACTAGCACCCATATCACATAAGCCATGGTAACAATGATCTCCTATTTTAACAAAAATAACAGGCATGCCTACAACAGGTCTATGTATCTTAGCATCTGGTCTAACAATATTAGCAGTCTCACCACAGAAATAAATAATATGCCCATCTAAATCATCATCCAAGAGATCTTTAACCATAGCAATACTAGGTTCAACTTTGATTTGCTCAGGAGGTGTATAAGTCCTATTATTATTCTTACGAACAATAGAAGTTTTAGCATGATCCTTTATCCTAACAGGAAAAGGGGGTTTCTCAACATAAGTAGTAGGAACAATAGGATCACTATAAGTGACAGTATTTTGTTCAACAAGAATAGGTGCAACTACTTTTACTTCAATGGGAGGATTATATTTAAACCACTTCTCCTTAGGGAGATCAACGTGAGTAGGAAACGATTCACAGAAAGCAGCTATTATCTCAGAGTCAAGTCCATACTTAGCGATAAATCCACGAAAAGCATCGGTATCCATAAAAGATTTAACACAATCAAACTTAGGTGTCATACCTGACTCCTTACCATCGTCAGAACCCCAATCTTCAGAGTTGCGTTTAATTCTTTCCAATAAATCCCATTTGAATTCAATAGTCTTCAGCATATCTGAACCAGCACAGGAAGTATCGAGCATGTTGCGATCATTGGGAGAAAGCCGAGCATAAAAGTTTTGAATAATCATTTCTCTGATGAGCTCATGATTGGGGCATGAATATAACATTAAATTAAGCCTCCCCCAAGCTTGAGCGATGCTTTCTCCTTCGCGAGGCCAGAAATTATATATGTAATTATGATCATGATGAATAAGATGCATAGGATAGAACTTCTGGTGAAATTCCAACTTCAATCGTTTATAATTCCAAGATCCCGTATCATCGCATAGCCTATACCATGTCAATTCATCTCCCTTCAAAGATAAAGGGAAGACCTTCCTTTTGACAACATCATCAGGAATACCTGCAAGCTTAAATAATCCACAAACTTCATCCACAAAGATAAGGTGTAAATCAGGATGCAATGTTCCATCTCAAACAAAGGGATTAGCTAGCAGTTTCTCTATCATACTCGAAGGAATCTCAAAGTAAATATTTTCAGTAGGTTCAGTAGGTTGAGGAGCAACTCTTTGATCTTCTAGTCGGAGTGAAGATACCCCGAACAAGCTCCTCAAAGGATTAGTTTCCATAGTAACAAGTGACAGAAAATTTCAGCACACTATATAAATGTTTCCTTACCAAGTTCCACTCACCAAAGGCGCTTCACTCCCCGGCAACGGCGCCAGAAAAGATTCTTGATGACCCACAAGTGTAGGGGATCTATTGTAGTCCTTTCGATAAGTAAGAGTGTCGAACCCAACGAGGAGCAAAAGGAAATGACAAGCGGTTTTCAGTAAGGTTTTCTCTGCAAACACTGAAATTATAGATAATAGATAGTTTTGTGATAAGATAAATTGTAACGGGTAACAACCAATGAAAGTAAATAAAGTGAAGCAAGGTGGCCCAATCCTTTTTTGTAGCAAAGGACAAGCCTGGACAATTTCTTATAATGAGAAAAGAGCTCCCGAGGACACATGGGAATTATCGGCAAGCTAGTTTTCATCACGCTCATATGATTCGCGTTCGGTACTTTGATAATTTGATATGTGGGTGGACTGGTGCTTGGGTACTACCCTTACTTGGACAAGCATTCCACTTATGATTAACACTATTGCAAGCAGCCGCAACTACAAAAGAAGTATTAAGGTAAACCTAACCACAACATTAAACATATGGATCCAAATCAGCCCCTTACGAAGCAACGCATGAACTAGGGTCTAAGCTTATGTCACTCTAGCAACCCATCATCTACTTATTACTACCCAATGCCTTCCTCTAGGCCCAAATAATGGTGAAGTGTCATGTAGTCGACGTTCACATTACACAACTGGAGGAGAGACAACATACATCTCCTAAAAATATCGAACGAATACGAAATTCACATGACTACTAATAGCAAGACTTCACCCATGTCCTCAGGAACAAACGTAACTACTCACAAAGCATATCCATGTTCATAATCAGAGGAGTATTAATATGCATTAAGGATATGAACATATGATCTTACACCAAGTAAACTAATTAGCATCAACTACAAGGAGTAATCAACACTACTAGCAGCCCACAGGTACCAATTTGTGGTTTTGATACCAGATTGGATACAAGAGATGAACTAGGGTTTTGAGAGGAGATGGTGCTGGTGAAGATGTAGATGGAGATTGACCCCCTCCCGATGAGAGGATCGTTGGTGATGACGATGGTGATGATTTCCCCCTCCTGGAGGGAAGTTTCCCCGGCAGAACAGCTCTGCCAGAGCCCTAGATTGGTTCCGCCAAAGGTTCCGCCTCATGGTGGCGGAGTTTTGTCCCGTAAGCTTGCTTTTGATTTTTTTTTTCCAGGGTAAAAGCCTTCATATAGCAGAAGATGGGCACCGGAGGGCCACCAGGGGGCCCAGGAGACAGGGGGCGTGCCCAGTAGGGGTGGGCGCGCCCCCCACCCTCCTGGCCAGGGTGCGGGCCCCCTCTGGTAATTTCTTCACTCAATAATTCTTATTCATTCCAAAAATAACTTTGTGGAGTTTCAGGATTTTTGGAGCAGTACATAATAGGTTTCCAATGTTTGCTCCTTTTCTAGGCAGAATTCCAGCTGCCGGCATTCCACCTCTTGATGGTAAACCTTGTAAAATAAGAGAGAATAGCCATAAGTATTGAGATATAATGTGTAATAACAACCCATAATGCAATAAATATTGATATAAAAGCATGATGCTAAATGGATGTATCACCCCCTTTAATAGTACGATGTTTCCTATGACTCAAGAAAGCGAAAATGAAACTATGAAAACAAAAGTCTTCACGCTTCATAATCCTCGCATGAATATCCAAGTCTTCAGGGTCACACCAATTTCTTCACTTTCAAAATCTTCAGGAGAACCAAATTCTTCAGCTGAAGACATACATTTTTAGGGGTCGACTTTCACAATAAATATCAAACTCCTCATCGACTTATAGAGCCTGTGTACACTCACAAACATATTAGTCCCTTAACCCATAAGTCTTCAATACACCAAAATCACTAAGGGGCACTAGATGCACTTACAGTCTCCCCCTTTTTGTGACTGATGTCAAACAGGTTAAGTTTTCAACGGTGATAAACGTATTAATTGAAAGTGCTCAATATTGAGGAATTTGATTGCAAGATATAGAAGAACTCCCCCTGAATATGTGCATATTTGTGGAAATTGCTTTTGACAACAGATGCACATTGTAGAGTAATATCATGGAGATCTCCCCCTATATCTTGTAGTTCATACACACATTTAACATATCGAATGAAGAATTTGAAATGCATGATGAAATATGGTGACCGATGTAATTCAACATGCGTGCATAACATATATGAGGAAATAGCATGCAGAAAAACAAAGCAAAAGTATCAGGTCACCATCGGACTTTAGTTTACAACTCGATCCAACAAACACTTCAGAAGAGAGAGTTGCAACTTAACAAAAAAACGCCCATATAAATAGACCCGTTTGAAGGCTAACTCAAATTTCTCCCCCTTTGTCATCAAATGACCAAAACAGAGGAAAAGTGAGGACTAACGCCCCTGAAGAATATCATCACGAAGTTGATGGAGGAGCGCCAGCGTTGTTGGGGTCGGTTGTTGAAGTAGGGCCTGCCGCAGTGTCGTCCAAATCTTCATTTTCATCAGTCTCGCACGATGAAGAAAACGAGCTGGCCACCAAAGAAGGAACTTCGAATTTCTTGATTTTCTTCGACGGACGCTTAGACCAGTCAAAGTCCTGCTTGAAGCCCATCTGCTTAAGATATTCTTCACCGTAGAGATGAGACAGAACATCCCAGGTGCGATCAAATACTTCATGGAGGTAGTAATGGTTTTTCTTCACTGAATTGTGTGTAGCAGTCATGTTGTGAAGAATTGAACCAAACTGATGCTTGACCCATTTTTGGTGTTGATCGACCTTCTGATGAAGACTGAGGAGCAGCTCACGATCAGTCATCACCCTTGGAGTTGTGCCTTGAGAATTTTGCTTTGAAGCATTGGCGGCAGAGTCATGAGTGGCAGAGTCATCTTTGGTGGAGTAGGATGCAGCTTTGCGAAACTATCCATCCAATGGATGAATGCCTTCATCAATGATAGTGGCCTTGCCCTTCTCATCAGCTGAGGAAATAGTCCGCTTGAGGACTTCAATGGGGGGCAAGTAACTGCCATGGTTAAGAGTATTAGACTTGTAGTTGATTGAAGACCTTAATCTGATGAATTCCATGATCTAGGGAGCATAAGGCTTCAATTCAAACGGAGAAAGAGCAACATTTGCCATAGTCCTCATGAAGAAATCATGGTAGTTGATTGGAATACCATGCATGATAGTGAATAGCAGATTCTTCATGATGTCAACGACTTCTTCATCATTAGAGTCGTGGCCTTTGATAGGACTGAGGGTCTTGGTCAAAATTCTGTATACGGTCTGAGGCACATAAAGCAATTCCTTAATGAGGAGTTTTGTTCTTGGGGCTTGGCCAGACTTCAGCAGCTTCATCAACACTTGCATGAAATGATCAGAGAGCTCAGGTTCATGATAGAGGAGACGTGCACCCTCAAGGGGAGGACTGACAGGCAGGGCATGAAGCAATTCAGAGGCCGGTGCTTTGAAGTGTGTGTTCTCAGTCATCCAGTCCAACACCCAAGAATTGATATCTTCATAATTGCCGGCGATGTGCAGCATCGCGTAGAACTGAAGAATTAGCTCTTCATTCCAATCGCATATATCAGTGCAAAAGTTGAGTAGCCCAGCATCATGAAGAACACTGAGGACTGGGGTGAAGCATGGCAGTGATTCCATATCCACATGAGGAATATGCTCATGGTCAAAGATTGTCACGCCCAATATGAGACCCTATCCTAAAGGAACTCGAAGGTCCCACCAAGGATAGAAGCGCATATTAGACACGCTTTAGCAAGGTGGGTATCATTACATCGTACCATTACATAATAGTTGGGGATACATACAAGAGGCATACAATGCCACACAAATACAACATCATCATACATAAGAACAACACCCGACTACAGATGAAACACAAACAGAAACTCAAACGACATCCACCCTGCTAGCCCAGGCTGCCAACCAGGAACCTAACCCTTGATCGAAGAAGAAGCAGAACTCCAAAACAAGAAAACATCACTGTCACGTCATGATCATCGCATTACCTGTACCTGCAACTATTGTTGTAGTAATCTGTGAGCCACGAGGACTCAGCAATCCCATTTTCCATGGGTATCAAGACTAGCAAAGCTTAATGGGTATGGAAGGGATAAGTGGTGAGGTTGAGGCAGCGACTAAGCATATATGGTGGCTAACATACGCAAATAAGAGCGAGAAGAGAAGAAACGCAACGGTCGAGAAGCTAGAAGTGATCAAGAAGTGATCCTGAAACTACTTACGTTCATACATAACCCAAAACCGTGTTCACTTCCCGGACTCCGCAGAGAAGACACCATCACGGCTACACACGCAGTTGATGCGTTTTAAATCAAATCTGGTGTCAAGTTCTCTATAACCGGATATTAACAAATTCCCATCTGCCACATAACCGCGGGCACGGTTTTCTAAAGTTTAAACTCTGCAGGGGTGTCCCAACTTAGCCCATTATAAGCTCCCATGACCAACGAAGGATATTCCTTCTCCTGAGAAGACCCGATCAGTCTCAGAATCCCGGTTACAAGACATTTCGGCAATGGTAAAACAAGACCAGCAAGACCGCTCAAAATTGCCGACAAATCCCGATAGGAGCTGCACATATCTCTATCTCAGGGCACACTGGATGAGACAAGCTACGAGTAAAACCAACCCTCAAGTTTCCCCGAGGTGGCCCCGCAGGCTTCTCGGTTCGGACCAACACTTAGAGAAGCACTGGCCTAGGCGGGTTAGAATAAAGATGACCCTCGGGTTAATTACTCCCAAGGAAAAGGTTATAGGTTGTTAGGCAAATGTAAAACCAAAGTTGGGCCTTGCTGGAAGATTTTTATTCAAAGCAAACTGTCAAGGGGTTCCCATACACCCGGCCGCGTAAGGAACGCAAAATCAAGGAACATAACACCGGTATGACGAAAATTAAGGCGGCAAGAGTGGAACAAAACACCAGGCATAAGGTCGAGCCTTCCACCCTTTACCAAGTATGTAGATACAATAAATAAATAAGAGAAATTGTGATATCCCAACATAATCCTGTCCAACATGGAGCAATCTTCAACTTCACCTGCAACTAACAACGCTATAAGAGGGGTGAGCAAAGTGGTAACATAGCCAAGCAACAGTTTGCTAGGATGGGTGAAAAGGTTAGAGGCTGACATGGCAATTTTGGGAGGCTTGATAAACTAGAGATAGGTAGCATAGCATAGCGATAGAACGAAGCAACTAGCATAGCAATGATAGTAGTGAGATCCAGGGAAATGGTCATCTTGCCTAAAATCCCTCTAGGAAGAAGAACGAGTCCATGAATAAGACGAACGGATGAAGACGAACCAAGCGTAGACGAACGAATTCTCACGATCGCAACGAAACAGGAACTATCGAGAAGAAGCACAACCGGAAAGAAGCAAACCACATGGTAAACACACAACACATAAACATGACATGATGCACAACCAAGCATGATGCATGACAAAGGCTATATGATGCTACTCATGGGAAGAGATGATGCATACAAGAGGAACACGTCAAAGCAAGTTTAAATGAGGCCGGAAATAACATATAACAAATCCGGTAAGTCCTCATATGCAAATTTTGAGATTGGTATAGAACTGAATAAACCTTATGTTAAACTTGTTAAACAGCAGGTTAAGATGCACCAAGATGATCTACAAGAAATTCTAGTCAAGTTCCATATAAATTTCATTTAATTCGGAGCTACGACCTAGAAGATATGAGCAAAACAAGTTGAACATGGCATTGATGCAAAATGCATTCAAACATCAAGCAAACACTCTCAAACAAGGGTGCGACATGATAATATGAAATACATGCAAAATAAAGCAAGTTTCATATAGAGCATGCTCAAAACGGAGCAACGGTGCAACACATACACTCCAAACAAGATATAACAACAATCTTCCCAAAACAGCAAGTAGGCACTTTGCAATCATCAAAACAACATGCTAAAGGAAACATATGAGCATAAACTTGACCTGAACTTTATGTACAGATAACATACTTCAAATATAATTAAGGTTCAGGTTCATAGGCATCAAGATTAAACCAATATAATCAATGCAAAATGCAACTTTATAACACAGTAGCATATGCATGAGCAGAGTTAATATGATGGCAACTTGAGAGCAAGAAAGAGACAAGCTACATCAAGTAAACATAGCAACCAAGGGCATTTCATCAAAGTACCCATAACAAATAGAAAATAACATCATGTCATCATATACATATAGCTCATGGATTAGTAGGAACCAACATGACAAGATTGAATGTTGAAACAGTTTCAGCAAGTGTAAAACAACAACATTATGACACTACTACAAAAAGGGCTATAGATGGAATGGCCACTAATGGCGCACCTGTGATGTGGTGCGCCATTACTATATTCTAATGGCGCACCATGTCTCGGTGCGCCATTAGTAATATATTACTAATGGCGCACCTGGTGTGTGGTGCGCCATTAGTAGTTTTGAAAAAAACATAAATTTTTTTTGGTTACTAATGGCGCACCGTTGTATAGTGCGCCATTACTAATTGACATAGTAATGGCGCACCACATCCGTCGTGCGCCATTAGTAGTTTTGAAAAAAAAGTAAAAAAAAAAGAAAAAAAATTGTTACTAATGGCGCACCATGTCTCGGTGCGCCATTACTAGTTTTAACTAGTAATGGTGCACTGTCCAGTGGTGCGCCATTACTAAGTTTTTTTCAAAAAAAAAATCAAAAAAAATATCATTTTTTTTCAAAACTAGTAATGGCGCACCGTGGGTGTGGTGCGCCATTACTAGTTAAACTAGTAATGGCGCACCACCCCATGGTGCGCCATTACTAACTTGCCCCAACACCGAATGCACTCCCCCCTGGATCGCCTTTTCAGTTTAAAAAAATAAAAGAAAATGATGGAAATGTCAAAAAAATAAAGAAAATATGTTTCCCATGTGACATGTGCTCTAGTTGTTGGGAAAATTTACAAATATGAATTTCGACTTTATTTGCAAAATCTCTCTGGAAATTTGTAAAATGGGCATAACTGTTGCATACGAACTCGGATGAAAAAGTTTTTTATATGAAAAATCATCTACTCGAAAAGTTACATCCAAATTTAACTGGGGGAACCCCGCTAAACATTTTCAAAATCCCCAAAAACCTAACAGAAAAAAAGTTACGGGGCTTTCAAGATCTAGCGGCAAATAAATTAAAAAAAAATCAAACTTACTAGTGGCGCACCGTGGATGTGGTGCGCCACTAGTAACAGAAAAAAAATTGGTTTTGATTTTTTTTTTGAATTTTTTTTCAAAAAATGATACGTAATATGACCGGGAAGTTTGAAATATTTTTCAAAATTTCATCATAGTCATGAACATGAACAAAGTCCTAGACATCAACAATGTATAACATGATTGATATGCTAGATATATCAACAAGTGCCTGTGAAGTGAGCTATTGCTGGGGTTGGATAGAATTCTGAAGTTAAGCGTGCTTGGGCGGGAGTAGTGTGAGGATGGGTGACCTTTCGGGAAGTTTGATCATGGAGTGTGATTTGACCCGAGATTAAGCCATAGTGAACTGAGATTAAGAGAAAAATGAAAAAAAATTTGAAAAAATGGAAAAAATATTTTTTTAAAAAATTCCTGAAAAAATTTTAAATTTTTTTTTGAAAAGAAATGTTACTAATGGCGCACTTCTGTGTGGTGCGCCATTAGTATATCAGATACTAATGGCGCACTGTGGGCTATACTAATGGCGCACTACATGGTGCGCCATTAGTAAAAAATACTAATGGCGTGCTAGTAATGGCGCACCGGTAGTGCGCCATTAGTAGGCAAAAAAGGTGCGCCATTAGTAAGCCTTTTTCTAGTAGTGTGATAGCATGTTTGCAAGCATGGAATAGAGGCATATGACATCCAAAATTAGCAAACATGGCATGTGAACAAAGTACTCATATCTTACTACAAAAAATGTAATTGGAGCATCTCCATAATAGGCATGTATCTACTAATATTAAGCTCACAACATGGCAATATGGAGTCAACAGAAATCTGGAACATTATATAAGCATGTTCATGGTAATGAGCACATATGCTACAAGAGATATATGTAGGGTATCAAAAGGCATGGCATGATAGAGCTTAGCATGTGCAACAAAACATGTCAAATAAAAATCTCCATAATATGCATAGATTAATTGGTAGCATCAAGCAAACATGGCAACATGATATAGCAGTTTCAGCATTGACAGAAAGTTAATAGCAAGTGGCCCACTTCACAAGCTTGATGCACTCACTACAGATCATATAAAAATACATTGATTGCACCCCTGTAAAGATGGCATGAAAATACTTCGACAACATGTAGACATCATTCTCATAGGATGCACACACAAAATGCAACAAAAATGACAAATCAGCAAGTTATAGCAGATTTCAGCAGTTAACAGCAACATGCACTTTTGCAACAGGGACTAATATATCAAGATGCACCCTAACATGAATGCAAAGCATGCCAACATGTAGAGCATGAAGAGCACAACATTTTCATATCAAGATTATCATCATAGCATCAAAAGGGACGAAGTTGTGCACTCACAAGATGCACAAATGATGTTAACAATCAGCAGATTCCAGCAGTTCATATCACATAGAAGTTTTGCAACGAAGATTAAGGCATCAATATTGACATTAACATGAATGCAAACTACTCCATCACGAAGAGCACTCTGAGATGAACATTTTGACATATCATGCACATAAAACGGAGCAATATGTACAAAGTTACAGTAGGTCAAACATGCACACATGAAATAGAAGATCCAGGGACTTGGACGAAATTCAACCTCGGACAAAGTGGACGACAGGGTGTGGGATGGAGCAGTTCGGGACGGTGCTGGTGCCGTTTGGTTCGATGGTTGCTGGCGTACAGGGACGGGGCAGACCCGGGACGACGGCATGCTGGGAAGGCACGGTGCCGTCGTCGGTTTGGATCGGGAGATGGGGGCGCCCAGGACCAGAGCTGTCCAGATCGGCCCCGGCGGCGGATCTGAGACGTGCCGAGCCCGACGACGGCGAGGCAGCCGGCGGAGACAAAGCAGACAGCGGGGCGGCGCAGGTGGAGATCCGGTGGGGCGGCAGGGCACGGTCGGGTGGCCGGTAGCGGCGGTCGCCGGAGAGGCCGCGGCGAGGGGCGGAGGCGCGGGGTGCTCGGGATCCTCCAGATTCGGGCGGCGGCAGAGATTGGCGGGGGGAGGCGCGGGCGCTCCGGCGATCAGGCCGCGGCGGTGTTGTGGTCGGGCGGCAAGGAGAAGTGGCTGCGGGGCGCGCCGGCGAGCTGGCGGCAGAGGCCAGAGGCGGCGCACTGCGAGGAGGCGGTGGGGACGGCGAGCTCCGATGCGGAGGCGCACGTCGACGGCGGCGGAGAGGTGGCCGGGGCTGGAGACGGCGGCGGCGGCTGGCGGTGCTCGCGCGGGCTGCTCCGGGCCTCGATGGGCTCGGGCAGGCTCACTACGGGCCCGAGCGGGCTGGCGGTGAGGTGGAGCGGCACGGGACAGGTGGCGGCCTGGGGTTGGTTAGAAGCGGCGGCAGGGATGAGGTGGCAGCGCCTGATTGGCCGAAGTGAGGTGGCTGGCGGCGGCGGTCGCGTCCGGCGGCAGGCGGACATGTCCGGCGGGCGAGAGGGAGGTTTTGATCTAGGGTTTGCCCGAAATTTCGGGGGAGGGGACTAATTTATAGGTAGAGGGACGTAGGAGAGTCCAAATGAGGTGCGGTTTTCGCCCACACGATCGTGATCCAACGACAGAGAGCATGGAGGGGTTTGGATGGGCTAGTGGGCTGTTGTGGAGGGATGTTGGGCTGCAAAGAGGAGGGGGTTTCGGTTAACTCGGTTAATTGTTGGGGCATCAAATGACCTCCAAATGGAACGAAATTTGATGGGCGGTCTAGCGGTGATATACCAAGGCCACTTGGCAAATATCGGCCCATTCCAAGAACTTTTTTCGACGGCTCACAAACAAGAACTGGGAGGTGCCACGGGTGCGTGCGAGTGTGGTTGGGCTCAGAATGGACAACAGAGAGAACCAGGGGAACCCGAACGGATGCAAGTTTTGTAAAACATACAGATGAAATGCAGATGGTGACATGGCAAAATGCAACACGCAAGCAAATGACATGGCTTCGATGGTGAATAACTGGAAGACACCTGGCGCATCGGATTCAGGGCGTTACAACTCTCCTCCACTAACAAGAGATCTCGTCCCGAGATCTTAGGAATCAGGCAGAAGAGAAAGAGGAAAGGGTGAAGTAAGAATGCAAGAGAGAAGATGAAAAAAGTCCGAGAGCGCTCGGGTAGAAAAAAGGAACGGTGTATATGACGAGAATCAAAAGCTCATGGAATAAGATAGACTCTGAAACCACTCCGGTTAGAACAAGATAGAAAAAGGAATAAGAACATGATAATTTTGGCAGCGCTCCGGCTGAAAATGGAAGGAATAGAACATGGCGTTCATAAGATGGAATGACACTTGACGAAATAAACAATGCCATGCCGCCAGAAGAATTGAAATAGTGGAATGAAAAGAACTTAGAAGGAAGGATTGAACGGAGTTGAATATCTGAGAAGAACGAAGAAATGCAAAACTCCACTTCAAAGAACACGGAGAATTATTTGCACTTCGAGATGCGAGAAGAAAAGATACTTGAACTCCTCCAACAAAATCTTGATGAACTCTTGAAGAATGAATTTAATCATGAAGAACCACCATGAAGAACTCCGGTGACAAAAGGATAATGAGATAGAAATGAAGGATGAAAGGATAGGACTAAACCTTATGATGATTTAGATGGAGGTTCCGATGAAATGACCGAGGAAATTTGAACTCCAGAAAAGAAAACATGAAAACACTTCGAACTAGAATTTATTCATGAAGAACAAACTCTGAAGGAAGGGATTAATCATTTGAAGGAAATAAGAATAAGATTTATTGTATGCTTAACCTTCATCAAATTAAATTGATGGCAAGCAATGGATTTTGCATACTACTTATTCTTATTGGAAAAGGATTAAGGGGAATATGGCGCAACCTTGAGAAAGGTCTTCAATGAACCACCGGTAGGATTGGAAAGAATGAATGAATTAAAATGATAATCAAGGAAAAGGAATCTGAAAGAACCACCATAAGAAATCAAAAATCACTGATGAACGAGAAAGAATCACCGGGAAGAATTAGAGGAGAAAATATGCTCGAGGGGATTTAGATACAAAAGAACGAAGAGATAACGAGCTGATTACATAATACTTGAACGAAGCACCGGTATAATTGGATAATGGTAGCTGAAATGTGAGGATGAAGAATTCTTCTGGAATGCCTCCGGTGAAAAGAAATCGAAAAAACAACTCCTGACATACTTCGGATGGGTAAGAAAAGAATATCTGACAAATGGAATAATTCAAGAGGATAATATGAATCTAGAACCATGAATCTTCGAGAGGACGGGCAAGATTCAGAAGGAACTCTTCCTCGGTCTTCAAATGACGACGAGGAACGCCACCGAAATTACTGAGATACTCTGGGAGAATGAAAAAAAAGAAGGGTTGAACCAAAGATGACAAGAATTTGACAGCGATCAGGAGAAGGCATGTGACTGATGGGATCCATTCTTACATCACACTTGAAAAGAATTTGAGAATAACTCCGGAATAATTAGAAGAGTCAGGTAAGATCTTGGGAAAAGACCTGTGGGTTACGGCCCACTGAAGAGAAAACACCGTTGGAAAGGATTGTTGAAGAGAGAGATGATGCACCGGAATAATGGAAATATTTGAATGAGCTGACAACCTTGAATTAATTCGAACACAGACGAATCTCCTAAGATGTCTGGAGCACTCTGTAAGGGTAAAGTGGTGCGAGGCGAACGAGCAGGGGAAACACTTGATCCAAGGAAAATAATATGATCAACCCGAAAAACTCGAATTGAGTCCACCAGAAAGAAAATAAGACGAATCAATGATGAACTTGACGAAAATTCACCGGTTGAAATAATTGAGGGAAGACTAAAGAGACACCACACGAATGAAATTGATGCTCAAAAGAGACTAATGCTCCGGGAAGAAGAGGGTGGGAGGGCGGGAAAAACAAAGGCAACTTGGAAGGGGAAATCAACAAATAAATTGAAGAGAAACACCGGTTGAAATAATTGAGCAAAGAATGCAAAGACTTCGCATGAGTAGGATGGATACTCAATTAAGGACTCCGGCTCCGAGAAGAAAAGGGTGGGCGGGTGGGAAAATAAAACAACTGAGGATTGATCTTGCGAAAACAAGGAGATCGAATCGACTTGACGAGAAAATGCACCGGATCAAAAGAGCTGAGAACCAACGAACGAATAACTAACCACGTGATCCTAAAGAAAGTTTGAAGGGGAAGAGGAGTAATTCAAAACACCTACGTCAAGATTCCTCACCAGAGCGACGAAGGGGCTGAGGAGTAAAAAGAATTCCTACTCTCCGATATAACTAGACTCCGAAAAAAGTTTTCTTCTAGACTCGACAATGGCCAACTACGATCAATCAAGGGGGCTCCTACGGTCGGTCGAGGCTCTGATACCAACTTGTCACGCCCAATATGTGACCCTATCCTAAAGGAACTCGAAGGTCCCAACAAGGATAGAAGCGCATATTGGAGACGCTTTAGCAAGGTGGATATCATTACATTGTACCATTACATAATAGTTGGGGATACATACAAGAGGCATACAATGCCACACAAATACAACATCATCATACATAAGAACAGCACCCGACTACGGATGAAACACAAACAGAAATTCAAACAACATCCACCCTGCTAGCCCAGACTGCCGACCAGGAACCTAACCCCTGATCGAAGAAGAAGCAGAACTCCGAAACAAGCAAACATCGCTCTCACGTCATGATCATCGCATTACCTATACCTGCAACTGTTGTTGTAGTAATCTGTGAGCCACGAGGACTCAGCAATCCCATTTCCAAGGGTATCAAGACTAGCAAAGCTTAATGGGTATGGAAGGGATAAGTGGTGAGGTTGCAGCAGCAACTAAGCATATATGGTGGCTAACATATGCAAATAAGAGCGAGAAGAGAAGAAACGCAATGGTCGAGAAGCTAGAAGTGATCAAGAAGTGATCCTGAAACTACTTACGTTCATGCATAACCCAAAACCGTGTTCACTTCCCGGACTCCGCCAAGAAGAGACCATCACGGCTACAAACGCGGTTGATGCGTTTTAAATTGAATCTAGTGTCAAGTTCTCTAAAACCGGGTATTAACAAATTCCCGTCTGCCACATAACCGCGGGCACGGCTTTCGAAAGTTTAAACCCTGCAGGGATGTCCCAACATAGCCCATTATAAGCTCTAACATCCAACGAAGGATATTCCTTCTCCCGGGAAGACCCAATCAGTCTCGGAATCCCGGTTACAAGACATTTCGGCAATGGTAAAACAAGACCAGCAAGACCGCCCGAATGTGCCGACAAATCCCGATAGGAGCTGCACATATCTCATTCTCAGGGCACACTGGATGAGACAAGCTACGAGTAAAACCAACCCTTAAGTTTTCCCGAGGTGGCCCCGCAGGCTTCTCGGTTCGGACCAACACTTAGAGAAGCACTGGCCCGGGGGGGTTTAGAATAGATGACCCTCGGGTTAATTACTCCCAAGGGAAAGGTTATAGGTTGTTAGGCAAATGTAAAACCAAAGTTGGGCCTTCTGGAGGAGTTTTATTCAAAGCGAACTGTCAAGGGGGTCCCATACACCCGGCCGCATAAAGAATGCAAAATCAAGGAACATAACACCGGTATGACGGAAACTAAGGCGGTAACAGTGGAACAAAACACTAGGCATAAGGATGAGCCTTCCACCCTTTACCAAGTATATAGATGCATTAAATAAATAAGAGATATTGTGATATCCCAACATAATCCTGTCCAACATGGAGCAATCTTCAACTTCACCTGCAACTAACAACGCTATAATAGGGGCTGAGCAAAGCGGTAACATAGCCAAGCAATGGTTTGCTAGGAACGGTGAAAAGGTTAGAGGCTGACATGGCAATTTTGGGAGGCTTGATAAACTAGAGATAGGTAGCACAGCATAGCGATAGAATGAAGCAACTAGCATAGCAATGATAGTAGTGACATCCAGGGAAATGGTCATCTTGCCTGAAATCCCTCTAGGAAGAAGAATGAGTCCATGAAGATGAACGGATGAAGACAAACCAAGCATAGACGAACGAATCCTCACGATCGCAACGAAACAGGAACTATCGAGAAGAAGCATAACCGGAAAGAAGCAAACCACATGGTAAACACACAACACATAAACATGACATGATGCACAATCAAGCATGATGCATGACAAAGGCTATATGATGCTACTCATGGCAATAGATGATGCATACAAGAGCAACACATCAAAACAAGTTTAAATGAGGCCGGAAATAACATATAACAAATCCGGTAAGTCCTCATATGAAAATTTTGAGATTGGTCCAGAGCTTAATAAACCTTATGTTCAAGTTGTTAAACAGCAGGTTAAGATGCACCAAGATGATCTACACGAAATTCTAGTCAAGTTCCATATAAAGTTCATTTAATTCGGAGCTACGGCCTAGAAAATATGAGCAAAACAAGTTAAACATGGCATTGATGCAAAATGCGTTCAAACATCAAGCAAACACCCTCAAACAAGGGTGCGACATGATAATATGAAACTACATGCAAAATCAAGCAAGTTTCATATAGAGCATGCTCAAAACGGAGAAACAGTGCAACACATACACTCCAAACAAGATATAACAACAATCTGCCCAAAATAGCAAGTAGGCACTTTGCAATCATCAAAACAACATGCTACAGGAAACATATGAGCACAAACTTGACTTGCGCTTTATGTACAGATAAAATACTTCAAATATCATTAAGGTTCGGGTTCATAGGCATCAATATTAAACCAATATGATCAATGCAAAATGCAACTTTATAACACAGTTGCATATGCATGAGCAGAGTTAATATGATGGCAACTTGAGAGCAAGAAGGAGACAAGCTACAGCAAGTAAACATAGCAACCAAGGGCATGTCATCAAAGTACACATAACAAAGAGAAAATAACATCATGGCATCATATACATATAGCTCATAGATTAGTAGGAACCAACATGACAACATTGAATGTTGAAACAGTTTCAGCAAGTGTAAAATAGAAACATTATGATAGCATGTTTGCAAGCATGGAACAGAGGCATATGACATCCAAAATTAGCAAACATGGCATGCGAACACAGTACTCATAGCATACTACAAAACATGTAATTGGAGCATCTCCAGAATAGGCATGTGTCGGTGTAAAAACCGGCAGATCTCGGGTAGGGGGTCCCAAACTGTGCGTCTAGGCGGATGGTAACAGGAGACAAGGGACACGATGTTTTTACCTAGGTTCAGGCCCTCTCGATGGAGGTAAAACCCTACTCCTGCTTGATTGATATTGATGATATGGGTAGTACAAGAGTGGATCTACCACGAGATCAAGGAGGCTAAACCCTAGAAGCTAGCCTATGGTATGATTGTTGTTCGTCCTATGGACTAAAACCCTCCGGTTTATATAGACACTGGAGAGGGCTAGGGTTACATAGAGTCGGTTACAATGGTAGGAGATCTACATATCCATATTACCAAGCTTGCCTTCCACACCAAGGAAAGTCCCATGCGGACACGGGACGAAGTCTTCAATCTTGTATCTTCATAGTCTTGGAGTCCGGCCAATGATGATAGTTCGGCTATCCGGACACCCCGTAGTCTAGGACTCCCTCAGTAGCCCCTGAACCAGGCTTCAATGATGACGAGTCCGGCGCGCATATTTTCTTCAGCATTGCAAGGCGGGTTCCTCCTCTGAATAATTCATAGAAGATTGTGAACACGAGGATAGTGTCCAGATCTGCAAAATAAATTCCACATACCTCCGTAGAGAGAATAATATTTACACAAGTTCAATCTGCTGACGTGTTTCGTGGCGTGACGTCACACCATGGCCAAGCCTTTACTCGAATCGTTTTTATTATTCCACCTCAGCGCGTTTAGCAAAGCGGTTTCCTTGGCACGTCTTGTCGAAGCAGAGATCGTGTCCCCTTATTCCGGGATTCTCATCAATACGGACGTGGGTAACCCAACCGCGCCATTGATTGTGGCGCTTGGGAGATAAGCGAGTTTTACCAGGCTGGTGGGGACACATAGTTCCGTCCGCCCATATATAAGGGGATAAGGATCCACCTTTTTACCTACGCCTTCTTCCTCCTTGGCTTATCCATCTCCGCGCACTCGAGCTCCAGCGCCCAAGTCCGCACATCTCACCTCAACCCTCTCCAACCATGTCCGGAGCGGGAGGCAAGTGGATGGCCTCCTCCATTACGGAGGGGCACATCAAGAAGCTGCGTAGCGCCGGATATTTGTCCAGCGACATTGCGCATCGGCTCCCCGACGAGGGGCATCTCATCCCCACCCCCAGGCCCCATGAGAGGGTGGTATTCCTTCCCCATTTCCTCTGCGGACTGGGCTTCCCACTCCACCCCTTTGTCCAGGGGCTCATGTTCTACTATGGCCTGGATTTCCACGATCTGGCCCCGAATTTCAAACTCAAAATCTCGGCGTTTATCGTCGTGTGCGAGGCCTTCCTCTGCATCCAGCCCCACTTCGGCTTGTGGCTAAAGACCTTCAATGTCAAGCCGAAGGTTGTGAAGGGCAGCCAAGCGGAGTGCGGAGGCGCCATGGTGGGCAAGATGCCCAACGTCACTTGGCTCGAGGGCGCCTTTGTGGAAACCATCAAGGGGTGGCAATCGGGGTGGTTCTACATCACCGAGCCGCGTGACCCTGAATGGGCAGCGGCCCCCGAATTCAGATATGGCAACCCCATGCGGCTCACTTCCTGGAAAGAGAAGGGCCTGCTATGGGGTAATTCGGGAGAGCTGACCGGACTCCAATCCTGTCTCCAAACCCTGGTGAACAAGAAGCTCAAGCTTGTCAACGTAATCCAGGTCATGCTCATCCGCCGGATTCTCCCCTACCAACAACAGGACTTCAACTTGTGGGAGTTTGATCCGGCACAGCACCAGACCTTGAGCGGGCTCTTCGACACTACGTACGAAGAGGCCTGGAGGGTGCTGTTCAAGGGCGCCCAGGCTCCCGCATCCGCTACCGAAGATCGCGGATTCAGCTCACAGCGTCCGGCTGGCGAGGTAAGCCATGTTATCCTTTATGGGACACTTGCTTTTCATAGTTTGACTCTATGTGGGATCTAAACTCCCAATACCTTTAACAGGCCTAGCAGGAGACGTCCGGATAGGTTAACTGTCCGGCTCCCCTTCCAGAAGACCCAGCGGATGCCCGTCTGACAGGGCTGCTGGTCCCGGCACCTTACGTAGTGCCGGAGAAGAAGGCCAAGAAGAAGGCCACGGGAACCCGGAGGAGTTCCCGGCGTCAAGTGTTATCGGATTCATCGTCCGATGACTCCGAGGCTGACTCCTCCCACAAGGACGAGGAGGAGAAGAAAGAGGCCTCTCCCCCAGTGGGGGGAGAGAAGAAGAGGAAGGCCTCCCCAACGAGGGAGGCCGAAGGTTCCAAGAAGGGAAGGACCCTTCCCCCGGACTGTTCCGCCAACACTGGCGACGGCGACGAGGAGTGGCCCTCAAGGGCCAAGCCCCTGGCGAGATCGTAAGTATCCGGACTCCTGAATGACTCATAATTTTCTCTTTGTCGCATAGCATCTTTTAACGCCGCATACAACCCTGTAGTCCGCCCAAGGACGATCTTCCCGTTCGTCGAGCGGGTCCTTGGGTATGTCAGATATGAATAGCACTTAACTTCCGACCGCTTCCTCCGCCCGTGACGCCGACGACGCCGAGGTGGGATCCCGGAACAGGACCCACCAGGAGGAGGAGGCCCCGGAAGTGCCGTAGGGCAACCTCCCGGACTTTCGACCGGACTCCGCACCGGAACCTTCAGTGGTTTCGGAGTCCGGCGGGCGGCCCCTTCGTAAGAAGGGCAAGACTGTGACGCCAGCGGCCTCTGTCCAACCGGAGGCGCCGGATAACTTGCTGGAGGCGCTCAACGGCTCTTCCATCGACGAGGAACACCGCACTGTCATGAGTGCGGTGATTCAGAAGGTTTAGCTCGCAAAAAGCGGGCTGACCGAGGCCTGCAGCAGCCTTCTAACAGGCTTTGAGGTAAGAATTCTAAGATATGTAATATAATACCGCATAGACAGTACTTTAGCGAATTCAGGATGTCGCCAGGGCTCTCCTCATAATGAGAAATACTTTAGCGAATTCAGGATGTCGCCAAAAGGCGAGTGCTGAAAGATGTCCGCAGCGGTGAACTCCATGATCGGTGCCCAATCGGATTCGATTGGTAGGGGCGCGGGAGTCACGAGCTTCACAAGGGACACGGTCAGTATTCGGCTCCATCGCCGTAGAGGAAGCAGCCCCTGAGGCGGTGTCTAGCCACCCATCCTCGATCGGCGCAGTCGGCTCCGAGTTAAGGGCAGGAGCGGACTCTCGTGCGGCCTCTGAGGCACTGTCCGGTAGAAGAGCTAGATCATGCCCATCGTGACAGTGCGGCAGGCACGGCTGTGGCTCGAATCCATCGAAGATCAAGTCTCCGCGGATGTCGGTCGTAAAGTTCAAACTTCCAAATCTGACCTGATGGCCAGGGGCATAGCTTTCAATCTGCTCCAGATGGCCAAGCGAATTGGCCCGCAGTGCAAAGCCGCCGAATACGAAGATCTGTCCGGGGAGAAAAGACTCACCCTGGACCGTGTTGTTGTTGATGATCGAAGGAGCCATCGGGCCTATGGGTGACGACACAGAGGAACTCTCAATGAAAGCACCAATGTCGGTGTCAAAACCGGCGGATCTCGGGTAGGGGGTCCCGAACTGTGCGTCTAGGCGGATGGTAACAGGAGACAAGGGACACGATGTTTTTACCTAGGTTCGGGCCCTCTCGATGGAGGTAAAACCCTACTCCTGCTTGATTGATATTGATGATATGGGTAGTACAAGAGTGGATCTACCACGAGATCAAGGAGGCTAAACCCTAGAAGCTAGCCTATGGTATGATTGTTGTTCGTCCTATGGACTAAAACCCTCCGGTTTATATAGACACCGGAGAGGGCTAGGGTTACACAGAGTCGGTTACAATGGTAGGAGATCTACATATCCGTATTGCCAAGCTTGCCTTCCACGCCAAGGAAAGTCCAATCCGGACACGGGACGAAGCCTTCAATCTTGTATCTTCATAGTCTTGGAGTCCAGCCAATGATGATAGTTCGGCTATCCGGACACCCCCTAGTCCAGGACTCCCTCAGCATGTATCTACTAATATTAAGCTCACAACATGGCAATATGGAGTCAATAGAAATCTGGAACATTATATAAGCATGTTCATAGAAATGAAAACATATGCTATTGGATATATATATATAGGGCATAAAAAGGCATGGCATGATAGAGCATAGAATGTGCCACAAAACATGTCAAATAAGCATCTCCGGAATATACATAGATTAATTGGTAGCATGAAGCAAACATGGCAACATGATATAGCAGTTTCAACATTGACAGAAAGTTAACAACAAGTGGCCCACTTCACAAGCTTGATGCACTCACTACAAAGCATATAAAAATACACGGATTGCACCCCTATAAAGATGGCATGAAAATTCTGCTACAACATGTAGACATCAGGCTCATAGGATGCACACACAAAATGCAACAAAAATGACAAATCAGCAAATTACAGCAGTTTTCAGCAGTTAACAGCAACATGCACCTTTGCAACAGGGACTAATATATCAAGATGCACCCTAACATGAATGCAAAGCACGCCAACGTGTAGAGCATGAAGAGCAGAACATGTTCATATCAAGATCATCATCATAGCATCAACAGGGACGAAGTTGTGGCACTCACAACATGTACAAATGATGTTAACAATCAGCAGATTCCAGCAGTTCATATCACATAGAAGTTTTGCAACGAAGATTAAGGCCTCAATATGGACATTAACATGAATCCAAACCACTCCATCACGAAGAGCACTCTGAGATGAACATTTTGACATATCATGCACGCAAAATGGAGCAATACGTACAAAGTTACAGTAGGTCAAACATGCACACATGAAATAGCAGATCCAGGGACTTGGATGAAATTCAACCTCGGACAAAGTGGACGACGGGGTGCGGGATGGAGTGGTTCAGGACGGAGCTGGCGCCGTTTGGTTCGATGGTTGCTGGCGTGCAGGGACGGGGCAGACCTGAGATGACGGCGTGCTGGGACGGCGCGGTGCCGCCGTCCGTTTGGATCGGGGGATGGGGGCGCCCAGGACCGGAGCCGTCCAGATCAGCGCTGGCAGCAGATCTGAGACGTGCCGAGCCCGACGACGGCGAGGCAGGCAGCAGAGACGAAGCGGACGGCGGGGCGGCGTAGGTGGAGATCCGGCGGGGCGGCAGGGCGTGGTCGGGTGGCTGGCGGCGGCGGTCGCCGGTGTGGCCACGAAGAGGGGCGGAGGCGCGGGGCGCTCAGGATCCTCCAGATCCAGGCGGCGGCAGAGATCGGTGGGGGGAGGCGCGGGCGCTCCGGCAACGAGGCCGAGGCGGTGCTGCGGTCGGCCGGCGAGGAGAAGAGGCCGCAGGGCGCGCCGGCGAGCTGGCGGCGGAGGCCAGAGGCGGCGCACCGCGAGGAGGCACACGTCAACGACGGCGGAGAGGTGGCCGGGTTTGGAGAGGGCGGCGGCGGCTGGCGGCGCTCGCACGGGCTGCTCCGGGCCCCGATGGGCTCGGGCGGGCTCGCTACGGGCCCAAGCGGGCTGGCGGCGAGGTGGAGCGGCGCGGGACAGGTGGCGGCCTGGGATTGGTTAGAAGCGGCGGCGAGGATGAGGTAGCAGCGCCTGATTGGCCGGAGTGAGGTGGCTGGCGGCGGTGGACGCGTCCGGCAGCGGGCGGACATGTCCGGCGGGCAAGAGGGATGTTTAGATCTAGGAGATGCCCGAAATTTTGGGGGAGGGGACTAATTTATAGGTAGAGGGAGGTAGGAGAGTCCAAATGAGGTGCGGTTTTCGCCCACACGATCATGATCCAACGACGGAGAGCATGGAGGGGGTTTGGATGGGCTAGTGGGATTTTGTGGAGGTGTGCTGGGCTACAAAGAGGAGGGGGTTTCGGTTAACTCGGTTAACCGTTGGGGCATCAAACGACCTCCAAATGGAACGAAATTTGACAGGCGGTCTACCGATGATATACCAAGGCCACTCGGCAAATCTCGGCCCATTCCGAGAACATTTTTCGGCGGCTCACAAAACAAGAACTGGGAGGTGCCACGGGCGCGTGCGAGTGTGGTTGGTCTCAGAACGGACAACGGAGAGAACCAGGGGAACCCGAACAGATGCAAGTTTTGAAAAACATGCAGATGAAATGTGGATGATGACATGGCAAAATGCAACACGCAAGCAAATGACATGGCAGCAACGGCGAATAACTGGAAGACACCTGGCGCATCAGATTCGGGGCATTACAAAGATCTTGTCTTTATCGAATAGCAGTGAAGAGTAGAAGTTCATCTGACTTGCTATCCAGAAATGCTTCCTTCGAAGACGAGCAGAGTCATATGGGTTGTAATCAGTGAAGAATACATGCTCATGAAAGAAGTCATCAGCCTTGAACTTCTGCGTCTTTGAGAATGGATTCTTCGGCTTGGGCTGAGGTGTATCAGTCAATGTCTTCACTGCCTCTTGAATCACAGTCTCAGCGACCACAGGGTGAGGAATTTCAGTTTCCATTTCAGTGGCAGCCTGGGTCACCATTTCTTCAGCAGCATTAACATCAGCACTAGTGGTTGGAATTTCTTCAGGCATGGTAAGAAGAGACATTTGAGGTTCATCAGAGCCCGTATGAATTTCTTCAGTCTTGACTGGGGACTGAGGAATCTGTTGCAGTGGGGTGAACATGGGGGAATTGGGGTGATGACTTACCCAAAAGTCATCATTCAACAATGGAGTGGTGCACCCAATGTCCACGTCTTCTTCTTCTTCATGAATTTCCTCGACTCCTGCCTCTTAGCCGTGAACTGAGGCATGGACAATGATACCAATGGAGTTCAAGTGACATTGTCAACTTCAATTTCCTCATCCAACTGCTTTGTCAAAGCAGCAGAAGGATCTTCTTCATCCACTATAAGAAATATGTCAACTAGTGACCTTCTGTCAGTGACCATGGAAGAATTGGTCATAGATCTATGACCATTTCAGACCAATTGGTCAAAAGCTGTTCGGGGGGCTCCAAACCCTAAACTATAACGACCATTTTGGTCAGAAAGGTCGTAATTTCCTTACACGAAATGGTCATAAAGCAGATAGCACTAGTCCGCTGCCTTATTTCTAGCTGATCATGACCAATATAGATGGTCATAACCTTGTAAATTGTGGTGGGTTGCCATGACTAGGCGCCACCTCATCAGTTTTGCCTATGTGTCATGTCCATGTGGCAGTTTTTGCCCTAGGTTGTGAAGCAACCTATATTTCTATCATTCCCAAAATTCCCAAAAAAAATCTCATAAATTCTTTGGGTCATATCTTCATCAAATATGTAAAAAAACCTTCCTTGCCTAGTTCAAAAAAAAATTCAAAAATATTCATTTTCCTATTTTGTTCAGAAAAACACTTTGTGAAGGAAGTACCACTTTGGCATGTCCAAATGGTATCCATTTTCTACAATGCTTTCCTATGCCCGAATAACCATCCTCCACCAAATGCTAGCTCAATCCATTCAATATTTTGAGCCCAGCTTCAACATTCGTATTTATGTCCAGTGTGGTACTTTGCAAAGCAAGTACCACCTAGGGTCCTCCTTTTGAGCTGAAAATTTGTGAAGACGGTCTTCTTAATAACTGATCATCCTCAGTCAAAGCTCACGTGCATTAGCCATGTGCATTTCCCATACCGCTAATCAAACACTTGGCTGCTTATTCATGTTTGAGCATCGATCGATCTCCTCGTGAGAATCTTATGTTGTGATTTTCTTCCTAGCACCTACCTGGGGAGTGCCCAACCCACTAGACATGGCTAGGCCACCCAGAACACATGGCAACACCACAGTCACGCGGTGACCACGCGGCGGGCATGCTAGTTTACGCGCTCTAGAGTTGGAGCCCTCGGCCGCCGTCCAAACCTCGACGTATCGCCACCAAACCATGTATTTATGATTAAATAGGTACTTGTGTAACTAGAAATGATTTTTGGAAAAAATAAATAGCAAACTATGAGGCAGCTGCCGTTCAAATTTGACCCGCTTCCAACTGAATCAGCGGGAATTTGTCTTTTTCATCAGAGGTGGATCAAAACTTTTGACACCCAACCATTTTGTCAATTGTGCATTATATATGGCCTAGTATTTTATAAAATGGATTAGGTCCAATTTTGCAACAAATATATGGTAGGTCCTTCACAAAAAAAACTCATTTCAGGCACTCGGCAAATGGAAAATGAATTTTCCGTGCAAAGATAATGAAAACTTCCTTAGGCAACATTGTCTGCCATTCCAAGACGCACCCTTGTGCACAATATGATATTATTTGAACAAACTATGCCATGAATGTGACCATAAGATTGATCATTTGGCTTGAAAGCCATGAATCTTCACGCATGAGAGCTCATTTTTTAGAACACTTTTTTAAAATAATTTCTGTATTACAAGTTTATTATTTTTTCTGGAAATCTGGTCACATATAATGACACAATGCGAATGTTTTCCATTTTTTGATTTTTTTTTTGAATTTTTTATGCCCGTTTCAAAATGCGTTCAAAACGGCGGGCTTGACCGTTCCTAGCTAGTGGTTAATCTTGGAAAACTTCTGATGTTTCTCTGATTAAATAAATACTTATGTACCTAGAAATGATTTTTGGAAAAAATAAAGAGCAAACTATCAGGCAGCTACAGTTCAAATTTGACCCGCTTCCAACTAAATCGACGGGAATTTGTCTTTTTCATCAGAGGTGGATCAAAACTTTTTGCACCCAACCATTTGGTCAATTGTGCATTAAATTTGGCCTAGTATTTTAGAAAAATGATTTGGTCCAATTTTGCAAGAATTATTTGGTAGGTCCTTCACAAAGAAACCTCACTTGGGGCACTCGAAAAATGGAAAATGGCTCTTTTGTGCAATGAAAGTGAAAACTCCCTTAGGCAACATTGTTTGGAATTCCAAGATGCACCCTTGTGCGCAATATGAGATCATTTGAACAAACTATGCCATGAATGTGGCCATAAGATTGATCATTTGGCTTGAAAGCCATGAATCTTCACACATGATAGCTCATTTTTTAGAACACTTTTTAAAAATGATTTCAGTATTACAAGTTTATTATTTTTCCTGGAAACTTGGTCACATATAATGACACAATGCGAAGGTTTTCCAATTTTTTGTTTTTTTTGATTTTTTTATGCCCGTTTCAAAATGCGGTCAAAACGGCGGGAATGACCATTCCTAGCTAGTGGTTGAATCATGGAATTTTTTTGGTGTTTCTCTGATTAAATAGATACTTATGTACCTAGAAATGATTTTTGAAAAAAATAAAGAGCAAACTATAAGGCAGCTGCAGTTCAAATTTGACCCATTTCCAACTGAATCGGTGGAAATTTGTCTTTTTCACCAGAGGTGGATAAAACTTTTGACACCTAAACATTTGGTCGATTGTGCATTAAATATGTCCTAGTATTTTATAAAATTGATATGGTACAATTTTGCAACAAATATATTATAGGCCCTTCACAAAAAAACTCATTTTGGGCACTCGAAAAATGGAAAATTGACTTTTCATCCAAAGGAATTAAAAACTCCCTTAGGCAACATTGTCTGCCATTCCAAGATGCACCCTTTTGCACAATATGAGATCATTTGAACAAACTAAGTCATGAATGTGGCCATAAGATTGATCATTTGGCTTGAAAGCCATGAATCTTCACACATGATAGCTCATTTCTGAGGACATTTTTTAAAATAATTACCGTATTACAAGTTTATTATTTTTTCTGGAAACTTGGTCACATATAATGACACAATGCGGAGGTTTTCCAATTTTTTGATTTTTTTTGAATTTTTATGCCAGTTTCAAAATGCGGTCAAAACGGCGGGAATGACCGTTCCTAGCTAGTGGTTGAATCTTGGAAAATTTTGATGTTTCTCTGATTAAATAGATACTTATGTACCTAGAAATGATTTTTGTAAAAAATAAAGAGCAAACTATGGGGCAGTTGCAGTTCAAATTTGACCCGCTTCCAACTGAATCGACGGGAATTTGTCTTTTTCACCAGAGGTGGATCAAAACTTTTGACACCCAACCATTTTGTCAGTTGTGCATTAAATATGTCCTAGTATTTTATAAAATTGATTAGGAAAAGCTCATTTCACGCACTCGGAAAATGGAAAATGAATTTTCCGTGCAAAGAAAACGAAAACTCCCTTAGGCAACATTGTTTGGAATTCCAAGATGCAACCTTGTGCACAATATGAGATCATTTGAACAAACTATGCCATGAATGTGGCCATAAGCTTGATCATTTGGCTTGAAAGCCATGAATCTTCACGCATGATAGCTCATTTCCGAGAACATTTTTTAAAATAATTTCCGTATTACAAGTTTATTGTTATTCCTGGAAACTTGGTCACATATAATGACACAATGCGAAGGTTTTCCAGTTTTTTGAATTTTTTGAATTTTTTATGCCCGTTTCAAAATGCTGTCAAAATGGCGGGAATGACCGTTCCTAGCTAGTGGTTGCATCTTGGAAAACTTTTGATGTTTCTCTGATTAAATAGATACTTGTGTACCTAGAAATGATTTTTGAAAAAAAAATAAAGAGCAAACTATGAGGCAGCTGCAGTTCAAATTTGACCCGCTTCCAACTGAATCGGCGGGAATTTGTCTTTTTCACCAGAGGTAGATCAAAACTTTTGACACCCAACAATTTGTTCAATTGTGCATTAAATATGGCCTAGTATTTTATAAAATTGATTAGGTCCAATTTTGCAACAAATATATGGTAGGTCCTTCACAAAAAAACTCATTTCACGCACTCGGAAAATGGAAAATGAATTTTTCATGCAAAGAAAATGAACACCCCCTTGGGCAACGTTGTTTGGAATTCCAAGATGCACCCTTGTGCACAATATGAGAGAATAAACTATGCCATGAATGGGGATGATTTCTAGACAAAATCATCTGACTGACTCATAGCGGCCGCCTATTGTTAATCGATTACGCCCAATTTAGATGGTCATAACATCATCAAAACCTGTACTTCGTTCTGATTGGTCTACGAGCATGTCACGCGGATCAAGCATCACAAACCGTCAGATACTGTCAGATCCAATGGCCCACATCCACTCACCCTCTCACCCACCCACACCCACCCGGAAGCAGCTCCCCTCAGGTACACCACATGCCGCCGAGGACACTGACATGTGGGCCTAATTCCTTGCGGGCCCACCTGTCAGTGGCCGAATGGCACCCTCTCCCCTGCACACCACTCACCCACCGCGAGCTGCTCTCCCCCGCACATCACTTGTACCCCCTCCCTCCCGCACACCACTCCTCTCCCCACGACCCGCCGCCGCCAACCCCGACCACGGCCTCCACTCCACTGCTAGCGCCACTAATGTCTACTACACAACCTTCTTCTTGTAGACGTTGTTGGGCCTGCAAGTGCATAGGTTTGTAGGACAGTAGAAAATTTCCCTCAAGTGGATGACCTAAGGTTTATCAATCCGTAGGAGGCGTAGGATGAAGATGGTCTCTCTCAAACAACCCTGCAACCAAATAACAAAGAGTCTCTTGTGTCCCCAACACACCCAATACAATGGTAAATTTTATAGGTGCACTAGTTCGGTGAAGAGGTGGTGATACAAGTGCAATATAGATGGTAGATATAGGTATTTGCAATCTGAAATAATAAAAACAGCAAGGTAACTAATGATAAAAGTGAGCGTAAACGATATTGCAAGGATAGGAAACAAGGCCTAGGGTTCATACTTTCACTAGTGCAAGTTCTCTCAACAATAATAACATAGATAGATCATATAACAATCCCTCAACATGCAACAAAGAGTCACTCCAAAGCCACTAATAGCGGAGAACATACGTAGAGATTATGGTAGGGTACGAAACCACCTCAAAGTTATTCTTTTGGATCAATCTATAAAAGAGTTCGTACTAGAATAACACCTTAAGACACAAATCAACCAAAACCATAATGTCACCTAGATACTCCGTTGTCACCTCAAGTATCAGTGGGCATGATTATACGATATGCATCACACAATCTCAGATTCATCCAACCAACACAAAGTACTTCAAAGAGTGCCCCAAAGTTTCTACCGAAGAGTCAAGAAAACGTGTGCCAACCCCTATGCATAGGTTCATGGGTGGAACCCGCAAGTTGGTCACCAAAACATACATCAAGTGGCACGTGATATCCCATTGTCACCACAGATAAACATGGCAAGACATACATCAAGTGTTCTCAAATAAAGACTCAATCTGATAAGATAACTTCAAGAGGGAAACTCAATTCATCACAAGAGAGTAGAGGGGGAGAAACATCATAAGATCGAACTATAATAGCAAAGCTCGCGATACATCAAAATCGTGCCATAGAGAGAAACGAGAGAGAGAGATCAAACACATAGCTACTGGTACATACCCTCAGCCCCGAGGGTGAACTACTCCCTCCTCGTCATGGAGAGCGTCGGGATGATGAAGATGGCCACCGGTGATGGGTTGCCCCTCCGGCAGGGTGCCGGAACGGACTCCCGAGAGGTTTTTGGTGGCTACAGAGGCTTGCAGTGGCGAAACTCCCGATCTATCTTGATATTCGGGGGTTTTAGGGTATGTAGGGTTATATAGGCGAAAGAAGTCGATCGGGGGGTGCTTGAGGGGTCCACAAGACAGGGGGGCCGCGCCTTGTGGGGGGGGGGGGGGGGGCGCCCCCTATCTCCTAGGCTCCTCGAGGGTCTTCTGACTTGATCTCCAAGCCTCCAGGATGATATTCTTCCAAAAAATCATGATGCCGAAGGTTTCATTCCGTTTGGACTCCGTTTGATATTCCTTTTCTTTGAAATACTAAAACATGCAATAAAACAGCAATATGGGCTGGGCCTCCGGTTAGTAGGTTAGTCCCAAAAATGATATAAATGTGTAAATAAAGCCCATAAACATCCAAAAGGGGTAATATAATAGCATGGAACAATCAAAAATTATAGATACGTTGGAGACGTATCAAGCATCCCCAAGCTTAATTCCTGCTCGTCCTCGAGTAGGTAAATGATAAAAACAGAATTTTTGATGTGGAATGCTACCAAGCATAATTCTCAATGTAATTTTCTTTATTGGGGCATGAATGTTAAGATCCAAATGATTCAAAATAAAAGTTCATATTGACATAAGAAATAGTGATACTTCAAGCATACTAATCAAGGTAATCATGTCTTCTCAAAATAACATGGCCAAAGAAAGTTATCCCTACAAAATCATATAGTCTGGCTATTGCTCTATCTTCATCACACAAAGTATTTAATCATGCACAACCCCAATGAGAAGCCAAGCAATTGTTTCATACTTTAATAATCTCAAACTCTTTCAACTTTCACGCAATACATGAGCGTGAGCCATGGATATAGCACTATATGTGGAGTAGAATGGTGGTTGTGGAGAGGACAAAAAGGAGAAGATAGTCTCACATCAACTAGGCGTATCAACGGGCTATGGAGATGCCCATTAATAGATATCAATGTGAGTGAGTAGGGATTGCCATGCAACGGATGCACTAGAGCTATAAATATATGAAAGCTCAACAAAAGAAACTAAGTGGGTGTGCATCCAACTCGCTTGCTCACGAAGACCTAGGGCATTTTGAGGAAGCCCATCATTGGAATATACAAGCCAAGTTCTACAATGAAAAATTCCCACTAGTATATGAAAGTGGCAACATATGAGACTCTCTATCATGAAGATCATGGTGCTATTTTGAAGCACAAGTGTGGAAAAAGAGATAGTAGCATTGTCCCTTCTCTCTTTTTCTCTCATTTTATTTTATTATTATTTTTTCTTTTTCTTTTTTTTCTTGGCCTTCCTTTTTTTGGCCTTTTCTCTTCTTCTTTTTTTTCTCTTTTTTTTATTTTTGTAAAGTTCGAAATCTCATCCCGACTTGTGGGGGAATCATAGTCTTCATCATCCTTTCCTCACTAGGACAATGCTCTAATAATGAAGATCATCACACTTTTATGGATTTACAACTCAAGAATTACAACTCAAAGCTAGAACAAGGTATGACTCTATATGAATGCCTCCGGCGGTGTACCGGGATATGCAATGAATCAAGAGTGACATGTTTGAAAATTATGAAGGTGGCCTTGCCACAAATACGATGTCAACTACATGATCATGCAAAGAGCAATATGACAAAAGTAATGCGTGTCATATGAACGGAACAGTGAAAAGTTGCATGGCAATATATCTCGGAATGGCTATGGAAATGCCATAATAGGTAGGTATGGTGGCTGTTTTGAGGAAGGAGTATGGTGGGTGTATGGTACCGACGAAAGTTGCATGGTACAAGAGAGGCTAGCAATGGTGGAAGGGTGAAAGGGTGCGTATAATCCATGGACTCAACATTAATCAAAAGAACTCATATACTTGCTGCAAAAGTTTAGAAGTCATCAAAAACCAAAGCACTACGTGCATGCTCCTAGGGGGATAGATTGGTAGGAAAAGACCATCGCTCGTCCCCGACCGCCACTCATAAGGAAGATAATCAATAAATAAAATTGTGCTCCAACTTCATCACAAAGCGGTTCACCATACGTGCATGCTACGGGAATCACAAACTTCAACACAAGCATTCTTTAAATTCATAATCACACAACTAGCATGAATTTAATATCACTACCTCCATATCTCAAAACAATTATCAACCATCAAGTTGATCATAGCATCCAATTCACTTTCTATGATAGTTTTTATTATACCCAACTTGGATGCTCATCATTCTAGGACCAACTTTGTGACCATAGCAAATACCATGCTGTTCTAAAAGACTCTCAAAATAATATAAGTGAAGGATGAGAGACTAGCAATTTCTACAAAATATAAATATCGCCGTGCTCTAAAAGATATAAGTGATGCACTAGAGCAAATGACAAACTACTCCGAAAGATATAAGTAAAGATCAATGAGTAGTCGAATAATTTTGCAACTATGTGAAGACTCTCTAACATTAAAGAATTTCAGATCTTGGTATTGTATTCAAACAGCAAGCAAAGCAAAATAAAATGACAAGACGCTCCAAGCAAAACACATATCATGTGGTGAATAAAAATATAGCTCCAAGTAAAGTTACCGATGAATGAAGACGAAAGATGGGATGCCATCCGGGGCATACCCAAGCTTAGGCTTTTGGTTGTCATTGAATATTACCTTGGGGTGCCTTGGGAATCCCCAAGCTTTGGCTCTTTCCACTCATTATTCCATAGTCCATTGAATCTTTACCCAAAAATTGAAAACTCCACAACACAAAACTCAACAGGAAATCTTATAAGCTTCGTTAGTGAAAGAAAACAAAACCACCACATAAGGTACTGCAATGAACTCATTATTTATTTATTTTGGTGTTAAACCTACTGTATTCCAACTTCCTTATGGTTTATAAACTAATTTACTAGCCATAGATGCATTGAAATAAGCAAACAACACACAAAAAACAGAATCTGTCAAAAACAGAACAGTCTGTAGTAATTTATATCAAACGTATACTTCCGGAACTCCAAAACTCCTACCAAATTAGGAACTCCTAAGACATTTCTGTACCAATCCGGAGAAGAAAGAATCAGATCATAAGAACGTTTCTGGGAATTAACAAAACTAAATTACTGGGTGCAAAAGTTTCTGATTTTTAGCAGGATCAACACAACTATCACCGTAAGCTATCCTAAAGGTCTTACTTGGCACTTTATTGAAACAAAAGCTATAAAACATGATTACTACAGTATCATAATCATGAGAACACACAAAAAAAGTAAGGGTAAATATTGGGTTGTCTCCCAACAATCGCTTTTCTTTAATGCCTTTCTAGCTAGGCATGATGATGACAATGATGCTCACGTAAAAGATAAGAATTGAAACATAACGGGAGCATCATGAAGCATATGAATAGCACATTTAAATCTAACCCACTTCCTATGCATAGGGATTTTGTGATCAAACAACTTATGGGAACAATAATCAACAAGCATAGGAAGGTAACACAAGTATAGCTTCAAGATTTTAAACACATAGAGAGGAAACTTGACATTATTACAATTCCTACAAGCATATATTCCTCTCTCATAATAATTTTCAGTATCATCATGAATGAATTCAACAATATAACCAGCACCTAAAGTAGTCTTTTCATGATCTACAAGCATAGAGAATTTACTACTCTCCACATAAGCAAAATTCTTCTCATGAATAATAGTGGGAGCAAAATCAACAAGATAATTATCATGTGAGGCATAATCCAATTGAAAACTAAAATGATGATGACAAGTTTCATGGTTATCATTGTTCTTAATTAGCATACAAGTCATCACAATAATCATCATAGATACCAACTTTGTTCTCATAATCAATTGGAACCTCTTCCGAAATAGTGGAATCATCACTAAATAAAGTTGACCCTCTTCCAAATCCATTTTCATGTTCATCACAATAAGATTCAACATCCTCCAAAATAGTGGGATCACTACTTCCTAAAGTTGACACTCTTCCAAACCCACTTTCATCAATATAATCATCATAAATAGGAGGCATGCTATCATCAAAATAAATTTGCTCATCAAAGCTTGGGGGACAAAATATATCATATTCATCAAAAATAGCTTCCCCAAGTTTGTGGCTTTGCATATCATTAGCATCATGGATATTCAAGGAATTCATACTAACAACATTGCAATCATGCTCATCATACAAAGATCTAGTACCAAGCATTTTAATGCATTCTTCTTCTAGCACTTGAGCACAATTTTCCTTTCCATCATTCTCACAAAAGATATTAAAAAGATGAAGCGTATGAGACAAGCTTAACTCCATTTTTTTGTAGTTTTCTTTTATATACTAAACTAGTGATAAAACAAGAAACAAAAAGATTTGATGGCAATATCTAAAGATATACCTTCAAGCACTCACCTCCCAGGCAACAGCGCAAGAAAAGAGCTTGATTGACGGGGTGTGAGTGAGTGCCGCTTACCTAGCCTCCCCGGCAACGGCGCCAGAAAAGAGCTTGATGTCTACTACACAACCTTCTTCTTGTAGACATTGTTGGGCCTGCAAGTGCACAGGTTTGTAGGACAGTAGCAAATTTCCCTCAAGTGGATGACCTAAGGTTTATCAATCCGTAGGAGGCATAGGATGAAGATGGTCTCTCTCAAACAACCCTGCAACCAAATGAAGAGTCTCTTGTGTCCCCAACACACCCAATACAACGGTAAATTGTATAGGTGCACTAGTTCGGCGAAGAGATGGTGATACAAGTGCAATATAGATAGTAGATATAGGTATTTGCAATCTGAAATAATAAAAACAGCAAGGTAACTAATGATAAAAGTGAGCGTAAACGGTATTGCAATGATAGGAAACAAGGCCTAGGGTTCATACTTTCACTAGTGCAAGTTCTCTCAACAATAATAACATAGATAGATCATATAACAATCCCTCAACATGCAACAAAGAGTCACTCCAAAGCCACTAATAGCGGAGAACATACGTAGAGATTATGGTAGGGTACGAAACCACCTCAAAGTTATTCTTTCAGATCAATCTATAAAAGAGTTCGTACTAGAATAACACTTAAGACACAAATCAACCAAAACCCTAATGTCACCTAGATACTCCATTGTCACCTCAAGTATCCATGGGCATGATTATACGATATGCATCACACAATCTCATATTCATCCAACCAACACAAAATACTTCAAAGATTGCCCCAAAGTTTCTACCGGAGAGTCAAGAAAATGTGTGCCAACCCCTATGCATAGGTTCATGGGCAGAACCCGCAAGTTGGTCACCAAAACATACATCAAGTGGCACGTGATATCCCATTGTCACCACAGATAAACACGGCAAGACATACATCAAGTGTTCTCAAATAAAGACTCAATCCGATAAGATAACTTCAAGAGGGAAACTCAATTCATCACAAGAGAGTAGAGGGGGAGAAACATCATAAGATCCAACTATAATAGCAAACCTCACGATACATCAAGATCGTGCCATAGAGAGAACACGAGAGAGAGAGATCAAACACATAGCTACTGGTACATACCCTCAGCCCCGAGGGTGAACTACTCCCTCCTCGTCATGGAGAGCGCCGGGGTGATGAAGATGGCCACCGGTGATGGGTTCCCCCTCTGGCAGGGTGCTGGAACGGACTCCCGAGAGGTTTTTGGTGGCTAAAGAGGCTTGCGGTGGCGGAACTCCCGATCTATCTTGATATTCGATGGTTTTAGGGTTCGTAGGGTTATATAGGCGAAAGAAGTCGGTCGGGGGGTGCTCAAGGGGTCCACGAGACAGAGGGCCGCGCCCTGCAGGGGGGCGCGCCCCCCTATATCATGGGCTCCTCAAGGGTCTTCTGACTTGATCTCCAAGCCTCTAGGATGATATTCTTCCAAAAAATCATGATGCTGAAGGTTTCATTCCGTTTGGACTCCGTTTGATATTCCTTTTCTTCGAAATACTGAAACAGGCAATAAAACAGCAATATGGGCTAGGCCTCCGGTTAGTAGGTTAGTCCCAAAAATGATATAAATGTGTAAAATATTTCCCATAAACATCCAAAAGGGGTAATATAATAGCATGGAACAATCAAAAATTATAGATACGTTGGAGACGTATCAGCCACCTCCCCTTCCTGGCCGGAGATCCACTCGAGTTCCACCCTCTCTCGATTCTTCTCCAAATCCCACCATCGGCAACCCCCACTGGCGAAACCCCATCACCACCGGCAACCTCCCTCCCTCCCTCTTCAGATTGACGGATGGGTGGGGACAGGGAGTGGCGGATCTGCACCCGCACCCACCGGAGCGTCCTTCTATGGTGGCCCTCGCCGCCGACGAACTCCACGACGCCCATCTCCGGCCATGGAGACCGCGGATCTCTGACCCCCTTTTCCTGGTTGGGTGGGTGGGTGGGCATGAATCCCTCCCTTGTCTTCTCTGCCTCCCTCTGATTCCTCCTTGGTTTGTTTTATGTCCGATCTGTAGAGGCTGCTGCTGCTCCTGACGGTGGTGGAGGCGGTGGTCGCCGACACGGTGTTGTCGCTGCCCAACGTCCAGCGGTGGGCGACGAACTCCTGGGCCGCCGTCCATGCTCAAATCAACTCAAATTCCTGAAATTGCAACCCGTCTCATGTCTATTTTTGTTTACGTGTTGTTCGTGTTCCGTTGGGCCGCAGCTCGAGTTTGGAACCAAGGAGGTGTAGAGGTGAGATGGCGGCGAAGAGGGTCAAGGGCGTCGGCATCCTCGCCATGGACATCTACTTCCCGCCCAACTGCGTCCTCTAGGTTACTACACTTCACTCACACATCCACCACACCACCATCTCTCATCTCCCTCTGAATCTCATTGTGCCGCCGCCCATGTTCTCCTGTCGCTCTAGTAAATTGCTAGGGAGAACCCCAAAAAAGCAGAGGGTCAGGGTTCTCGCCGTGCGTTGTCCAGCTTGTTCTATTGTTGTCAATCTTGTTTGTTGGTTAAGAATTTGTACCCGCATGTACTGTTGTGCATTATTGCAGTTATCAACGAACAAGAATGATCTACAAGGATGACCTACCATGTGATTTCACTTATAGAATAACTGGCTAGCAAACACCGTTGCATGTGTGTCTGTAGTTATACTATGATTGAGGGAGTCCTGGACTAGGGGGTGTCCGGACAGCCGGACTATCATCGTCCGCCGGACTCCAAGACTACGAAGATACAAGATTGAAGACTCCGTCCCGTGTCCGGATGGGACTTTCCTTGGCGTGGAAGGCATGCTTGGCGATACGGATATGTAGATCTCCTACCATTGTAACCAACTCTGTGTAACCCTAGCCTCCTCCGGTGTCTATATAAACCGGAGGGCTTTAGTCCGTAGGACACAACATACATTACAACAATCATACCATAGGCTAGCTTTAGGGTTTAGCCTCCTTGATCTCGTGGTAGATCCACTCTTGTACTACCCATATCATCAATATTAATCAAGCAGGACGTAGGGTTTTATCTCTATCGAGAGGGCCCGAACCTGGGTAAAACATCGTGTCCCTCGTCTCCTGTTACCATCCGCCTAGACGCACAATTCGGGACCCCCTACCCGAGATCCGCCGGTTTTGACACCGACATTGGTGCTTCCATTGAGAGTTCCTCTGTGTCATCACCAATAGGCTCGATGGCATCTTCAACCAACAACGCTGTCCAGGGTGAGACTTTTCTCCCCGGATAGATCTTCGTATTCGGCGGCTTCGCACTGCGGGCTAATTTGCTTGGCCATCTGGAGCAGATCGAAAGCTATGCCCCTGGCCGTCAGGTCAGATTCGGAAGTTTAAACTTCACGGCCTACGTCCACGGAGACTTGATCTTCGACGGGCTCGAGCCACAGCCAAGCGCGCCGCACTGTTACGAGGGGCACGATCTAGCTCTGCCGCCGAACAGTGCCTTGGCAGCCGCACACGAATCCGCTTCGGCCTTTAGTCCGGAGCCGATCGCCCGGATCGAGGATCGGTGGATGGACACCGCCTCGGGGGCTTCAACTTCCACGATGATGGAGCCGAACGCTAATCTTGTCCCTCACGAAACTCGTGATTCCGAGGTGCCGGACTCCTTGCCGGACTCCAGACCTCCCACGCCCCTACCAAACGAATCGGATTGGGCGCCGGTTATGGGATTCACCGCCGCGGACATCTTCTAATACTCGCCCTTTGGCGACATCCTAAATTCGCTAAAGCATCTCTCGTTATCAGGAGAGTCCTGGCCGGACTATGGCCAGGATGGTTGGGATACGGACGACGAAGAAATTCAAAGCCCACCCACCACCCACTTTGTAGCCACTGTCGACGATCTAACCGACATGCTAGACTATGACTCCGAAGACATCGACGGAATATACGACGATGCCGGAGACGAACAAGAACCAGCGCCTATAGGGCACGGGAGGACCACCTCGTCATATGACATATATATGGTGGATACCCCAAAAGAGAGCGATAACGAGGACCAACGGGCCGCGGCAGAAGATAACCCCGCCGACAAACAACCAAAACGGCGGCGCAGACGCCGCCCTAAGTCCCGCCTCGACAACAACAACGCTCCTAAGGACCCCGCAATACAGCAGGGCACACAAGTGGACGACGAACATGCAGATAAGCAACTGTCCGAAGAGGACGAGTCAGATAATCAGTCCAGGCCCAGCGAAAACGACAGTCCGGACGATCCTATGCCGGACACGCCGCCGGAAGGTAAAAACCTTCGGAAAAGACTCGTCAACACTGCAAGAAGCTTGAAGAAGGAAAAACGGAAGCTCAAAACAGCGGAAGACACACTCAGGATGAGGTAGAGCAAGGTGCTCAAAACCGCGGATAAATACGGCAATACCCACCAATCCAAGAGCTACCCGAAGCGCAAGCTGTTACCAGAATTTGACGAGGAGGCCCTAGAGCCCCCACAGTCAAAACATGAAAAGGCCGCCTGGTTAGATAGACGGCCAGATGATAGGCCAAATTCTGAAAGCGGCGCCGCACATAAGCCAGCTAATGAACCTGGAAAGACAGATGGCCCAGCCAGGTCCATTTACGGGCCAAAGAAGAAGGCCCCAGGAAGCAAGGCAACACGTCAAGTGTTCGAAGATAATGGCACACCCAAATACAGGGGCGCCGCACACCCACTATGTTTCACCAATGAGGTGCTGGACCATGAATTCCTAGCAGGATTTAAACCCATAAACATAGAGGCCTACGATGGAACAACAGACCCTGGAGTCTGGATAGAAGATTATATACTACATATACACATGGCCAGAGGAGATGATCTCCAAGCCATAAAATACCTACCCCTCAAGCTCAAAGGGCCAGCCCGTCATTGGCTTAAAAGCCTCCTAGAAAACACTGTGGGAAGTTGGGAAGAGCTCGAGGACGCGTTTAGAGCAAATTTTCAAGGGACTTATGTCCACCCTCCGGATGCAGATGATCTAAGTCATATAACTCAACAGCCCGGAGAGTCAACGCGCAAATTCTGGAACAGGTTCCTCACCAAAAAGAACCAAATAGTCGACTGTCCGGACGCCGAAGCCTTAGCAGCTTTTAAACACAATGTCCGAGACGAATGGCTTGCCAGACACCTCGGCCAAGAGAAACCGAGGACAATGTCCGCGCTAACAAGCCTCATGACCCGCTTCTGTGCGGGAGAGGATAGCTGGCTAGCAAGATGCACCACCAGCGACCCAAGTACATCCGAGATAAGAGATGGAAACGGAAAATCACGGCGCAGAAAAGAGCAGCACCGGAATAAAGAGAAAAGCCCAAAGAGCACGGCAGTCAACGCCAGATTCAAAAGCTCGCGGCCAAACAACAAAACACCACCTCTTAAGGATGACAGTGATGAGTTTTCCAACTTAAACAAGATTTTGGGTCGGATATGTCAAATCCACAGTACCCCCGGAAGGCCTGCAAATCATACCCATCGAGATTGTTGGGTTTTCAAACAGTCCGGCCGACTAAACGCCGAACACAAGGGGCTCGACGCGTCAAGCGAAGATGATAAACCCCACCAGCAGAGCACCGGAAAGCAAAAGACTTTCCCACAAGAGGTCAAAGCAGTAAACTCACTTCATGTGATAATACGGAAAAATAGTGTGGCACCTTCTAAAAAGAGCCTCGCACGGTCCAATCCAGCAGACCATAGAGATTGGATATCACAACCAATCACTTTCAACCACCTGGATTATTCCAGAAGCGTTTGAAACGCAGGACGGACTGCCCTGATATTGGATCCCATAATCGACGGACTACAATTTACTAAAGTCCTGATGGACGGAGGCAGCGACTTAAACCTGCTGTATTCAAACACAATCCGCCAGTTGGGGATAGACCCTACTAAAATTCGACACAGCCGCACTTCCTTCAAAGGAGTGACGCCAGGCCCTTACGCCAAGTGCACAGGCTCCCTATTACTAGAAGTCGTGTTCGGATCACCGAACAACTTTCGGCGCGAAAAACTAATTTTTCACATCGCCCCATTTAAAAGTGGATATCAAGCACTCTTGGGACAAAAGGCTTTTGTCCGTTTCAACGCCATACCGCATTACGCGTCTCTTACACTCAAGATGCCCGGTCCACGTGGCATCATTTCAGTGCGAGGGTCACTTAAAGACCCCGGACATGGATAGACGAGTCCGGCATCAATAGGCTAGGGGCTCCCTAGCTGCACACCCCTTCACAGGGGGCTGCGCGCACAAACAACCGCGAGTTCATACAAACCCCGCTTCACTTATTTATATTTCTTCCTTCACACATACCTTTTTCGCACGAATTGTTTTCAAACTAAGCGTCCCTCTCTTTTTACAGATGAACAACGTGCATACCCGTCCAGGATAACGGCACAACGAAGACACAGGCGCAGACGTGCAGTAGGGACCCATTGCGAGGATTCTTTTCAGATTAAGACCCTGCGTAAACCTTTTTTTACTGTCTCTTGTTGTTATTCTCCCTTGGTTTCTTCCTATAACCAAAGCGGAGCCTGACGTTTTGGCATCGGCCGCGTCAGAGGGCCATGCCCGTACCTGGACACAAGGGACTTAGGGCATTGTTTTGCCCATTATAATAAAGACCGAACACCTTAGGGAGTGTTCGGCGTCTCGAGTTAGGCATTATATGCATCAGCTCCGAATCATGTCTTTGGTCAAATGTTGGGTTTGCCCGGCTCCTGTGTTTTGCTGCCTTACGTTCCGTGTCATCGGCTAACGCGGCACCAGGAGAACTACTGCGATTGTGCCCTAGTTCGGCTGGGCGAGCACCTCAGTAGAGAAAGCCGAAAACTGACTGTCATGATATAGCAAGAGACTGGTCAACCACTCGATCGACTACCGGAATGTTTAGAATTCCCCGCTTTGACGAAGGACCGTTTCCCGGTCAGGCACACACGCGCCCCGAACTCGGAGAAGTGCGGTGCCCCAAGGGGCTATATCGTAGCCCCACCCTCAAACTCCACTGGCTAAGTGAAAGTGATAAAGCATTATAGTCCGGATTGCCTCGTTTGCTATGCTACCACCTCCTTAACAGGACCGAGACGTCGGATTAAGTGTGAAAGCGCGCTATTTTTGCGAACACCCCCGCACCTTGTGCGTGGGGGCTGAAGCCGAAGACTGCAATCTTTCAGGTTATACAAATGTATACATAAACGGCCGCATAGGAGAAATTTTACTACTTGGGACGCACAAGTATAAAAAGCAGTTATAGCATAACAATCGTTTTACAAGCTAAAACGTTCATTTGAACGTGACATTTTTTTAGCACTGCGACTCTATTACACGAGCGCCACACATAACTTTCCCAAAATAGTGCTCGGCGGGTAACCGGCTTTCATCCGAACCCTGGGCGGCAATAGCGGTGGCATCCATCTCTGTCCAATGTGTCTTCACACGGGCAAGAGCCATCCGCGCGCCTTCGATGGAGGCCGACCGCTTCATCTCCTTGATGTGCGGCACCGCTCCAAGAAATTGCTGCAATAAGCCGAAATAACTCGTCGCCTTGGGCCTCTCTGGCCAGACATGAGCCATGATGTCAGTCATGGCAAGTCCGGACAATCTATTCAGCTCGGCCCATTCGGCCAACCGATCGGTCAACGGAAGGGCACGATCCGGACTATGGAATTGAGACCAAAATAGCTCTTCCGTCTTGTGATCCTTCTGGCTCCGGAAGTGCTCAACGGCATCAGCCGCACTTGCCGCTAAGTCCATATACGGATCCTCCGGACTCCACAGCTGGCCAAGTTGAGCATACTTTTGATCCGTAAATCGGCGACGCAGCAGAAAAGGCTTGCCAGCCACGATATCTCCGGCCTGGCGCAGCTCCTCCTTCATGGCCCACATTGCAGAACGGGCATCCTTGGCCTCGGCGGTGGCCTTCCCCAGGTCTTCCCGCTCCGATAAGAGCTCCTTTCCAAGAGCCTCATTGCAGTCGGCAGCATCTTTTAATTTCACGGCCAATTCGGCCATCTCTTCCCTGCTTAGGCAGTGTGCAGCCTTTTCGGCTTGCAACTCCTCGGCTTCCCTCGAGGCAGCCGCGTCGCTCCTTCGGGCTTGCTCCTTAGCTTGAGCAAGTTCGGCCCGAAGGCTCTCCACAGCAGCAGCACCGTCTGTATCACAGCATATACTTTATCAGAGGAGGGCTTTGACCCCCTTAATAAAGCGACTGCGGAGAACTCATTTACCTTGTGACTCGTCAAGTCGCCGGTTGACAAGTGCGATGTCCGCATCCGCCAAGTCAAGTTGCCGCATTAACTCGGCAACTCCACTAGTCCGGCTAGCCCTCGGACTATCCGCCACCTGCATAGGAACGGCGGCATTCATTACTTGCGATTTGGATCCTCGGCACGCTGTCGTTTTTCGACAACCTACCGAGTCTCAGGGGCTACTATCTATACAGGGCGCACTTTTATGTGCAAAACTGTCAAAAAAAAGGTGTGTCATTCTCGCGTACCTCAAATCCCGCCAGCAAACTCGTAGCGGCATTACGCAATCCGCTCTCGGCGGACGAAATCCTTCCAATCACCATACGCATCAACGCACGGTGATCTTCTAAGATGGACGCCCTCTCAAGCAGATTCTTCAGTTCTCCCGGCCGGATACTAGCGGGCGCCGAACTCTCCGGCCCCTCCGAACTCGGGGATACCCTCCGTGACGATACTTCAGGCTCGTCTGCCCTATCTAACGGCGCAGCAGACGGAGGCGTTTCGCTCTCCATCATCTCCGGAAGAAGGTCCCCCGAAGACGAACTCATCTGAGAAGGCTGCAAATCCGAACTGCAAGATAGAAATTTCGGTTACCCTCAGAAGCACAAATGAAGGTATTTTCTTAACTAATGAACTCTCCTTTTCCTACTCACGGCTCGCTGGAGGGCTGATCCTTTAACGACGATTGAACGTCTGGATTCTCCCCGGACGCCGGACCCCCCGGTGAAGATCTCTTCCCCCGTTTAGGGGCTTTGGCCTCCGGATCTTCGGAGGCGGTCCGCTTCTCCCCCTGGAAGGAGGGGTTTTTGATTCCCCCCTCCTCAGACGCCCCTTTGGGCGAAATAATAGCTCCTCTATTTTCCCCATCGCTCCCTTCTACGGGCGCGACCTCCAACATTCTGACCAGCATGGGCTCCAGTGCGGTCTTTGGGAGGGGAGCCGGACACCTTATCAGCTTCGATCGCGCTACCCACTCCTGTGAAGAAGTAATGGGTCAGGAGGCGAACTCTAGAAAAGCAGATGAACAGAACGTCTGGACTCTAAGCTATTTACCTGAGTATCCGGGCGATTGCGGCTTAGGCCTGCGTCCTCGGTCAATTCCGGACACGCTACTTGCGGTCCGAAGAACAACTTGTACATCTCCACGGCTGTCGCACCCATGAAGTGTTGGAGAATTCGAGGTCCCTCCGGGATGAACTCTCATAGACGGAGAGGATGGCGTTTGCAGGGCAGGAGACGCCTGATTAGCATAGCCTGCATCACCACGACCAGATTCATCTCCCTCGCCTGGAGGTCTCGAATCCGGCCCTGCAATGAGGGCACATCTTCGGAAGGCCCCCAATTGAGCCCTTGGTTGACCCACGACATCAGTCGGCGTGGAGGTCCCGGGCGGAATAAAGGCGGTGGCTTTTGCTTGCTGCCCTTCGGAGCGGTGATATAGAACCACTCCTGCTGCCACGGTCCGAGTTCCTCTTGGAAGGAACCCTCGGGCCACGGGGCATCGGCCCTTCTACTTATGGCCGCCCCGCCACACTCCGCTTGACGCCCCCCGATCATCTTCGGCTCCACATTAAAGGTCTTCAGCCACAGGCCGAAGTGGGGAGTGACGCGGAGGAAGGCCTCGCAGACGATAATGAGTGCGGAGATATGGAGGATGGACTCCGGAGCCAAGTCGTGAAAATCCAGCCCGTAGAAGAACATAAGCCCTCTCACGAAGGGGTCCGTCGGGAAGCCTAAACCCCGATGGAGGTGGGATACGAAGACAACGTACTCACCAGGCTCGGGGGCGGGCACGGCCTGCCCTTGGGTGGGCAACCTATGCGAAATCTCGTAGGACAGGTACTTGGCCTCACGCAGCTTTAACACATCCTCCTCCGTCCACCGGCCCTGGAGGTCAGAGCCGGACATTGCTGAGAATCCGAAGCGCTCGAATCTGAGGCTCTGGGTGTTGGAACTGGGAGCGAGAAGGAGATTCGATGCAAGATTTAAGAAAAAGAATGAGCCTTGGTCATCTTATAAAGGGGAAAAAATACCAAGGGACGTCTCCGTGACCGTTCGGGATTCACCTTCGATGGAGGAGGCGTGGCGATGGGCACGATTGGGTTACCCACGCACGTATTGATGAGAATCCCGGAATAAGGGGAACACGATCTCTGCTTCGACAAGACGTGCCAAGGAAACCGCTTCGCTAAACGTGCTGAGGTGGTATAATAAAAAACGATTCAAACAAAGGCTTGGTAGCGGTGTGATGTCACGCCGCATAATACGTCAGCAGATTGGACTGGTGTATATTTTATTCTCTCTACGGTGGAATGTGGAATTTATTTTGCAGAGCCGGACACTATCCTGGTGTTCATGATCTTCTCTGGATTATTCAAAGGAGGAACCCGCCTTGTAATGCCGAACATTATGTGTGCCGGACTTATCGTCATTGAAGCCTGGTTCAGGGGCTACTGAGGGAGTCCTGGACTAGGGGGTGTCCGGACAGCCGGACTATCATCGTCCGCCCGACTCCAAGACTACGAAGATACAAGATTGAAGACTCCGTCCCGTGTCCGGATGGGACTTTCCTTGGCGTGGAAGGCAAGCTTGGCGATACGGATATGTAGATCTCCTACCAATGTAACCGACTCTGTGTAACCCTAGCCTCCTCCGGTGTCTATATAAACCGGAGGGCTTTAGTCCGTAGGACACAACATACATTACAACAATCATACCATAGGCTAGCTTTAGGGTTTACCCTCCTTGATCTCGTGGTAGATTCACTCTTGTACTACCCATATCATCAATATTAATCAAGCAGGACGTAGGGTTTTACCTCCATCGAGAGGGCCTGAACCTGGGTAAAACATCGTGTCCCTCGTCTCCTGTTACCATCCACCTAGACGCACAATTCGGGACCCCCTACCCGAGATCTGCCGGTTTTGACACCGTCAATGATGCTTGCCATTTGCTCCTGGCATTGCTATTCCCTATAGGTCTTATATATTCAGGTACACCTAGTTAACATGTTGAACAACTACACAAATCTGCCATGTACTAGTAGACATGACAGTTTGGCAAGGTATGGCCAGTAATTCTGCGACGATTGGAATCTGACGTGAGGATCGCAACAATGCTCTCCTAATGATAGCAGAGCCTCATAGAGCTTGCTGAGCCCTGATGTAGTTGATACTTTTACTGAAAGCATAGTTATTCTGCTCTCTAGCTTACACTGAAAATTCGTAATCCAGTATGCAGCGGTCTCTATGTTGTTCTTAGTTTGAGTACTGCACTTCTGCTTGTGTGCCAAGGTTAGGTTCAGGTTAGCAGTCAACTTCTGTTCGTAATCAAAGTTTTTATCTTCAAGGAAATGCTAGCATTTTTTGTGTTCCTGCTCGGTTGATGTACAGTTTGTGATGGAGTAGGAAGTATTGCGTACTTGTTAACTGCTTGCCTCATTCAGCTTAGTAACATCTTGCACTGTCTCTTATTTTGCATTGAGATTGAAATCACACGAGGTAGCTTTTTGCACCATACTCAGGTATACAATGGTCTTGGTGCGAGGTCTTGAACCATGCTCCCGTGTTTGTTTGGTGATTATTTTGGATACATGTTCTTTTTCTACAGAAATATGTTGTGGTTCCTTGCTGAATAAATAAGTAACCAGTATAGATACTCATTTTAAAGTACAACTCTTGGAATTACTGTTTTCCTTCTTGTAAAATTACCTATTTGTTGTTTACTTGTTGCTATCAGTTAATCATACTTTATTTCTTTTATTGAGTTGCTCTGCCACCTCCCCCGGCGTCTTCGTGGGGGTGCATGATGGTAGGCAGGTCGTGGGTGTGACGGACCTGCTGCTGCCGGCTGTCTTCCTCGACCACTTCCCTGAGCTGCTCCTGCCGCTGACCCTCCTCAACTTTGCCCGTTGCCTGTTGTTGCTGCTGGTGAGACAATTTCCTCGATTTGTCGCTTCTTCCTCTCGTGAAGCAGAGCAGCCTCATCCTCTTCATGCTGGCTCGACTGCCTCTGATTCTTCATGTTTGCTGCCTTGCCTTGCAGATGTGGCAGCTCAAGGGCGAGGTCGACATCTTCTCCAGGGCCGACGGGTCGGCGCTGTTCGAGATGGGCAACACAAGGGTCATCGCCGCCGTCTATAGCCCCTGAGAGGTAGTCGCTTTTTCTTTGCACACCAACTCTTCTATTCGATGCCATGGCTGTTAGGGCTTTGGCTCCCGGGAGGTCTCTAGTTAATGATCGGTATTGAGAGATTTTGGTGGTTACTTATGCTTATTGTGTATCACATTGAAAAAGAAAATGCACAATGAGCTTACCTTTTTATATCAGGATTTTTTCTTCATCAGTTACCCTTCCTTTAGCTATAGTTTATTTTCGTACAGAAACCAATCTTGGTGTTCTTCCTATTTGCATTTGATTATGTTTTTAAAATTCCCTAGCAGAACTATATATAACAATGTGGGTATGTGTTTTCTTCTTTCAGTGTCTATAGTGCATTTGCATGATGTTGAATTATGTGCTACAGAATATACATTAGCTAAATTAAACCGTTGTTTTCCTTCGCCTAATCAAATGCCTTTTGTTTTGCAGTATGCATACCCAGGTCAAGCTTGCGGTCATGGTGCAAGTGCTTTCCTTCTTCAGAAGTAAAATGTTTGCTTGCTACTTTCTTTAGGGTACTGCTTTCTAATCAAGTTCTTGAACACATGAGTTATGTATACAAATCATGTGCTATTTATACACTGATAGACACTTCTTTGTCTACTTAGCTGAATCATGTCTTTGTGTACTAAACATCAGTTACTAGTATTTGGCTTCTATGTGCTAATTAAACCTGACAGTATGTATACTTCTTTGATGTTGTATAATATTGGTGTCAAAGGAGTTAATTTAAACCGGGTATGATCTACTTGAACAATTTTTTTGCTGTTCAAACGTTTAAATTATGGTTCTTTGTTTTAAACATCTAAATGATGTTTAATTTGTCCTTCTATGCTTAAATGATAAAAATGTCGCATTTATAGGATTGTAAACCTGATGTGATTGCAGTAGTATTTACTTGCTGCTGATAGTAACTACTTGTATCTACTGATTTCTATGCCTCATTTTGCTTGTTTTACTTTATTTATGCACACAGACTGCCTACAAGTTAATGTGCTTTTAGATTTGCCTTTATTTTGCTCCTTACCATATTGTTTGATAACTTGCAGATGCTGTACTTCATTCGTGTTTCGTCGTGGGCTCCAAGAAGTGAAGAAGCATTGAGTTCTAGCTCATTGGAGCTAGTTATACTTTGATAGATAGTTATATTTTGATACTTAGTTGTGTTCTTGGTGGCTGTAAACCTGATGTGAAGTATGTTCGATTATAAACGTGGTGTATGTTTGGTTGTAAGGTGCCAAATTTGGTTTTTTGATTTGTTGAAGTATTACTTCTGTTTTAGTCAGTTCTGATTTAAATATTTGTTTTTATTTACGGGAAAATCAAAATTTGAAGGACATGACTCTGACCATTGGGACCCACTCAAACCCATATGACTATTGGATCTGTCTTAAAAAAAGAAATGTAACTATTGAGCCAAAAAGGCCATGGCCCAAAAACGAAAGGCCCAATTGTTGGGTCAGGCCAATGTAGAAATCAAAACTATTAGAAAAAATAACACATTAAATGGGCTGAAATAATGGGCTCGGCCCATATAAACACCCAATTAGACTGGGCCGATTCTAATTTTTGACCTTTTCAATTGGTTGTAATATTGCCACGTCAGATTGCCACGTCGGATACAACGTGGCCTGGGCAGACAGCTAGTGACCAAAACAAAACAGTAGGCTTATTTTGGTCGTAAATGTCTACGACATTCTCACAGAGAAGGTCAAAAATGTCAGTTTACGATGGCCAGCTTTTGACCTTCTGGTTTTGGTCACAAAAAGGTCACAAATAAAAAACTATGAGCATTTAGTGACCAATAGTGGTGGTCACAAGTTGACGTATTTCTTGTAGTGATCTGATTCGCTTGGAATCACATAATCTTCACCAAAAGGAACGATTTCCTTTGATGGCATGCTTGAAATAGGAACAACATCTATTGTATTTGCATAAGAGTTGGTCAAAGTCTTCGCCTTCTTGGGAGCATAAGACTCTGAGGAAGTAGATGCTTTCCTTTTCTTCACTGCTGCTCGCTCCGCAGCCTTGGTTTTATTTGCTTCTAATGCAGAAGGAAGTATAGGACTTGGCGTTGGCACTAGTGCAGGAGGAGCAGAGGAAATTGGTGCAGTTTCTTTAGGCACAACTGATGCAGTTGTCCTGACTTGTTCAGTTTCCTCAGGCGCAGCGTCAGATGCTTCAGCTGGCCTGTCTTATTCTTCAGGTGCAACACTAGTGGCTGCCCTGGTAGTTTCTTCAGCATCTGGGATAGCTTCATCAGCCCTGGTACTTTCAGTTTCATTAGCAGCCTGATTTTCTTCAGTGGTGCTGGCATGTTCTTTAGTAGGCTACGCAGATGCTTCAGCCTAAGGAATTTCAAGCGTTTGAGCAGCAACATTGGAAGTAAATGCCTTCGCCATTCTGATGAATCTGACCTTGGCTCTCAGCCATTCTGCCTTGTAGGCGTCAAATTCATCACTAAGCTTCTTGATTTCTGATTGCAGCGCAATAAGTTGATCAGGTGATAGCTCAGAAAGCGCTGTTTCTTATACTGAGCTTTCTTCACAGACCTGGCTTTCTCAAATTTCCATTTTTCTTCAGTAATGAAAGCCATCAACATATGACTTTGGCCAGGTGTGAGATTTAATTCTGGCAGGCGAGTGTTTGGGTCCTTGTGCCAGAGATCAATGAAGTCTAGGATCTTCTTCGGATACAGCATGAGTGGCACAGCACTGCCCTTGGCTCTAGCATCCCTTTGCTGTTTGTCTCTGATGATTTCTGCTAATTCCTCATCATTAGCTTCTTCATCATCTGACGGCACTTGGAAGGCAACTTGCTTCTTATGAGGACTTGGTCTTGTGACTCGTCCAGAAGTAGCCTTGGTCTTCAGCAAAGTGGGGCCTGTTGAGGACTGAGGAGGAGCTGAAGAACTTGCAAATGCTCCTAAAGCAATTGAGATACATGTGGTCCTTTGGCAGGAGGCGAGATGCACAGGTGCCGAGGACTTTGCTGGAGGAGCTGAGGGTTTTGCAGTTTAAGGAACTGGAGCAACTTGAGGAATATGCCGTGAGGGCATAGATGAGCATGGACGTGAGGGCATTGCTGAGCTTGGCCATGAGGGCATTGCTGAGGAAGGTGGTTTGTGATCAGGCTTCTTAGGCATAGCCTTCTTGTTTGTTGAGGCCTCTACAGCAGCAGCAGTTGAGTCTTTGTTGAATTTCCTCACTACTTCCTTGGCCTGTTTGTCCAACTTGGCTTGCCGCTTGGCCCATCCGTTAGCATAGTCCTCACCGCGCTTGATGCTAGTGGGATCAGCAATTTGGCCAGGTGCCAATGGAGGTCTTGGACAAGGAGGGTGAAGAGCGAATTTCTTCATGTACTTTGGAGTAACATATTTGTATTCTCTCCATTCCCGAGCCCATCATCGTTCAATTCTCTGCATGCGCACCTTGTTCTCATTCTTCGTTTCCTTCCCGTGAGTTGCCTCATCAGGAGTGCAATACCCTGCATATATGTCATTAGGGATTAAAAAGCAGTGTTGACTTCCAGTTTCTTCCCTCCCTTCTGAGGTTTCTTGCCATCTGCCATTTTCTTCAGCTGAGGATTTTGAACAATTGAGTTCTCTGAAGAGGTATGCAGTTTTTCTTTGAGGAACGCTGCAAATGAGTTAAGTTGATGAGAACCTAGTGATTCAGTAGCGGACATGTGTACCTGTGAACAGAGTATAGGTGTGAAGAATTTGAAGAGGTCATATGCGTTCTCAGAAGTTTTTGCAAAAAGGAACAAGTTTGAGGAATTTGACCAGATATGTCTTGAGGAATTTCACTAAGCGTTCTTTAACTTAGGTTCCAAAATTGTATGGATTTGTCAAATTCACACAATTGAGGAATCTTGAAGAAAAATGTCGCTTATAGAAACAGATCAAGAACAGATGATTATGTGAGGTGTTTAAAGTGCGGAAGTTGAAGAATAAACACCTTTTGAAGATTCAGCAGTAAAAGTAACTTTTAATTATCCTTGGAGAATAACACGAGGAACTGGGAGTGTTAGATTGGAAGTTTGTCTGTCCAGATCTTCCACGCCCTAACTTGGTAGAGGAAGATAGCTACGGTAGCGGCGGAGTGAAGATATCCGTGGCCGGCGCGAGTATGATGGCGACGAGGTCGAGGCAGTGAAGCTCTTCCTCACCGGCAAAGATGAAAGTAGCGGCGGCACTAGGGCTTGAGAGCTTGAGCGAGGGGAGTGAGTTCGAGCAGGGTAAATGCAGTCTGAGGAGGGTGAGGGGTATTTATAGCCGAGGTGAAAAACAGCTCGCCCGAGGAAAATGGACGAACATGCCCCTGACCCTTCTAATCCTAGCGACATGTGTCACCCACGTACAGTGTGGTGGAGATCGTGTGAGATCATGGGTGAATAGATAAATCTTATCATGGGACGTGAAACGGTTTGAGCGACAAAAGCTGAAAATTCAGATAAGAAAATGTTAATGTTTCGTTCGCAAATTTTTCAACTGACAAGGACACAGTGAAGATTTTGAACGGGTTTCAAATAGAACGCACATGAAGAATTTGTGAACAGACTGGGTTGAGTTTAGCAGAGAGGGGGAAAGGGTCCGATCACATTCACTTAGCAGAAAAAGCAACTTGAAGAATTAGCAATAAGTGTAGTCAATGAAGAACAACGACGGAAAGAGTGAAGACAATGGAAAGTTGAAGAAATTGAACAACTAAGGAATTTCAAAAATGAGGAAAAACTCAAATTGAAGATTTTCAACTTTGGTTGGTGGTGTAACCCACCGTATAAGAATGATGATTTCATACACCGTGTACAATTGTCGTAGGGTTCTGAGAATCAAATTCTTCATTAATTTCTTCACACTTAGAGGGTTAGTCTTCATTGATTGAATAAAAACGTTACTTCATGTGTTGCACACCTAAGTCATCAAATTTGCATAAGTGTTAGGATGTGTGTCCTTTTCAAAGAACATTCAAAGATTCTAAGATATTTTAGCTCACACTGCAACTTGCTAAATCTCTTCTCATCCAAGGGCTTTGTGAAGATATCAGCCAGCTGGTCTTCAGTATTTGCATGGTCGATGGAGATGTCGCCCTTCAACACATGGTCACGAAGAAAATGATGACGAATCTGGATGTGCTTTGTCTTCAAGTGTTGAACTAGGTTGTGAGCAATCTTGATAGCACTCTCGTTGTTGCAGTAGAGTGGCACATTCTTCAAATTGATGCCATAGTCCTTGATGGTTTGCTTCATCCATAGCAATTGAGCACAGCAAGATCCAGCAGCAATGTACTCAGCTTCAACAGTAGTGAGTGAGACGCGGTTCTGCTTCTTCGAGGACCAACATACCAAGGATCGTCCAAGGAAATGACATGTGCCTGATGTTGACTTGCGGTCCACCCGATCACCAGCATAGTCAGAGTCAGAATATCCAATGAGATCAAAGGAAGAGCCCTTGGGATACCATAATCCAAGTGTTGGAGTGTGAGCTAGATATCGAAGAATATGCTTCATCGCCTTATGGTGTGATTCCTTTGGTGTAGCTTGAAATCGGGCACACATGCAAACACTAAGCATAATATCCGGCATAGACTCACATAGGTACAATAAAGAGCCAATCATGCAGCGGTATACCTTTTGATCAAAGTCTTTACCATTTTCTTTGGTGCATAGATGGCCATTTGTGGGCATAGGGATTTTAACGCCTTTACAATCTTGCATGCCGAATTTCCTCAACACATCCTTGAGGTATTTCTCCTGAGATATGAATATGTCGTTGTGTTGTTGACGAATTTGAAGACCTAAGAAGAATTTCAACTCTCCCCTCATGGACATTTGATATTCCTCACTCATCATAAAGGCAAATTCATCACTGTAATGTTGGTTAGTACAGACAAACACAATATCATCAACATATATTTGGCACACGTATTATTCATCATCATATGCTTTGGTGAAAAGAGTTCGGTCAAGTGAACTGGGTTTGAAGCCTTTCTTCATGAGGAATTCCTTCAATGTATCATACCACGCCCGAGGTGCTTGCTTGAGGCCATAGAGGGCCTTGTTGAGTCTGTAGACGTGATCTAGAAATTTTCGATCCTCAAAACCGGGTGGTTGAGCAACATATACTTTTCACATCCATTTGATGTAAGATGATATTATGATGGTTAGCATAAGCAAGCAATATGCGAATAGCTTCAAGTCTAGCAACAGGTGCAAAAGTTTCATCGAAATCAATTCCTTCAACCTGTGTGTAGCCTTGAGCTACAAGACGAGCCTTATTCCTCACCACAAGCCCATTTTCATCTTGTTTGTTGCGGTAGATCCATTTGGTACCGATGATGTTGTGCTTGCACGGGTCTGGTCGCTTGACTAGCTCCCACACATTGTTGAGCTCGAATTGATGCAATTCATCTTGCATGGCTTTAATCCACTCAGAATCCATGAATGTTTCATTAACTTTAGTGGGCTTTGTGATAGAGACAAATGCAAAATGCCCACAAAAGTTAGACAAAGTGTGAAGCTTTTGAGAGCGTGAGGGGACCTAGTGCGTTGATGTCGCTGATGATTTTCTCGATCTGCACTTCATTTGCAACGCGAGGATGTGCAGGTTGACGACTTTGCTTAGGCCCAGGAATTTCTTCAGGGCCATTTTCTTCAGCAGCACCAGCATGATTGTCTTCATGATCCGAAATGACCTCTTCAGTAGATTCTTCGGTAGGGATGATATCCTCAGTAGCCTTGAGGTTGATGGATTCCTCAGGTGACATTTCATCTAGCACAGGAGGTAGGTGCTCTCTTTGCGAGCCATTAGTGTCATCGTACCGCACATCTACAATTTCAACAATCTTGTGATGATTGATGTTGAAGACTCTGTAGGTGTGCGAGTCCTTTCCGTAACCAAGCATAAAACCCTCATGTGCTTTTAGTGCAAATTTAGAGTGATGGTGAGGATCTCTAATCCAGCATTTAGCACCGAAGACTTTGAAATAACTTACATTGGGTTTCTTGTCAGTGAGGAGTTCATATGAGGTCTTTTTGAAGAATTTGTGAAGATATACTATGTTGATGATGTGGCATGCAGTATCAATAGCTTCAGGCCAAAAACGCTGTGGTGTCTTGTATTCATCAAGGATAGTGCTAGCCATCTCAACAAGAGTTTTGTTCTTGCGCTCCACGACGCCATTCTGCTGAGGAGTATAGGGAGCAGATAACTCATGAGTAATACCAGGTATATCAAGATATTCATCGAGACCAGTGTTCTTGAACTCAGATCCATTAGCACTCCTGATATGTTTGATTTTCACACTGAAGTTCGTAGAAGCTCTTGAGGAAAATCGTTTGAAGACTTCCTGCACTTCATTTTTGTAAGTGATGATATGCACCCATGTATAACGAGAATAATCATCAACAATGACAAAGCCATATAATGATGCAGAACTACAGAACGTGGCATAATGAGTAGGTCCAAAGAGATCCATATGAAGTAATTCAAAGGGATGAGAAGTGGTCATGATAGTCTTCAAGGGATGCTTGGCTCTGGTGATCTTTCCAGACTCACAAGCCCCACAAAGATGATCTTTGAGGAATTTGACACCCTCGATGCCAATGACATGCTTCTTCTTCGCAAGTGTATGCAAGTTCCTCATCCCAGCATGACCAAGTCGTCGATGCCATAACCGGCCTTCTGAAGCTTTTGCCAATAGACATGTGGTAGGCTGTGGTCCTACAGAGAAATCAACAATATACGTATCTCCTTTCCTAAAGCCTTCGAAGACTTTGGATTTGTCAGATTCCATTAGCACAATGCAACGATATTTTCCAAAGACGACAACCATATCAAGATCACAAATCATTGAGACAGACATGAGGTTGAATCCTAAGGACTCTACAAGCATGACTTTGTTCATGTGTCTATCCTTTGAGATTGCAACCCTACCTAGACCCAATACCTTGCTTTTGCCTTTGTCAGCGTAGGTGATATGCTTCAGATGAGATGGAGATAAATCAGTGTCCATCAATAAGTTCCTGTCACCGGTCATGTGATTTGTACATCCACTGTCGAGGACCCACTCAGTAGCTTTGGGTTCTTCATCCTGCAGATGAATTAGTGCAACTTACGAACCTATATACTTCACAGTGAAGAATATGATATCAATTTCATCAACAGTAATGAATATAGTAATATGAGGATGTGAGAAATGAGTGATTATTTCTGTAGGCCTCCAGCAAATTCTTCAGACGATTAAGTTCGTCTGGAGACCTGATCCTGCATAAGAGATTAGTTCTTTTTCTTCACCACCAACATCTGGAGGGGTGGCAAACAGTTCATCATTCTGTGAGCTCCATAAGAAAAAGATGGCATTGAAGCCAGTGCACTTCGTTTCACAGAAGAGTGGTTAGGATAAGCATATGAATAAGCAGAGAAATTCTTCGAGGACTTATGAACATAATGGTTTGACGAATAATGCACATATTCATAGCCTTTAGACTTTCCCTACAAAACAGAAGTGTTAGCACGATGATGTTCGTATGGATTTTGATCCACGTGAGGAATTTAGTTCAGATGAAGAATTTGGTCCATATGAGGACTTGGATCCATATGAAGATTTTGATCCATATGAAGAATTTGATCTGGGGTTCCTATTCTTCATAGGTAGTGTCATGATGACATTCACCTAAAGATTTTCAAGGCACCTTTTGAGAACCCAGATTTTCTTCATAGGGGACCATTCCTGCAGTTAATTCCAACATATCGAACAAATACTTCACCATTCTGATTCTTGAATAGTTTATAGTTGGAGTCAAATGACTCATCAGAGGAATATGAAGATTCACAAGTAAAGCCAGATAATGTGCATGGATCTACAGGAGGTCCTGCCGCAGCAACCCATGAGTTTTTGGGGTACTACTCAGGTTTCCAGTATGTCCCATCAGCATTGAGTTTACTGTCAAAGGCAATACCCTCTTTCCTAGGGTTCCTGTTCAAGATCTGCTTTTTGAGGACATCACAAAGAGTCTGATGCCCTTTCAGGCTTTTGTATATGCCTGTCACATACAATTCCTTCAACCTTGCATTATCATCAGTGATACATGTGGTATCGTCAGATGAGGAATTTGTGACCACAGAGACAGTTGAAGAATTTGTAGTAATAGAAGCATTTGAACATTCAGGTGAAGAATTAGCAGATTCACGCTCAATGCATTTCATACATGGTGGAATAAATTCTTCTTGAGCGGTACTGATCTGTTGAGCAAGCAATGAATCGTTTTCCTTCTAAAGATCTTCATAACTCACTCTTAACTTCTCAAGATCTTGCTTTCTCTGAAGAAATTCATAAGAAAGCTTTTCATGATCAGTTAAGAGAGTGTTATGATGATTTTGAAGGTTCTCAAACCGTGACTGGAGTCTCTGGAGATTATTAGTCAGAGTCTTAGTGTGATTCAATTCCTCACCCAACAGGTCATCGCTTTTGTCTAGTAGATTTTGAATCTTTTCCAAAGCCTTCTGTTGTTTAATAGCAATTTTAGCAAGTTTGGAATAGCTAGGCTTGAGATTTTCATCAGATTCATCCTCGCTAGAGTCAGAGGGGGAATGTTTGAGTACCTTGGCACCTTTTGCCATGAAGCAATAGGTGGGAGCATAGTCATCAGCACTTTTGTCAGCAGAGTTGGGGAGGTCATTTTCTTCAGTGTTGAAGATGGACTTGCTGACGTAAGCAGTAGCGAGGGCTAAGCTCGCCACACCAGAGTCTGACTGCTCAGATTCCTCCTCTTCCACATTTTCTTCAGATTCAGCTTTAGAGTCCATTTCCTTGCTAATGAATGCCCAGGCCTTCTTGGAACTGCTCTTCTTGTGAGATGAAGACTTTGAAGATTTTGATGATGAGGACTTTGAAGATTTTTTCTTCTTCTTTGAGTCATCAGAATCATCATCTTTGTATTTCTTCTTCTTTGATTCCTTTTCCCACAGAGGACAATCAGACATGTAGTGACCAGGTTTCTTGCATTTGTGGCAAGTTCTCTTTTTGTAGTCACGGGATGAGGAATCATCACTCCTTGAAGACTTTCCAAACGATCGCGGTGAGAGAACTTCTAGAATTTCTTCAAGGTCACCGAGGCTGCTACCAGAATCTTCACTTTCAGATTCAGAGACTGCCTTGGCCTTCAGTGCACGTGATCTTCCAAAGTTCGGTCCATAGAGATCTCTCTTCTCAGCAAGCTGGAACTCATGAGTGTTTAGCCTCTCAAGGATATCAGCGGGATCTAGTGACTTGTAATCAGCTCGCTCTTGAATCATCTGTGCCAGGGTAGCAAATGAGGAATCAAGTGATCTCAGCAATTTCTTCACCACCTCATGGTCGGTGATGTCAGTGGCACCAAGTGCTTGAAGCTCATTTGAGATGTCAGTGAGGCGATCAAAGGTTTCCTGAACATTTTCATTGTCGAGTCTGAATCGGTTGAAGAGATTGCGAAGAACATCAACTCAGGAGTCACGTTGAGTAGAGACTCCTTTGTTGACCTTGGACAACCTGTCCCAAATCAGCTTAGCAGTTTCCAAAGCACTCACTCTACTGTACTGTCCTTTGCTCAGATGGCCACATATGATATTCTTCGCTTTAGAATTTAGTTGCTTGAATCTCTTCACATCAGCAACATTCACAGACGGAGTGACTGAGGGAACACCATCTTCCACAACATACCAGAGATCGTTATCAATTGCCTCAAGATGCATGCGCATCTTGTTCTTCCAGTAGGGGTAGTCTGTCCCATCACAGGTAGGACACCCAGCTGAGACCTTGATCATACCTGCAGTCGACATAACTAAAACTCTAGGTGGTTAAACCAAAATCACACAGAACAAGGGAGTACCTTGCTCTGATACCAATTAAAAGTGCATTAAGTCGACTAGAGGTGGGTGAATAGGCGATTTTTACAAATTTGTCACTATGGAATTTCTAGGTGAAGAAATTCCTAAGTAACGGCACACTAGTAGCGGAATAAGTACTGAGGCATAAGCATAATAGAGCAACAGCATAGTCATCATGATGAAATGAAAACAAACACAGAGTACAGAAAGCGTGATAACAGGATAAGCAGGTTGAAGACTATGTGACTGAAGAAATAGGATTGAGGAAATAGAGAAAGTCTTCAAACAAAGTCTTCAAACAGTAATGATCAGGTTCATCAACATATCAATGAGAAAATGAAAGGGTTGAGGAAATAGAACCAGTTGGCTTAGTGAAGACAATGATTTGGTAGACTAGTTCCAACTGCTATGACAGTTGTACGTCTGGTTGGAGCGGCTGAGTATTTTAACTCGAGGACACACAGTCCCGGACACACGGTCCTCACTGTATTCTCCTTGAGCTAAGGTCACACAGACCTCGCCCAACACTCGTGGTAAGTCTTCACAGGCGACTTCCAAACCTTCACAGACTTGGTCACTCCGCGATCCACAATTCCTCTTGGATGCTCAGACCATGATGCCTAACCGTTTGGAGGATACACAGTCCTCAAAGGTAACAAGCATCGGTAACACACAGGAACAATCTCTTCAGTGATGCTCAATCACTTTGGGTTTGTAGGTGTTTGGGTTTGGGTTTTGGGTTTTCATCACTTGATGATTTTCGCTCAAAGTTGGAAGATGGGATGCTCTCAATGACAAGTGTCAGTTTCTCTCGGAGCAGCCAACCAGCTAGTGGTTGTAGGAGCGGCTATTTACAGCCTAGGGAGCAACCCGACATGATAAGACATAAATGCCCTTCAATGATATGACCGTTAGGTGGTAGGATATTTTGGATAGCTGGCGCGTAGCACAGCAACCGTTGGATTTGAGGTATCAAATTCCTCAGGGCTATCATGTTCCTCACTGTGTAGGCATTCCGCACTGGCGAATTACTAACTCCTCAGTCAGGAAAAAATCCTCAGACACCAGAAGATCTTCATCTTTGTCACTGAAGAAATTGACTGAGCTGATATGGGATTTCGAATGGCTTCACTCGAAAGGATTGGGTAGGTGTAGGATTTTGAGATGAGCACCACTGGGAAATCAGTTTCCTTAATATTACCTCGACCCCCTTTAACAGTATGGTGTTTCCTATGACTCAAGAAAGAGAAAATGAAACTACAAAAACAAAAGTCTTCACGCTTCATAATCCTCGCATGAATATACAAGTCTTCAAGGTCACACCAATTTCTTCACTTTCAAAATCTTCAGGAGAACCAAAGTCTTCAGCTGAAGACATACATTTTTAGGGGTCGACTTCCACAGTAAATATCAAACTCCTCGTCAACTTATAGAGCCTGTGTACACTCACAAACATATTAGTCCCTTAACCTATAAGTCTTCAATACACCAAAATCACTAAGGGGCACTAGATGCACTTACAGGAGCCCATCTGTGATAACATGGAGCGCATCCAGGGTACATGCTCTTCCCACGGGAACGAGCCCATCTGTGAAAAGTGAGGAAACCCATAATTTGTTTTGTCGTGCGAGGGGGAAACCCATGATTTGTTTTGTCGAGTCCCTTTTGTAGTGTAGTGAGAATATGTCCAGTTTTAATTGCTATATCTGGTTGTTTGTAGTATGCCTTGTTTATTTCAGTTGTTCACAATGTGATGCTCTATATGTGCAATTATTTACTGTGCAGTACATTTCATCAATCCAGTTTTAAACATACCGATAGGAATGCATATATTTGCTTGTTGTTAAGCCTGTTATAGCTAGAACATGCCTCTTTTAAAGTTTTTGTATTGTTCGGTTGTTTGTAGTTAGCATATGTCCAGTTTCAAATGCTATCCTTGGTTGTTCGTAGTATGCCTTGTTTATTCCAATTATTCACAATGTGATGTTCTATATGTGCAAGTATGAACTGTGCAGTTTGATTTCATCAGTACTAGTTTCAACAATACCACTATGAATGACTACATTTGGTTGTTGCATCTTGTAGTTAACACGCCTTTCCATTTTTATTTAACAATAACCAGTGTACTTAGACCGGCACAAAACCAGTTTGAATGACTATGTTTACTTGTTGTTAAATGTTAGGCCTATTGCAGTTATCACACCTTTCCACTTGTTTTGCTTTACTAGTGTGCTTAAACCTGCACACTAAAGCTATCTTTTGGAGATTATTTTGTCTGTGATGGATAATTTTGGTTGATGTTTAGCCTGTTGTGCTTAACATGCTTCTCGATGTAGCTACACAGGAGAATTTTGGGAACGAATGATGTTTTCCATCGAGGTTAGTTTCATCACATGGCTTATATATGCTCACTGTTTAGGATATCGGTAGTTGGTACCATATAGGCCGGGGGCTGATAAGGGACTAATACCTCTCCAATGTATCTATAATTTTTGATTGTTCCATGCTATTATATTATATTTTTGGATGTTTAATGGGCTTTAATATGCTCTTTTATATTATTTTTGGGACTAACCTATTAACCGGAGGCCCAGTGCCAATTTCTGTTTTTTGCCTATTTTAGTGTTTTACAGAAAAGGAATATCAAACGGAGTCCAAACGGAATGAAACCTTCACGAGGATCTTTCTTGGACCAAAAGCAATCCAGAAGACTTGGAGTTGAAGTCTAGGACTCTACGAGGAAGCCACAAGGCAGGAGGGCGCGCCCCCACCCTCATGGCCCCTCGTAGCTCCACTGACGTACTTCTTTCGCCTATATATACTCTTATACCCTAGAAACATCATGGAGAGCCAAGAAACCACGTTTCCACCACCGCAAACTTCTATACTCGTGAGAACCCATCTTGGGGCCTTTTTCGGCGATCTGCCAAAGGGGGAACCGATCGTGGAGGGCTTTTACATCAAGATCATTGCCTCTCCGATGAAGCGTGAGTAGCTTACCACAGACCTTCGGCTCCATAGTTATTAGCTAGATGGCTTCTTCTCTCTCTTTGATTCCAATACCATGTTCTCCTCGATGTTCTTGGAGATCTATTCGTTGTAATACTCTTTTGCGGTGTGTTTGCCGAGATCCGATCAATTGTGGATTTATGAACTTGATTATTTATGAATATTATTTGGTTCTTCTTTGAATTCGTATATGAATGATTTGATATCTTTGCAAGTCTCTTTGAATTATTAGTTTAGTTTGGCCTACTAGATTGATCTTTCTTGCAATGGGAGAAGTGCTTAGCTTTGGGTTCAGTCTTGCAGTGTCCTTTCCCAGTGATAGTAGGGACAGCAAGGCACATATTGTATTGTTGCCATCGAGGATAAAAAGATGGGGTTTATATCATATTGCTTGAGTTTATCCCTCTACAACATGTCATCTTGCTTAATGCGTTACTCCGTTCTTATGAACTTAATACTCTAGATGCATGCTGGATAGCGGTCGATGTGTGGAGTAATAGTAGTAGATGCAGAATCGTTCGGTCTACTTGACACGGACGTGATGCCTATATTCATGATCATTGCCTTAGTTGTCATCATAATTATGCACTTTTGTATCAATTGCTCGGCAGTAATTTGTTCACCCACCATAATACATGCTATCTTGAGAGAATCCACTAGTGAAACCTATGGCCCCCGGGTCTCTTTTCTATCATATTACATCTCTTTTATTTACATCACATCTCGTTTACTATTTTGCAATCTTTACTTTCCAATCTATACAACAAAAATACCAAAAATATTTACTTTACTATCTTTATTAGATCTCACTTTTGCGAGTGACCGTGAAGGGATTGACAACCCTTTATCACGTTGGTTGCAAGGTTCTTGATTGTTTGTGCAGGTACTAGGTGACTTGTGTGTCGTCTCCTACTGGATTGATACATTGGTTCTCAAAACTAAGGGAAATACTTACGCTACTTTGCTGAATCACCCTTTCCTCTTCAAGGGAAAACAAACGCATGCTCAAGAGGTAGCAAGAAGGATTTCTGGCGCCGTTGTCGGGAGATCTACGCCAAGTCAAGACATACCAAGTACCCATCATAAACTCTTCTCCCTCGCATTACATTATTTGCCATTCGCCTCTCGTTTTCCTCTCCCCCACTTCTAATACGATTTTCGAAAACCTTTGCCTTTCCTTCGCGCCTCTTCCGTTCATCTCTTTTCACTTGCTTCTTGTGTGCTTGTGTGTTAGACCCCTTGATTCGCCTTCATGACTAGTCCTCCTATCATTGTTAGTACTCCCGATAATGAAGTTCTCAGTTTTAAACAAAGGGAGGAAGAAAATCTAAAAGATGCTTGGTATAGTATTTGCAATGCTCAAAATAGATCTACTAAGAAGCAATCTACTTCCGTTCTTCTTTGCAATTTTTATATAGGCATTACTCCTTGGAATAGACATGTTCTTGACACCATTACCGGAGGGAATATTTTGGGAAGCCATACTTTTGATTCTTATAATGCCATGATAGATCTGTTAGTCCCACCACCTATTTTGGTCAATGGAACTATTTTAACCTTGGAACATGTGATGCAAAGGATTGATATTATTGAAAATAAAATTTCCACGGTTGAGTTAATACAAAATTTAGATAAAAATATCCACAACCAAATTACACAATATGGATCTAAGGTAGGAGTTACTCTGAAAAATCTTAGGGAAAAGGAACTCATAGTTAATGAAAGGATAGATCAAGATTCTACTAGCATTGATAAACTCGAAGATATTATTACCAACTTGGGTTCCGCTTTTTCTGCCATTAAAAATCCCTCACATCCTCCTCCTACCAAAGTTGCCAAGTTTATTTAGGTTCCTAAGAATAAGGGTGAATCTTCTAGTAAGGAAAATGAAGATCTCAAATCAATAAGTATTCACCCCAATTTTTCGATATCATTAAGGAACCTTATGCCACAAATGAATTTCTTGATTTCTTGCCTAGGAGTTTGATCATTAACAAAACCAAAGAACCTCCTAAGGGTTATGTGTGTTCAATTAAAGAATTGCATGCCGAAGATGGCAATACCTAGATCTATTATTGTTTCTATGCCTAGCTAGGGGCGTTAAACGATAGCGCTTGTTGGAAGGCAACCCAATTTTATTTTTGTTCTTTGATTTCTGCTCCTGTTTAGTAATAAATAATTCATCTAGATTCTGGTTAGATGTGTTTTTATGTTTTAATTAGTGTTTGTGCCAAGTAGAACCTTTGAGAAGACTTGGGTGAAGTCTTTGCGATCTTGCTGTAAAAAAATAGAAACTTTTGCGCTCACGAGAATAGCTGTCACTTTTTACTGGAGAGTGATTTTAGGTTGATTGTTTTTGCAGATGATTAATAAACAAATTCCTCACGTACACCAACTTATTTAAGAATTTGTAGAGTTACAGAAGTATTCTAAAGTTACAGATTGCTACAGACTGTTCTGTTTTTGATAGATTCTGTTTTTCGTGTGTTGTTTGCTTTTTTGATGAATCTATGAGTAGTATCGGGGGGTATGAACCATAGAGAAGGTGGAATACAGTAGGTTTAACACAAATATAAATAAATGATGAGTTCATAACAGTACCTTAAAGTGGTGGTTTATTTTCTTATACTAACGGAGCTCATGAGCTATTCTGTTGAAGTTTTGTGTTGTGAAGTTTTCAAGTTTTTGGGTAAAGATTTGAAGGATTTTGGAATAAGGAGTGGAAAGAGCCTAAGCTTGGGGATTCCCAAGGCACCCCAAGATAATTCAAGGACAACCAAAAGCCTAAGCTTGGGGATGCCCCGGAAGGCATCCCCTCTTTCGTCTTCGTCTATGGGTAACTTTACTTGAGGCTATATTTTTATTCACCACATGATATGTGTTTTGCTTGGAGCGTCTTGTATGATTTGAGTCTTTGCTTTTTCATTTACCATAATCATCCTTGCTGTACACACCTTTTCGTAGAGACACGCATGAATCATAATTTATTAGAATACTCTATGTGCTTCACTTATATCTTTTGAGCTAGACAATATTGCTCTAGTGCTTCACTTATATCTTTTTAGAGCATGGTGGTGGCTTTATTTTATAGAAATTATTGATCTCTCATGCTTCACTTATGTTATTTTTAGAGTCTTTTAGAACAGCATGGTAATTTGCTTTGGTTATAAAATTAGTCCTAATATGATGGGCATCCAAGATGGGTATAATAAAAACTTTCATATAAAGTGCATTGAATACTATGAGAAGTTTGATTCCTTATGATTGTTTTGAGATATGAGGATGGTGATATTAGAGATATGCTAGTAGAGTAGTTGTGAATTTGAGGAATACTTGTGTTAAAGTTTGTGATTCCCGTAGCATGCACGTATGGTGAACCGTTATGTGATGAAGTTGGAGCATGATTTATTTATTGATTGCCTTCCTTAAGTGTGGAGGTCGAGATCGCGCGATGGTTAACTCCTACCAACCCTTCCCCTTGGAGCATGCATGTAGTACTTTGTTTTGATTACTTGTAGGTTTTTGCAACAAGTATGTGAGTTCATTATGACTAATGTTGAGTCCATGGATTATACGCACTCTCACACTTCCATCATTGCTAGCCTCTCTGTGCCGCACAACTCTCGTCGGTACCATACATGTAACACCCACGATGCGGCTATATCTCCCACGTGTTGAGGCACGACTTAGAGGCATAACCGCATGGTGGTTTTGTCGCAAGAAGGGTCATCTTCACACAATCCCATGTAATGAACAAGAATGGGATAAAGAGTTGGCTTACAATAGCCACTTCACACAATGAACCTATAATTCATACATCATTCAGAGCACACACATAGTCCGACTACGGACGAAGCCAAAAGAAAAGAAGATAACCCAACTGCTAGGTCCCCGATCGTCCCAACTGGGCTCCACTACTGATCAACATGAAACGAAACATAGCAATGACCAAGATCTTCGTCGAACTCTCATCAGAGCTCGATTGCATCACCTGCACTGGTATCATCGGCACCTGCAGCTGTTGTGATAATATCTGGTGAGTCATGAGGACTCAGCAATCTCAAAACCCATGAGATCAAGACCCTTTAAGCTTATGGGTAGGAAGTGGTAATGAGGTGGAGTTGCAGCAAGCACTAAGAAAATATGGTGGCTAACATACGCATATAAGAGCGAGAAGAGAAGCAATGGAATGGTCGAGAAGCTAGAAGTGATCAAGAAGTGATCATGAAACTACTTACGTTCTTGCATAACCCAAACCGTGTTCACTTCCCGGACTCCGCCGAAAAGAGACCATCACGCTACACACGCAGTTGATGCATTTTAATTGAGTCAAGTGTCAAGTTCTCTACAACCGGATATTAACAATTCCCATCTGCCACATAACTGCGGGCACGGCTCTCGAAAGTTTATACCCTGCAGGGGTGTCCCAACTTAGCCCATCACAATCTCTCATGGTCAACGAAGGATATTCCTTCTCCCAGGAAGACCCGATCAGTCTCGGAATCCCAGTTTACAAGACATTTCGACAATGGTAAAACAAGACAAGCAAAGCCGCCCGATGTGCCGATAAATCCCGATAGGAGCTGCACATATCTCGTTCTCAAGGCACATCGGATGAACACTACGTACAACTAAAACCATCCCTCAAGTTTCCCCGAGGTGGCGCTGCAAGTGGCTCTAGTTCAGACCAACACTCGAAGGAGCACTGGCCTGGGGGGTAAAATAAAGATGACCCTTGAGTCTGCAGAACCCAAGGGAAAAAGGCTTAGGTGGCAAATGTTAAAACCAAGGTTGGGCCTTGCTGGAGGAGTTTTATTCAAAGCAAACTGTCAAGGGGGTCCCATAAATCACCCAACCATGTAAGGAATGCAAAATCAAGGAACATAACACCGGTATGACGGAAACTAGGGCGGCAAGAGTGGAACAAAACACCAGGCATAAGGCTGAGCCTTCCACCCTTTACCAAGTATATAGATGCATTAGTTAAATAAGAGATATTGTGAATATCCCAACATAATCCTGCCCATCATGGAGCAATCTTCAACTTCACCTCCAACTAACAACGCTATAAGAGGGGCTGAGCAAAGCGGTAACATAGCCAAGCAATGGTTTGCTAGGAAGGGTGAAAAAGGTTAGAGGCTGCATGGCAATTTGGGAGGCTTGAAGAGCAAGTGATAGGTAGTGCAGCATAGCGATAGAACGAACCAACTAGCAAGCAAAGATAGAAGTGATATCGAGGGTAATGGTCATCTTGCCTGAAATCCCGCAAGGAAGAAGGACGAGTCCATGCAGAAGACAAACGAACGTAGTCGAACAAATCCTCACAACTCCGGAACGAAACCGAAGCTAACGAGAGAAGCAAACCAGAAAGAAGCAAACAACATGGTAAACACACAAGCATAATCATGGCATGATGCACAATCAAGTATGATGCATGTCCGGTTTAAAGAGGCATGGCATGGCAAAGTGTAACAAACAATACTACAAATTAAGTGGAGCTCAATATGCAACAAGTTGCATATTGACGGAACAACACACCAATTATTTAGTTTCTCTCTCGGTTATGTACCCAACAATATTAAATGTTATTAAACATGGCAAGAGGTGAAGCATAATTAAACTACCTATTTAGGCAAGTTTAAATGAGGCCGGAAACACAAACAACAATTTCGGAAAATCCCCATGTTATTTAGCAATTTAACGCAACAACAATTTTAAACATTTTAAATGTTGTTATCATGATGCGGATGACATATACAAGTTATATGCAATTTTTAAGAAAATGTTGACATAAGCATGTTGTGAAGCATTTGGTCGCCATGATGGAATGAAAAGGGTGCCATGGCGGCGATAACGGAAACGATGCCAAGGCATTGTTCCGATTGCGACAACTCATTAAGACGCCGGTGCAAAAGAAACATAGGGCGGAAGGTGCAAAGCAAAGGGGAGTGATCCCGGATAGCGGGTTCCCACGTGACGGTGGCATGTCAAAAGAGGGACGTGCACGAACAAACGGGCACGGTGCAAACAACTGGTACATCTCATACATGCATGGGCATCTCATCGCGGTCGTCTCAGGTTATACCATCAAAGCGTGCGCTTCCGGGCAGAACGAGTTCGTCGAAGGAAGTAGTGGTACACAGGCCATAGTGGAAGTAGTCATTCTCGCGACGATGGTGGAAATAGTGGTACATGATGATGGTAGTGGAAGTAGTGGTATTATCGGTCCTCGGCGACGGTAGTGGAAGTAGTGGTACAAATTTTCGTAGTTGTCCAAGGTCGTCGGTAGAGGTACTTGGTGTCCGGTGCGGTACTTGGCGAATCCAAGACGTAGAGGTACACTTGTTGAAGCGGAACTTGACGAAATCCATCTGGAGGTAGCCATCCGTGGTCGTACTCATGTAGACGTGCAACACGATGGTCTTGATGGATCGTAGACGAACTTGGCGGTTCATATGGTCACCGTAGATGAACTTGGCGACAGTGATTCTTGTGCTCACGAAACAGCAAGGAGACACAGAACGCAGAGGCCCGAGATGGCAGAACGGTAGCAGGCAGATAGAGGGCCGACAAGAGGATGCAGGCGAGGTGGTTGTCCATGGCAGCATCGGGTAGGGCTCGAGCTCGGACTCAAGGCAGAAGGGAAGGAGAGGGCACGCGGGGTCTGCTGCAAGTGCAGGTCACTGGCGAGGAGGCTAGGGATGCGGATGACTACGCTCGAGAAGAGCAGCGGCAGCAGGGCGCGGTCGAGACGAAGCAGAGGATGGGCGCTGGCCTTGGCGCAGGCTTCAGCAAGGGGAGCAGAGGCCAGCGGCAAGCTTGGGCGCGAGGCACAGAGACCTAAGGGCGCGACTGCAGCGGAGGGAGGCGGCCATGGCGCGGCCGTGAGCGCATAGCTCGGGTCGCGGGCGAGGAGGAGAAGGAGAGATGGGGCGCAGAGGAGGTCAGCCTGGTCCGCTTCTCCGACGAGGGCGGAACGCGGGGTCTGGCGTTGGCGGCGGAAGGGAACGAGGAGGGGGAATGAGGAGAGTGAGGGATCGAGCAGGCTAGGGTTAACAGAGCAGCGGTTGGGCTTTGAGAGGCAAATGGGCCAGGGCGGTGCGATTGGGCTGCTGGGCTTCTTCCTTCTCTTCTTTAACTCTTTAGCAGAAATTAAATTAGAGGGAAGAAAAGGAAAGAGAGGGTTAGGGAAAGAATTTGAGCATGGGGGGTATTTTTCTCGGACTCATAAAAATGAGCTTAATCCCAGAAAAATAGAAAAGAGGCACGAATGCAAGATTTAAATTCAAACTCATTTGAATATCATTCCAATGGGTTTAAATTGGGACTAAGTTTGGTGTGGTCAAAAATGCTGAATTTAAGGAGGAGCCTCGATAAAAGAGATAAGAATTGTTGGCAAAGTTTGGTGACCAAACTGGAAGTAGAAAGGGCATGGGAATTTTGCAAGTGTGTTGAGGTTAATTCCAAGCTAATGGATTATTTTATAATAGATCCCTAATATTGGAGGATATGTTATAAAGAGAAGTCACCCTTCCCTTGATTTAAATGGATCAAAGATCCATACATTTTATTAAAAGAGTTATAAACTTAATGATATGATGACATGATGCAATGCAAATGAAGCTAAGAAGAATGCAACAAACAAATACATCGCACGATGAAACTCAGAATAGCTGGAAGTCTTCTGGAGCATCGGTCTCGGGGCGTTACAACAATCCACCACTACAAGAGGATCTCGTCCTAAGATCTAGGATGGCACCGGAGAGAAACGGAAGAGGAAGAGAAGACGCAAAACTAAGTTGCTTCTTCAACCAATGAGTGGAACCAAAGAACCTTGAGAGGTTGAACAGTTGAAAGAGAGAACACAACAGAGTTGAACACAATTGAGAGCACTGCGGCAGAGAATAGAAGGAAGGAACACCATGTGATCCTTGGAGGCTGCAAAGCTATGAATGACAAGTGCAATGGACAAGAAGGAATTGGAACCACTCTGGTTGAAACGAGATAAACAAGGAATAAGGAAGATCAAATTCGGATAGCACTCTGGTTGAAAAGAGATGCAAGACTTGATAAGATGAAAAGAACTTAGCAGAAGACATAACACTCCTGTTAAACAAATAAGCAAGGAAAAGAACATGATATTTACAAAATGAGATGATGGGTCGAAGAGAGTAACATCACAATGCCTCCGAAAGAAAGAATAGAAGATAGATCATTGGAATAACAGAATGGAGAAGAAAATGCCAACTTGTGCCACAAATGAGCTTGGAAAGCACCCTTCCAAGAAGGTTACAATGGGGTTGCTAGAAAACCAGCAACGAAACGAATAAGCTTGTAGTGGGCTTATGGAAAACATCTCAAGACTATGAGGTGACAACTAGCCACTAATGGAAACCATTGATTTGATTGAGAGCACCAAGGAGATGAAAAACTTCTTCACCGAGATGAGAAGGAGAAAATTGGATCATTGATAAGCACCACAAATAGCTACATTCCTTAGGGAAGGCTTTAGGTGAACTATAACCCAAGATAACTCCAACAAAGAGTTTGATGGATTTAAAATACCTCATTCTTGACAACATGTGAATCATGAAAGATGAAGAGAAATTGTCAAGGATGGCATAGCACCATCTCAAAGAAGAGATAGAAGGAATTGCACTTTGGGATGCAAGATGAAGAACACTTGAGCTCCTCCAAGAAGAATCTTGACAAACATCTCAAGAGTGACTTAAATCCTTGATGAACCATCATGTAGAGCCTCCATGGAGAACTCTGGTAATAAAAGGATGATAGAAAGAAAGAGACATTGAAAACAGAAGGTGAAGCCTTGCAATGATTAGATGGTGCTTCGCGATGAGATAATGCGGAAAACTTGGAACTCCAGAAAAGAAAAGATGAACCATCTCAAACCAAGAAATGTGACATGATGAACAACTCTGGAAAGAAGAAACTAGATCACTTGGATGAAACAATACTAAGAATTATGGTATGCGTATCCTTCACCAATTTAAATTGATGACAAGCAACGGAGTTGGCATACTACTTATTCTCTTAGAAAGGATTAAGAGAGATATCGCGTAAACTTGAGAAGGTCTTGATGGATCCACAAGTGGGGTAGAAACAACGAATAAATTAATATGAGAACATAGGAAGAGTAATCTTGAAAAAACCGCCGTAAGAATTGAAAATGAAAGTAGCAAAGGCACAATTCACCGGGAAGAATTGAAAAAAACGAAGATACTTGAGAGAATTTAGATACCTGAGAACAAAGAGATCATGAACTTATTAGAAGGTATATGAACGATTCACCGGTAAGATTTGGAGAACAAGAGCTGAAGGCTGAGAATGAGTAATATTCAGAAATGATGGACTTCGGATGATCGAGAAAGGAAGCAACTCCTGAAATGCTCCGGATGGTAAGAAAAGAATTGTCACAATCAAAAACAATTATGAGGATGGCATGAAGCTAGAACCTTGAATCTTGAAGAGAATGGAGCAAGATTTAAGAGAAATCCTTCTTCGGTCTTCAAATGTTGAGAATGAAGATGAGAACCACCATGAATTGTTGAGATACTGAGGGAGAATGAAAAACAAAGAGGTTGAGCCAACACTGAAAAATAATTTGAAATCGATCTTGGAAAACATCTGACTGATGAGATTCATTCTTACGTCAAACTTTGAAAAGAAATCGGGAATAGCTCCGGGAAAAATTAGAAGAGTTAGGTAAGATCCTGGGAAAAGACCTGTGGGTTAGGGCCCACTCGAAATAAACATCGTTAAAAGATTGCTTGAAATAGAGATTGCACCGGTAGAAATAAAATGGCTTGAATGAGATAATAATCTCGAAATAGCTTGAACGGATTGATAATGGAGACACAAATCTTCTAAGATATCCTCGGCACTTCGGATATGAAGAGAGAGAGGTGAACGATTATGAGATGCACCGACATGGGATAGCATTTGAACGAGGAAAGGGATATGATCAACACCGAAAGCTTGAGTTAAATCCACCGGAAAAGAATACGAGAATGAAGAATGATGAACTTGAAGCTCCGTTAGTATCTTCCTGAGAATCACCGGATAAGAGCATTGATGGAAAAAGAGTGAAGAGACTTCACATGAATAAATGGATACTTGATTAAAAAATCTGAGTCCTTGAAGAAAAGGGTGGGAGGGCGGGAAAACAAAGACAACTTGGGACGGATGAAACAAACACCGTTGAGAAAACTTGGAATTGATCTCGCAAATGTTGAAATGATCAGATCCACTTGAAGAGAAACACACCGGTTGGGAAAAGAATTAACATGACAACCTCAATGATCAAGAAGGATTAGCACTCCCATAGAAATATGAGAACACCATTTAAGAAAGGTATGGATTCAACATTTGACTGCGAAGTAACTCGAATACCACAAATAAAACAAAACAAAGGATTTGGCTTGCAGAATAAGCCGGAAACAAACATATGATAGACCCCATATCGTATCATGTGTCTGTTGGAAAGATATTCTACGAGATACTTGAATTCCCACTTATAAACTCCCGAAACTTTCTGGTTATGCAATCTGGTGTTGGGGATACAGGGGAAGCAATATATCTCACACAAACTAACAATCCCTACATCCAGCTGTATCCATCCGTCAACACATAACCAAGAAACCTTTGGAAATCGTGTACCTCAACCTTCAAAAAGCATCCGTTATACTAGCTATGGCAATACTCCCAAACTCCCCAGTACTGGGTGGCATCGAGGTTATCTCACCAACAACTGCATAAAAGAGATTTTCGATGTCGGCAAAACTCAGGTATTCCAGAACTGCAACGATAAAATTATGATGACAACACCTCGGAGCTCAACTCCCCGGGACACTGCCACAACCCCTAAATGTCAGGAGGCACCAAGAACAATGTTCTCGTCATAACAATATCGGAATGATCCCAAGATACCCGCGTGATCCTAAAAAAAATTAGTGAAATTTGAGGCGAGGAAAGACAATACATCTACGTCAGGAGGCCTCACCAGAGCGACGAAGGGACTGAGGAGTAAAAAGAATCCTACTCTTCGATATATATAATCCTGAGACTCAAAACATTTTTGTTCTAGACTCAACAAGGTCAGCGATTCAATCAAGCAGGGGGCTCCTAAGTCGGGGATGGCTCTGATTACCAACTTGTAACACCCACGATGCGGCTATATCTCCCACTTTTCGAGGCATGACTTAGAGGCATAACCGCATGGTGGTTTTGTCGCAAGAAGGGTCATCTTCACATAATCCCATGTAATGAACAAGAATGGGATAAAGAGTTGGCTTACAATCGCCACTTCACACAATGAACCTATAATTCATACATAATTCAGAGCACACACATAGTCCGACTACGGACGAAGCCAAAAGAAAAGAAGATAACCCAACTGCTAGATCCCCGATCGTCCCAACTGGGCTCCACTACTGATCAACATGAAACGAAACATAGCAACGACCAAGATCTTCATCGAACTCTCATCTGAGCTCGATTGCATCACCTGCACTGGAATCATCGGCACCTGCAACTGTTGTGATAATATCTGGTGAGTTACGAGGACTCAGCAATCTCAAAACCTGCGAAATCAAGACTATTTAAGCTTATGGGTAGGAAGTGGTAATGAGGTGGAGTTGCAGCAAGTACTAAGCAACTATGGTGGCTAACATACGCATATAAGAGCGAGAAGAGAAGCAACGGAACGGTCGAGAAGCTAGAAGTGATCAAGAAGTGATCCTGAAACTACTTACGTTCATACATAACCCAAACCGTGTTCACTTCTCGGACTCCGCCGAAAAGAGACCATCACGCTACACACGCGGTTGATGCATTTTAATTAAGTCAAGTGTCAAGTTCTCTACAACCGGATACTAACAAATTCCCATCTGCCACATAACCGCGGGCATGCCTCTCGAAAGTTTATACCCTGCAGGGGCCCAACTTAGCCCATCACAAGCTCTCACTCAACGAAGGATATTCCTTCTCCCAGGAAGACCCGATCAGTCTCGGAATCCCGGTTTACAAGACATTTCACCAATGGTAAAACAAGACCAGCAAAGCCGCCCGATGTGCCGACAAATCCCGATAGGAGCTGCACATATCTCGTTCTCAAGGCACACCGGATGAACACTACGTACAACTAAAACCATCCCTCAAGTTTCCCCGAGATGGCGCTGCAAGTGGCTCTAGTTCGGACCAACACTCGGAGGAGCACTGGCCCGGGGAGATAAAATAAAGATGACCCTTGAGTCTGCAGAACCCAAGGGAAAAAGGCTTAGGTGGCAAATGTTAAAACAAAGGTTGGGCCTTGCTGGAGGAGTTTTATTCAAAGCGAACTGTCAAGGGGGTCCCATAAATCACCCAACCGCGTAAGGAACACAAAATCAAGGAACATAACACCGGTATGACGGAAACTAGGGCGGAAAGAGTGGAACAAAACACCAGGCATAAGGCCGAGCCTTCCACCCTTTACCAAATCTATAGATGCATTAATTAAATAAGAGATATTGTGAATATCCCAACATAATCCTGTCCATCATGGAGCAATCTTCAACTTCACCTGCAACTAACAACGCTATAAGAGGGGCTGAGCAAAGCGGTAACATGGCCAAGCAATGGTTTGCTAGGAAGGGTGAAAAAGGTTAGAGGCTGACATGGCAATTTGGGAGGCTTGAAGAGCAAGTGATAGGTAGCGCAGCATAGCAATAGAACGAAGCAACTAGCAAGCAAAGATAGAACTAATATCGAGGGTAATGATCATCTTGCCTGAAATCCCGCAAGGAAGAAGAATGAGTCCATGCAGAAGACAAACGGACGTAGTCGAACGAATCCTCACAACTCTGGAACGAAACCGAAGCTAACGAGAGAAGCAAACCGGAAAGAAGCAAACAACATGGTAAACACACAAGCATAATCATGGCATGATGCACAATCAAGTATGATGCATGTCCGGTTTAAAGAGGCATGGCATGGCAAAGTGCAACAAACAATACTACAAATTAAGTGGAGCTCAATATGCAACAAGTTGCATATTAACGGAACACCACATCAATTATTTAGTTTCTCTCTTGGTTATGTATCCAACAGTATTAAATGTTATTAAACATGGAAAGGGGTGAAGCATTATTAAACTACCTATTTAGGCAAGTTTAAATGAGGCCGGAAACACAAACAACAATTCCGGAAAATCCCCATGTTATTTAGCAATTTAATGCAACAACAATTTTAAACATTTTAAATGTTGTTATCATGATGTGGATGAAATATACAAGTTATATGCAATTTTTATGAAAATGTTGACATAAGCATGTTATGAAGCATTTGGTCGCCATGACGGAATGAAAGGGGTTCCATGGCGGCGATAACGGAAATGATGCCAAGGCATTGTTCCGATTCCGACAACTCATTAAGACGCCGGTGCAAAAGAAACATAGGATGTGCGGAATGTGCAAAGCAAAGGGGAGTGATCCCGAATAGCGGGTTCCCACGTGACGGTGGCATGGCAAAAGAGGGACGTGCACGAAACAGACAGGCACGGTGCAAACAAGTGGTACATCTCATACATGCAAGGGCATCTCATCGCGGTCGTCTCGGGTTATACCTTTGAAGCGTGCGTTTTCGGGCAGAACGAGTTCGTCGAAGGAAGTAGTGGCACACGGGCCATAGTGGAAGTAGTCATTCTCGCGACGGTAATGGAAGTAGTGGTACACGTCGATGGTAGTGGAAGTAATGGTATTATCGGTCCTCGGCGACGGTACTGGATGTAGTGGTACACATTTTCGTAGTTGTCCAGGGTCGTCGGTAGAGGTACTTGGTGTCCGGTGTGGTACTTGGCAAATCCAAGACGTAGAGGTACACTTGTTGAAGCGGAACTTGACGAAATCCATCTGGAGGTAGCCATCCGTGGTCGTACTCATGTAGACGTGCAACACGATGGTCTTGATGGATCGTAGATGAACTTGGCGGTTCGTATGGTCACCATAGATGAACTTGGCAACAGTGATTCTTGTGCTCATGGCAAGGAGACACAGAACAGAGAGGCCGGACATGGCAGAACGGTAGCTGGCAGATAGAGGGCCGACGAGAGGATGCAGGCGAGGTGGCTGTCCATGGCAGCGTCGGGTAGGGCTCGAGCTCATACTCGAGGCAGAAGGGAAGGAGAGGGCACGCGGGGTCTGCTGGAACTGCAGGTCACCGGCGAGGAGGCTAGGGATGCGGATGACTGCGCACGAGAAGAGCAGCGGCAGCAGGGTGCGGTCGAGATGAAGCAGAGGCTGGGCACTGGCCTTGGCGCGGGCTTCGGCAAGGGGGGCAGAGGCCGGCGGCGAGCTGGGGCGCGAGGCACGGATACCTAAGGGCATGACTGCAGCGGAGGGAGGTGGCCATGGTGCGGCCGTGAGCGCATAGCTCGGGTCGCGGGCGAGGAGGAGAAGGAGAGATGGGGCCAAGAGGAGGTCCGGGCTGGTCCGCTTCTCCGACGAGGGCGGAACGCGGGGTCTGGCGCTAGAGGCACGCGGATGTGGGAGCGAGGGGATCAAGTGCGATGCGGGTGTGGGTGGTGGCGGCGGAAGGGATCGAGCGGGCTAGGGTTAACAGAGCAGCGGTTGGGCTTTGAGAGGCAAACAGGCCGGGGTGGTGCGATTGGGCTGCTGGGTTTCTTCCTTCTCTTCTTTAACTCTTTAGTAGAAATTAAATTAGAGGGAAGAAAAGGAAAGAGAGGGTTAGGGAAAGAATTTGAGCATGGGGGGTATTTTTCTCGGACTCATAAAAATGAGCTTGATTCCAGAAAAATAGAAAAAAGGCACGAATGCAAGATTTAAATTCAAACTCATTTGAATATCATTCCAATGGGTTTAAATTGGGACTAGGTTTGGTGTGGTCAAAAATGTTGAATTTAAGGAGGAGCCTCAATAAAAGAGATAAGAATTGTTGGCAAAGTTTGGTGACCAAACTGGAAGTAGAAAGGGCATGGGAATTTTGCAAGTGTGTTGAGGTTAATTCCAAGCTAATGGAATATTTTATAATAGCTCCCTAATATTGGAGGATATGTTATAAAGAGAAGTCACCCTTCCCTTGATTTAAATGGATCAAAGATCCATACATTTTATTAGAAGTGTTATAAAATTAATGATATGATGACATGATGCAATGCAAATGAAGCTAAGAAGAATGCAACAAACAAATACATCGCACGGCGAAACTCAGAATAGCTGGAAGTCTTCTGGAGCGTCGGTCTCAGGGTGTTACAATACACCCACCATATACCTTCCTCAAAACAGCCACCACACCTACCTATTATGGCATTTCCATGGCCATTCCGAGATATATTGACATGCAACTTTCCACCATTCCATTTATTATGACACGCTCCATCATTGTCATATTGCTAGCATGATCATGTAGTTGACATCGTATTTATGGCAAAGCCACCGTTCATAACTTTTCATACATGTCACTCTTGAATCATTGCACATCCCGGTACACCGCCAGAGGCATTCACATAGAGTCATATTTTGTTCTAAGTACTGGGTTGTAATTCTTGAGTTGTAAGTAAATAAAAGTGTGTTGATCTTCATTATTAGAGCATTGTCCCATGTGAGGAAAGGATGATGGAGACTCTGATTCCCCCACAAGTCGGGATGAGATTCTGGACTAAATAAAAAAATAAAAAAATATGCCATAAAAAAGGAGAAAAGGCCCAAACAAAAAAATAAAAAAATGAGAGAAAAAGAGAGAAGGGACAATGCTACTATCCTTTTACCACACATGTGCTTCAAAGTAGCACCATGATCTACATGATAGAGAGTCTCCTATGTTGTCACTTTCATATACTAGTGGGAATTTTTCATTATAGAACTTGGCTTGTATATTCCAATGATGGGATTCCTCAAAGTGCCCTAGGTCTTCATGAGCAAGCAAGTTGGCTGCACACCCACTTAGTTCATTTTGTTGAGCTTTCATACACTTACAGCTCTAGTGCATCTGTTGCATGGCAATACCTACTCACTCACATTGATATCTATTGATGGGCATCTCCATAGCCCATTGATACGCCTAGTTGATGTGAGACTATCTCTCCTTTTTCATCTTCTCCACAACCACCATTCTATTCCACCTATAGTGCTATGTCCATGGCTCACGCTCATGTATTGCGTGAAGATTGAAAAGTTTGAAAATACTAAAGTATGAAACAATTGCTTGGCTAAAACCGGGGTTGTGCATGATTAAATATTTTGTGTGATGAAGATAGAACATAGCCAGACTATATGATTTTGTAGGGATAACTTTCTTTGGCCATGTTATATTGAGAAGACATGATTGCTTTGTTAGTATGCTTGAAGTATTATTATTTTTATGTCAATATTAAACTTTTGTCTTGAATCTTTCGGATCTGAACATTCATGCCAAAATAAAGAAAAATTACATTGAGAATTATGTTAGGTAGCATTCCAAATCAAAAATTATGTTTTTATCATTTACCTACTCGAGGACGAGCAGGAATTAAGCTTGGGGATGCTTGATATGTCTCCAACGTATCTATAATTTTTGATTGTTCCATGCTATTATATTATCTGTTTTGGATGTTTAATGGGCTTTAATATGCTCTTTTATATTATTTTTGGGACTAACCTATCCTACGGAGGCCTAGTGCCAGTTTCTGATTTTTGCCTATTTTAGTGTTTTACAGAAAAGGAATATCAAACGGAGTCCAAACGGAATGAAACCTTCGTGAGGATCTTTCTTGGACCAAAAGCAATCCAGAAGACTTGGAGTTGAAGTCTGGGACTCTACGAGGAAGCCACGAGGCAGGAGGGCGCGCCCAAGGGGGTAGGCGCGCTCCCCACCCTCATGGGCCCGTCGTAACTCCACCGACGTACTTCTTTCGCCTATATATACTCTTATACCCTAGAAACATCGGGGAGAGCCACGAAACCACTTTTCCACCACCACAACCTTCTATACCCGTGAGATCCCATCTTGGGGCCTTTTCCAGCGATCTGCCAGAGAGGGAATCGATCACGGAGGGCTTCTACATCAACACCATTGCCTCTCCGATGAAGCGTGAGTAGTTTACCACAGACCTTCGGGTCCATAGTTATTAGCTAGATGGCTTCTTCTCTCTCTTTGATTCTCAATACCATGTTCTCCTCAGTGTTCTTGGAGATCTATTCGATGTAATAACCTTTTGCAGTGTGTTTGCTGAGATCCATGAATTGTGGATTTATGAACTTGATTATCTATGAATATTATTTGGTTCTTCTCTGAATTCTTATATGCATGATTTGATGTCTTTGCAAGTCTCTTCGAATTATCGGTTTAGTTTGGCCTACTAGATTGATCTTTCTTGCAACGGGAGAAGTGCTTAGCTTTGGGTTCAATCTTCCAGTGTCCTTTCCCAGTGACAGTAGAGGCAGCAAGGCACATATTGTATTGTTGCCATCGAGGATAAAAAGATGGGGTTTATATCATATTGCTTGAGTTTAGCCCTCTACATCATGTCATCTTGCTTAATGCGTTACTCTGTTCTTATGAACTTAATACTGTAGATGCATGATGGATAGTGGTTGATGTGTGGAGTAATAATAGTAGATACAAGTAGGAGTCGGTCTACTTGACACGGACGTGATGCCTATATTCATGGTCATTGCCTTAGATGTCATCATAATTATGCACTTTTGTATCAATTGCTCGGCAGTAATTTGTTCACCCACCGTAATCATGCTATCTTGAGAGAAGCCACTAGTGAAACCTATGGCCCCCGGATCTCTTTTCTATCATATTACATCTGTTTTATATACATCGCATCTCGTTTACTATTTTGCAATCTTTACTTTCCAATCTATACAACAAAAATACCAAAAATATTTACTTTACTATCTTTATTAGATCTCACTTTTGAGAGTGACTGTGAAGGGATTGACAACCCCTTTATCGTGTTGGTTGCAAGGTTCTTGATTGTTTGTGCAGGTACTAGGTGACTTGTGTGTCATATCCTACTGGATTGATACCTTGGTTCTCAAAACTGAGGGAAATACATACGCTACTTTGCTGCATCACCCTTTCCTCTTCAAGGGAAAACCAATGCATGCTCAAGAGGTAGCAGGGACTAATCGGCGATTCGGACTTTTAACTGAATATATCTGCAACCTATTTATCGTTAGGTTAATTAGGGCCATATGTAATATATCTGAGGCTACATGGCAACATGCACTGTACTTAATGTCTAAATATGCAATCCTAGGCTACATGACAACAAGGATGAGTGTTACCTTAATGTTCTGATGATGTCTAGATGTGCGTAGAAGAGCAGTTAGGGTTTAGAGTTTAGGGCAACAATAACAACAACAACAACAACAACAACAACAACAACAACAACAACAACAACAACAACAACAACAACAACAACAACAACAACAACAACAACAACAACAACAACAACAACAACAACAACAACAACAACAACATAGCCCTGTTTGGATACTCAACTTAGCTAGAGGTTAGAGTTAGTTTCTAGCTCATGACTAACCCTGAACTAACTCCATCCAAAGAGGTCTTTGGATGACAGGGTTAGATTGACAATAAATGCACTAGGAGAACTAGCTCCAATTAGCACCTCTTTGGTTGCATAGCTTTTTTGGGTGTGTTATAGATGCAATTAGCTCAAACTAGCCCTCATGTCTGGATATAATTTAGGGCTATTTGAGCCCGAACTAGCTCAAACTAACTCTGAGCCATGGATACAGCAGCAGTTAACCAGCCGATAATTTGTAAGGATGCAATAAACTCCTTCCGGCCCATAATATAAGATGTTAATTCATCTAATATGTGAGTATATTGGACGTTATAAGATATTATAAAAGAGTGGTGTACTACATCATTGTGCAATTGGTGTTTAGCTTCTAATGTTAACTTGGTGCTTTTAGGTACATAAGTCATTGGTAAAGATTCGTGCTTCGACCCTTTTTGTGTACGGGGAAATTGTAAGTGCATCTAGTGCCCCTTAGTGATTTTGGTATATTGAAGACTTATAGGTTAAGGGACTAATATGTTTGTGAGTATACACAGGCTCTATAAGTCGATGAGGAGTTTGATATTTACAGTGAAAGTCAACTCCTAAAAATGAATGTCTTTGGCTGAAGACTTTGGTTCTCCTAAAGACTTTGAAAGTGATGAAATTGGTGTGACCTTGAAGACATGGATATTCATGCGAGGATTATGAAGTGTGAAGACTTTGTTTTCGTAGTTTCATTTTCTCTTTCTTGAGTCATAGGAAACATCGTATTGTTAAAGGAGGTCGAGGTAATACTAAGGAAACTGATTTCCAAGTGATGCTCATCTCAAAATCCTACACCTACCAAATCCTTTCGAGTGAAGCCATTGGAAATCTCATATAAGTTCAGTCAATTTCTTCAGTCACAGAGACGAAGTTCTTCTGGTCGGTGAGGAATTTGTTCTGACTGAGGAGTTAGGAATTCGCCAGTGCGGATTGCCTACATAGTGAGGAACATGATAGCCCTGAGGAATTCAAACCTAAAATCCGATCGTTGATGTGCTACGCACCAGCTGTCCAAAATATCCTACCACCTAACGGTCATATCATTGAAGGGCATTTATGTCTTATCATGTCGGGCTGCTCCCTAGGCTATAAATAGCCGCCCCTACAAACACTAGCTGGTTGGCTGCTCCGAGAGAAACTGACACTTGTCAATTGAGAGCATCCCATCCTCCGAGGAATTTGAGCAAAAATCATCAAGTGAGGAAAACCCAAATCCCAAACCCAAACATAAAAACCCAAAGTGATTGAGCATCACTAAAGAGATTGTTCCTATGTGGAACCGATGCTTGTTACCTTTGAGGACTGTGTATCCTCCAGATGGCTAGGCGTCATGGTCTGAGCATCCAATAGGAATTGTGGATTGCCGAGTGACCGAGTTTGTGAAGGTTTGTAAGTCACCCATGAAGACTTACCACGAGTGTTGGGCGAGGTCTGTGTGATCTTAGCTCAAGGAGAATACGGTGAGGACTGTGTGTCCGGGACTGTGTGTCCTCGAGTTTAAATACTCAGCCGCTCCAACCAGAAGTACAACTATCATAGCAGTTGGAACTGGTCTACCAAATCATTGTCTTCACCAAGCCTACTGGTTCTATTTCCTCAACTCTTTCATTTCCTCATTCATGTGTTGATGAACCTGATCATTACTGTTTGAAGACTTTGACTGAAGACTTTCTCTATTTCCTCAATCCAATTTCTTCAGTCACATTGTCTTCTGCCTGCTTATCCTGTGTTTACGCTTTCTGTACTCTGTGTCTGTCTTTCATTTCATCATGATGACTATGCTATTACTCTATTATGCTTATACCTGAGTTCTTATTTCGCTGCTAGTCATTCATGACTTAGGAATTTCCTCACCCTGAAATTCCTCAATGACGAATTTGTAAAAATTGCCTATTCACCCCCCCCTCTGATCGACTTAACGCACTTTCAATTGGTATCAGAGCAAGGTACTCCCTTGTTCTGTGTGATTTTGGTTTAACTGCCTGGAGTTTCAGTTATGTCGACTACAGGAATGAAGAAAGTTTCTTGCCCCATCTTTGACGGTCATGAGTATCCCAAGTGGAAAGCCATGATGTGGAAGTGACTCATCGCGATTAACAGCGAACTACGGACCATCACTGAGATTGGTCTTACCGATCTATGCAATATGGTGGAGGCTCACGATATTCGCAAGTACACTCTACTCAACCTCACGGCAAAGGATGTCATCTACTCCTGTTTGTCCCAAAATCAGTTCAGGAACATCATACATCTCAACCATGCGAAGCTTATCTGAGACCGACTCTCTGAGGTCTATGAAGGCCATCATACTCATCATGATCCTTTGTTTGAGGACTTCAAGGAATCTCTCAAGGAGATGACTTTCACACCTGAATCATCATCCACTGCACCATGCCTTATGGCAAAGGGTGCCAAGGTAACTGGATGCTACCTTTCTGAATCTAGTGATAATGAATTGGGTGATGAATTTGGACCCAGCTATGTTAAACTTGCTTCCCTTGCCACTAAACAACAAAGATCTCTTGAAAAATTTCAAAACATGCTTGATGAAAGCGATGATATGTTGGGTGAGGAATTGAATCGAACTAAGGCTTTGACTGATAGTCTTCAAAAACTTCAGTCTAAGTTTGAATACAACCTTCAAAATCATCATAACACTCTCTTAACTGATCACGAGAAGATTTCTTTTGAATTTCTTCAGAGAAAGCAAGTTGAGAAATTAAAAGTGAGTTATGAAGATCTTTAGAAGGAAAACGATTAATTGCTTGCTCAACAGATCAGTTCCGCTCAGGAAGAATTTATTCCACCATGTCTGAAATGCATTCAGCGTAAATCTGCTAATTCATCACCTGAATGTTCAAATGCTTCTATTGCTGCAAATTCTTCAACTGTCTCGGTGGTCACAAATTCCTCATCTGAGGATATCACAAGTATCACTGATGATAATGCAGGGCTGAAGGAATTGTATGTGACAGGCATTTACAAAAGCCTCAAAGGGCATCAGACTCTTTGTGATGTGCTCAAAAAGCAGATCTTGAACAGGAACCCCAGGAAAGAGGGTATTGCCTTTGAGAGGAAACTCAATGCTGATGGGACCTACTGGAAACCTGAGCAGCATCCCAAAACCTCATGGGTTGCTGCGAAAGGACCTCCTGTAGATCCATGCACTCTATCTGGCTTTACTTGTGATTCTTCATATTCCTCTGATGACTCATTTGACGCCAACTATAAATTGTTCAAGAACCAGAATGGTGAAGTGTTTGCTCGATATGTTGGAACTAACTACAGGAACGGTCCCCCTATGAAGAAAATTTGGGTTCCTACAAGGTGCCTTGAAAATCTTCAGGTGAATGTCATCATGACACCACCTATGAAGGATAGGAACCCCAGATCAAATTCTTCATATGGATCAAAATCTTCTTATGGATCCAAGTCCTCATATGGACCAAATATTCATCTGGATCAAATTCCTCACGTGGATAAAAATCCTCATATGAACATCATCATGCTAACACTTCTGTTTCGCAGGGAAAGTATAAAGGCTATGAATGTGTGCATTATTCTTCAAACCATTATGTTCATAAGTCCTCGAAGAATTTCTCTACTTATTCTTATGCTTATCCTAACCACTCTTCTGTGAAACAAAGTGCACTGGCTTCAATGCCATCTTTTTCTTATGGAGCTCACAGAATGATGAACTCTTTGCCACCCCTCCAGATGTGGATGGTGAAGAAAAAGAACTAATCTCTTATGCAGGGTTAGGTCTCCAGACGAACTTAATCGTCTGAACAATTTGCTGGAGACCTGAATGTGCTTGAATGGACGCAAGCTAATCATGAAGAAATGAATCACTCATTTCTCTCATCCTCATATTGCTATATATGTTACTGTTGATGAAATTGATATCATATTCTTCTTTAATGAAGTATATGGGTTCGTAAGTTGCACTAATTCATCTACAGGATGAACAACCTCAAGCCACTGAGTGGGTCCTCGACAGTGGATGTACAAACCACATGACCAGTGACAGGAGCTTGTTGATGGACACTGATTTGTCACCATCTCATCTGAAGCATATCACCTACGCTGACAAAGGCAAAAGCAAGGTATTGGATCTAGGTAAGGTTGCGATCTCAAAGGATAGACACATGGACAAAGTCATGCTTGTCGAGTCCTTAGGATTCAACCTCATGTCTGTCTCAATGCTTTGTGATCTTGATATGGTTCTCGCCTTTGGCAAATATCGTTGCATTATGCTAATGGAATCTGACAATTCTGAAGTCTTCGAAGGCTTTAGGAAAGGAGACTTGTATATTGTTGATTTCTCTGCGGGACCACAACCTGCCACATGTATACTTGCAAAAGCTTCGGAATGCTGGCAATGGCATCGACGACTTGGTCATGCTGGGATGAGGAACTTGCATACACTCACAAAGAAGAAGCATGTCATTGGCATCGAGGGTGTCAAATTCCTCAAAGATCATCTTTGTGGGGCTTGTGAGGCTGGAAAGATCACCAGAGCCAAGCATCCCTCGAAGACTATCATGACCACTTCTCGCCCCTTTGAATTACTTCATATGGATCTCTTTGGCCCTACTCATTATGCCACGTTCTCTAGTTCTGCATCATTATATGGCTTTGTCATAGTTGATGGCTATTCTCGTTACACATGGGTGCATATCATCACTTACAAAAATGAAGTGCAGGAAGTCTTCAGACGATTTTCCTCAAAGGCTTCTACTAACTCCGGTGTGAAGATCAAGCATATCAGGAGTGATAATGAAACTGAGTTCAAGAACACTGGTCTCGATGAATATCTTGATATACTTGGTATTACTCATGAGTTATCTGCTCCCTATACTCCTCAGCAGAATGGCATCGTGAAGCGCAAGAACAGAACTCTTGTTGAGATGGCTCGCACCATGCTTGATGAATACAAGACACCTCAGCGCTTTTGGCCTGAAGCTATTGATACTGCGTGCCACATCATCAATAGGGTATATCTTCACAAATTCTTCAAAAAGAACTCATATGAACTCCTCACTGACAAGAAACGTAATGTAGGTTATTTCAAAGTCTTCGGTGCTAAATGCTGGATTAGAGATCCTCACCATCACTCTAAATTTGCACCGAAAGCACATGAGGGTTTTATGCTTGGTTATGGAAAGGACTCGCACACTTACAGAGTCTTCAACATCAATCATCACAAGATTGTTGAAACTGTAGATGTGCGATTCGATGAAACTAATGGCTCACAAAGAGAGCACCTACCTCCTGTGCTAGATGAAATGTCACCTGAGGAATCCATCAAGTTCAAAGCTACTGAGGATATCATCCCTACCGAAGAATCTGCTGAAGAAATCATTCCGGATCGTGAAGAAAATCACACTGGTGCTGCTGAAGAAAATGGTCCTGAAGAAATTGTTGGGCCTAAGCAAAGTCGTCAACTTGCACATCCTCGCATTGCAAACAAAGTGCAGATTGAGAAAATCATCAACGACATCAATGCACCAGGTCCTCTCACGCGCTCAAAAGCTTCACACTTATCTAACTTTTATGGGCATTTTGCATTTGTCTCTATCATAGAGCCCACTAAAGTTGATGAAGCATTCATGGAATCTGAGTGGATTCAAGCCATGCAAGATGAATTGCATCAATTCAAGCTCAACAATGTGTGGGAGCTTGTCAAGCGACTAGACCCACACAAGCACAATATCATCGGTAACAAATGGATCTACCGCAACAAATAAGATGAAAATGGCCTTGTGGTGAGGAATAAGGCTCGTCTTGTAGATTAAGGCTGCACACAGGTTAAAGGAATTGATTTCGATGAAACTTTTGCTCCTGTTGCTATTGAGGCTATTCGAATATTGCTTGCTTATGCTAACCATCATAATATCATCTTACATCAAATGGATGTGAAAAGTGCATTCATCAATGGTAAGCTTGAGGAAGAAGTATATGTTGCTCAACCACTAGGTTTTGAGGATCCGAAATTTCCAGATCATGTCAACAGATTCAACAAGCCCCTCAATGGCCTCAAGCAAGCACCCCGGGTGTGGTATGCCACACTGAAGGAATTCCTCATGAAGAAAGGCTTCAAACCTGGTTCACTTGACCCAACTCTTTTCACCAAAGCATATGATGATGAATTATTCGTGTGCCAAATATATGTGGATGATATTATCCTTGGATGTACTAACCAAGATTACAGTGATGAATTTGCCTATATGATGAGTGAGGAATATCAAATGTCTATGATGGGAGAGTTGAAATTCTTCTTAGGTCTTCAAATTTGTCAACAATACAATGGCATATTCATATCTCAGGAGAAATACCTCAAGGATGTGTTGAGGAAATTCGGCATGCAAGATTGCAAAGGCGTCAAATCCCTATGCCCACAAATGGCCATCTATGCACTGATAAAAATGGTAAAGACTTTGATCAAAAGTTATACCTCTCCATGATTGGCTCTTTATTGTACATATGTGCATCTAGGCCGGATATTATGCTTAGTGTGTGCATGTGTGCCCGATTTCAAGCTACACCGCAGGAATCACACCATAAGGCTATGAAGCATATTCTTCGATATCTAGCTCACACTCCAACACTTGGATTATGGTATCCCAAGGGCTCTTCCTTTGATCTTATTGGATATTCAGACTCTGACTATGTTGATCATCGGGTGGACCGCAAGTCAACGTCAGGCACATGTCATTTCCTCGGACGATCCTTGGCATGTTGGTCCTCGAAGAAGCAGAACTGTGTATCACTCTCTACTGCTGAAGCTGAATACATTGCTGCTGGTTCTTGCTGTGCTCAATTGCTATGGATGAAGCAAACCATCAAGGACTATGGCATCAATGTGAAGAATGTGCCACTCTACTGCGATAATGAGAGTGCTATCAAGATTGCTCACAACCCAGTTCAGCACTCGAAGACAAAGCACATCCAGATTTGTCATCATTTTCTTCATGACCATGTGTTGAAGGGTGACATCTCCATCGACCACACAAATACTGAAGACCAGCTGGCCGATATCTTCACAAAGCCCATGGATGAGAAGATATTTAGCAAGTTTCGGTGTGAGTTAAATATCTTAGAATCTTCGAATGTTCTTTAAAAGGGACACACATCCTAACACTAATGCAAACTTGATGACTTAGATGTGCAACACACGAAGTAACGTTTTTCTTCAATCAATAAAGTCTAACCCTCTAAGTGTGAAGAAATTAATGAAGAATTTGATTCTCAGAACCCTACGACAATTGTATGCGGTGCCTGAAATCATCATTCTTATACGGTGGGATATGCCACCAAACAAAGTTGAAAATCTTCAACTTGAGTTCTTATTCATTTTTGAAATTCCTCAGCTTTTCAATTTCTTCAACTTTGCATTGTCTTCACTCTTTTTGTCGTTGTTCTTCATTGACTATATATATACTTGAGTTTATGTCCTCTACAACATTCACTTATTGCTAATTCTTCAAGTAGCCTTTTCTGCTAAGTGAATGTGATCGGACCCTTTCCCCTCTATGCTAAACTCAACCCAGTCTGTTCACAAATTCTTCATGTGCATTCTATTTGAAACCCGTTCAAAATCTTCATTGTGTCCTTGTCAGCTAAAGAATTTGCGAACGAAACTTTAAAATATTCTTATCTGAATTTTTGGCATTTGCCGCTCAAACCGTTACACATCCCACAAAAAGAGTTATCTATTCACCCACGATCTTACACGGTCTCCACCACACTGTACGTGGGTGACACATGTCGCTAGGATGAGAAGAGTCAGGGGCACATTCGTCCATTTTCCTCGGGCGAGCGTTTTTTTCACCGTGGCTATAAATACCCCTCACCCTCCTCAGACTGCATTTACCCCGCTCGATCTCACTTCCCTCACTCGAGCTCTCAAGCCCTAGTGCTGCCGCTACCTTCATCGTCGCGGGTGAGAAAGAGCTTCACGGCCTCGACCTCGTCGCCTTCGTACTCGCGCCGGCCACGGACATCTTCCCTCCGCTGCCGCCGTAGCTGTCTTCCTCTACCAAGTTAGGGCGTGGAAGATCGGGATTGACGAACTTCTCAATCTATACTCCCAGTTCGTCGTTTTCTTCATCAAGGGTAATTAAAGGTTACTTTTACTGGCTTTCTTTATTCTGATGATTTCCATAGAATCTTCAGAAGGTGTTTATTCTTCAACTTCCACACACTAAACTCCTCGCACAAACATCTGTTCTTGATCTGTTTCTCTAAGTGATGTTTTTCCTCAAGATTCCTCAATTGTGTGAATTTCACAATCCATACAACTCTAGAACCTAAGTCAAAGAACGCTTAGTGAAATTCTTCAAGTCATATCTGGTCAATTTTCTCAAACTTGTTCCGTTTTTCAAAAACTTCTGACAACACATATGACCTCTCCAAATTATTCGCACCTATACTCAAAAGTTCAAAATCTTCTGCTGAAGAAAATGGCTGATGGCAAAAGACCTCAGAAGGGAGGCAAGAAACTGGAAGTCAACACAGCTTTTGAGATCCCTGCTGACATCTATGCAGGGTATTGCACGCCTGATGAGGCAACTCATGGGAAGGAAACCAAGAATGAGCGCAAGGTGCGCATATAGAAAATCGAACGAAGATGGGCATGGGAATGGAGGGAGTACAGATATGTCACTCCAACATATATGAAGAAATTCGCTCTAAACCCTCCTTGCCCAAGACCTCCGTTGGCACCTGGCCAGCATGCTGATCCCACTAGCATCAAACGCGGTGAGGATTATGCTGATGAATGGGCCAAGCGGCAAGCCAAGTTGGCAAAACAGGCCAAAGAAGCGGTGAGGAAACTCAATGAAGACTCTGCTGCTGCCGCTGCTGAGGCCTCCACAAGCAAGAAGGCTATGCCAAAGAAGCCTGCACGCAAACCAACTTCCTCAGCAATGCCCTCACGGCATATTCCTCAAGCTGCTCCAGTTTCTCAGGTTTCAAAACCCTCAGGTCCTCCGGCAAAGTCCTCAGCACCTGTGCATCTCGCCACTTGCCAAAGGACCACAGGCATCTCAATTGCCTCAGGAGCTTCTGCAAGTTCTTCAGCTCCTCCTCTGTCTTCAAAAGGCCCCACTTTGCTGAAGACCAAGGCCACTGCTGGACGAGGCACTAGACCAAGTCCTCACAAGAAGCAAGTTGCCTTCCAAGTTCCGTATGATGATGATGAAGCTGATGATGAAGAATTGGCCGAAATCATCAAAGATAGACAGCAAAGGGCCGCTAGAGCCAAGGGAAGTGTTGTGCCCCTACTATTGGATCCGAAGAAGATCCTGGACTTCATTGACCTCTGGCACAATGACCCAAACACTCCTTTGCCAGCGTTAGACCTCACACCTAGTCAAAGTCACAAGTTGATGGCTTTCATCTCTGAAGAGAAATGGAAATATGAGCAAGCCAGGTCTATGAAGAAAGCCCAGTACAAGAAACAACTCTTTCTGAAGGACAACATTCTTACGCTATCACTTGAACAATTCATCGCTCTGCAAATTGAGATCAAAAAGTTCAGTGATGAATTTGACACCTACAAGGCAGAATGGCTAGGAGCCAAAGTCAGATTCGTCAAAATGGCGAAAGGACTCACTTCCAATGTTGCTAATCCAACGCACATTGAAATTCCTCCGGCTGAAGCATCTGCACAGCCGACTGAAGAACATGCTAGCACTACTGATGAAAATCAGGCTACTGATGAAACTGCAAGTACTAGGGCTGATGCTATTCCAGCCGCTGAACAAACTGCCAGAGCAACCACTAGTGTTGCGCCTGAAGAACAAGACAGACCAGCTGAAGCATCTGAAGTTGCGCTTGGAGAAACTAAACAAGATAGGACAACTGCATCAGTTGTGCCTAAAGAAATTGCTCAAATATCCTCTGCTCCTCCTGCAACAACGCCAAGTCCAATTCTTCCTTCTCCTTTGGAAGTGAAGAAAACAAAGGCTGCAGAGCGAGCTGCACTAAAGAAAAGGAAAGCATCTGCTTCCTCAGAATCTTCTGCTCCCAAGAAGGCCAAGATTTTGACAAGCTCACTTGAAAATCCAATTGATGTTGTTCCTGTCTCAAGCATGCCATCAAAGGAAATTATTCCTTTTGGTAAAGATTATATGATTCCAAGTGAATTTGATGAAGAAAATCCTTCTGCTGCTTCGACAGAGCAAATGGATGAAGAAATTGAAGTGGACACTATCACTTCAACTCCTCTGGTATCATTGCCAATGCCTCAGTTCACAACTGAAAAGGCAGGTGTTGAAGAAATGGAAGAAGATGAAGACGTGGACATTGGGAGCACCATGCCTGTGATGAATGATGACTTCTGGGAAAGTCGGCACCCCAACTCTCCCTTGTTCACGCCACTGCAACAAATTTCTCAGTCCCCAGTACCAACTGAAGTCCAAATGGGCTCTGATGAAATTCACACTACGCCTTCCATTCCTGAAGAAATTCTTGCCACTAGTGCTGATGACAAAGCTGATGAAGAAATGGAGACCCAGGGTTCTACTGAAGCAGAAACTAAAATTCCTCAGCCTGCAGCTCTCGAGATTGTGATTCCTGAGGTTGTGCTGCAATTGACTGATACTCCTCAGCTATAGCCGAAGAATCCATTCTCAAAGACGCCAAAATTCCAGGCTGATGACTTCTTCGAGCACGTGTTCTACAACCCTTATGACTCGGCTCGTCTTAGAAGGAAGCATTTCTGGACTGTCAGCCAAGCAAACTTCTATTCTTCACTGCTTTTTGATAAGGACAAAGTCTTCGACCATGCGCATATTCCTCATGTGGACATGGAATCGCTGCCATGCTTCACACATGTCCTCAGTGTTCTTCATGACGCTGGATTGCTCAACTTCTGCACCGACATATGTGATTGGAATGAAAAACTCATTCTTCAGTTCTATGTGATGCTGCACATCACCAGAAATGTTGAAGATGTCAACTCTTGGGTGTTGGACTGGATGACAAAGAACACTCACTTCATAGCACCAGCCTCTGAATTGCTTCATGCCCTGCGTGTCAGTCCTCCCGTTGAAGGTGTCAGTCATTTGTATCATGAAACTGAGCTGTCTGATCACTTCATGCAAGTACTAATGAAGTCGTTGAAGCCCGTTAAGACCCAAGGACCAAATTCCTCGTGAAGGAATTGCTATATGTGCCATGGACTTTCTATCGTATTCTGACCAAGACATTGAGTCCAATCAAAGGCCATGACTCGAATGATGAAGAAGTCGTTGGCATCATGAAGAATCTGTAGTTCAATATCATGCATGGCATCCCAACAAACTACCATGACTCCTTCATGCAGACTATGGCAAATGTTGCACTGTCTCCTTTTGAATTGAAGCCTTATGCTCCCTAGATTATCAGATTCCTCAGATCAAGGTCTTCAATCAATTACAAGGCTGACACACTCAACCATGGCAGTCACTTGCCCCCTATTGAAGTCCTCAAGCGGACATTTTCCTCAGCTGATGAAAAGAGCAAGGCCACTGCAATTGTTGATGAGGGCATTCGTCCATTGGATGGAAAGTTCCACAAAGCTACATCTTATTCCACCAATGATGACTCTGCCACTCATGATTCTGCTGTCAATGCATCAAAACAAAGTCCTCAAGCCACAGCTCCAAGGGTGATGACTGATCGTGAGCTTCTCTTCAGTCTTCATCAAAAGGTCGATCGCAACCATAAATGGGTCAAGCGTCAGTTTGGTTCAATTCTTCACAGCATGACTGCTACACATAATTCAGTGAAGAAGAACCACTACTACCTCCATGAAGTTTTTGATTGCACCTGGGCTGTTTTGACTCATCTCTACGGTGATGAAGATCTCAAGCAGATGGGCTTCAAGCAGGACTTCAGCTGGTCTAAGCCTCCAGCGAAGAAATTCAAGAAAGTTGAAGTTCCTCCCTTGGTGCCCAGCTCATATTCTTCATCGCGCGAGACCGATGAAAATGAAGATTTGGACGACACTGCGGCAAGCCCTACTCCAACAACCGACCCAAACAACGCTGGCGCTCCTCCATCAACCTCGTGATGATATTCTTCGGGGGCGTTAGTCCTCACTTTCGCTCCTTTTTGTCATTTGATGACAAAGGGGAAGAAATTTGAGTTAGTCTTCAGACGGGTCTACCTATATGGGCATTTTTTTGTTAAGTTGCAACTCTCGCTCTTCTGAAGTGTTTGTTGATCGAGTTGTAAACTTAAGTCCGTTAGTGACCTGATACTTTTGCTATGTTTTCTGCATGCTATTTCCTCATATATGTTATGCAAGCATACTGAATTACATCAGTCACCATATTTCATCATGCATTTCAAATTCTTCATTCGATATGTTAATGCGTGTATGAATTACAAGATATAGGGGGAGATCTCCATGATTCTATTCTTCAAATGTGCATTGCTTCAAAAGCAAATTCCTCACTATGCACATCTTCAGGGGGACTTCATCTATATCTTGCAATCAAATTCCTCAATGTTGAGCACTTTCAATTCATATGTTTATCCTCGTTGAAAAAACCTATATTGTCATCAATCACGAAAAAGGGGGAGATTGTAAGTGCATCTAGTGCCCCTTAGTGATTTTGGTGTATTGAAGACTTATAGGTTAAGGGACTAATATGTTTGTGAGTATACACAGGCTCTATAAGTCGATGAGGAGTTTGATATTTACTATGAAAGTCGACCCCTAAAAATGAATGTCTTCGGCTGAAGACTTTGGTTCTCCTGAAGACTTTGAAAGTGATGAAATTGGTGTGACCTTGAAGACTTGGATATTCATGCCAGGATTATGAAGCGTGAAGACTTTGTTTTTGTAGTTTCATTTTCTCTTTCTTGAGTCATAGGAAACACGTTACTGTTAAAGGGGGTCGAGGTAATACTAAGGAAACTGATTTCCAAGTGATGCTCATCTCAAAATCCTACACCTACCCAATCCTTTCGAGTGAAGCCATTGGAAATCTCATATCAGTTCAGCCAATTTATTCAATGACAGAGACGAAGTACTTCTGATCGCTGTGGAATTTGTTCTAACTGAGGAGTTAGGAATTCGCCAATGTGGATTGCCTACACAGTGAGGAACATGATAGCCCTGAGGAATTCGAACCTAAAATCTGACCGTTGCTGTGCTACGCGCAAGCTGTCCAAAATATCCTACCACCTAACGGTCATATCATTGAAGGGCATTTATGTCTTATCATGTCGGGCTGCTCCCTAGGCTATAAATAGCCGCCCCCTACAACCACTAGCTGGTTGGCTGCTCCAAGAGAAACTGACACTTGTCAATTGAGAGCATCCCATCCTCCGAGGACTTTGAGTGAAAATCATCAAGTGAGGAAAACCCAAACCTAAAAACCCAAAGTGATTGAGCATCACTGAAGAGATTGTTCCTGTGTGGAACCGACACTTGTTACCTTTGAGGACTGTGTATCCTCTAGACGGTTAGGCGTCATGGTCTGAGCATCCAAGAGGAATTATGGATTACCGAGTGATCGAGCCTGTGAAGGTTTGGAAGTCACTTGTGAAGACTTACTACGAGTTTTGGGCGAGGTATGTGTGATCTTAGGTCAAGGAGAATACGGTGAGGGTTGTGTATCCTCGAGTTTAAATACTTAGCGGCTCCAACCAGACGTACAACTGTCACAGCAGTTGGGACTGGTCAACCAAATCATTACCTTCACCAAGCCTACTGGTTCTATTTCCTCAACCCTTTCATTTCCTCATTCATGTGTTGATGAACCTAATCATTACTATTTGAAGACTTTGACTGAAGACTTTCTCTATTTCCTCAATCCAATTTCTTCAGTCACATTGTCTTCTGCCTGCTTATCCTGTGTTTATGCTTTCTGTACTTTGTGTCTGTCTTTCATTTCATCATGATGACTATGCTATTGCTCTGTTATGCTTATACCTGAGTACTTATTCCGCTGCTGGTCGTTCGTGACATAGGAATTTCCTCACCCTGAAATCCCTCAGTGACGAATTTGTAAAAATCTCCTATTCACTCCCCTCTAGTCGACTTAATGCACTTTCAGAAATGAGATATCAATGAACCAGCATCAAGTGAGGAAGCTGATAGAGATTGTTAGTAAAATGGGTCAAAAGATGTTAATTAAACTATTTGTTTACACTTTATCCAATACAACAGCAAACTGCAGGATGGCAAGTAAGAACTCTGTAGCCTTCTTTTTACTACCAATAATGAGTTGTGTTAGATGACAATGTCTGAATCTTTTTTCCTTTGCAGTGGTTCCTAAAGCAGTTTACTCAAGATTACCTCTCAAACTACTTGATTGGTGGGCATGCAAAGGTTAAAGTATTTCTACCAGAACACGATGATTGTCTAGATGTTTTCATGAAGACCATGAAGGATGGGCGGTCGGCCATCACAAGGGGTTGGACTAGAGTCGTGCGTGCCTTCTGCATGGGGGAGGGCACAATATGGGCATTCCGCTTCACCTTGTTTAGCAACCAGAATGTATTTTGCCTCTTTCTTTACCGTCTTTAATAGTACAAGTATACAACTATGGTTCATCATTCTTTATTCGGTTCTTATGTAATTCTTGATATGTACCTATGAATCGAATAATGCATTGGTTGTTTGAACCTGATGGATATGAATAAAGCTATAGCATACATTCAAATTCAAATTCAAATCCAAATCTGGTACAATTTGAAAAAGTAGCAATTAAATTACGGTGAAATTACGCTCTCCAGGTCGTTACAGCACACACGGTTGGTAAGACACAAATGTTTGCGATATACACCATAATCCGAGATGGTTCACGGAGAGGAAACATGTGCAAGCATGCACACAGTTGTTGTTTGCAAAGCGTGTGCGATGTCAGACAATATCACAAATGGGTGTGGGCAAACTAAACATTTCTGAAAGTTGCCTTATCGTACATGATTCGCAACCATGAACTGTTTTTGATGAAGCATGCACTGTAAATGTTGCACCACATAATAGTGTGTGCGATAGTTGTCATGTACGATGATGTTACGACGGTCCGACATTTCGTAATCCAATCTGACACTCGTACGATGGTTAGCTAATCTTCTAAATTAGTTATTGCATACGGTAGCGAATGCGTGTGATCGTATGCTTATCATACACGTTGTATAGTAGTGCACCGTTTGTGATGGGCCGCGCATCGTAAACGTAGCACCATAGAATACCGACTGCAATGGCAATGTGAGCACAAACGAGTAGGAGTAATGTATATGCATCTTGGCTCCCTATCCCCGACGGTTTCTAGATCGTGTGGGAAGGACCCCCCTATCGCCCACACTCACTTGGCGACGGTTCCAAATGCCATCGTGGAAAGGGGTTAAAACCGTTTGTATAGAACTGACGCGTACCAGTGCCTTTTTCATCATCCTAGCAAACCGTTGTTTGGCTATGTTACCGGTTTGCTCAACCCCTCTTATAGCGTTGCTAGTTGCAGGTGCAGTGCAGGTTGTTCCATGTTGGGACATGGATATCATGGGATATCACAATATCTCTTATTTAATTAATGCATCTATATAATTGGTAAAGTGTGGAAGGCTTGGCCTTTTGCCTGGTGTTTTGTTCCACTCTTGCAGCCCTAGTTTCCATCATACCGGTGTTATGTTCCTTGATTTTGCGTTCCTAACACAGTCAGGGTTTATGGGCCCCCCATGACAGTTTGCTTTGAATAAAACTCTTCTAGCAAGGCCCAACTTTGGTTCTACCATTTGCCAACATAATAACATTTAATTAAAGAATTAATTTGTATAGGGCGTCATGAACCCGAGGATTCTTATTTCCACATAATACAGGGGGGCCAGTGTTGTTGGTGCTGGTCCAAACTAGAGCACTGTGCGGGGCCGCCCCTTGGCAACTTGGGGTACTTTGGCACCTGTACGCGTCGCTCATCCGCCGTGGCCTGACACAAGGTACGTACGGCTACTATTAGGGTGTCGGCACGTCAGGAGGTCTTGCTGGACTTGTTTTACCATTATCAAAATGTCTTGTGAACCGGGATTCCGAGCTTGATTGGGTTGTTCCGGGAGGAGGATTTTCCTCCATTGATCGTGAGAGCTTGTCGTAGGCTAAGTTGGGACACCCCTGCAGGGTGTAAACTTTCAAGAGTCATGCCCGCGGTTATGTGGCAGATGGGAATTTTTAATATCCGGTTGTAGAGAACTTGACACCAGATCTGAATTAAAATACACCAACCGCATGTGTAACCATGACTGTCTTTTTTCGAGTGAGTCGAGAAGAGAACACGGTGGGGTTATGTTTGAACGTAAGTAGTTCAGGATCACTTCTTGATCACAACTAGTTTGCGACCGTTTGCGTAGTTTCTCATCTTATTCTTGTACTCGTAAGTTAGCCACCATACAATGCCTAACGCTTGCTGCAACCTCACCACTTACCCATTCCATGACCATTAAGCTTTGCTAGTCTTTATACCCATGGTAATGGGATTGCTGAGTCCGCGTGGCTCACAGATTACTACAACAACAGTTGCAAGTTCAGGTAATGCGATGATCATGACGTGAGAGTGATGTTTACTTGTTTTGGAGTTCGTCTCCTACTTCTTCTTCGATTGAGGGATAGGTTCCTGGTCGGCAGCCTAGGCTAGCAGGGTGGATGTCGTTTGTCTCTTTCGTTTGTTTTCATCCGTAGTCAGATGCCTCTCTTCAGTTTGATGTTTGACATGTATTGATGTATTCTTGTGGCATTTGTATGCCTTTGTATGTATCTCGAGCTATTATATAATGGTAGGTACGATGTAATGATATCCACCTTGCAAAAGTGTCTCCAATATGCAGCTCTATCCTTGGTGGAACCTTCGAGTTTCTCTCGGATAGGATCGCATATTGGGCGTGACAATACATGACCTTATCCACCGCACCCCCCCCCCAACTTCTTGATAACCGCATATTGGGTTATGTTTGAACGCAAGCATCTCTTTCTCCACTCTGTCTTGCCGTTGCCAGTGTCATGGCGTCGTCCGGCGCCACCCGGCAAGGTCGAACGACGTCGAGGACCTAATCTTCCTTGTTACCCACGTCGTCCATCCCCGCCTCGAAGTTCGTCGGCATCGCCGAGCAACGCTACCTCGAACTACTTCCTTGTGACCGCCGCCCACTCCTTCCTACGCATCCAACATCGTCCTCGTCTTCGTCGAACTCGTCGTCCGCCGACGCCTCCGCCATCGACCTCGGCCTCGTCCAGCCTGTCGTCCGACTTCGGCCAGGTAAGCACACCTCCCTTCTCTCTGTAATGGTGATTTTAGTTGTTCTCATTATTGTATTTGTAGATCTACAACATTTTATTAGTGTAATTAAATTTTTTTGCATGATGTAATATTGAATCTTCGTAAGTAGATGTCTTAAATTTGAATGCAAGTGCTACACAAAATGTACTACATATGGATGAACATATAGTACAGCATTTTATTAGTATAGTTAAAATTTGTTGTGTGATGTACCATTGAATCTCCAGTAAGTAGATTTCTTAAATTTAAATGTGTGTGCTAGACAAAATGTCCTACATATGGATGAACAAATAGTACAATATCATTTTCATGCTGCAGGTATTCATAGTGAGTGCCAATGTGTTTGCGAAGCATGGTTTAAGTTTAAGTTGCTTATTTTCTGGTACTTAATATGTCCAATTTCTATCAAAGGTCATGCTGTTTTTTCTATAAATTTGTTACTTTTTTATGGACGAGCTACTTATGAAGACACGTAAATGTTTTGTCTAAATGTCAACTTGTTTAATGCGATTTAGATGGAGAAGCCGAGACGCCTCGTTAGGACTCCTACACCCATAGATGGAATTCCTACTGCCGTAGACATCGTCACGGGGGTGGCTCAGTACACGGAGATCGTGCTCGCCTATGTCGAGAGTGCTCGAGCAGCCATCGAGAGTGCTCAGGCATATGTAACGCCCCGAGACCGACGCTCCAGAAGACTTCCAGTTATTCTGAGTTTCGCCATCTATTTTTATTTTTGTTTGTTGCATTCATCGTTGCATCATTTGCATTGCATCATTTCTTCATGCAACCCTTTTTAAAACTCAACTAAATAAATCGTGTGGATCTCCGATCCATTTAAATTGAGGGAAATGCACAGGGTGATTTCTCTTTAAAACATATTCAAGGTCTCCTACTATTATTAGGGAGCTATATTAAATTATATTCCATTAATTTGGAATTTACCACAACACACGTGCATGTTAAATCCCTTGGCCTTTCCTTCTTTGAGTTTTCACTCTGTAATCTTGCCTATAAATATTTTCCGTTTTATTGAGGCTCCTCCTTAAATCTCAACATTTTGACCACACCAAACCTAGTCCCAATTCAAAAACATTTGAATGATATTCAAATGAGTTTGAATTTAAATCTTGCATTCATGCCTCTTTCCTATTTTTCTTGGATCAAGCTCATTTTTATGAGTCCGGGAAAAATACCCTCCTGCTCAAACTCCACCTCTAACATCTTTTTCTTTTCTTTCTCATCTTTGTTTTGTTTTTTATTTTTTAGAGTGAGAGAGAGCCCAGCAGGCCATCTAGGCCCATCCGCAGCCCAGCTCCTCCATGGCCCAAGGCCCAGCTCGCCCCAACTCTTAACCCTAGCGAGCATCTCCCCTCGCTCCCCCCTCTCTCTCGTTCCCCTGCTCGCGCCGTCAGAGAGGAGCAGAGTCCCGCTCCTCTCGATCGCTCCCTCGTTCCCTCACAGCGCCGCCACCCCTCCGTCTCGATCCCCATCGCAACAGCATCTCTCGCTCGATCCCCTTCACACCCACACCGCCCCGCGCCTCCCCATAGACCATGTCGCCTCCGCGCCACCAACCAGCCACCGGAGCCCGCCGCCACCGCCGGATCAGGCTGCACTTCGCCGGGGTCCTCCCCTGCCGCCGCCGCCAGCCTTCGCCTCGCCACGCTGCCCCAGGACGTCGCTCCCTCCTTGAGGGAGTCCTGGACTAGGGGGTGTCCGGACAGTCGGACTATCATTATCCGCCGAACTCCAAGACTATGAAGATACAAGATTGAAGACTCCGGCTCGTGTCCGGATGGTACTTTCCTTGGCGTGGAAGGCAAGCTTGGCAATACGAATATGTAGATCTCCTACCATTGTAACCGACTCTGTGTAACCCTAGCCTTCTCCGGTGTCTATATAAACCGGAGGGCTTTAGTCCGTAGGACAACATACATTACAACAATCCTACCATAGGCTAGCTTCTAGGGTTTAGCCTCCTTGATCTCGTGGTAGATCTACTCTTGTACTACCCATATCATCAATATTAATCCAGCGGGACGTAGGGTTTTACCTCCATCGAGAGGGCCCGAACCTGGGTAAAACATTGTGTCCCTCGTTTCCTGTTACCATCCGCCTAGACGCACAGTTCGGGACCCCCTACCCGAGATCCGCCGGTTTTGACACCGACATTGGTGCTTTCATTGAGAGTTCCTCTGTGTCGTCACCGATAGGCTTGATGGCATCTTCAACCAGCAACGCTGTCCAGGGTGAGACTTTTGTCCCCGGACAGATCTTCGTATTCGGCGGCTTCGCACTGCGGGCCAATTCACTTGGCCATCTGGAGCAGATCGAAAGCTACGCCCCTGGCCGTCAGGTCAGATTTGGAAGCTTAAACTTCACGGCCGACGTCCGCGGAGACTTGATCTTCGACGAACTCGAGCCACAGCCAAGCGCGCCGCACTGTGACGACGGGCATGATTTAGCTCTGCCACCGAACAGTGCCTTGGTGGCCGCACACGGGTCCGCTCCGGCCATTGGCTCGGAGCCGATCGCCCAGATCGAGGGCCGGTGGATAGACGCCGCCCTGGGGGCTCCAACATCCACGGCGATGGAGCCGAACACTAATCTTGTCCCCTGCGAAACTCGTGATTCCGAGGCGCCGGACTCCTCGCCGGACTCCGAACCTCCCGCGCCCCTACCAATCGATCCGGATTGGGCGCCGGTTATGGAATTCACCGCCGCGGACATCTTCCAATGCTCGCCTTTCAGTGATATCTTGAATTCACTGAAGCATCTCTCGTTATCAGGAGAGCCCTGGCCGGATTATGGCCAGGATGGTTGGGATACGGACGACGAAGAAATTCAGAGCCCACCCACCGCCCACTTTGTAGCCACTGTCGACGATCTAACCGACATGCTAGACTACGATTCCGAAGACATCGACGCTATGGATGACGATGCCGGAGACGAACAGGAACCAGCGCCCACAGGGCACTGGAAGGCCACCTCGTCATATGACGTATACATGGTGGATACCCCGAAAGATGGGGACGGCGAAGAAACAGCGGAGGCAGATCCCTTAAAGAAACAGCCCAAGCGCCGGCGTCAGCGGCGCCGCTCTAAATCTCGCCACAGCAAGAATGGAGATCCCGGCACAGGAGATAATAATACTCCAGAGAGTGCCGAAGACAATCCCCTCCAGCAAGACTCGGCGCAGGAGGATGCAGAAGCAAGCCCTCATGAGGGGGCGGCAGACGAAGAGGTTGAGGATCATAATTATATGCCTCCCTCCGAAGACGAAGCAAGCCTCAACGACGACGAATTCGTCGTACCCGAGGATCCCGTCGAACAAGAGCGCTTCAAGTGCAGGATTATCGCCACAGCGAACAGCCTAAAGAAAAAGCAGCAGCAGCTTCAAGCTGATCAGGACCTGCTGGCCGATCGATGGACCGAGGTCCTCGCGGCCGAAGAGTATAAACTCGAACGTCCCTCCAAAAGTTACCCAAAACGCAAGCTGCTCCCCCGATTAGAGGAGGAAGCATACGTACCTCCATCACCAGCGCACGATATGGCTGACCGACCACCCCGTGGTCATGACAGAGAGGCATCCAGGCCCCCAGCCAAGACCATACCCCGGCATCGCTCCAAAAGTACGAAGCCAAGAGGGAACGCGCCGGACTTGCGAGACATATTGGAGGACAAAGCAAGGCAATCCAGATCCATCTATGGATCACGTGGGCGCCCCACGACCCACGACGAATACCATCGTGCCGGATACAATAACCCCGGCCGGGCCGAACATAGCAGACAGCGCTCTTTCGAGCTGCGTCGCGATATCGCTCCATACAGGGGCGCCGCACACCCGTTATGCTTCAATGACGAAGTAATGGATCATCAGATCCCCAAAGGGTTTAAACCCGTAAACATCGAATCTTACGATGGCACAACAGACCCCGCGGTTTGGATCGAAGACTATCTTCTCCACATCCATATGGCCCGCGGCGACGATCTCCACGCCATAAAGTACCTCCCACTCAAGCTTAAAGGACCAGCTCGGCATTGGCTTAACAGCTTGCCCGCAGAGTCAATTGGGTGTTGGGAAGACCTGGAGGCCGCATTCCTTGATAACTTCCAAGGCACATATGTGCGACCACCAGACGCCGATGACCTAAGCCACATCATTCAGCAGCCAGACGAATCGACCAGACAATTCTGGACACGGTTCTTGACAAAGAAAAATCAAATCATCGATTGTCCGGATGCAGAGGCCCTTGCAGCCTTCAAACATAACATCCGGGACGAATGGCTAGCCCGGCACCTGGGGCAGGAAAAGCCGAAATCCATGGCAGCCCTCACATCGTTAATGACCCGCTTTTGTGCGGGAGAGGACAGCTGGCTAGCCCGCAGCAACAATCTCCGTAAAAATTCTGGCAGTCCGGATACTAAGGACAACAACGGCAGGTCACGTCGAAACAAAAACAAGCGCCGAATTAACGGCGATGATAAGGAGGATACGGCAGTCAATGCCGGATTCCGAGGCTCTAAACCCGGTCAGCGGAAAAAGCCATTTAAAAGAAACACCCCGGGTCCATCCAATCTGGACCGAATACTCGACCGCTTATGCCAGATACATGGCACCTCTGAAAAGCCAGCTAACCACACCAATAGAGATTGCTGGGTGTTCAAGTAGGCCGGCAAGTTAATTGCCGAAAACAATGACAAGGGGCTAAAGAGCGGCGACGAGGAAGAGACCCGGCCGCCGAACAACAGAGGACAGAAGGGTTTTCCCCCACAAGTACGGACGGTGAATATGATATACGCGACCCACATACCCAAGAGGGAGAGGAAACGCGCATTAAGAGACGTCTATGCGATGGAGCCAGTCGCCACAAAGTTCAACCCATGGTCCTCTTGTCTGATCACTTTCGATCGAAGAGACCATCCGACCAGAATACGCCATGGCGGATTCGCCGCATTGGTCTTAGACCCAATCATCGATGGGTTCCACCTCACGAGAGTCCTGATGGACGGCGGCAGTAGCCTGAACCTGCTTTATCAGGATACAGTGCGCAAAATGGGCATAGACCCATCAAGGATTAAACCTACAAAGACAACCTTTAAAGGTGTCATACCAGGAGTGGAAGCCAACTGCACAGGCTCAGTCACACTGGAAGTGGTCTTCGGATCCCCGGATAATTTCCGGAGCGAAGAGTTAATCTTCGACATAGTCCCGTTTCGCAGCGGCTATCACGCTCTGCTCGGGCGAACCGCGTTTGCCAAATTCAACGCGGTGCCGCACTATGCATACCTAAAGCTCAAGATGCCAGGCCCTCGTGGAGTCATCACGGTCAATGGGAATACGGAACACTCCCTCTGAACGGAGGAACATACAGCGGCTCTCGCGGCAGAAGTACAGAGCAGCCTTCTAAGGCAATTCTCGAGTCCAGCCGTTAAACGGCCGGATACAGCAAAGCGCGCCCGGAGCAATGCCAACCAAGACCACCTGGCGCGATCAGAGCACGCGTAGCAATGCGGCCCCAACCCTCGCTCGCGTATGATCGCAAGAATAACACTCCGCGTACATCATTACGCTTTGGAGATACCATGGGCACAGGGGAGGGGGCACGATCACAACGGACCCAGAGTGCGGTTCGACCATACCGGGGGCTCGCAAATGTGCCCCTCTTTTTTTTATTATTTTTCTTCTTTTTTGTACACAGGACTCTGTTAACCAGAAGCCCTGTCCGGCGGTGAAACTGCCGAACTCATGATGCAACAGTCAGGGACTAAAGAAGGCCGCGCCGAACATTCAGGTGGTCTCAATTACGAGCATTAAATTCAATTATATACACCAAATCCGCAGCTCATCCCTGGAGGGGGACATGTTTATTTAGTCCAAATCCCTTGCTTACCGCACTATTTGTATCAGTCCGCTCTACTAGCAGACTTTTCTTTCATTAATAATGCAGCACCTTTATGATCGCAATTGCATCACATTTTATATATACATGCTCATTATATGACATCTGGCACCCGTATATTTTGGTACGGCATAATACACTGGGGGCTTATGTTCCCCACTTCATGGTGTGATAAAGTCCGAACACTTTCACAAGTGCGGCACCCCGAACTTATAGCATTATATGAATCGGCTCCGAATCATGTCTTGGGTCAATAGTTGGGTTTGCCCGGCTCCCACGTTTTGGTGCCTTACGTTCCGTTCTGTCGGCTAAGGTGGCATTGGGAGAACCACTGCGATTGTGCCCCGGTTGAGCCGGGCTAACGCCTCAGTGGAGAAAGCTAAAACTGACTGGCATGATAAGGCGAGAGACTGGTCGCTGTTCGAGAGGTTTTTTCGGGTCCTTAAAGACTCACGCCGCTTCGAGCGAAGTTTCGGATAATGTCCGATGAAGGCGTGGATAGCGCCCCGGATTCGGTCTTCCGAATACCAGGGGCTTCGCCGAAATTTAAAATTATAGAATTCTATGGCTAAGTGAGAGTGTTCAAGCATTATAAGTCCGGTTGCCTTGTTCGTCGTGTTGAGCGCCTCCCTAGATGGACCCAAAAATGGGAACAAGAGTGCTCAAGTTTATCCCGAACACCCCAGCACTTGTGGCTTGGGGGCTGAAGCCAACGACTTGCCATCTCTCAGATTTTACAAACGGCCGCACAGAAGGTAATATTTTAAATTAAACAAGTGTTGCTCATGGCGCATATGAACGAAGTTTTCAGCGCACAGGATAAAAAAACAGCGAGTTCACTCAAAGATTACATTTCGGGAGCACTCGTCTGCAATATTGCAGGCTCCCTTCAAGACAATTTTATAATACTTCTTCAGCGTGCGATACTCCTTGCCCGGCGGTGGTGGGTCCGTGAGAAGCTTCTCCGCATCCAATTTGCCCCATTGCACCTTTATGCGGGCAAGGGCCCGACGAGCGCCTTCGATACAGGTGGAGCGCTTGACTACATCCAGCCTGGGGCATGCATCTACCAGCCGCCGCACGAGGCCAAAATAGCTACTAGGCATGGCCTGTCCAGGCCACAGCCGGACTATGAGGCCCTTCATGGCCTCCTCAGCTACCTTGTGGAGTTCGACCAGCTGCTTCAGCTGGTCGCTTGGGGGCACCGGATGGCCGGCCTCAGTATACTGAGACCAGAAGACCTTCTCCATCGAGCTCCCCTCCTCGCCACGATAGAATGCGGCGGCATCAGATGCACTACGCGGCAGATCTGCAAATGCCCCTGGAGAGCTCCGAATGCGGGTAAGTGTCAGGTAGTTCACATTAACGTGCCTGCTTTGCATGAAAAACGCCTTACCCGCCGCTATCTTCTTTATGTCCTCAACCTCCTGAAGGGCCTTACGGGCCTCGGCCTTGGCGGACTTGGCACTTTCGAGAGCCGAGGCAAGCTCGGACTCTCGAGTCTTGGAGTCATGCTCCAAACTCTCATGTTTTTCCATGAGAGCCTGGAGCTCTTGCCGAACTTCCGCCACCCGTGCCTCTTGCTTTTCTCGCTCAGCCCGTTCCGCGGCCGCACTGCGTTCGGCCGCGGACACAGCATCCTTTAGGGCTGCCACCTCGTTAGTGGCCCCTGCAATACACATATTATCCTTGTTAATTTTATTTGCAACCAAAATCCTTTTCTGTAAGGTACTTATTCAAAGAGGTGTTACTCGCCTTCTTTTTCCTCGAGCTGCTTCTTTGCATGGCCGAGCTCTTGCTCGGACTGCTCGAGATCCCTCTTCAGCACGTCAACCTCCGCCGTTAGTGCGGCAGAGGTCAGCAGCGCAGCCTGCAAACCCATATTGACATATTTTAGGCAACCCTGCGTATATCTTTTTAAAGATCCTTAGTCCGGCTTTTCTTTCTGAACACCGAACTAAGCATCAGGGGCTACTGTCTATGCGGTATTACATTACATAATTTTAACTTCTTACCTCAAAGCCTGTTAAAAGACTGCTACAGGCTTCGGTCAGCCCGCTCTTAGCGAGCTGAACCTTCTCAATCACCGCACTCATGATAGTGCGGTGTTCTTCCTTGATGGAAGCGCCCTTAAGCGCCTCCAGCAGGTTATCCGGCGCCTCCGGTTGGACGGAGGCCACCGGCGTCACGGTCCTGCCCTTCTTTCGAAGGGGCCGCTTGCCGGACTCTGGAACCACTGCGGGTTCCGATGTAGAGTCCGGCACGAAGTCTGGGAGGCTGCCTGACGGCGCCTCCGGAGCCTCCTCCTGATGGGTCCCTCTCTGGGATCCCACCTCGACGTCCTCGTCGGCGCGTGGGGTGGAGGCAGTCGGGATGGAATTCACATCCGACGAGGCCAATGACCCGCTTGATGAGTCGGGGAGATCATCATTGGCCGGACTACGGACAGAATGCGGCGTTAGAAGGATACTACGCGACATAAAAGAAATTACGCATCAAGGATCCGGACACTTACGATCTTGCCGGACGCCTGGCCCTTGGAGGCCACTCATCCTCACCAACGCTGATGTTGGCGAAACTGTCCGGGGGGATAGTTCTCCCCCTCTTGGACCCTTCGGCCTCCCTGATGGGGGAAGCCTTCCTTTTCTTCTCTCCCTCCTCCGGGAGAGAGTACTCCTCCTCGTCTTCGGGGGTGGACTCCTCGTCGTCATCAGACGCCTGATTGCGGGAACTCTTTCGAGTCCCCACGGCCACCTTCTTGGCCTTCTTCTCTGGCACCACGTGCGGTGCCGGAACCAGCAGCCCTGTTAAGCGGGCATCCACTGGGTCTTCTGCCATGGGAGCCGGGCTGATGAGCAGCTTGGCCTTTTCCATCCATTCCTGTCAAAGGAAGAGGCAGAATGAAACCTCACTAGAGTCAATCTAATTATCACAAGTGTCCCGTAATGGGGTTGAATCACTTACCTCGTCAGTTGGATACTGCGAGCTGAATCCGCGGTCTTCGGTCGCGGACGCGGGGGCTTCGGCGCCCTTGAACAGCACCCTCCAGGCGCCTTCGTATGTTGTATCGAAGAGCCCGCTTAGCGCCTGGTGCTGTTCCGGATTGAACTCCCACAAATTAAATGCCCGTTCTTGGCATGGGAGGATCCGCCGGATGAGCATGACTTGGACCACGTCGACGAGCCTGAGCCTATTGCTCACCATCTTCTTGATACATGCTCGGAGTCCCGTCACCTCCACCGGATTCCCCCACTTCAAGCCCTTCTCTTTCCAGGAGGTGAGCTGCGTGGGGATGCCAGATCTAAACTCGGGGGCCGCCGCCCATGTGGATTTGCGCGGCTCGGTGATGTAAAACCACCCCGATTGCCACCCCTTGACGGAGTCCACGAAGGTCCCTTCCAGCCAAGGGACGTTGGGCAATTTGCCCAACATGGCGCCTCCACATTCCGCTTGCGTACCCTTCACAACCTTCGGCTTGACGTTGAAGGTCTTGAGCCACGGGCTGAAGTGGGGCCGGATGCAGAGGAAGGCCTCGCACACGATGATAAACACCGAGATGTTGAGGATAAAGTTCGGCGCCAGATCGTGGAAATCCAGGCCGTAGTAAAACATGAGCCCCCGGACAAATGGATGGAGCGGAAAGCCCAGTCCGCGGAGGAAGTGGGGGAGGAAGATGACCCTCTCATGAGGCTCAGGGGTAGGGATGAGCTGCCCCTCGTCGGGCAGCCGATGCGCGATATCGCCGGAAAGGTATCCGGCGCTGCGCAGCTTGGTGATGTCCTCCTCCTTGACGGTGGAGGCTAACCATTTACCTCCCGCTCCGGACATATTCAGAGAAGGTCGAGGCGAGATGCACGAGCTCGGGCGTTGGAGCTTGAGTTCACGGGGATGGATAAGCAAAGGAGGAAGAAGGCGTAGGTGAGAAGGTGAATCCTTATCCCTTATATATAGGCGGACAAAACTATGCGTCCCCCACCAGCCTGGTAAAACTCGCTTATCTCCCAAGCGCCACCATCAATGGCGCGGTTGGGTTACCCACGCACGTATTGATGAGAATCCCGGAATAAGGGGAACACGATCTCTGCTTCGACAAGACGTGCCAAGGAAACCGCTTCGCTAAACATGCTGAGGTGGTATAGTAATTCAAACAAAGGCCTTGTGGCGGTGTGATATCACGCCGCATAATACGTCAGCAGATTGAACTAAGTGTACATTTTATTCTCTCTACGGTAGAATGTGGAATTTATTTTGCAGAGCCGGACACTATCCTGGTGTTCATGATCTTCTCTAGATTATTCAAGAGAGGAACCCGCCTTGCAATGCCGAACATTATGCACGCCGGACTTATCGTCATTGAAGACTGGTTCAGGGGCTACTGAGGGAGTCCTGGACTAGGGGGTGTCCGGACAGCCGGACTATCATTATCCGCCGGACTCCAAGACTACGGAGATACAAGATTGAAGACTCCGGCTCGTGTCCGGATGGTACTTTCCTTGGCGTGGAAGGCAAGCTTGGCAATACGGATATGTAGATCTCCTACCATTGTAACCGACTCTGTGTAACCCTAGCCTTCTCCGGTGTCTATATAAACCGGAGGGCTTTAGTCCGTAGGACAACATACATTACAACAATCCTACCATAGGCTAGCTTCTAGGGTTTAGCCTCCTTGATCTCGTGGTAGATCTACTCTTGTACTACCCATATCATCAATATTAATCAAGCAGGACGTAGGGTTTTACCTCCATCGAGAGGGCCCGAACCTGGGTAAAACATTGTGTCCCTCGTTTCCTGTTACCATCCGCCTAGACGCACAGTTCGGGACCCCCTACCCGAGATCCGCCGGTTTTGACACCGACACTCCTCCTCGCCCCTGTCGTCTTCGGCGCCGCCCTGGCGAGCGCCATCGCCGAACGGCTGCTTCTCCGCGCGCCTCTGTTCGTCGTTGTTGTCACCACAAGCCCGGTGACCGCTTCCTGCCGCTGACCACCACCATCGCCTCCTTGCTGCTGCCCGAGCCCCAAGTCCGTCGGCCTGCCTCCGCTTTGAACTGGCAGGAATGGGACCCTGGCGACCTCCCGCGACCGGTTTCAGCAAGTTCGACGCCATCGCCCATCGTCTGTTGCATCTTCGTTGGCCTCCTCCTCGTGCTATGGAGCTCGTGTCTGAGCCGTCCGCCTCCTGTGCACGCTATGTTTTCTGCTAAGACTAGTAAGGCCGCCTTGCACTACCGTCGCCCGAAGACCCATGTACCACGAGCGCCAAGTTCGACTACCGCACGGTTACACCAATTTCATCTACGGAATGTGTATGTCTCCAATGGTGTACCACTACCGACGCCATGTTCGACTACTTCCCACGAAGACCCCTGAACGTCTACTTCCACTACCGCCGCCGCCGTGTACCACTACTTCCACTATCGTCAGTAGAACGACCACTTCCACTACCATCGTTACGTGAACAACTACTTCCCACGACAACCCGTGAACGTGTACTTCCTCTATATTGCACCAAACTCGTTCTGCCCGAAAACGCACGCTTCAAAGGTATAACCCGACACGACCGCAATGAGATGCCCTTGCATGTCTGAGATGAACCGTATGTTTGCACTGTGTCCGAGAGAGGTCTTTGCATGTTCCTCCTTGTTTGCCGTGCCGTCGACCCGTGGGAACCCGGTAACCGGGATCACCCCACCATCTTTTGCATGTTCCGCATATCCGCACACTTGCTCATTTGCACCGGTATCTCAATGAGTTGTCGGATCATCGGAATGTTGCCGTGGCACCATTTCCGTTGTAGTTGCCGTGGCACCCTTTTTGTTCCGCCATGGTGACAAATGCTTCATAACATGCTCATGTCAACGTTTTCATCAAATTGCATAAAACTTGCATATGTCATCCGCATCATGATAACAACAATTAAAATGTTTAAAACTGTTGCTTGTGTTAAAATTGCTAAATAACATATGGGGATTTCCGGAATTGTTGTTTGTTGTTTCTGGCCTCATTTAAACTTGCCTAAATAGCTAGTTTAATTATGCTTCACCTCTTGTCATGTTTATAACATGTAATATTGTTGTGTTCCTAAACGAGAGACAACTAAATAATTGATGTGGTGTTTGTGCATATTGCCATGCCATGCTTCATTAAACGGACATGCATCATACTTGATTGTGCATCATGCCATGTGTGACACCCCCGATTCAACCGTACACTAATCATACACGCAAATGTGTACGATCAAGATCACGGACTCATGGGAAGATATCACAACAAAACTCTAGACACAAATAAAATAATACAAGCTTTATGTTACAAGCCAGGGGCCTCGAGGGCTCGAATACATAAGCTCGATACACAAGAGTCAGCGGAAGCAACAATATCTGAGTACAGACATAAGTTAAACAAGGGTGTCTTAAGAAGGCTAGCACAAAAGCAACACGATCAAAGAGGCAAGGCCTCCTGCCTGGGACCTCCTAACTACTCCTGGTCGTCGGCGGTCTTCACGTAGTAGAAGACACCCTCTGGGTAGTAGTAGTAGTCAACGGGGGTGGCATCTGGCTCCATGGATCCACCATCTGGTTGCATTAACCGGAAAGAAGAAAGAAGGGGGAAAAGGGGGCAGCAAAGCAACCGTGAGTACTCATCCAAAGTACTCGCAAGCATCAGATCTATACTAAGTATGCATTTGTATCAAATGGAAGGGTTGTATCTATGGACTGGACTGCAGAATGCCAGAATAGAGGGGGAAAGCCTAGACTATCGAAGACTAGCATCTTCACGCAGCTCCGAGCATCTTGCAGCATGTAGAAGAGTAAAGAATAGCAGTTTAATATTTCACAAGCATGTTGTAACAATAATGCCCAGAGATCCTTCCTCGACTCCCTGCGAGAAAGCAATCCCGGAGCCACATATCTCAAGTATCCATTTGTAGTTGTATAAGATCAGGATATAAGTCTGAACGTCCATTACCGTGGACACGGTACTCGAATATATAACTTCCCTGCATGGGTGCACCACGTTACCCAACACGCTCGATCACTCTGGCCGGACACACCTTTCTGGGCCAATGCCCGCCCTCGGAAGATCAACACGTCGCAGCCCGACCTAGGCTCAGCAGAGAGGTCCCCGCCGGTCTACATCCTAAGCACTCCGGGGTCTTGGGCCCATCGCCCGCAGCACTCCGGGTCGTTGCACACAGGGTGAATACCAGCACCGCCTCGGATGGCCAGCATGATCCGACCATGCCGCACTGCTGAACTGGACGTCCGACAAAGCTTCGGCTGATACTGCAACGTCGAGGCCCATATCTATTCTCGCGTGGTGGTTAGTGCGTAAAGGCCAGAGGCCAACTCAGAACAAATACCCAAACCATAGTGTATTATTAGCTTGCGGAGATGAGCAGAGACTCACGATCGAAAGTGACCCCGTCGCCCCATCTCGTGGACTTACGACAAGGGCTCGGAATGCCCGGCCGTGCCACATCATTATCTTGCGGGTGCTCTCCGGGCCCGCCCAACTTTCACCAAGGTCCCAAGTAAAGTCAAGGTAACCGTGTGTCCAAACATCAAGAGGAAAACCTGAGGAATCACCCCCGGAGGATTCCACTCAATGTAATCATCAAGGTGAACATAAGAGGGACCACCCTCGAGGTTCACACTTGAGGTGTTGAACGACAGAGCCGTATCGGGAATAGTGAAAGAGCAAATCACCCTCGATGACCACGACCGAATAGCTACACTACATAATTATCATCAGGAGTGCGTTATGAGGGATCACCCTCGGCACTCGACAGTAGCTCTGCAGAGTCGAGCAACAAAAGGGGCGTGATGTGATGTGATGTGAGGTGCCGGGCTCTAGTCGTCGATCACGCTGATCAAGTCGTCGATGATGAAGCAGGGGCAACAAGGACAAGATGGGGGTCACTGATGGATCACTAGCCAACCTATACTAAGCAGTATAGGATAAGCAGGTAGGTAACAATAAGCAGGTACAAAAGCAGGCTATGCATCAGAATAGGGACAAACAATAACAGTAGCAAAATCTAATGCAAGCATGAGAGTATAGAATGGGCGATATCGGGATGATCAAAGGAGGGGCTTGCCTGGTTGCTCAGACAAGAAGGAGGGTCGTCGTCGACGTAGTCGATCACAGGGGCATCAGCAGCGGTCTCGGGGTCTACCGGAGAGAAGAGGGGGAAGAAACAGTAAATACATAGCAAGCAAGTGTATAACAGGACAACATCCAGAGCTAGACGTGTTCCAGCGCGGTGCTACACGATACCGGCGAAGGGTGATAACATCCGGGAAAGTTTTCCCGAAGTCCGGCATTTTCGGACAGATGAAACGGAGGGAAAAGGTTGCATGTTTGCTATGCTAGGTATGTGTGGCGCCCGAACAGACCGTGTATTCGGATTCGTCTCGTCGTTCTGAGCAACTTTCATGTACAAAGTTTTTCGATCCGACCTACGGTTAATTTACTATGATTTTTCAAAGTTTAAACAATATTCTGAATTTATTATTAATTCGAATTAAAATAGAAAAAATGCTAAGTGCACCCAGTGTAGTGCACCGACAGTGCACCCAGGGGCTGACCAAAGGGTCGAGGGGGTCCCAGTTGACCAGTCAATGTTTGACTGGTCAATAGGGGGTGGGGTCCTCCTGTCATTGACTATTTCATTAACTAACTAGTTAATTTGGTCTAATTAGGCTATTAAGCTAACTAACTTTAATTAGTTTAACTAACCAAATTAATTAAGTTAATTAATTATATTGATTAATTATTTATTTTTGTAATTTTTTTAACACCTATTTTTTGAAAGGAAAGGGGCTATGGGGCCCACTATTAGTGGCCCGTCTAGCCACTGGAGCGGGTGCGCTAACGGGTGCTGGGGCGGGGCGCACCCAGGCGCGCATCACGCGAGGGGGCGAGGCCGTGGCCACGGCGAGGCTCACCGGCCGGCCGTTTCCGGCGGCGGGGCGTGTTGGGTAGCGCGGGCGGGGAGGCGGCCGGAGACGAGGCCAGGGGCGCTCCGGTGGCTCCGAGCTCGAAGTCGAGGGTGCAGACCATGTAGCGGTGCTCGGCGAAGCTCTTGGGTACAATGACGTGGCAAGGGGAGGCCGGTGGCCGCGGTCAGCTCGGCGGCAAGGCCACGGGCATGCTCGGCGTCGTGGATCTGGAGGAGAGAGGGGAGTGGGGAAATATCCCAGGAGCTGACGAGTAGAGGGGGGAGGAACCCGGTCTTATCCCCACGATGGTGTGGGCCGGCTCGGGTGTTGGCCTGGTGGGACAGCCAACTGGGCCAGAAGGCCCACTGGGGGAGGGGGGTTTTGTTTTCTTTTTTCCATTTCTTTTATTTTGTAATACAAGGATAGCTACTGTGTTGTAAGAAAACAAGGCATCAAATGATTTTTTTGTTGAATGTGAAACTTAGCAAATAATTCAGGCACAACATTGTGGTGTTGCTTAAAAAGTTTTAGGGCCAAAGGAATTGTTCAAGCATTTTTAGAAATTGAAAAGGTCAAATAATATGTTGTTGGACCACTAAATACAATTCCAGGGGCACTTGGAAATCCAAAAGAGGTTGGTTCCAACATGACAAATATCCAGGGATTATATGGCACACTTTGAACATTTTAGTTTTCATGTTTGGCAAATTTGAATTTTTGGCTTAAATTTTGAGTTTGAATAAGAACAGTGATTTGGATCAAGTGCGGATTAGCAACAGTAATGTGATGACGTGGCACCATTAGCAGGGGTTCACTGTAGCTTGATTATCCGGGCGTCACACCATGCTTATGTGATGGTTGTTTACCATGTTGTTTGCTTCTTTCCGGTTTGCTTCTCTCGTTAGCTTCGGTTTCGTTCCGGAGTTGCGAGGATTCGTTCGACTACGTCCGTTTGTCTTCTTCATGGACTCGTTCTTATTCCTTGCGGGATCTCAGGCAAGATGACCATTACCCTCGATATCACTTCTATCTTTGCTTGCTAGTTGCTTCGTTCTATCGCTATGTTGCGCCACCTATCATTTGTTTACCATGCCTCCCATATTGCCATGTCAGCCTCTAACCTTTTCACCCTTCCTAGCAAACCGTTGTTTGGCTATGTTACCGCTTTGCTCAGCCCCTCTTATAGCGTTGTTAGTTGCAGGTGAAGTTGAAGATTGCTCCATGATGGACAGGATTATGTTGGGATATCACAATATCTCTAATTTAATTAATGCATCTATATACTTGGTAAAGGGTGGAAGGCTCGGCCTTATGCCTCGTGTTTTGTTCCACTCTTACCGTCCTAGTTTCCATCATACCGGTGTTATGTTCCTTGATTTTGCGTTCCTTACGCGGTTGGGTGATTTATGGGACCCCCTTGACAGTTCGCTTTGAATAAAACTCCTCCAGCAAGGCCCAACCTTGGTTTTACCATTTGCCTACCTAAGCCTTTTTCCCTTGGGTTCTGCAGACTCAAGGGTCATCTTTATTTACCCCCTCGGGCCAGTGCTCGTCGTGAGTGTTGGTCCAACCTGTCAGCCGCCGGTGGCCACCAGGGGCAACTCTGGGCTGGCCTACCGGAAGTTTGGACAATCCGGTGTGCCCTGAGAACGAGATATGTGCAGCTCCTATCGGGATTTGTTAGCACATTGGGCGGCTTTGCTGGTCTTGTTTGACCATTGTCGAAATGTCTTGTAAACCGGGATTCCGAGTCTGATCGGGTCTTCCTGGGAGAAGAAATATCCTTCGTTGACTGTGAGAGCTTGTGATGGGCTAAGTTGGGACACCCCTGCAGGGTATTATCTTTCCAAAGCCATGCCCGCAGTTATGTGGCAGATGGGAATTTGTTAATATCCGGTTGTAGAGAACTTGACACTTGACTTAATTAAAACGCATCAACCGCGTGTGTAGCCGTGATGGTCTCTTTTCGGCGGAGTCCGGGAAGTGAACACGGTCTTTGTGTTATGATTGTGCGTAAGTAGTTTCAGGGTCACCTCTTGATCATTGCTAGCTTCACGACCGTTCCGTTGCTTCTCTTCTCGCTCTTATTTGCGTATGTTAGCCACCATATCATGCTTAGTCGCTGCTGCAACCTCACCACTTATCCATTCCTTACCCATAAGCTTAAATAGTCTTGATCTCGCGGGTTTTGAGATTGCTGAGTCCTCATGACTCACCAGATACTATCACAACAGTTGCAGGTGCTGATGATACCAGTGCAGATGATGCAACCGAGCTCAGATGGGAGCTCAACGAAGATCTTAGTTGTTGCTATGTTTTGTTTCTTGATGATCAGTAGTGGAGCCCAGTTGGGACGATCGGGGATCTAGCAGTTGGGTTATCTTCTTTTCTTTTGGCTTCATCTGTAGTCGGACTATGTGTGTAATCTGAATGATGTATGAATTATATGTTAATTGTGTGAAGTGGTGAGTGTAAGCCAACTCTTTATCCCATTCTTGTTCATTACATGGGATTGTGTGAAGATGACCCTTCTTGCGACAAAACCACCATGCGGTTATGCCTCTAAGTTGTGCTTCGACACGTGGGAGATATAGCCGCATCGTGGGTATTACAAGTTGGTAATCAGAGCCATCCCCGACTTAGGAGCCCCCTGCTTGATTGAATCGTTGGCGTTGTTGAGTCTAGAACAAAAATGTTTTGAGTCTTAGGATTATATATATCGGAGAGTAGGATTCTTTTTACTCCTCAGTCCCTTCGTCGCTCTGGTGAGCTCTCCTGACGTAGATGTTTTGTCTTTCCTCTCCTCTAATTTCACTAATTATTTTTAGGATCACGCGGGTATCTTGGGATCGTTCCGATATTCTTATGACGAGAACATTGTCCTTGGTGCCTCCTGACATTTAGGGGTTGTGGCAGTGTCCCGGGGAGTTGAGCTCCGAGGTGTTGTCGTCATAATTTTATCGTTGCAGTTTTGGAATACCTGAGTTTTGCCGACATCGAAAATCTCTTTTATGCAGTTGTTGGTGAGATAATCTCGACGCCACCCAGTACTGGGGAGTTCGGGAGTATGGCCATAGCTTGTATAACGGATGCTTTTCGAAGGTTGAGGTACACGATTTCCGAAGGTTTCTTGGTTATGTGTTGACGGATGGATACAGCTTGGATGTAGGGATTGTTAGTTTGGGTGAGATATATTGCTTCCCCTGTATCCCCAACACTTGCATAACCAGAAAGTTTCGGGAGTTTTATAGGTGGGAAATGAAGTAGCTTTAGTTTTTTTCTTTCCGACAGATGCATGATATGAGATTGGGGTTCGACGTCTAGTGGTCCGCCTATCCACGGTCGTTTTTACAGTGGTCTCGTTGTGTCTTAAAGAATCCTTGGCTATGCCGATTCGGGGACGCTTCGTATGTCATGTGCACTGCCTTGTACATGATGGTGTTGTACGATCGAGCCCGTGTGGGCCCCACCACGAAAACTTCGGACGAAATCTCTAGCATATGTTTGTTCCGGCTTATTCTGCAAGCCAAATCCTTTGTTTTGTTTTATTTGTGGTATTCGAGTTGCTTCGAAGTCAAATGTTGAATGCATACCTTTCATAAACGGTGTTCTCATATTGCTATGTGAATACTTATCCTTCTTGATCATCGAGGTTGTCATATTAATTCTTTTCCTATCGGTGTGCTTCTCTTCAAGTGGATATGATCATTCTCCCCATCCGCAAGATCATTTCTAAGTTTTCTCAACTGTGTTTGTTTCATCCGTCCCAAGTTGCCTTTGTTCTCCCGCCCTCCCACCCTTTTTCTTCAAGGACTCAGATTTCTTAATCATGTACCCTTTTATTTGTGAGAAGTCTCTCCATTCTTTTCTGTCAATGTTCTTATCCGGTGATTCTCAGGAAGATACTAATGGAGCTTCAAGTTCATTATTCTTCGTTCTCTTTTCTTCTCCTGTGGATTCAATTCAAGCTTTCGGTTTTCATCATATTCCTTTCCTCGTTTCTAATGCTTTCTCATGCCGGTGCACCTCTCAATCACTCACCTCTTGCTATTCATTTGTTCCGGAGTGTTGAAGATATCTCAGAAGATTTGTGTTTCCATTCTTAATCCATTCAAGCTATTTGGAGATTGTTATCTCATTCAAGCCATTTAATTCAACCGATGCAATCTCTCTTTTAAACTCGCTCAACGGTGTTTCTCTTGAGTGGGCCCTAACCCACAGGTCTTTTCCCAGGATCTTACCTGACTCTTCTAATTACCAGGAGCCATTCGCAAATTCATTTCCAAGTTTGACGTAAGAATGAATCTCATCAGTCAGCTGCTTTCCCAGATCGATCTCAAAACTATTATTTTTCATTGTTGGCTCAACCTCTTTTTTTTCATTCTCTGGAGTACCTCAACAATTAATGGTGGTTCTCATCATCATACCCAACATTAGAAGACCGACGAAGGATTTCTCTTAAATCTCGCTCCATTCTCTTCAAGGTTCATGGTTCAAGCTTGATGCCATCCTCTCATAATTGTTTTTGATTGTGAAAATTCTTTCCACCCATCCGGAGCATTTCATGAGTTGTTTCCATTTCTTTCCTCCAAAGGCCATCATGTCATAATTCTTCATTCTCAGCGTGTAGATATCGTTCTCCAAATCTTACTGGTGCATCGTTCAAATATCATCTAATCAGTTCATGATCCCTTCGTTCTCATGTATCTAAATTTCTCAAGTATCTTCGTTTGTTTTCAAACTCTTCCCGGTGTTTTGCTATCTTTTCTTTGTTCATTTTCAATTCTTACGGTGGTTCGTCCAACATTCCTCTTCCGTTGTTATCATACCAATTCATTCGCTCTTTCCAAATCCTACCGGTGGTTCGTGGAAGACCTTCCCAAGTTGCGCTATTTCTCTCTTAAATCTTTTCAAGAAGAATAAGTAGTATGCCAAATCCGTTGCTTGTCATCAATTTATATTGGTGAAGGATATGCATAACATAATTCTTGTTCTTGTTTCATCCAAGTGGTTAGTTCCTTCTTCCGGAGTTCGTAGTGATATCAATTTCTCAGTTATATGTGTTTCTTCTTTTCTTTTCCGGAGTTCCAAGTTTTCTCGGTTATATCGTCGCGAAGCTTCATCTAAATCATCGCAAGGCTTCACCTTGTGTTTTCGAATTCTCTTTCTTTCTATCATCCTTTTATTACTGGAGTTCTTCATGGAGGCTCTACATGGTGGTTCGTCAAGGATTGTTTTCATTCTTCATTCTTCAAGATTTCTCTCGAGGTTATGATCTGCGAGACTATACTCAAAATTAAACATCGTGCTCAACACATGTTTTGTTTTGAGGAGTTCAAGCATCCTTCATCTTGCATTCCAAAGTGCAATTCTTTCTACCTTATCTTCTGAGGTGGTGTTATATCATTCTTGACAATTTCTGTTCATGTTTCGCGATTCTCATGTTGTCAAGAATGAGGCATTTTAAATCCATTGATCTCTTCGTTGGAGTTATCTTGTGTCATATTTCACCTAAAGCCTCCCCTAAGGAATGTTGCTATTGTGCTGATTATCAATGGTCCAAGTTATCTCTCTATCATCTTGGTGGAAGAAATTTTTCATCTCGTCGGTGTTATCAATTATATTATTTGTTTCCGTAGTGGCAGAATTTCGCCTCAATTTCGAGAAGTTTTCCATAAGCCCACTACAAGCTTACTCGTTTTGTTGTTGGTTCTCCAACGACTCTGTTATAACCTTCTTGGAAGGGTGCTTTCCAAGCTCATTTCTGGCAGAAGTTGGCATTTTCTTCTCCATTATTCTATTCCAATGATCTATCTTCTATTATTTCTTCTGGAGGCATTGTGATGTTGCTCTCTTCACCCATCACCTCGTTTTGTCAAGATCATGTTCTTTTATTGCTTATCCATTTAACCGGAGTGTTGTGGCTACCATTCCTCTTTTAACCGGAGTCTCATCCAAGTGCTTTCATTTTCCAAGTTCATGTTCTATTCCTTCCATGTTTAACCGAAGTGTTGTCCGAATTCTTTCGCTCATACTCTTTGTCTATCTTGTTTAAACCGGAGTGTCGTGTCCTCTTTTCAAGTTCTTCCTGTTTTGCCAAGTTTTGCTTCTCTTTTCTACTGGACTGCTGCCAGTATTCTTTCGTTCTCATTCCTTGTTTATCTCGTTTCAACCGGAGTGGTTCCAATTCCTTCTTGTCCATTGTACTCGTCATTCATAGCCTTGCAACCTCCAAGGTTCACATGGTGTTCCTTGTTTCTATTTTCTACCGCAGTGCTCTCAATTTTGTTCAACTATGTTGTGTTCTTTCTTTCAACTTTTCAACCTCTCAAGGTTCTTTGGTTTCACTCATCGGTCGAAGAAGCAACTTAGTTTTACCTCTTCTCTTCCTCTTCCGTTTCTCTCCGGTGCCATCCTAGATCTCGGGACGAGATCCTTTTGTAGTGGTGGAGTGTTGTAACGCCCCGAGACCGATGCTCCAGAAGACTTCCAGCTATTCTGAGTTTCGCCATCTATTTTTATTTTTGTTTGTTGCGTTCATTGTTGCATCATTTCTTCATGCAACCCTTTTTAAAACTCAACTAAATAAATCGTGTGGATCTCCGATCCATTTAAATTGAGGGAAATGCACAGGGTGATTTCTCTCTAAAACATATTCAGGGTCTCCTACTATTATTAGGGAGCTATATTAAATTATATTCCATTAATTTGGAATTTACCACAACACACGTGCATGTTAAATCCCTTGGCCCTTCCTTCTTCGAGTTTTGACTCTGTAATCTTGCCTATAATTCTTTTCCCTTTTATTGAGGCTCCTCCTTAAATCTCAACATTTTTGACCACACCGAACCTAGTCCCAATTCAAATCCATTTGAATGATATTCAAATGAGTTTGAATTTAAATCTTGCATTCGTGCCTCTTTTTCTATTTTTCTTGGATCAAGCTCATTTTTACGAGTCCGGGAAAAATACTCTCCTGCTCAAACTCCACCTCTAACATCTTTTTCTTTTCTTTCTCATCTCTATTTTATTTTTTATTTTTTAGAGTGAGAGAGAGCCCAGCAGGCCATCTAGGCCCATCCGTAGCCCAGCTCCTCCATGGCCCAAGGCCCATCCCGCCCCAACTCTTAATCCTAGCGAGCATCTCCCCTCGCTCCCCCCTCTCTCTCGTTCCCCTGCTCGCGCCGCTAGAGAGGAGCAGAGCCCCGCTCCTCTTGATCGCTCCCTCGTTCCCTCACAGCGCTGCCACCCCTTGTCTCGATCCCCATCGCAATAGCATCTCTCGCCCGATCCCCTTCACACCCACACCGCCCCACGCCTCCCCGTAGACCATGTCGCCTCCGCGCCACCAGCCAGCCACCAGAGCCCGCCGCCGCCGCCGGATCAGGCTGCGCTTCACCGGGGTCCTCCCCTGCCGCCGCCGCCAGCCTTCGCCTCGCCACGCTGCCCCAGGACGTCGCTCCCTCCTCCTCGCCCCTGCCGTCTTCGACGCCGTGCTAGCGAGCGCCATCGTCGGACGGCTGCTTCTCCGCGCGCCTCTGTTCGTCGTCGTTGTCACCACAAGCCCGGTGACCGCTCCCTGCCGCTGACCACCACCATCGCCTCCTTGCTGCTACCCGAGCCACATGTCCGTCGGCCTGCCTCCGCTTTGAACTAGCAGGATTGGGACCCTGGCGACCTCCTACGACCGGTTTCAGCAAGTTCGACGCCTGCACCCATCATCTGTTGCATCTTCGTCGGCCTCCTCCTCGTGCTATGGAGCTCCTGCCTGAGCCGTCCGCCTCCTGTGCACGCTATGTTTTCTGGTAAGACTAGTAAGGCCGCCTTGCACTACCGTCGCCCGAAGACCCGTGTACCACGAGCGCCAAGTTCGACTACCGCACGGTTATGCCAAGTTCATCTACGGAACGTTTATGTCTCCAATGGTGTACCACTACCGACGCCGTGTTCGACTACTTCCCATGACGACCCCTGAACGTCTACTTCCACTACCACCACCGCCGTGTACCACTAATTCCACTACCGTCACGAGAACGACTACTTCCACTACCGTCGCCACATGAACAACTACTTCCCACAACGACCCGTGAACGTGTACTTCCTCTACATTGCACCAAACTCGTTCTACCCGAAAACGCACGCTTCGAAGGTATAACCCGAGACGACCGCGATGAGATGCCCTTGCATGTCTGAGATGAACCATATGTTTGCACCGTGTCCGAGAGAGGTCTTTGCACGTTCCTCCTCGTTTGCCATGCCGTTGACCCGTGGGAACCCTGTAATCGGGATCACCCCACCATCTTTTGCATGTTCCGCACATCCGCACACTTGCTCATTTGCACCGGTATCTCAATGAGTTGTCGGATCATCGGAATGTTGCCGTGGTACCATTTCCGTTGTAGTTGCCGTGGCACCCTTTTTGTTCCGCCATGGTGACAAATGCTTCATAACATGCTCATGTCAACGTTTTCATAAAATTGCATAAAACTTGCATATGTTTAAAACTGTTGCTTGCGTTAAATTGCTAAATAACATATGGGGATTTGAATTGTTGTTTGTTGTTTCCGGCCTCATTTAAACTTGCCTAAATAGCTAGTTTAATTATGCTTCACCTCTTGCCATGTTTATAACATGTAATATTGTTGTGTTCCTAAACGAGAGAGAACTAAATAATTGATGTGGTGTTTCGTCAATATGCAACTTGTTGCATATTGAGCTCCACTTAACTTGTAGTGTTGTTTGTGCATATTGCCATGTCATGCTTCATTAAACAGACATGCATCATACTTGATTGTGCATCATGCCATGCTTATGTGATGGTTGTTTACCATGTTGTTTGCTTCTTTCCGGTTTGCTTCTCTAGTTAGCTTCGGTTTCATTCCGGAGTTGCTAGGATTCGTTCGACTACGTCTATTTGTCTTCTTCATGGACTCGTTCTTCTTCCTTGCGGGATCTCAGGCAAGATGACCATTACCCTTGATATCACTTCTATCTTTGCTTGCTAGTTGCTTCGTTCTATCGCTATGCTGCGCTACCTATCACTTGTTTACCATGCCTCCCATATTGCCATGTCAGCCTCTAACCTTTTCACCCTTCCTAGCAAACCATTGTTTGGCTATGTTACCGCTTTGCTCAGCCCCTCTTATAGCGTTGTTAGTTGCAGGTGAAGTTGAAGATTGCTCCATGATGGACAGGATTATGTTGGGATATCACAATATCTCTTATTTAATTAATGCATCTATATACTTGGTAAAGGGTGGAAGGCTCGGCCTTATGCCTGGTGTTTTGTTCCACTCTTGCCGCCCTAGTTTCCGTCATACCAGTGTTATGTTCCTTGATTTTGCGTTCCTTACGTGGTTGGGTGATTTACGAGACCCCCTTGACAGTTCGCTTTGAATAATACTCCTCCAGCAAGGCCCAACCTTGGTTTTACCATTTGCCTACCTAAGCCTTTTTCCCTTGGGTTCTGCAGACTCAAGGGTCATCTTTATTTACCCCCTCGGGCCAGTGCTCGTCGTGAGTGTTGGTCCAACCTGTCAGCCGCCGGTGGCCACCAGGGGCAACTCTGGGCTGGCCTACCGGAAGTTTGGACAATTTGGTGTGCCCTGAGAACGAGATATGTGCAGCTCCTATCGGGATTTGTCGGCACATCGGGCGGCTTTGCTGGTCTTGTTTTACCATTGTCGAAATGTCTTGTAAACCGGGATTCCGAGTCTGATCGGGTCTTCCTGGGAGAAGGAATATCCTTCGTTAACCGTGAGAGCTTGTGATGGGCTAAGTTGGGACACCCCTATAGGGTATTATCTTTCGAAAGCCATGCCCGCGGTTATGTGGCAGGTGGGAATTTGTTAATATCCGATTGTAGAGAACTTGACACTTGACTTAATTAAAACGCATCAACCGCGTGTGTAGCCGTGATGGTCTCTTTTCGGCAGAGTCCGAGAAGTGAACACGATCTTTGTGTTATGATTGTGCGTAAGTAGTTTCAGGGTCACCTCTTGATCATTGCTAGCTTCACGACCGTTCCGTTGCTTCTCTTCTCGCTCTTATTTGCGTATGTTAGCCACCATATCATGCTTAGTCGCTGCTGCAACCTCACCACTTATCCATTCCTTACCCATAAGCTTAAATAGTCTTGATCTCGCGGGTTTTGAGATTGCTGAGTCCTCGTGACTCACCAGATACTATCACAACAGTTGCAGGTGCTGATGATACCAGTGTAGATGATGCAACTGAGCTCAGATGGGAGCTCAACGAAGATCTTAGTTGTTGCTATGTTTTGTTTCTTGATGATCAGTAGTGGAGCCCAGTTGGGACAATCGGGGATCTAGCAGTTGGGTTATCTTCTTTTCTTTTGGCTTCGTCCGTAGTCGGACTATGTGTGTACTCTGAATGATGTATGAATTATATGTTCATTGTGTGAAGTGGCGAGTGTAAGCCAACTCTTTATCCCATTCTTGTTCATTACATGGGATTGTATGAAGATGACCCTTCTTGCGACAAAACCACCATGCGGTTATGCCTCTAAGTCGTGCTTCGACACGTGGGAGATATAGCCGCATCTTGGGTGTTACAGCATATTCGAAGAGCGCTAGAGCAGTCGCTGAGAGTGCTAGAGCAGCCATTGAGAGGGCGCAAGCAGCCGCCGAGAGCGTGCAAGTAGCCGTCGAAGCTGCAAGGACCACCCAAGCCGAGATCATGAAGATAATAGAAGGCGAGGATAGCTCATGATGGAGCTGAAGTTTTACTTCTGAACAACTAGTGCACCACCTTCATGTGTCTATATGATTGATGCGTGTGAACTTAATTTTTAAGTTGCTATGATGGAGCTAAGCTTTTGCTTCCGAACTACTAGTGAACTGCAACTTGGTCATTGGTATCGCCTATGATGCTATGAAGATTGTGACCTAGACTTTTCTCTATGTGATTGGATAAGTATGAAACTGACTTGTTAACTTGTTTATTTATCTTCGTAGATGAAGTGGAACTGGTTTGTGGTGTACATCGGGAGGAATCCAAGAGTTTACGATTCATGGGAGATATGTAAGAAACAAGTGGACGGTTGCAAGAACAGCTGCAAAAGGATATATAAGACTAAAAAAAGAAGTTGATGATCATTATGCCAACTACGTCTGCAAAGAGAAAATCAAATATAAAGTATGCAAGATCGTGTGGACAAGTAGACGAGTAAAGAATTTGATTATCTTTATCTAGTTCATTATCATTATGGTGTTGTTGTCATCATGAATTCTTATATGTATGTGTACTAACGATGCGATGTGAGTTGTTGTACTCTAATGCATACATCTATTTGTATGAAGTTTAGATTATTGTTATGTTAAATGTAAGGTGTATGATCACTTATGTTATTTGTATGTTGTATTGTGTATTGGATGTTGTTTGTTGGCAATTGGCAGGGCTGGCAGTTGAACAAGTAGTTGTGGAGGGTGCCCTAGAATGCCCGACACAACTAACTATATAAGAAGTTGCGGGCAACATAGCTTGCCCGCCACTGCAAAGACTACCATTGGCGGACGCGTGAACGTCACTGATGCCATTATAGTAGTGGTGGAAGGTCAGTGGCGAGTGCCCCTGGGAGCCTAACCCACCATTGCTGGACTTTTTACGCTCGCAAATGCTAGGCATTCCTGGAGTGTGTTTGTGAACGGATTGAGCGTCAAATTACATGGCTCCCAATCAGGACCTAAAATGTCGTGATAATTTCTACAGATGGCAAGTGGGTGCTCTATTCATGACTAGCTGCTTGTCTTTTCTGTCTCCATGAGATGGACAAATTAGGCGTTGTGCACTTTTTCAAGGATACGTCAAAGGTTCGAGATCATATACAGAAAATGCCTAGAAAGGCAGATAGTTTTACAACTTAGCCATGCCTAGCTTAGCCAATGTTTGACATGCGAATGACTCACTACTAGCCCACTCATCTACTCTAATCGGAAGCGATCCTGCCTTGCACTCCCGCCTTGCGCAAAAGTTCGGTCATCCACCAGTCTTGCCCTTCTAAATCGATCTTCTTGAAAAGTTCACTCGTGGAAGGAGTCACTCCATTGAACACAACATCATTCATGTGCTTCCACAACATCCACGCAACCAGGGCAATCAAGGTTCATGTCTCCTAATTGAGCTTTGGTTGTGGATTTATGGAGGTCCACCATTCCATCATACTAGCATCCACACTTTGGTAGCCATGTTGGTTTGTCCCAGTGGTCGAGGATGGTGAGCTACACTTGCATAGCTTAGACACAGCCATGCAGGATGTGGTTGATTGTTTCCGATGCTTGATCACTGAATGGACAAGCCGAAGGGTGCGATAGCTGTCGTAGCACAAGCATGTATGCCATCCAACACCTCTCCCTAGCCGCCAGCAATGCAAACAACTTGCAGGTCGCCGGCGCCCTCGACTGCCAGATTTGCGTGGCTCCATTGGCCTCCTCTCTCTCCCAGCAAAGAACGCCCGAACACCCGGTAAGCCAATCATGTCGGGAAGCATCTGTTTATCTCCCAAGCCCAGACTAGCTTGTCTTCAATACCATCCAGGAGCTCAATGTGTTAGGTTCTGTCCACGAGCTGCAAGAACTCGCCTAGTGCTTGAGGGCACCTGCTAGGCGACACTTTCCACCATCCATCAACAATGGCTTGTTTCGCCGTCCTCTCCCATGCTCTATTCTTAACTGTCGTGAATAAGTTTGGCAGGAGGTCTTGGATTCGCTCTTTCCACAACCACCAATCTGTCCAAAACAGTGCCACCTCTCCATTTCCTAGCGTGCACTTGGTCGCCGCCTTGTAGACCTGCAGGCATTGTGCACTACATCCATGAATCTTTTAAGAATTTCTGAAGCATCATTTCATACTGGACCCAACGCCCCTACAGGAATACGAGTGTTCCGCCAAACATCGAATGGTTTCACAATAATAAGAACAAGTACAAGAATTATATAGCTTTTTGTAGGTAAGAGAATAAAAGAACATATATAAAATCATAAGAATTTCACAAGCATCAGAATATGTGATAAAATAATATTACAAATGAACATGTTAGTCAATGGTTGTGTGCCAAATATAAATCCGTTACTGTACACGGCAACCTTGTTCTGCATTGCCCAGCAATCTAAGGCTAAGAGATATTCTGTGCATGGGCAAAAAATAGTGCAACATTAAAACATGATATCTCCCGTAAGGTTCCAATGCAAATTTAGCCTTGAAGCTAACCTCCCGAGTATCACGGAGGCGTAATCTTTCCTTAACTAGCACAAACGCCCGTGCGTTGCATCGGGTGAAGAAAACCCACACTTCCCTAACCCAATTGCTCAAGACCCCCTCTCATTTCACGACACAACGCCAAGCATGATGGGATGAATAAACTCTTTGAAATCGGCTGCCATGAAAATATATACTGTAGAAAAAATATGCATGTATTTTGGTTTTCAGTTCATTTGTATTCGCCCCACAGGTATGTCACAAAAGCTTTAGTTGGTGCGGTGGCTAGCTTGTCGGGTGAATAAAGTGGAGGTCCATAATTTGAATCCCAGGTGGCTCGCTTTTTTCTTTTTATGCATTTGTCGCCCGACCGCTCGCATGAGGTCAATCCAAATGGGTCGGCCCAGTCGTTCGATTCCTATGCGAACGGACGTCTTTTTGACGCAGAATGCGTCAAAAGCAAATCCTATTTGGCGCTGCAGGCGCCCGTTAACGTGTATTCTGCAAACGGGCGCCTGCAGCACCCCGTACTGGGTCGGCCCGTTAGTGCGTACTCTATTCCGCAAGAAAGAAGGGAGCCGTCGTTGCGACTCGAACCACAGACCTGTTGGATTGATGTTCGATAGTATAACCACCACGACACACAATATGATTTGATAATATTCAACTCTTTCTTTTTATGCATTTGTCACCCGACCTCTCGCGCGAGGTCAATCCAAATGGGTCGGCCCAGTCGCGTGATTCCTATGCGAACAGACGTCTTTTTGACGCAGAATGCGTCAAAGGCAAATCCTATTTGGCGCTGCAGGCGCCTGTTAACGTGTATTCTGCAAACGGGCGCCTGCAGCACCCCGTACTGGGCCGGCCCATTACTGCATACTCTGTTCTGCAAAAAAGAAGGGAGTTGTCGTTGCAACTCGAACCACAGACCTGCCGGATTGATGTTCGATAGTATAACCACCACGACACACAATACGATCTGATAATATTCAACTCTTTCTTTGCTTTATTCGTTTCTTTTCCTTTTTCCTTTTCCCTTTTTCTTTTTTCCTTTTTTCTTTTCTTTTTTGCGTTTTTTGTTTCTTCTTCTTCCTAGTTTCTTTCCCTCACTGACTTCGTTTTTTTCTTAAATACGTGAACATTCTCAAATTCAATGATTTTTCTAAATTTGATGAACTTTTCTTTTCAAATCTATGAACTTTGAATAATTTTTGTGAACTACTTTCAAAAATTAATTATTTTGTTTCAAAATCGATGAAATTTTTTCAAATTCGATGAACCCTTTTCAAAATCTTTGAACTCTTTTCAAATTCAATGAACTTTTTTTCAAATTGGATGAAATATTTTTGCAAATTGATGAACTTTTTTTCAAATTTTGATGAACATTTTTTAAATTTTTGTGAACTACTTTCTTTAGTTGATGAACTTTTTTCAAATTGGTGAACTTTTTTTTCAAATTTTTTATGAACTTTTTTAAATTTCTTGTGAACTATTTTTGTAAATTGACGAACTTTTTTTAAAATCATTGGGCTTCTCTTGAATAGGGCGATGTTTTTATGCATGTTCATGAACTTTTTCCGAAATTTGTAAGGTTTCATTTTTCTTAAAAAAAATCATATGTTCTCTCAAAAAACAAATGGGCCGGCCCTAGTGGTTAGCTGAACACACGTAGGTAGTGCAGGTAGCGAGTTCTTTATATGGGTACAATATGCGAAGTATTAAATAGAGTTGTTTTCATATTCTACAACACACAGTGGCCTTTGGCGCAGTGATTGTTGTGCGGAGAGAAGCAAGTTTAACAAAAACATGTGGGTTCGAATCCCAGCTCTAGCGTATATTTTCTGTGGTTAATTTTCCTTTTCACTTCTACTTTTAGAAGTAGCTGCTGGGCCGGCCCGTTAGGCTGCGCGCGCGAGCGCCAAAAGGGCTAAGCGACGCTGAATATGCCGGGTAGGAGCTCCTTGCGTTAAAATACGTGCTCGCATGATTCCCTGAATTAGTACCACCTCGCTTATATATTTTAAATTCAAATTCAAACTGAAAGCGTATATTCACAAAAAAGAAAGCGTATTAGGGAGAGATAATAAAGCAATGATTGAATCCGTCGGGTTCACCGTCACAATACGCTTCTTCCCATGAATTTACGCTTTCAGTTTTTTTTCTTCAACATGTCCATATTTTTTCTCTATATATGCAAGGTGGTACTAATCTATCTATATTTTTTTTTGCCAGATCACGTTCATTTTTTCGTCGAAATAAGAAGGGTAAAAAAATTTGTGCATCCGTCGGGTTCACCGTCACAATACGCTTCTTCCCATGAATTTACGCTTTCAGTTTTTTTTCTTCAACATGTCCATATTTTTTCTCTATATATGCAAGGTGGTACTAATCTATCTATATTTTTTTTGCCAGATCACGTTCATTTTTTCGTCGAAATAAGAAGGGTAAAAAAATTTGTGCGTCCGGGATTCGAACCGGAGACCTCTTTCTTGCATCGAAGGCGCAATGCAATGACCAACAGTGACAACTAATTGTTTTGACCAGAATCGAGTTGTCAAATATTTCTATAAGCTCTCACACGTGTAATTAACTATACTGGGCCTAGGCCAGCCCTTCAGCTGTTGGGCCGGTTGCACCAGCGCGCCCATGTAAACCATCGACGTACAAAAAATAAAGCCCACCCCATAGTATTAATGTTTGTGGATATTTCATGTTGAATAGTCCCACATGGATCAAATCAAATGATTGCCACCAATTTAAATTAGTTTAACAAGATTGCCTGGTGTGAGCTAATTATACGGGATCCTACATGCAAGATGAGAAGTACTTTGCAGGCTGCATGATAAAGTGAGCTAGGATATTTACAAAGTGGCCTAGGAAGTTGTGGCGCCCATGTGTGCATGCATGCAAGACACAACAACAAACTTCAACAAATGTTCGATGTAGCAAATGAACTAACCGAAATGGCTGGTTCCAGCAAAAAAAGAAATGGGAGCTCGCGAGAGCTTGTTGGTTGCAGAGGAGAAAAGAGCAGCGGTGCTCATCGTCGGCTGCGCGCGGACGATGGCGGAAGAAAGATGGGGAATGGGTCCGACTGCGTTGGAGTAGAAAATGAGTGGAACAAAGCAACTACGCAATAAGATAAGACTGGTCAAAGCGGCCCTGTGTCCAGGGCCCATGTGCGGACGTCTTTGTAACACGCTTTCAAGATCTCAACTCGCAACAATGATTGCTACATTATAAACACGGTTAAGCGTTGCATTCTTTAGCAGGACGGTGTAAGGACATTTTTTTCTCCCGTTGGATTCTTAGGTGGTAACTACCACTAGGTGGTAGAATCTATTTTCCCTATATATATATATATAGGTTGCAGAGGAGAAAAGAGCGGCGGTGCTCATCGTCGGCTGCGCGCGGACGATGGCGGAAGAAAGATGGGGAATGGGTCCGCCTGCGTTGGAGTAGAAAATGAGTGGAACAAAGCAACTACGCAATAAGATAAGACTGGTCAAAGCGGCCCTGTGTCCAGGGCCCATGTGCGGACGTCTTTGTAACGCGCTTTCAAGATCTCAACTCGCAACAATGATTGCTACATTATAAACACGGTTAAGCGTTGCATTCTTTAGCAGGACGGTGTAAGGACATTTTTTTCTCCCGTTGGATTCTTAGGTGGTAACTACCACTAGGTGGTAGAATCTATTTTCCCTATATATATATATATAGGTTGCAGAGGAGAAAAGAGCGGCGGTGCTCATCGTCGGCTGTGCGCGGACGATGGCGGAAGAAAGATGGGGAATGGGTCCGACTGCGTTGGAGTAGAAAATGAGTGGAACAAAGCAACTACGCAATAAGATAAGACTGGTCAAAGCGGCCCTGTGTCCAGGGCCCATGTGCGGACGTCTTTGTAACGCGCTTTCAAGATCTCAACTCGCAACAATGATTGCTACATTATAAACACGGTTAAGCGTTGCATTCTTTAGCAGGACGGTGTAAGGACATTTTTTTCTCCCGTTGGATTCTTAGGTGGTAACTACCACTAGGTGGTAGAATCTATTTTCCCTATATATATAGGTTGCAGAGGAGAAAAGAGCGGCGGTGCTCATCGTCGGCTGCGCGCGGACGATGGCGGAAGAAAGATGGGGAATGGGTCCGACTGCGTTGGAGTAGAAAATGAGTGGAACAAAGCAACTACGCAATAAGATAAGACTGGTCAAAGCGGCCCTGTGTCCAGGGCCCATGTGCGAACGTCTTTGTAACGCGCTTTCAAGATCTCAACTCGCAACAATGATTGCTACATTATAAACACGGTTAAGCGTTGCATTCTTTAGCAGGACGGTGTAAGGACATTTTTTTCTTCCGTTGGATTCTTAGGTGGTAACTACCACTAGGTGGTAGAATCTATTTTCCATATATATATATATATATATATATATATATATATATATATATATATATATATATATATATATAATCTCTCCCTAATAATAATAAAGTACGGATTGACTTTGTCAGGTTCACCGTCACAATACACTTCCGCTCAGTCGTAATACGTTTTTACGATTCGTATAGACAAAATCGTAATATAAACGAGATGGTACTAATTTGAGGGTGTCCTATATACGTGCATATTGTTTTTGCATGTTGTCCAATATTGTTAGGGCGGCGCGGGCCGGCTCGGTCGCGTGGAGGTGCGGCTTCTCGGCGAGGCTTCGACGGGGGCGCGGCTGGAAGCGGTGCGTTGGCGAGGCTTCATCGAGGGAGCCGCTGGCGCTAAGGGGCGGCGCCGGTGCTCCCGGACTTTGGGCCACGCACCTGGATCTCGGCCGGCGGGCGGTGACACCATGCATGCATGATGCATGCATGGATGGATCAAGTACGCCGGCGGTGACCTTGATGGCCAACAAATTAAAGACAGGATCTTGAACCCAGCAGCTAATGTATGTCATGGGGTGGATCAGGGAGCCACACCAGGCACCAGCGCACCAATGGGTGCGCGCCGTACAGCACGGCGGCCGGCACTATCGACCCAAGGTACGTACCTGTCAGCCGATCGTACGTCGTGGCCTTTGAAGATTGAACCCGTCCGTGGCGGCGAGCACTGACCACGCACGTCAACACCGACGCCCAACTCTGAGAGCGCAGCCGACGTCGACGTCCAAATACATAAATATAGGAGCTTGAACCCGCTTGGTGATGCTCATGGGGGAACGACTACAGAACCACCGCGACGGATGCATCCATGGTTGTCGCGCCAGCCGGCCAGCACCGGCGACCTAAGTATGGTTGCAACATCGTCGTGTCGAACCGCATAGCCGGCGAGCGAGGTGGATGTGAAGGGCCAGCTCCGGCCGAGAGCGCGAGGGGATGAAGCTGGCGGTCGTGGAGTGTTGATCCGGCCGGCCTGCCATGTATTGTATAACACTATAACCCTTGAAGAATCTACGAAAATTAATGTCCAAGACTTGAGGAGGTGATTCACCGTTGGATTCCTTGTGTTGTTTGAAGAGAAGAGAAGAAAAGAATAAACGAGACGAGATGCTTGGGTTGGGCATTGTGCAGGCGGACCGCACGATGGAGTGCACGGGGGTTGTCGCGTGTCAAACAAGCTGCTGTGCTAGCTAGATCCGCACGTTCTCGCTTCGCAGTCGCCAAATCTAGACGAGTTCGACAGGATCCACTCTCGGGCAAGGTTTCTCTCTCTCTCAGTCGCTGTCGCGACCCAAGGAAACTCCTAGAACGGAGTACATGTCAGCAGCCTGCGGGTCGGCGGATCGGCTCCGGCCGCCTCCACCGTCACCTCCTCCTCCATGAACTACACAGCCCGGACGCCCAAGGTGATCGCGTGCTGTGAGTGCGTGTTGGTGTGTGCTTCTCTCTTTGTACTGTTGGTCATGGGGTGGTGCTGCTCCTCTCCCTCTCTCGGATCAGTAACTGCATTATTCCCAAATAAATGTGTGCTTCTATTCATATTCTGTTCACAGCATGTTTGATGTTATGCTTATGAGGAGTTGAACTTCATTTTTTTCAGGTTCTTCTTTGGTGTATCGGCCCCGGTGTAATTGTTTTCAAAAGTGAGCTTGTTGTACAGTCCAATTCATCTAGGAAAATTAATTTATGGAGAGTTGTTCATGATGTTGCTTGCATTTTTTTGTCTAACAAACTGGATGCTTTAATTTTGGATATAAACATTGAGTAGGTGCTGAAATGTTTTGCTAATAATAGTTTCCAACTTGCTTTTAGCAGAACTGCAGAACTATAAAAATATATCAAAACTATTATAGCTCAATCAATTTGCATATTTTAATTATGTGCACTCAATGGATTTGGTGTCCAGGACATGGACTTAAGATCGAGTTGGTTTATGTGTTGATGTTCTTTGATAGAATAATTGTTCTTCTCCTTTAACATGATGCGCCATTGACTTATTTTTTTTTATGCTCACATAGACACACAAACGACATCCAGTAAGCGCTTGGAACACCCGACGGATATAAAGCATAGAAGCAAAGATTTCCAATACGAGGCCACGATGCCCGACAGAGATGTAGCCAATATGCGCCAAATCCTTATCTCTTGATGTTGGAACAACAAGTAAGAGCATGTTCATGTTTACTTATTATGTTTTTTGAGAAATTTATGGGATTTACAAGCTGAAATTATTGACTGCTTCAAAAGATGTTTCAACCAAAACTGTTTGCACGATATTTCCCTGATTCTGCATTCATGGAATTGCTAAAAAATGAACAAGTTCAGTGATAGTTTTGTTCCTATTAATATTTCGTCCAAGGTGCCAGTTTGTTTCTTCACTTGATGATCTCCTAATGTTGAACTATCCATGTACTTATCTTTAAAGTTCTGTTGTCTTTCTAATTCTCTATCTAATAATAAAGCACGGACTGCTTCTGCCTGTCTGTCGCACCTTTTTGCAAAAAAATTGAACCGTTATTTTACATTTTTCAAAAACTCCCTGGCCTTTTAGGTAATTCATTCACGGATCATATTTAAGTGAAACAAATGTTTTTCTAAATTATCCGTATCTTTTAAACCGTAACTCCGATTTGAACATGTTATATATGAAATTTGATTACAAAAATATGTAGAATATGAATATGAGATTATTTTTACATGTTAAGTATTTTATGTATTTTTTGGAAGAAATTTTAGTCAAACCAATGATTTTCTAAATCATCCATATCTTTTAAACGGTAACTCCGATTTTAACATGTTATATATGAAATTTTATTAGAAAAATGTGTGGAATCTGAATATGATGTTAATTTTATCTGTTAAATATTTTTTAAATATTGTTTTGGAAGCAAACTTATAATCTATAGCACGATCCGTTTTTCTTTCATGTCGGAGGTGATCCAGATTGCAAATAAACACCAACTATAATCATATAGGGAAAAAACATCGATTATTACACATGCATACCTCTGGGAAACATCACTGGAAAAAACAACAGATTTTTCATCGTGAGAGTGAGAGAAAGCGATAGAGGGAGAGGGAGAGGGAGGAGAGAGGGAGAGAGAGATGCCTTAGGATTAACCACATTCAAACATGTTTTGGTTTGTGTGAACACTAAGGCCACCGCCGGCGAGGGTCAGAAGGAGAATAAGCGGCAACAAAAATATGATGCCTCGCTAAAATAAAGGAGATGGGCCTATTATGGTATGGTTGCTGCGTTAAGAGCGTGTGTTATATTTTTTTCTTCCGTTGCAACGTACGGGCTCTTTTGCTAGGAGAACAATTGTAATGTGGTATGCCATCCAGGAGCACAATGTGTTAGGTTCTGTCCACGAGCTGCAAGAACTCGCTTAGTGCTTGAGGGCACCTGCTAGGCGACACTTGCCACCATCTGTCAACAATGGCTTGTTTCACCGTTCTCTCCCATGCTCTATTCTTAACTGCCGCGAATAAGTTTGGCAGGAGGTCTTGGATTTGCTCTTTCCACAACCACCAATCTGTCCAAAACAGTGCCACCTCCCCATTTCCTAGCGTGCACTTGGTCGCCGCCTTGTAGATCTGCAGGCGTTGTGCACTACATCCGTGAATCTTTTGAGAATATTTGAAGCATCATTTCATACTGGACCCAACGCCCCTACAGGAATACGAGTGTTCCCCCAAACATCGAATGGTTTCACAATAATAAGAACAAGTACAAGAACTATATAGCTTTTTTTGCAGGTAAGAGAATAAAAGAACATATATAAAATCATAAGAATTTCACAAGCATCAGAATATGTGATAAAATAATATTACAAATGAACATTGTTAGTCAATGGTTGTGCGCCAAATATAAATCCGTTACTGTACACGACAACCTTGTTCTGCATTGCCCAGCAATCTAAGGCTAAGAGATATTCTCTGCAGGGGCAAAAAATAGTGCAACATTAAAACATGATATCTCCCGTAAGGTTCCAATGCAAATTTAGCCTTGAAGCTAACCTCCCGAGTATCACAGAGGCGTAATCTTTTCCTAATAATAAAGCACTGATTGAATCCGTCGAGTTCACCGTCACAATACGCTTCTTTCCATGAATTTACGCTTTCAGTTTTTTTTTTCTTCAACACGTCCATATTTTTTCTCTATATATGCAAGGTGGTACTAATCTATCTATATTTTTTTGCGAGATCACGTTCATTTTTTTCATCGAAATAAGAAGGCTAAAAAAATTTGTGCGTCGGGGATTCAAACCGGAGACCTCTTTCTTGCATCAAAGGCGCAATGCAATGACCAACTGTGACAGCTAATTATTGTGACCAGAGTCGAGTTGTCAAATATTTCTATAAGCTCTCGCACGTGTAATTAACTATACTGGGCCTAGGCCAGCCCTTCAGCTGTTGGGCCGGTTGCACCAGCGCGCCCACGTAAACCATCACGTACAAAAAATAGAGCCCACCCCATAGTATTAATGTTTGTGGATATTTCATGTTGAATAGTCCCACATGGATCAAATCAAATGATTGCCACCAATTTAAATTAGTTTAACAAGATTGCCTGGTGTGAGCTAATTATACGGGATCCTACATGTAAGATGAGAAGTGCTTTGCAGGCTGCATGATACAGTGAGCTAGGATATTTACAAAGTGGCCTAGGAAGTTGTGGCGCCCATGTGTACATGCATGCAAGACCCAACAACAAACTTCAACAAATGTTCGATGTAGCAAATGAACTAGCCGAAATGCGCACAATACGTTTTTTCCTGTGAGTTTACGCTTTCAGTTTTTTAACCTATATTGTTTTCGCTATCCGAGGTGGTACTATTTACATGTAGTTTTTATCCGTCGTTTCGTGTGCTAAGAAAATTAAGTCCCAACTGACTGGGCCTCAACCTGAAGTTTCGCACGCCACCTGGTCATACGTCATGGTTTATTACCCGTACGATCCATCGTACCCTGCCTGGGCCTTGACCCACACTGCCTACTCAGCATCGCGTCGCTTACCAATTCTAAAAATCCAATACAAGTCCCGCCTTGCTGAGTTCCATGTATTTCACCGGTTCATGTGTACGAGAGTTACAACGAGGATCAATCGCATTAGAAATTAATTTCCTCCCCAAAGGGAAGCGGCAGAGGGGCAGAAGTGCTGCTGGAGGCGGGGGGTGCTCAGCTGACGCCTGACGCGGTGGTTGCCGGAGGAGGAGGTACAGAAGGGAGGGGCGCAAGGGAGAGAAAGGCCATGGAAGGGAAGGGTCGGTCGGCGGGTGAGTGGTCATGGGCGCCATTGCCTGGAGGAGGAGGTATAGAGGAGAAGGGGAGGGAGGACTCAGTCGGCAGGAAAGAAGTGGCTCGCCGGAGGGGAGGGTGGACGTGCGAGATCGGGCGAGGAGGGGTGGTGCCCTGGCGGCGGCGGTTGCCTGAGTCGCGTGGGGATCGAGCAGACGCTCTCCCCCTATGCTAGGGTTAGTGGGGATCGAGCTGGGCTATAACTGGGCCAGTTTGGCCTTGGAGCCCGCTGGGATGCTGTTGCTGCTGCGCCCACTGTGCATTGCCATATTTCAAAAAGAAAAATAGAGACGAAGAGAACAAAATCAAAAAAATTCCGTTGGCTACTCTGACATATATCAAAGCTTCACAGATTGAATTGCAAGTAATAGATTTAAAAATATTTAGAAACAGAGAACTGGTCTTGTGGTGTTATAACAAGCGTAAATATGTGAAGATGTTGCACGGCGCTTGGAGTGGGTGTATAAGATATGTGTGTGCCTTTTTTTTTAGAGAATACCTTATATGCGAAATGCGTGTGTTTGGACCAAGTCCAAATAATACAGAAATTGCATTAAAATGTATATAAAAAATCTCACTCGGTCAGATAATAGCGCGAAGCTAAAGGAGGTGCCGCCGGAGGACATGAATGCGGTAATTGCAGACGCCAAAAATCCTACCATCATCGACAATGGTGATGAGTATTAAAAGTGGCAACATAAATGAGTCACTAGAAATGTGCGACGTTTTTTTCCTTTCGGTGAACCTTTTTTATAAACACAACACAGACGTAGACACTCACAAGTCACAAGCACGTACATACAATCAATCTATGAGTGTGCACACGCATTTCAGGTCCTTGTGAGCACCTTCGAGAGACTAGATTGACGGGTCCTGAGATTGTTAAGTTACCCTATACGATGATTCATACTAAACTGCGGATACGAGCTTTGTAACCATTGATTTCCATATTGTTTCAAACTGTGACCATAAAGATTTTTTTCAGAATATTATTTGCTGATGTTGTTAGGTGTGTGTATTAGGGATGTTTTTTTTCCTTCCGTTGCAATGCACGGACATGTTTGCTAGTATATATACATATTATCTCTCCCTAATAATAAAGCACGGATTGACTTTGTCGGGTTCACCGTCACAATACGCTTCCGTCCAGTCGTAATACGCTTTTACGATTCGTATAGACAAAATTGTAACATAAACAAGGTGGTACTAATTTGGGGATGTCCTATATACGTGCATATTGTTTTCGCATGTTGTCCAATATGGTTAGGGCGGCGCGGGCCGGCTCGGTCGCATGGAGGTGCGGCTGCTCGGCGAGGCTTCGGCGGGGGCGCGGCTGGGAGCGGTGCGTTGGCGAGGCTTCATCGAGGGAGCGGCTGGCGCTAAGGGGTGGCGCCGGTGCTCCCGGACTTCGGGCCACGCACCTGGATCTTGGCCGGCGGGCGGTGACACCATGCATGCATGATGCATGCATGGATGGTTCAAGTACGCCGGCGGTGACCTTGATGGCCAACAAATTAAAGACAGGATTTTGAACCCAGCAGCTAATGTATGTCATGGGATGGATCATGGAGCCACACCAGGCACCAGTGCACTCATGGGTGCGCGGCGTACAGCACGGCGGCCGGCACTGTCGACCCAAGTTACGTACCTGCCAGCCGGCCGTACGGCGTGGCCTTTGGAGATTGAACCTGTCCGTGGCGGCGAGCACTGACCACGCACGTCAACGCCGACACCCAACTCCGAGAACGCAGCCGACGTCGATGTCCAAAGACATAAATATAGGAGGTTGAACCCGCTGGGTGATGCTCATGGGGGAACGACTACAGAACCGTCGCGACGGACGCATCCATGGTTGCCGCGCCAGCCGGCCAGCACCGGCGACCCAAGTATGGTTGCAACGTCGTCGTGTCGAACCGCATAGCCGGCGAGCGAGGTGAATGTGAAGGGCCAGCTCTGGCCGAGAGCGCGAGGGGATGAAGCTGGCGGTCGTGGAGTGTTGATCCGGCCGGCCTGCCATGTATTGTATAACACTATAACCCTTGAAGAATCTACGAAAATTAATGTCCAAGACTTGAGGAGGTGATTCACCGTTGGATTCCTTGTGTTGTTTGAAGAGAAGAGAAGAAAAGAAGAAACGAGACGAGATGCTTGGGTTGGGCATTGTGCAGGCGGACCGCACGATGGAGTGCACGGGGGTCGTCGCGTGTCAAACAAGCTGCTGTGCTAGCTAGATCCGCACGTTCTCGCTCCGCAGTCACCAAATACAGACGAGATCGACAGGATCCACTCTCGGGCGAGGTTTCTCTCTCTGTAAGTCGCTGTCGCGACCCAAGGAAACTCCGACGAACGGAGTACATGTCGGCAGCCTGCGGGTCGGCGGATCGGCTCCAGCCGCCTCCACCGTCACCTCCTCCTCCATGAACTACGCAGCCCGGACGCCCAAGGTGATCGCGTGCTGTGAGTGCGTGTTGGTGTGTGCTTCTCCCTTTGTACTATTGGTCATGGGGTGGTGCTGCTCCTCTCCCTCTCTCGGATCAGTAATTGCATTATTTCCAAATAAATGTGTGCTTCAGTTCATATTCTGTCCACAGCATGTTTTATGTTATGCTTATGAGGAGTTGAACTTCATTTTTTTTCAGGCTCTTCTTTAGTGTATCGGCCCCGGTGTAATTTGTTTTCAAAAGTGAGCTTGTTGTACAGTCCAATTCATCTAGGAAAATTAACTTATGGGGAGTTGTTCATGATGTTGCTTGCATATTTTTTTTGTCTAACAAACTGGATGCTTAAATTTTGGATATAAACATTGAGTAGGTGCTGAAATATTTTGCTAATAATAGTTTCCAACTTGCTTTTAGCAGAATTGCAGAACTATAAAAATATATCAAAACTATTATAGCTCAATCAATTTGCATATTTTAATTATGTGCACTCAATGGATTTGGTGTCCAGGACATGGACTTAAGATCAAGTTGGTTTATGTGCCATTGTTCTTTGATAGAATAATTGTTCTTCTCCTTTAACATGATGCACCATTGACTTATTTTTTTAGATGCTCACATACACACACAAACGACATCTAGTAAGCACTTGAAACACCCAACAGATTGAAAGCATAGAAGCAAAGATTTCCAATACGACACCACGATGCCCGACAGAGATGTAGCCAATATGCGCCCAATCCTTATTTCTTGGTGTTGGAACAACAAGTAAGAGCATGTTCATGTTTACTTATTATGTTTTTTGAGAAATTTATGGGATTTACAAGCTGGAATTATTGACTGCTTCAAAAGATGTTTTAACCAAAACTGTTTGCACGATATTTCCCTGATTCTGCATTCATGGAATTGCTAAAAAAATGAACAAGTTCAGTGATAGTTTTGTTCCTATTAATATTTCGTCCAAGGTGCCAGTTTGTTTCTTCACTTGATGATCTCCTAATGTTGAACTATCCATGTACTTATCTTTAAAGTTCTGTTTTCTTTCTAATTCTCTATCTAATAATAAAGCACGGACTGCTTCTGCATGTCTGTCGCACCTTTTTGCAAAAAAGCCAAACCATTATTTTACATTTTTCAAAAACTGCCTGGCCTTTTAGGTAATTCATTCACGGATCATATTTAAGTGAAACAAATGCTTTTCTAAATTATCCGTATCTTTTAAACCGTAACTCCGATTTGAACATGTTATATATGAAATTTGATTACAAAAATATGTAGAATATGAATATGAGATTATTTTTACATGTTAAGTACTTTTATGTATTATTTTGGAAGAAATTTATGTCAAACCAATGATTTTCTAAATCTTCCGTATCTTTTAAACGATAACTCCGATTTTAACTTGTTGTATATGAAATTTTATTAGAAAAATGTGTGGAATCTGAATATGATGTTAATTTTATCTGTTAAATATTTTTTAGATATTGTTTTGGAAGCAAACTTATAATCTATAGCACGATCCGTTTTTCTTTCATGTCGGAGGTGATCCAAATTGCAAATAAACACCAACTATAACCATATAGGGAAAAAACATCGATTACTACACATGCATACCTCTGAAAAACATCACTGGAAAAAACAACAGATTTTTCATCGTGAGAGTGAGAGAAAATGAGAGAGGGAGAGGGAGAGGGAGGAGAGAGGGAGAGAGAGAGACGCCTTAGGATTAACCACATTCAGACATGTTTTAGTTTGTGTGAACACTGAGGCCACCGCCGGCGAGGATGAGAAGGAGAATAAGGGGCAACAAAAATATGATGACTCGCTAAATAAAGGAGATGGGCCTATTACGGTATGGTTGCTGGGTTAAGAGCGTGTGTTATATTTTTTTTCTTCCGTTGCAACGCACGGGCTCTTTTGCTAGGAGAACAATTGTAATGTGGTATGCCATCCAGAAGCTCAATGTGTTAGGTTCTGTCCACGAGCTACAAAACTCGCTTAGTGCTTGAGGGCACCTGCTAGGCGACACTTGCCACCATCTGTCAACAATGGCTTGTTTCACTGTTCTCTCCCATGCTCTATTCTTAACTGCCGCGAATAAGTTTGGCAGGATATCTTGGATTCGCTCTTTCCACAACCACCAATCTATCCAAGAACATATAAGAGGATATATAAAATCATAAGAATTTCACAAGCATCAGAATATGTGATAAAATAATATTACAAATTAACATTGTTAGTCAATGGTTGTGCGCCAAATATAAATCCGTTACTGTACACGGCAACCTTGTTTTGCATTGCCCAGCAATGTAAGGCTAAGAGATATTCTCTGCAGGGGCAAAAAATAGTGCAACATTAAAACATGATATCTCCCGTAAGGTTCCAATGCAAATTTAGCCTTGAAGCTAACCTCCCGAGTATCACAGAGGCGTAATAGTTCTAATTTATCCGATGGCCTCAAATTAATCAAGTTGACAAGCTGCAGAAAAGAAATAAGTACATGGCACCAAAGATATTATATCCTTCACCTAAGAATCTGCAGGAACAAGGCTTACCCAAAAACTGAACTTCTCAGGGTCCCGTTGTCCAGGAATGCTCTCAAGATCAAAGTGTCTTGCCCGGCCCACTGCATCCGGTAAAACAGGTGAAAGTAGAACACTATGGGCATCGGTTGAGCACCAAACAACAAACACAGCTTTCAAAGAGCAGAACATTCATATACTGTTTTGAGAGTGTGAGTACTGACAGTGGTGGACGCACCTAAGTCATGGGTCTATAAAAGCCCAGTCTTATTTGTCAAGACCCCAAAATAAAGTAGAATCCCGAAAGATTTAGAAATATTTGAAGTTAAAGAAAATAGACTATAAATATATGTATACATTGTCAGGATCCCGATGGATCTGACAAGGAGAGATCAGCAAGAACTCGGAATTCAACAAGATTCAGTAGAACAGGGATAAATTGCAGGTCAAAGAAGATAAAATGCTGGAATTTAAAGAACTGAGATAAAGAAATAAATGCATGATAAAATTTGGGTTTTGATTTCTTAGCAGAACAATGATACAAGGATAGCCTTATAAAGAATCTGGCCGGTACAAGATAACATCCCATGAGAAATGATGATAATGCCCCTAGATAATAAATCCTTAATACACCGTTATCCTAATACCCTGACATATATGCATAAGGTACTACGGGTTCCAAAGCCTAGCTTCACGACCTATGCATACTCGGTCTTATGGTTTGCGTAGCATGCCTAAGAGTGAAATGCATCATACCCAGTTCCCATGGTGCTTGAACTTTTTTCAATAGAATCACTAAATTGAAAAGGATATTCATGCAATGTATTGAGAATATCATACCAGGCCTTATGGTTTCTCTGGTACGCCTAATGTACGTCCTAGCCAGTTCTGAAGCTTCATTGGCCCTTTCAATTAGCTGCAAAGAATTAGATCAAATATACAACTCAATACAATTGTTGAGGTAGAATTATCTGTTTACCATTGCATTGTGGTTAAACATGCTATTTATTTTCCATTGAAGTGGAGATGATGGCATGATGCACGCAGAACAATAACCACAAACACAGAGAAAAGAAACCACAAACAAGGCATTAATTTCTTAATGGAACAACCAATTGCCACACAATGTACAAAAAATAAAATTCAGATGCCAAACCACTTTCCACAGTAAAGTACTGGAAAATTTTGCATGCATGAATTATACTGGAAAAAAGTAATGTACGCCACTTTCCACAGTACTTGTAGCTTTTTGCAGTATTATGTATTTGTCACAAAACCACTTACTAAGAGAAGTTATCAGCTCTTGTGTAAGTAGATATGTGTATAAAGTTTGAGATGTGCTGGCAAAGAAATATCTATTTTCACATAGTTGTTTTCCTTTTACTTCTTTTGGTTTTAGAAGATAGAATGGCATATTCCACCACAGTTGAAACTTCTTCAAGCACTTCTGGTAACAAAAGGAGATAAATTTGATAAGGTAATTAGTTTTTACATCTCTTCTCTCTTGTGATCCTTCTGGTAAAGAAACATCTTGGAACCATTCAATTTCAGCAACACGGTACCTACAATAAAAAACAACAAAAGTAAGAAATTGTCGAAAAGGGCTGGAACAAGACAACAGGTTCTTCCAGATAAATTATGCATCATATAAACATACTCCCTCTGTTTTTACTTACTTCGCATATTAGCTTTGTCTCGAGTCAAACTTCGTACACTTTGAACAAGTTTATACAAAAAATTATTAACATCCAGAATACCAAATCAATACCATTAGAATCATCATTCAATTCATACCATATATATTTGTTATTGTTGAAGTTTAGATTGTTTTCGATAAACTTGGTCAAACTTTATAAAGTTTGACTTAGATCAAAGCTAATATGCGGAGTAGATAAAAACTGAGGGAGTATATAGAGCATTCTGGACTCACCCATCTTCATCCCAGGATCGCAAGATACGAAACCGTCGTGAACCTTCCACCTATGAACAAAAGAATTATTTACCCTCTGATAATAGCTTCAATTTTAAAATTTAATTGTTTTTGACAAGTCAATAAGAAAAGAGGCCAAACCCTCAAACTGATCAATATTGAGAAAAGTCCACAATACAACCCTGAACTACCCACTCGGTTTTGAGAGAAGTCCACATTGCAACCTCGAATTAACCACGCTGTTTAATTTGCAACTCTAAACTTACCCAACCCTCCTCCCGGTTTGACTGGGCAGCGCCACATCAGCAGGCATGCCTCCCTCCCTCCCTCTCTCTCTCTCTATATATATATATGCCACATCAGCGATAGGACAAATGTTTCCTACAAGCAGTGGTTGTTACCACCACTTGCGTTTTGTATGTTGTATGTAGTATCTGTCGAAACCGAGAGTATGTACGTATAGTATGTAGTATATAAAAATGATTAGATAGTATATATACAAATTTTGAGGTAGTATGTACCATTTTTTGAGTATGCTTTTTTTTTACGTACAAATATGTACGTATTTCACAAATATAACAAAAACTATGGGCTCATATGCAATTTTTTCATGTAACTTGTTTTGAAATATCTTAGATATAGTATACGAACATATTTAAAATAATAAAATAGTATATATATAGTTTCACATACTAGTATATGAGACATGTGGGGTAACTACCACCGGGTGGTAGGATGGATTTTCCCTATATATATATATATATATATATATATATATATATATATATATATTCAACAGCGCCTGGCCCTAGTAGCTGCCGCAGCCACCCACGCTGCGCCCGCCGCCGTCAACCACCGGCGACCTACAAACACCAGCGCTGCAGCTCTGCCGGCATCCCAATTGTCCCCATGCCCGAGTCCGAGCCCCTCACCACCACAGCCATAGCGGGCTTCCTGCGGATTCCTCCTGCAGAAAATAAGGACGCTGAGCATGGCGAGATAAGTCCGGCATGACCGAGCATGGCATAGTCATCAGCAATGCGTACACAAGGCCACACGCCTGTGCTCAAGGACGCCATGCTCACCCTCAAGGATAACACAGGACAATGAGTCCAGGCCGAAGGCGGCGTTGCGGGCACACTTGCTGCAGTAGCAGAAAAGGCCCCGTGACTCCGCATGGACCAGCAGCAAGACGGCAACTAGAAGCGGGGTGAAAGCCCGTCGGAGCACGAAGAGCAGCGGCGGTTGTGCTGGCAACACGGAGCCTGAGGTGTCGTGGTACGGTTCGGACCGGTCATATACGCGTCATGAGCGATAGGAGGCTACTTGCGGGCTTGACCATGGGAGCTGCAGGGCACAGGAGGAAGAGGTGCAGAGGCATGCATCCAACGCACCCGGCGCCTCGTAAGTTCGCTAGGATCTCCCTCAACAAGGCGCAAGGCCACACCTTTTCCCCTCAATCAATTTGACCACAGGAGCTCACTTTGCTCGCCTCCAACCACGGTCACCCTTTCCAATTTTCTTCGGCCCAATCTTCGTCCGTACTGAGCAATTCCCTGCACCCCTGTTCGATGCCGGTGCGGGTCATCATGTCGCGCACTATCGAGATGGAGGAAGCGGAGATAGTCCTGTCCTGTGTGATGGTGGCGCCCATCACCAGCAACCACCCGTCCGTCTCCACCAACAAGGTTATCAAGGTACTCCTGGATTCCTTCAAGCTCGTCGATGGTGACTTCACCGTCGACACACAACTTGAACGTCGACGCGCACCATCCCGAGGATTTCTTGATCCTCTTCAGCTTGCAGGACACCAAGGACCGCCTCGCCGGCGACCACTTCATACACTCACCCCGCTTCTCCCTGTCGATGCATCCATGGTGCAAGTTCGCCCACGCCGGCTCCGGCGAGTTTGAGTACCACGTCGAGCTCGAACTCCGCGGAAGCCTGGCCCAAACCTGGCACCTTTCGATCGCCGAGCACATCCTTGGGCAGAGCTGCTGGATCGAACACCTACATCCACAAACCAGCTCCCACGCCGACCTCGCCACGTTCCGGCTGTCGAGGCGCACGCATGACCCCCGCCGGCATTCGTCGCGCCGCCATCCTCGACGTTGTCGAACAGGTCCCTGCGCGCCTGAGTTCCGACGCACCGACCATCCGGATGCTGGCCTACCCCATCAACATCGCACTCTCCCGCGCCGCCATGATCAGGGATCCCCCACCCGCCATGCTATCGGGTGTTGGCCCCGATGGAGACAGAGGCGCCGGCGGCGACCGTGACCCGGCTCATGGCCGTGGCCCAGGGCGCGCACGCTACCGCGGCCACAAGCGCAGACGTACGGACGCACATCCCTCCAGTTGTGTCGATGGCATGGCGATGGACGACCTGGCATGGCGTGCTGGCGGCCGCAACGCTCGTGCAGACGGGGTGGCCATATCCGCATCCGCACTGCCCACCGCCAAGAGGCGCGCACAGGCAGATTCTTCGGACGCTTGGAATCCTTGGAACCAACCAGGAAATCACCGCGGCAAAGATGAAGGCCTAGGATGACGTGTTTGCCGCACCGATACCGCTAACGGTCCACACAGCAATTGCCGCATTGGTTGATCGAGAGATCCCAGCATGCATGGCGTCGCTAGTGACCACCGCGGCGCGTCGAGTCGCGTGCGAAACTTAGGTCGCAGCCGATACTGTCTCCATGGATCACGGCCATAAAATAGCGATATGGAACGTGTGCGATCTCAATGCACGGGCACGGCGCCATGCCATTCGAGCATTGCTAGACACCACAGGGACCTCGATTGTTTGCTTGCAAGAAACGAAAATGGCATTGATCAGTTCGTCGGTTATCCTCGACACGCTTGGTGCAGAATTCGATGACTACACGTATCTTCCAACACAGGGCACGCGGGGTGGCATACTTCTTGCATGGAAGAGCAGGGACGTGACTGTCACGAACCCATTGTTCACCACTAACGCGCTCACTGCTAAGATCTCCACGGTCGCGGGCACGCCCTGGTGGCTAATTGTGGTCTACGGGCCACAAGACGACGCCGGTAAGATAACTTTCTTACAGGAGCTCCACGATGTCAGGGCTAACTGCCCCAGGCCTTGGATGTTATGTGGTGGTTTTAACCTCATCCTCCGCGACGAGGACAAGAACACGGACAACCTCAACCGGCGCATGATGGGCAAGTTTCGCCGTCTAACTAACGATCTAGCGCTCCAGGAGATCTACCTCACCGGCCAGCGCTACACATGGTCAAACGAGTAGTCGCCGCCGGCGTTGGTGCATCTCGACCGCGTGCTATGCACCCCGGACTAAGACGATGCACACGGCAAGTGCCACCTCCGATAATTTGCGTCCGTCGTGTCGGATCACTCCCCACTTCTGCTGGACTGCTCGCCAATGCCCAAGGCCCACCCACGATTTCACTTCGAGGAATACTGGCTGCGCTTGGAGGGAGTCCACGACACTGTGACTGCAACCTAGGCATCCACTTACGACGCCGACCCTCGTCAAGTCTATACTAAGTGCAATCCCCGTGCATCAGCTGCTCGCGTTCGCGCCCCCAAAGAAAATGCTCAAGCAACTTGAGAACTTGGCGGCCTCGATGTTCACGGCCTAGAGTGCCCCGGACTTGCACTACGGCTCCGCTAGTTGTGGTTCTCCAGAACGGATCCCGAACGAGCGGGGCAAGGACTCAACCTATAGTTTTCGGTGGAGGAACTAGCGCTTTTCTCGGCATCCACTACCAGGGCCATTGGGAATGGTCTACCGCCTTGTTCTGGGAGGATCGTTGGATCGCCGCGCAGTCAGTCTGCGAGCTCCTCCCCAAGCTATATGGCTGCATCCCCAAGCGATGATGCAAGACAAGAACGATGGCAGAGGGGCTCAATGGCAACATGATGCGGAGCATCCCAAGGTCATCCCCATGGACCTACCTTCGTCTCCCCAAGTGCCAAGTGGACCGATGACACGTGCACGTGCAAGAGACATCTCTCCTCTCGCAATTCCCTTTCGAAACACATGAGACATGGCTACTACCTCAAACGGAGACACTTTGCATACTCAGGTACCAAGGAACTAGCAATGGACAAGCTAAAGAGCAAGGCCGAACGAAGGGGGAAGAGGTATGTGAATACGGAGAAGAAAACGAGCAAGTCATCAGCTACCCAAAGATCCGGACCAAGTCCCGGACGGTCCGGACCTCGGCCCGAACGATCCGGCTACCGTGCACCAAGACTACCGCAGCCTCCTCGACGAAGCCGGATCGTCCGAGCCAGCTCCCGGATCATCCGGACGGAGCCGGACATCCGGACCAGGACCCGGACGACCAGACCAGCCGTTGCCTCCACGACACACCGGACGATCCGGGCGGTCGCCGAATCATCCGGACCCTCGAAACCTGGATCATCCAGACCACCATCTGGATCATCGACCTTGCCTACATGCATGATTTGGGCCGGAGCCCATGTAACTCCACGTACCCCTAGGCTATATATACTCCTACTCCGCCCATGTTCTCAACATTGAGATTGAGCCTTGCTCATCCACTTATCCCTACTCCTTTGGAGACCGAGACCTCCTAAAGGAGAAGATCCCCCAAGTGGATTCAAGACCCCTCTTGAGGGAAGATCCCCCTAGTGGATTCAAGAACTCTTTCCTCGCAGATTGGGATGAACTAGCTACCGTGTACCTTGTTGACTTTGGATCTTGTATCTCCCCTTTGTGTATGTGGATTAGCACATATGTGACTGGATCTCGTTGATTTGAGAGTTTTCCTCTCTTGTGTTCATCATGTTCTTTGGGAAATCCCCTCCATTTCGTGAAAGATCGACCATTAGGGTTCCACACTACATCATCTTGGTATATAAGCCATGGTTGATCACGAATTTGGAGCCCTTACCCCCACTTTCTAGCCTAATTTTGTGTGTTTTTGTCCAATTTCAAAAAAAAACCCACAAAAAATAGCCATACCAAAATTTTTGTGATTTGTTGGTTTGATGATGTTTTGTTGAATTTGATCTGTGGATTCGTTGTGTTGCAAGTGGACCTACCTATTCCCCACCTCCCCACCACGAAATCCACCTAAAATCCCCACAATTTTTTCTTTCTCTCCACCATTTTCTTGTTAATCCTGAGCCCTAGCCCTAGCAAGTTGACCTGCCTGGATCATCCGAACCAGCCCGGATCAGCCGGATCCTCTCCCGGATCTTCCGGCTTCCACTGACAGAACTGAATTTTTTGACAGAAATTTCAGCCACCGCCCACACTTCCGCATTACCACCTCTTCCACATACCACCACCGCTTTCCGCAACCACCATCTCTTATCCGCTACCACCTCCGATTTCGACACGTTTGTTTTGAGAATCTGAGTTGCAGCTTCCGTTTCCTAACGTGTTTCGGCTACTTAGGGATAGTTCGACACCGACATCACCGCTGCTCATCTTCGCCACAGATTCATCATCAACAACAACCACTTTACCTTAGTGCCACCATCAACCGTGAGCAAGGACGGTAACCTCGACGACATCTTCGAATACTCTCCCTTGCCATTGCATTGTTAACCCCGAGCCCATTTTTGCGTCACTTTCCTATCGAGACTAGCCGTTTGAGTATTGTCGGGCAACATTCCTTCCATTGCGTGCATATATCATCGTATCATCTCTTGTGCTATGAATTGTTCCCGCATATACATCATTGCTACCTTGGTTCGAAAATTTCGCACAAGTAGCCAAAGGAAACTACCAAAAGAGAGAAAACTTTTAAGCAAAGAGAAAACAAAGAGCTTGTAAGCAATAGCCATAGCATCGCCACATTGCATATCAAATTGTCATATTCGATCATCTTGAATCATCGTGAGAGAATCACCGGGAGCCATACATACATAGCATACTTGCGATAGAAAGTAGATACGTTTTGTCTCTTATAGGTTGTGCACAAGTTGCGTATCCGCCTATTGAGCAATCGTGCGTCTCTCTAGAGTTGTGCAACAAGAGCATTTTCCGTGGGTTCCACATTTTGAGCTCGTTCCTTGGTTGCACGACCCCATTTATCTATCTGTGTGTGTTTCCGTGTGCCACATATTGCTTTGGTCTACTTGAATCACTTGCGAATTTGTGAATCTCTTTCAACATTATTGAATTTTGCCAACAATTGCATAAATTTTGTGCCACCGTCCTCACCTAGCTACTCCAAAAGCTTTACTTGTGTAGGTGTGAGAATTGAGATCCGGTACCAATTGTGCTACTTCCATAATACTACATTGGGTGATCTTTGATCCATCTTCCACATTGGATAAGATACATTTGGTCTAGTTCGTTGATTTCTTCCACTCACATATTTGCTTGAGATGATGGATAGGTCAAGTACTTCTACCAACCCACTCTTCATCGAGTAAGAAGAGGAGCCCAACAACTACATCACCAAGAATCAACTATTCGGCGTACATAGAGCTTTGCACCAAGCGAATGAAACATTGGGCGACCACATCGACCAACTCACCACCGACTTGCGACAATCCGAGCAACGCACAAGGGACTACCTTGACGACAAGCTATCATCGCAAATAGACGAGTTCCGTGCTTTGATGGTCAACCGTTCTTCCACAACTTCGTCATCAAGACGGCACCATTCAAGTCGACACTTTTCGGATTCTTTCTCGGATGCAAGTCTTCCACGAGCTCGTCCGCATCGTCGCCAAGACCATGAAGAACATCAAGCTCCACAAAACCCATTTCATGGCAATGGTTTACAAGACCGCCTTCGAGAACGTGAACGACATCGTCGTCAAGCAAATGATCCCATGGATCAAGAGCAAGCTCCAATACGCCAAGATCACCAAGTAAACCAGGATGGCGATGCACTTCGACAAGAGTAACAACGCCGTGACGAACAAGCCCTCGAAGCCCACCGTGCTCTAAATGAAGCAACCCAAGCCGTCCGCGTACGCAACCGGGAACAAGAAGAGGCTATCCGACGAGAGCAACAAGAAGCCGCACGCCTCGAGGAGCGCCAAGAAATGAGGAACCATGCAAGAATCCCATGCCCTCAACGTCAAGCTAATCAAGCGGAGCATGAGGAAAAAGCGGTCAAATACCCTCAACCAAGGCAAGAGCGCCTTCACAATTGACCCGCATGCATTGAAGACCAACGCTACGGCAAGCTCAAGTTCACCATACCTAAGTTCTCTAGAAGCAATGATTCCAAAGACTACCTTTGATGGGCATTGAAAATCGACAAGATATTTCGTTTACACGACTATGAAGAAGAAAAGAAGATTGCCATGACATCTCTTGAGTTCCAAGACTATGTCCTTATTTGGTGGGAGCAAGTCATTGAGCGACAAGAAGCAAAAGTTGACCCACCAATCACATCATGGAATCAAATGAAGGATGTCATGTGAGCGCACTTTGTACCCACGTACTATAGCCGTGACTTATTCAAGAAGTTTTTCAACTCCTCAAGCAAGGCACCAAGTCCATTGAAGAGTATTACAAGGAAATGGAAATCGCCATGATCCGAGCCAATGTCACGAAAGATTGTGGATTTCCAACCGTACTCGAACCTCCTTCAGCTAGTGCACCAAGCTACCAAGGCGGAGCGACAAGTGCAAGACGACTACAGGTACGCCAAGTACTCTTCCAAGACCTATGGTTCATACACACAAGCTTCAACGACTACAACGCCTTCTACCTTGACGAAAGCTTCACCAAGCAACGGCGACAAGTCAAGTTATAAGAAAACTTCGACATCTTCAAGCCGTCCTACTACTACAAGCAACCTCAAACCGAGAGTTTCATCATCACCTACTCCAACGGATGAGACCGTCAAGACGAATTCCATCAAATGCTTCACATGTCAAGACTGAGGCCACAAGACATTTGAGTGCCCCACGCGGCGCACCACGATCGCCAACGACGACGGCACCTATTGACTCCATGAGTGAGGAAGAAATGGAAGCACTTGAGCACATGGCCATGCACCGACGAGTGAATGAAGAGGAAGACGATCAAGTCTTTTGTGACAATGATTCGAGCCCCGCTGTTGTCTCCAAAGTCTTGACACTTCAACACCAACAAGACGAAGACCAACGTTGCCATATCTTCCACACCAAAGCGGGCATCAATGGACGTTTCATGAAGGTCATCATCGACGGAGGAAGTTGCCACAGTTTGGCAAGTGAAGAGCTATGTACCAAGCTACAATTGGTCAAGATGAAGCATCCTCGTCCCTACAAGGTCCAATGGCTTAGCGACTCCGACACCATTCAAGTGGAGCACACTGTTCAGGTCTCCTTCACTATTCGAGCATACGAAGACATATTGGAGTTTGATGTGGTTCCCATGTTCGTTTGCCACCTACTACTTGGCTGACCTTGGCAATTCGACCGTGGCGTCATCCACAACGGACGAACCAATCACTATAAGCTTCAAGATGAAAGGAAAGGAGTACGTGCTACGACCCATGTCGCCAAGTCAAGTGATCACCGACAAGCAAGCATCCACCCATCATGGAGAGAATAGTGAGAGTGAGCCACCAAAAAGAGAGTGAGCGCCACAAGCCAAAATCGAGTGCCTCCATGATGAGCGACAGGAAAAACTTAGTGCTTTTAGCCACCAAAAGAGATATGAGAGTTGTGTGTGAGCGCCCATCGAGTGTTCTTCACTATGTCCTAGTGTGCAAAGATGAAGCGACAAGAACTAACACCTCTCACCATCTACCTCTAGTGTTGTCCAATCTATTGCAGGAGTTCAAGGACGTGTTTCCTGATGAGCTACCTCCCGGATTACCTCCACTTCGTGACATCGAACACCGCATCGACCTCATCCCCGGCGCGCCCCTACCGAACAAGGCACCATACCGCGTCAACCCCAAAGAAATACAAAAACAAGTACAACACCTCATTGACAATGGGCATGTTTGTGAGAGCTTAAATCCTTGTGCCGCTCCGGTTATTCTTGTGCCTAAGAGGGATGGTGGTTTTCACATGTGTTTCAATTGCCGTCCAATAAATGCTATCACCGTTCGCTATAGGCATCCCATTCCACGCCTTAACAATATGCTAGATGAGCTTAGCGGAGCCACCATTTTCTCAAAAATTGATTTTAAAAGTGGCTATTACCAAATTCGCATTCAAGAGGGTGATGAATGGAAAACCACTTTCAAAACCAAGTTTGGCTTGTATGAGTTCATGCCTATGGGCTTATCCGAAGCACCTAGCACTTTCATGTGTGTTATGCATTATGTACTTCGCAAATACATTGGCATATTTGTTGTGGTCTACTTTGATGATATATTTGTGTTTAGTGAATCTCTAGAAGATCATGTCACCTATCTTAGGGCCATTTTGCAAACTCTTGGAAACGAAACGACTTTATGCTAATATGGAGAAATGCACATTTGGTGTTGACAAGCTTGTTTTCTTGGGTTTTGTTGTGTCTTCTAAGGGTGTTCATGTTGATGAAGCTAAAATTGATGCTATTAAAACTTGGCCACAACTAACCAACTTGCAACAAGTGTGTAGCTTCCTTGGCGTAGCCGGTTTGTCTCGCAGATTCGTTAAGGACATTAGCACTATTGCATCACCATTACATGCTTTGAGCAAGAAGAATGCACCCTTTGTTTGGGACCCTCTCAAGCTACCGCATTTGAGGAGCTTAAGAACTTACTTGCTTACACATGCTCCATTACTTGCTTTACCTAATTTTGATAAAACTTTTAAAGTGCATTGCGACGCTAGAGGTAATGGCATGGGTGGCGTGTTGATGCAAGAAAAGCGACCCATTGCTTACTTTAGTGAAAAACTTTCCGGAGCGCAACTTAACTACCCCATATATGACAGAGTTGTATGCTTTGGTGAGTCTTGCATGTTTGGGAGCATTATCTTCGTCCTCGTGAATTTGTCATCCATACGGATCAAGAGACGCTTAAATACCTTAAAGGTTAAACAAAATTGAATAAGCGACATGCCAAATGGAGTGAGTTCATCCGAGTCATTTCCTTATGTTATCAAGTATATCAAGGGTAAGGAAAATGTTGTGGTGGACGCTCTTTCCCGCAAATGCATGCTTGTAACTCAACTTGAATTGAATGTCATAGGATTTGAGCACATCAAAGACTTGTATGCACATGATGCTTCATTTGCCATTCCTTTTGCAAAATGTCTAACGCATCACACTTGGGAGCGATATTATATCAAGGATGATTATCTTATGAGAGCTAACAAACTCTATATCCCCAAGTCTTCTCTTCGTTTGTTGCTTTTGCAAGAGGCTCACGGCGGAGGGACTTATGGGACACTTTGGACGTGGCAAGACATTCGCTTCGCTCTCCAAGAACTACTTTTGGCCCAAGATGTTTCGTGACGTCTCCCGCTACACCAACCGATGCTCTACATGTCGCAAAACTAAGTCTAAAGCTCAATCTCATGGTCTCTATATGTCACTCCCTATTCCTACCACCCATGGGAAGATATTAGTATGGACTTTGTGCTTGGTTTGCCTAGAACTCAAAATGGAAAAGATTCGGTATTTATTATTGTGGACCGTTTCTCTAAAATGGCCACTTTATTCCATGCAACAAGATAGACGATGCTTCACATGTTGCAAATCTCTTTTGTAGGGAAATCTTGCGTCTACATGGAGTGCCCAAGACTATTGTTTCGGACCGCAACGTCAAGTTCCTTAGCTACTTTTGGAAGACCCTATGTGCCAAGCTCGGAATCAAGCTACTCTTCTCTTCGGCATACCATCCATAAACCGACGGCCAAAAGGAGGTCACCAACCGGACGCTATCTACACTTCTTCGAGTCTTGATAAAGAAAAATGTCAAGAAGTGGGAGGAATGCTTGCCCATCGCCGAGTACGCCTACAATCGAGCAAGACACTCTACTACCGGCAAGTCCCCCTTCGAGGTCGTTTATGGATTTAATCCATTGTCCCCATTGGACATTCTACCGCTAACTCTACAAGAGCGCATCAACATGGACGCGAGTGCACGGGGAAGCTATGTCAAGAAGGTGCATGAAGATACAAGGCAAACGATTGAGCGCCAAGTACATGACTCGTGACAAAGCTCAACATCAACAAACAACCCATGATAGTCAACATTGGAGATCTTGTGTGGCTACACCTCCGCAAGGACCGCTTCCCCAATGAACGCAAGTCCAAGCTACTACCTCGAGCCGACGGACCCTTCAAGGTGCTAGCACAATACAACAACAACGCCTACAAGATCGACATCCCACGTGACAAGTACAACATGAGTGACATCTTCAACGGCACGGACCTATCTCCCTTCCATGGTGATGAGGATTTCGATCCGAGGTCGGATCTTTCCCAAGGGTGGGGGGAGAGATGATGCAGAGCATCCCAAGGTTATCCCCATGGACCTACCTTTGTCTCTCCAAGTGCCAAGTGGAACGATGACACGTGCACGTACAAGAGCTCTCGAGACCGAGGTGACATCTCTCCTCTCGCAATTCCCTTTCGAAACACATGAGACATGGCTACTACCTCAAACAAAGACACTTTGCATACTCAGGTACCAAGGAACTAGCAATGGACGAGCTAAAGAGCAAGGCCGAACGAAAGGAGACGAGGAACATGAAGACGGAGAAGAAAACAAGCAAGTCAACAGCTACCGGGATGATCCGGACCAAGTCCCGGACGATCCGGACCCCGGCCCGGACGATCCAGCTACCGCGCACCAAGACTACTGCAACCTCCTCGACAAAGTCGGATCGGCTGAACCAGCTCCCAGATCATCCGGACGGAGCCGGACATCCGGACCATGACCCGGACGACCGGACCAGTCGCTGCCTCCACGACACATCCCGATGATCCAAACAATCACCCGGATCATCCGGACCTTGCCTGCGTGCATGACTTGGGCCGAAGCCCATGTAACTCCACCTACCCCTAGACTATATATACTCCAACTCTGCCCACGTTTTAGGGTTAGCATTGTGATAGCTCAACAATGAGATTGAGCCTTGCTCATCCACTTATCCCTACTCCTTTGGAGACCGAGACCTCCTAAAGGAGAAGATCCCCCAAGTGGATTCAAGACCCCTCTTGAGGGAATCCCCCTAGTGGATTCAAGACCTCTTTCCTCACGGATTGGGGTGAACTTGCTACCGTGTATCCTCCCTTGTTGACTTTGGATCTTGTATCTCCCCTTTGTGTATGTGGATTTAGCACATGTGTGATTGGATCTCCTTGATTTGAGTGTTCTCCTCTCTTGTGTTCATTGTGTTCTTCGGGAAATCCCCTCCATTTCGTGAAAGATCGGCCATTAGGGTTCCACCCTACATCACAACACCTGGGCCCGTCACATCCACAAGATCAGGCAGTACCTGCAATTATGGCAGATCATGCAGAGCATCAAGCTCTCCGACGCCCCTGATAGGCTGATATGGAAGTGGTTCGCGAGTGGCACCTACTCGGTGCAGTCATGCTATACAACAACGTTCCACAGATCGATGACCTGCTACTCTTGGAAGCTAGTTTGGAAGAGCCGCGTGCCACGGCCACGAGTCAAGTTCTTCCACGGGTTAGCCTACCAGGACCGCTGTTGTACTGCTGAACTGCTGGCTCGCCACGACCTGCAACACCACCCGCACTGCTTACTTTGTGACCAAGCACCGGAAACGCTTCTCCACCTGCTGCTGGATTGCCCCCTCGCCCGGCAGGCCTGGCACGAGGTCCTGGCCTGGCTGCGCATCTCTGCCCCAACACCCAACCAGGAGCCTACTCTTATGGACAGGTGGCTGCACGCAAGGGGAACACACCGCCGATCCTTCACAAGGCTCTGAAATCCGCCGCGCTGCTTGTGCCTTGGATGATCTGTAAGCATAGAAATAGCTGCTTCTTTGACAACGAAAGACCCTCCCTTACGCTAGTCGATAGGTTCAAGGACGAGGCTCGCTCTTGGACACAAGCCGGGGCGACTGGCCTTAGGATAGTGTTACCACAAACCTAGGATGTGCACTGATCTTGATGTAATCCGCGCGTCCTTGGACACTTGTAACTGAACTCCTACCCTTTTCAATGCAAAGAAATGCAAAGGTCCTTTGCTTTTTCTCGAGAAAAGAGTGTTGCGCGATCTGGAGAATACCAAGACTGCAAGTGTTCGTCTTGAAGGCAAATGAGAGGCTCATCCGTTGGATCTGGCACTTGAACTGCATGAAGTGAAGACCATTTGTGCTTAATAGTTCTATGCTCGAAGCACTTGGGTTGTTCACGCACAAAAACAGATGCACAACCACAGTAGCATACGGAGTAGGAAATAACCATTCTGCCAATTCATTCCACGCCCTTGGTTGGCGGTCCTATGGCCGCCACACATATCCATAATCACGTTAGATGTAGTCGTGAGTTATGCCATGGAACATGGCAGCGTTGTTCACAGCAATCTGCACTCAAATAGGGGGCACCATTGTTGTTGCTCAATGTAGGATGGACGCATGCGCTCGTCGTGGTCAAGGCCTCCTGTCAAATAGGTGGTGCTTCTCGGGGCAGCAATGTCGATGGTGTCGACGACGTCATAGTGGTACGCCTCACTGGTCATTGGGGAAACCAACCGGGGAAAGGCATCGTTGGTAATGAGAAGAGGCATCACCCAATCGCTCTTATGGGTGAGGGATTATGCCGAGCACTTGGTTGGCGGAGGTGCAGTAAGGTTGATGGAGACAAAGAGGACGATGTTGTAGTCCAACTCGCTCGTTGTTGGAGGAAAGGTGTTGAAGTAGGGCAATGGTGAGTCATCCAGTTCCTGCACGCTGGCCCTGGGGTCGACATCGGTTGTGGTCGCCACGGGAGGGACGACTTGGCGGTAGAGGATGCACCGGTGCCGATTGAGGGTGTCGCATGAGCAGTTGTGGGTTGCTCAACCTCCCGAAGGATGAGATCGACCCCGAGCTCAGAGTGGACGGTGGTGGCGGTGTCGTGGACCTCGTCGACGCTGGCGACAACGTCAATCTGGGTCGAGCACTCCGTCGTACAGGTGAAGGGCGCTATCTCGATGCAGATTGGGGATGCGTCGTGGGCGACCGCAGGGACCTCTCGGGCATGGGTGGTGGCGGAGAAGGCGTCAGGAACAACCATAGGGATGGTGGTGCCGATGGAGAGGCCGCCATCGGAGGCCACGACGGCCGAGCGCGTCAGTGGCGGAGGGGGAGCTCCTGGAGTGAGCAAGGTCGCCCGCAGCTCAAACTGCTTGTCCCAGGCGTCGTAGCGTGCTTTTGTCTCCGCACAAAGCTTGTCCAGGTAAGCTTTTACTTCCAGATGCATGGTGGTGGATAGAATTGTGTGCTAGAAAAAAAATTGGGCAGAAATTTGTGTGAATTTGGGGACAAATTGGAGATGAATCGGAAGGCTGGAGGGAGGCTCTGATACCAGGATGTTAGGATCCCAACTCACAATTCACTAATCTCACACAACTACAGAGGAATTCAGTTCGGATACAGGTCTTGAAGAAAAAGAAAGGAGAACAGGGGAGGGAGCCGGAGGTAGAAGATAGAGTCGTCGTGCCGAATCGCCAGATCCAAGACCGGATAACCTCCTGCTACTCGTCGTGCTGGTATTTGTACTTGGCCCTGTTCAGCAGGGTGAAGGGGAGCCTTGGCGCAGTGGTAAAGCTGCTGCCTTGTGACCATGAGGTCACGGGTTCAAGTCCTCGAAACAGCCTCTTACAGAAATGTAGGGAAAGGCTGCGTACTATAGACCCAAAGTGGTCGGACCCTTCCCCGACCCTGCGCAAGTGGGAGCTACATGCACCGGGCTGCCCTGTTCAGCAGGGTGCATGTGACGCCCGGGTAATCAAGCTACAGTAACTCTCGGGTAATGATGCCACGTCACCTCGATTATTGTCGATAATCTCGCGTTAGTTCAGAACGGATTCTAATTAAAATTCAAATTCAAATCAAACGGTAAAAGTTTCCAAACTTTAAAACTAAAATGTTTGAGTTATGCCAAATAAAGCAAAGGTAATTTTGGTGAAGAGACCACACTTTAAAAAAAATTGTTTAAATACTATAGAATGTATAAAACGCAGCGAGAACAATTATTTAAATGCTTTTAAATAATAAACAAATGTAAAACTAATTTATTTAGTGCCAAATTAATTATGACAGTAGCCTAACTAATAATGCTAATTTAGGGGCTGAGTTGATATATTATAAAAAAAAACTGCACATAAAGTAAAACTAAAAGAAACAGGAAAATAGAAAAAAAAAGGAAAAGGTCAAACAAAAAAAACATAAAAATAGAAACGCCCCCCCCCCCACGCTGGGCCGAGCGGCCCAGCTGGCCTCCGCACCGGCCGGCCCACCAGGCCCAGCCGGCCCTCCTCTCTGGCCTACAAGGCCACCTCCCCGAACCCTAACCCCCACCCGATCCCCACTCTCCCCCACTCGCACCACTCCTCTCCCCCCTCGCTGGATCTGGATCGGGATCCCGATCCCCTCGCCCCGACGCCCGTCGCCGGACCCCCCCCCCCCCCCCCGCGCCGGGCACGCCCTGCTCCTCCCCTGAGCTCGCCTCTCCCTCCCCTGCTCCCACCTCCGTCGCCACTCCCGCGCCAGAACCCTCCCCCACCGACGCTTCGCCAAGCACGATGCCGCCCGTCATCATCGCCGGCGCTAGGCGCCGCCTCGACCACGCCTCCCCACCGCACTGCCCCCCGTCTACGACGCCGTCGTCTCCGTCCTCCGCCCCAAGCCCCGTTGCCCCGAACCCTACGGCCCCCTGTGAGCCGCCCCCTCCCTTTCTCCTCTCTGCCTCCCTCACCCGCCTGCTAGTTCGCCGTGGCCGCGCCATGCTCACGCCGTGCTCGCGGACACCGCCGCCCCGCTCGTGCCCCGCCACGTCCGTCGCCGTCCGGGCGTGTGCCAAGCCCCGCCCGGGCTCGGCCTCCGCTCGGGCGCCAACCTGCCCCGGCGATCTGGGCGAACGCCCAGTCGGGTGCGCCCTCGCCGCCACCGCAGTCGACCCTCCGCCGCCTCCCTTTGCCTGATCGCCGGCGCCGGCGTGCGCCGCGCGCGCCCAGCGCCCTCGGGCATGCGCCCGCTCGAGTGGCGCCGGCCCCCCCTGCACACGGCGCCTGTCGCCCGCTACGCCCCTCGGGCGCACGCCCGCACCCGAACGCCCGATCCACCAGCCCCTTGGGGCCTATGACAGTGGGCCCCTCCCCAGAACGTTTATAAAAAAAGGGAATTTAAAAAAATATATATATATAATAAATAATTAATTAATAATAAAATTAATTAATTAATTAGCTAATAATTAACTTAATTAATTTTGATTAAATTAACTAATTAAGGTTAATTAACCTAATTACTAACTAACCTAATTAGCTGCTGTTAATAAACTAACAGAGTATGACAGGTGGGACCCACGCGTAAGTTTGACTTAGTCAATCCCTGTTGACTGCTGATGTCAACATGACCTCATGCTGATATCATAAATCCAATTTCGAATTAAATTAAATTATTAATTAAATTCCAGAAATTAATAAATTCTTTAGAAAATCATATCTTTTAATCCGTAACTCGGATTAAAATATTTTCAACATGAAAGTTGCTCAGAACGAAGAGACGGATCCGGATACGCAGCCCGTTCATCCGCCACGCGTCCCTAGCATAGTGAACTTGCAACATTTCACCTCCGGTTCAGCTGTCCGAAAACACGGAACACCGGGGATACTTTCCCGGATGTTTTCCCCCTTCACCGGTATCACCTCATACCGCGATAGAACACGTCTAGCTCTGCTTGTTGTCCTGTTATGCACTTGCTTGCCATGAATTTACTGTTTCTCCCCCCTCTTCTCTCCGGTAGACTACGAGACCGACGCTGCTGCTGCCCAGTTCGACTACGGAGTTGACGATCCCTCTCTCTTGCCAGAGCAACCAGGCAAGCCCCCCCCCCTTGATCACCAGATATCGCCTATTCTCCTCTATACTGCTTGCATTAGAGTAGTGTAGCATGTTACTGCTTTCCGTTGATCCTATTTTGATGCATAGCCTGACATTGTTGCTACATCTGTTGATACCTTACCTGCAATCATAAATGCTTAGTATAGGATGCTAGTTTATCATCATTGGCCCTACATTCTTGTCAGTCTGCCTTGCTATACTATTGGGCCGTGATCACTCGGGAGGTGATCACGGGTATATACTATACATACATACATACTACAGATGGTGACTAAAGTCGGGTCCGCTCGAAGAGTACCCGCGAGTGATTCACGGATTGGGGGCTGAAAGGACCTTTGTCCCGACGGCCCTCTGTGTGGATCTTTGTGGCGGAGCGACAGGGCAGGTTGAGACCGCCTAGGAGAGAGGTGGGCCTGGCCCTGTTCGGCGTTCGCGGATATTTAACACGCTTAACGAGATCTTGGTATTTGATCTGAGTTGGCTACGAGCCTATACGCACTAACCATCTACGTGGGAGTAGTTATGGGTATCCCGGCGTCGTGGTATCAGCCGAAGCACTTCAGACGTCAGCGACGGAGCGGCGCGCGCCGGATTGGACTGGAACGCCACTAGGCTAGGTCTGCTTCCGGCCGCCCACGCAACGTGCAGGTGTGCTCAGGGCGATGGGCCCAGACCCCTGCGCGCTTAGGTTTAGACCGGCGTGCTGGCCTCTCTGTTTTGCCTAGGTGGGGCTGCGACGTGTTGATCTTCCGAGGCCGGGCATGACCCAGGAAAGTGTGTCCGGCCAAATGGGATCAAGCGTGTTGGGTAAGTTGGTGCACCCCTGCAGGGAAGTTAATCTATTCGAATAGCCGTGATCTTCGGTAACATGACGACTTGGAGTTGTACCTTGACCTTATGATAACTAGAACCGGATACTAAATAAAATACACCCTTCCAAGTGCCAGATACAACCGGTGGTCGCTCTCTCTCAGGGATACGAGGAGGGGATCGCCGGGTAGGATTATGCTATGCGATGCTACTGGAGATGCTACTTGGAGATGCTACTTGGAGGACTTCAGACTACCCTCTCCTACCTGTTGCAAGACGACGGTGACCAGAAGCGTAGTCTTCGATAATACTAGCTATCCCCCTCTTATTCTGGCATTCTGCAGTTCAGCCCACTGATATGGCCCTTTACACATATATCCATGCATATGTAGTGTAGCTCCTTGCTTGCGAGTACTTTGGATGAGTACTCACGGTTGCTTTCTCCCCCCTTTCCCCCCTTTCCTTTTTTTCTGGTTGTCGCAACCAGATGCTGGAGCCCAGGAGCCAGACGCCACCGTCGATGACGACTACTACACTGGAGGTGCCTACTACTACGTGCAGGCTGCTGACGACGACCAGGAGTAGTTAGGAGGATCCCAGGCAGGAGGCCTGCGCCTCTTTCGATCTGTATCCCAGTTTGTGCTAGCCTTCTTAAGGCAAACTTGTTTAACTTATGTCTGTACTCAGATATTGTTGCTTCCGCTGACTCGTCTATGATCGAGCACTTGTATTCGAGCCCTCGAGGCCCCTGGCTTGTATTATGATGCTTGTATGACTTATTTATGTTTTTAGAGTTGTGTTGTGATATCTTCCCGTGAGTCCCTAATCCTGATCGTACACGTTTGCGTGCATGATTAGTGTACGATTGAATCGGGGGCGTCACAAGTTGGTATCAGAGCCGACTGCCTGTAGGAATCCCCTTTCCACACTCCTTGGCCGAAGTCGAGTCTAGTCATTGCAAAACTTTTACTAACATGGCTGTGTGCCTTACGGGCCCACGTCGCCATTGGGTGGTATTAGGATCTTTTACTCCTTGATCTATACTCTGGGTCTTTGAACTCTCTTCTATTCGGGTTTAAATGATTTTGCTAACTCTGACTCTAGGTTCTCGTAAAATACTTTCTCCCGGAGAGCCCCTCACTCCAGATGATCGCTTGCTGCATCGGAAGATTCGGAAGATACTCTACGATGATCTTTCGAGACTTTGTGCCATTGCTATTGTAATTCCCTTCCATCGATAAACCCCTATGGACAACCACGTGCACTTGCCATTGATACAATCATTCCCCGTTGATCTTGTTATTACAAGATGCAACGAATTATTTCTCCAACTTTTTGAGAACCCTTGAGCTTATTGCCTTGCGGTTCTTTGCCGAATGAATACCCCTACAGATAAATTCCCACACTTACTGAGTATCCGCTCACCCCCACTGATCAAGTGTTTTGCAAAAGAATTCGAAATACCATTCGATCTTCCGTAAATCTTGAGCATCCTATTGCTCTTGAAATTCTTGATTGCTTGCATTATGGTTAATCCCATAAGTCTAGTAATCTTGTTGACATCCATTGTCATTGTCATTTTGAGTCCATTGATTCGATTTGTTGCGAATGCTTGGAATCCTCAAACAGATCCCAGAATTCATCCTTCTGGCTCAGACGTCGTTTTAATCATGAGCTGGTTCTCGCCAATTAAATTGTCGTCGATTGTGCCCCTAAGTCTATTGAACTTATCCATCCTTGATCAGAGCGTCTGCTTCTGATCCTTCACTTTGTAAAGCATAATTCCTTAGCAATTGAGCTCTAAGTTATTCAGTTGTTTCTATAATCCAATGTAATTGCCTTGCTTCTTCCTCTGGTTGTGTGCCGATACTCACCCCAGATCCTTTGTTGGATTTTATCCGACAATGTCCTTCATATTCAATAACCTTGAGCCTTTCCTAGGATGTATACCGCCTTTGGTAAATTGTATCCCCTGCTTTGTCAACCATGCTCTGCTATCGAGCTTGTGTTATTTACTCCTGAAGTTTGTGGTATATGTTCCTAAGAGGCCCGATGGGTTGGACATATGCCTTCTCTAAATTGTGTGAACCCGGAAACTACTACGGGTCATACTCTACTAGTGTTATGTCAGATAAAATTTCAACACACGATTTCGTTGAAGGTGCGAAGTGAATGAAAGATTATGTATTGAGGAAGTGGGAGTCGACCTTGAACCTTGTGTTCATGCCCATGGACGCAATGTATATCCTATCATGGGAGCTTCTTGTAATAATAACTATTTCCTTGATAACTAACATATGGTATCTGTGAATCGATCCCTTGCAACCGTGGTTCCGACCATGATTGTTCTTCTTTGATTCCATTTCTCGGACAAGTTAAAACAATTGTCTTCTATGGATCAATACACCCGTCCAATCTTTACTTTGGTCTTGTGTCGAGTATTACCCCTGGTATCTCAAGATTATCATGGAACTGCATAACTTCTTATGAGTTCTTCATCAAGTGCTACCTTCCCACTGATTCCAATTTTTCACGGGCTCTGAGTTATTATACACTCAAAGACACCGATAACTGAATCGAGTTCGCATTGCGATTCAACAAGTATTTGAACCCATCACTGCTTACAAATTTATTAATCCTTCAAGTCATTCCTAGCCTGATCGGCTATATCATTATCGAGCTAATTTTAACTGTGCTACCCGGTCCTTCTTCCCGGAGCACAATTTTCGACGATGTACTAACCTTACGTCGATCATCATCGTCATATCATTTCTCCTTGAACAACAAGCTTGGTTTCGAGTTTGTGTCGTACCCTTGGTTCCAATAACCTTTCACTTTATCATTACTTTGACTTGATGTCATCGCCGATCGATTACATCTTCATGAACTCTCGTGACAAATGTGTCGTGAATATCATCAACATTCTGAGCTCTTCCAAGAGATCTATTGAAATCACGATGAGAAATACCATCCTTGCCCTCGATGATTGGTGTTATCCGCGACCACTTTATTGCCTTCCGTTCAACACAAACTTGTTCGTGTTTCGTGTTATACCTTGAGTTCCTTGCTATCCAGCAATTGTTTTTCTTTACCTTGGAGTATTACCATCCTTTATGTCAAGGATGTCGTGGGAATTTCACCACCTCTCAAGAATTCTTGGTATGGTGATACTTCTCACCATCATCATTCTTCCTTGGTCCCCGTGCTGTTTTTAACCAGCATACCAATAGATGCTGTTTGAGTTCTGTACTTCTAGCAACCCTATTGCTTTGAAGTTAATGATCGACAGTTCGTTCTTAGACCGTCGATTATTGAATCGTCCTTCTATCATTGATCGTGCTACCTAGTCCCATATTTCGGTTGCACCTTTAACCAATGTTTAACTGTGTATGTTTTCCTCAAGCATACATCATTATATCATTAGATCTCACTAATGTTATCTCCTTGTTCACATAATTGTGGAAACCCACCTTTTTGGAAATCTCGAGGATTTTCGTTGATTCCATCAGCTACCCCCTCATCCTCTCCTTGGTTTAAGGAAGAACTGTTGCTTCAAGAACCCGCTCCCATAGTTCATTTCCTGAGAATCTTGAAATGTCATTTCGTCTATTTGTGTTGCACCTTTTCTTCTCGGACATCATGAGTCTGAGGTATCATGACACCAATCGGATCTGAATCTCGGTCAGATATGATGGTTGGGACAACTTTCCAAGAGTTATGTTGTTGGCCCTTGATGACCTGGTAACAGGATGTCATGCCTAGCACCCCCCCCCCCTGGCTGGAGGACCTATCATTATGGTTTATTTGCAAGGATAACCATTCTTCTTGGAGGAAATTGTAAGACTTATTCTACAAGTTATTCCTGATGGATCCTTCGTGTTTCCAAAGTCTGGTCTTCACCTGAAGACCATGTCAATGCTATCTCGAAGCATGTCAATGGTACTCCGATTTGCAACAGGAACATTTGAAGCACGATGCTAGATTTTATTTATCATTTATCCTAACACTGTTGTATGGGTAATATCATGAGATTCCTCCCCCCTTACCTAACTGGTTTTCTACTTTATATCCTGTCATGGATATCTTGCTCTGCTTGTCCTTGGGAAGGATATACCCTTGAAATATGTGTTTAAACATATTTTCCTTTCCATTGTTCTGTTTAATCTGATGATCATATTTTCCTTCCATTGGTTTGTTTAAACCTTTTCTATGATCTATATGATATAAGCAGTAATAATCCACTGCTTGTGCAAACACCTCGATGTACAACTCTGTCAGTAAGACCCTGTTACTATTGTTGAAAACATTCCGGTAACCACCGATGGATAAGAACCTTGCCTATTGGTCCGCCTCGTTCAACGAGCAGGAATTGGTTCTCTTCGTCCCTCGCCCTTGGTAGCGACGTTGCTGCCGACATAATCGACGGGCACCCTCTGGCACGCCTTACTATCGTGACCGTGCAAGATGTTGGCCCCCTTCCTGCTTTCAACCACATGGTGGGCCCATAACCCACAGTTCCACAAGATCGAAACCTGACTCTCCTGTACACCCCATGTTCCCAAAGTTATTCCTCGTGCGTGGGTTCGTAAGTAATTCACGGGCCACCGTCCCAAGTGATCTATTTTGGTAACAGACGCGATACTCAATCTCATTGCTCTGGACCCCTTTCGCATGTTGTTTCAGACATCGAACGATTGCCTATCCGTGTGAAACTTCTCATGGTACCTTCTTACTTTACTCTCGATATTTTCTTAAGTATCTATTCGAGAGTTACTTTCTACCACATTCCCTGAGTTATCTGCCAGATAGTCAACCTTGTAAGGTCCGTTCTTTCGAAGATACCCATTATCCTTTTTCGTAAGTACAATGGAACACCTGAAGAAAGGATGACGACTTCATCATGATGCCCTAAAGCAAAGGAATGAAGACAACAACACAATGGATTGACCTCTTCGAGAAGAGCAACCAAGACCGAGGACACCCGTTAAAATTTCGTAGCCAAAACTTTCCCCCTTACTCCCCTCTTAAATCTCGAGACGAGATTTCTTGTAGTGGAGGAGAATTGTGACGCCCGGGTAATCAAGCTACAGTAACTCTCGGGTAATGATGCCACGTCACCTCGATTATTGTCGATAATCTCGCGTTAGTTCAGAACGGATTCTAATTAAAATTCAAATTCAAATCAAACGGTAAAAGTTTCCAAACTTTAAAACTAAAATGTTTGAGTTATGCCAAATAAAGCAAAGGTAATTTTGGTGAAGAGACCACACTTTAAAAAAAATTGTTTAAATACTATAGAATGTATAAAACGCAGCGAGAACAATTATTTAAATGCTTTTAAATAATAAACAAATGTAAAACTAATTTATTTAGTGCCAAATTAATTATGACAGTAGCCTAACTAATAATGCTAATTTAGGGGCTGAGTTGATATATTATAAAAAAAACTGCATATAAAGTAAAACTAAAAGAAACAGGAAAATAGAAAAAAAAAGGAAAAGGTCAAACAAAAAAAAACATAAAAATAGAAACACCCCCCCCCCCCCACGCTGGGACGAGCGGCCCAGCTGGCCTCCGCACCGGCCGGCCCACCAGGCCCAGCCGGCCCTCCTCTCTGGCCTACAAGGCCACCTCCCCGAACCCTAACCCCCACCCGATCCCCACTCTCCCCCACTCGCACCACTCCTCTCCCCCCTCGCTGGATCTGGATCGGGATCCCGATCCCCTCGCCCCGACGCCCGTCGTCGGACCCCCCCCCCCCCCCCCCCGCGCCGGGCACGCCCTGCTCCTCCCCTGAGCTCGCCTCTCCCTCCCCTGCTCCCACCTCTGTCGCCACTCCCGCGCCAGAACCCTCCCCCACCGACGCTTCGCCAAGCACGACGCCGCCCGTCATCATCGCCGGCGCTAGGCGCCGCCTCGACCACGCCTCCCCACCGCACTGCCCCCCGTCTACGACGCCGTCGTCTCCGTCCTCCGCCCCAAGCCCCGTTGCCCCGAACCCTACGGCCCCCTGTGAGCCGCCCCCTCCCTTTCTCCTCTCTGCCTCCCTCACCCGCCTGCTAGTTCGCCGTGGCTGCGCCATGCTCACGCCGTGCTCGCGGACACCGCCGCCCCGCTCGTGCCCCGCCACGTCCGTCGCCGTCCGGGCGTGTGCCAAGCCCCGCCCGGGCTCGGCCTCCGCTCGGGCGCCAACCTGCCCCGGCGATCTGGGCGAACGCCCAGTCGGGTGCGCCCTCACCGCCACCGCAGTCGACCCTCCGCCGCCTCCCTTTGCCTGATCGCCGGCGCCGGCGTGCGCCGCGCGCGCCTAGCGCCCTCGGGCATGCGCCCGCTCGAGTGGCGCCGGCCCCCCCTGCACACGGCGCCTGTCGCCCGCTACGCCCCTCGGGCGCACGCCCGCACCCGAACGCCCGATCCACCAGCACCTTGGGGCCTATGACAGTGGGCCCCTCCCCAGAATGTTTATAAAAAAAAGGGAATTTAAAAATATATATATATAATAAATAATTAATTAATAATAAAATTAATTAATTAATTAGCTAATAATTAACTTAATTAATTTTGATTAAATTAACTAATTAAGGTTAATTAACCTAATGACTAACTAACCTAATTAGCTGCTGTTAATAAACTAACAGAGTATGACAGGTGGGACCCACGCGTAAGTTTGACTTAGTCAATCCCTGTTGACTGCTGATGTCAACATGACCTCATGCTGATATCATAAATCCAATTTCGAATTAAATTAAATTATTAATTAAATTCCAGAAATTAATAAATTCTTTAGAAAATCATATCTTTTAATCCGTAACTCGGATTAAAATATTTTCAACATGAAAGTTGCTCAGAACGAAGAGACGGATCCGGATACGCAGCCCGTTCATCCGCCACGCGTCCCTAGCATAGTGAACTTGCAACATTTCACCTCCGGTTCAGCTGTCCGAAAACACGGAACACCGGGGATACTTTCCCGGATGTTTTCCCCCTTCACCGGTATCACCTCATACCGCGATAGAACACGTCTAGCTCTGCTTGTTGTCCTGTTATGCACTTGCTTGCCATGTATTTACTGTTTCTCCCCCCTCTTCTCTCCGGTAGACTACGAGACCGACGCTGCTGCTGCCCAGTTCGACTACGGAGTTGACGATCCCTCTCTCTTGCCAGAGCAACCAGGCAAGCCCCCCCCCTTGATCACCAGATATCGCCTATTCTCCTCTATACTGCTTGCATTAGAGTAGTGTAGCATGTTACTGCTTTCCGTTGATCCTATTCTGATGCATAGCCTGACATTGTTGCTACAGCTGTTGATACCTTACCTGCAATCCTAAATGCTTAGTATAGGATGCTAGTTTATCATCATTGGCCCTACATTCTTGTCAGTCTGCCTTGCTATACTATTGGGCCGTGATCACTCGGGAGGTGATCACGGGTATATACTATACATACATACATACTACAGATGGTGACTAAAGTCGGGTCCGCTCGAAGAGTACCCGCGAGTGATTCACGGATTGGGGGCTGAAAGGACCTTTGTCCCGACGGCCCTCTGTGTGGATCTTTGTGGCGGAGCGACAGGGCAGGTTGAGACCGCCTAGGAGAGAGGTGGGCCTGGCCCTGTTCGGCGTTCGCGGATATTTAACACGCTTAACGAGATCTTGGTATTTGATCTGAGTTGGCTACGAGCCTATACGCACTAACCATCTACGTGGGAGTAGTTATGGGTATCCCGGCGTCGTGGTATCAGCCGAAGCACTTCAGACGTCAGCGACGGAGCGGCGCGCGCCGGATTGGACTGGAACGCCACTAGGCTAGGTCTGCTTCCGGCCGCCCACGCAACGTGCAGGTGTGCTCAGGGCGATGGGCCCAGACCCCTGCGCGCTTAGGTTTAGACCGGCGTGCTGGCCTCTCTGTTTTGCCTAGGTGGGGCTGCGACGTGTTGATCTTCCGAGGCCGGGCATGACCCAGGAAAGTGTGTCCGGCCAAATGGGATCAAGCGTGTTGGGTAAGTTGGTGCACCCCTGCAGGGAAGTTAATCTATTCGAATAGCCGTGATCTTCGGTAACATGACGACTTGGAGTTGTACCTTGACCTTATGATAACTAGAACCGGATACTAAATAAAATACACCCTTCCAAGTGCCAGATACAACCGGTGGTCGCTCTCTCTCAGGGATACGAGGAGGGGATCGCCGGGTAGGATTATGCTATGCGATGCTACTGGAGATGCTACTTGGAGATGCTACTTGGAGGACTTCAGACTACCCTCTCCTACCTGTTGCAAGACGACGGTGACCAGAAGCGTAGTCTTCGATAATACTAGCTATCCCCCTCTTATTCTGGCATTCTGCAGTTCAGCCCACTGATATGGCCCTTTACACATATATCCATGCATATGTAGTGTAGCTCCTTGCTTGCGAGTACTTTGGATGAGTACTCACGGTTGCTTTCTCCCCCCTTTCCCCCCTTTCCTTTCTTTCTGGTTGTCGCAACCAGATGCTGGAGCCCAGGAGCCAGACGCCACCGTCGATGACGACTACTACACTGGAGGTGCCTACTACTACGTGCAGGCTGCTGACGACGACCAGGAGTAGTTAGGAGGATCCCAGGCAGGAGGCCTGCGCCTCTTTCGATCTGTATCCCAGTTTGTGCTAGCCTTCTTAAGGCAAACTTGTTTAACTTATGTCTGTACTCAGATATTGTTGCTTCCGCCGACTCGTCTATGATCGAGCACTTGTATTCGAGCCCTCGAGGCCCCTGGCTTGTATTATGATGCTTGTATGACTTATTTATGTTTTTAGAGTTGTGTTGTGATATCTTCCCGTGAGTCCCTAATCCTGATCGTACACGTTTGCGTGCATGATTAGTGTACGATTGAATCGGGGGCGTCACAGTGCACATCTTCAGGTCCGACCCATGTACAAGTGGCTTGGTGGACTTGCTGCCTTGGCTGCCATGGCAGCACCTTAGTTGCCGCCGGTTTGGCTGCCACGGCAGCAGTATTGGCTGGCTCTATTTGTATTTTGGTGGTTCTTTCTAGGTAGTCAATGTGTGTAATATAAACCTTGAAAAGAAAAGCGTGCACACAAATGGTTGGTAATCTTGCAAACAGAGCATGAATTTACCTCTAGATAAAAACGTCCATCTGGAAGTGGCTCGCACCTACACATTTATGAAGACAGGTGAGACCGCAAGTGTTGGCAGAATTTTGACAAAAAATGAAGAAAACTGGACTCACTCAAGAATTTCCACCTCACAACCACAGTCAGCTACAGTTCCCGTCGCAGAATCAATAGCAACCTGGATTATAGAATCAGTCAATGAATGAACTCTTTAGGCAAGCAGAATATCTCAGATTTGAAACTGACCATTCCCATCCGATGACTCCCTTCCATTATTCTCCTTACCTGTTTCAAATGGGGAAAAACAAGGTTGTGAATATATTGATAAAACACATCCTAGCAGTGTTTTAAAACATAGCAAATAAGCTAAGTTACAACTCAATGGAGGTTGTGGAATCACAGGAATGATTGTGTGTTTAATAGGGCGGCCTGATGTAGCCACCTTATAGCTTCTGCTTTTTTGGTCGAGGTCGTTAATAGTCAGTGGCGTGCTTGTAATTTACTCATTAAGTGGTGTGTGGGTGGGGTTGGGGGTTGTATTTTGACTTTTGACTTTTGACTTTTTAGTGCAATGATACGGCAGCTCTCCTGCGTATTCGAGAAAACATCTCCATGCAAATGGATGGATAGCAATATGGTCAACTATGTAAACAAAGAAGAAATACCCATCTGGAATTTTGTACAGATTTGATACCAGAAGGTGATGGATAGAAAGATCTTTTTTATTTCTGTTTTATTTACATTAAGAGTTTACAATAAGGATTTAGGGAAAATATAATGTTCTGATTATTCAACCTACTATTTTGTACAGCAAGCTTTCTGGGAAAATATGATAAATCTTACTTAGCTACACCTGCAAGCTACATATCAACTTGCAACCATGCAGTAAGATATGTTGATTAAATCAGAAGGTGCATAGCTGTAAACAAATGCATCTTACAAACAAAAAAACTAAATTGCAATAGTTGTACCATCAGCCTGTAGCGAGGTTCAAATATGTTCAGTGCCATCTTTTGGCATGGTAATACGACATCCATAACAAAGAGAGGCATCAAATCAATGCCTGCATATGTCATATTTTCATGTTCTGACCTCCTCTCAGCATATTCTTCAGGGAAATTTTTCTGAATTATGTTGCTCAATGTTACGCTGAGGCATTGAAACATGACTGACATCAGAGAAATCAAGGGGGAAATGAATGCCTAAAGGGAAACGAAACTTCAGTTCAAATGAATAAATCTAATTTTGTAAGACAAAAGTACCTTATAGGATAAGTTCTTGGACCAATAAAAAGAACTGTCCGACACATGGGGCACTTATTGCCTATTGAAAGTAGCACATGATGTGAAGCTCAAACTAACAAAAGCAGCTAATCAAGTACATTAATATTTGCTGAGCTCACCGTGATCCATTGACTGATGTAAACAAGAGCGACAGAACGTGTGCCCACATGGTGTGGTAACTGGTTCAAACAATAGTTTAAAACACAATGTGCACTCAAAATCATCAGTCCTATCTAGCCTTGGGCATCTTGCTCCGGCTGCAGCATTTGTATTTCTATCCAGATCACTGAGGCAGGTTTGCAGGATATGGCTATACATGTAGCAAACGAGTATTACAAAATGTGCAAGAGGATCAGTATCAAATATCTGCTACCTATTCAGTGAATATGAATATCACCATGGATCAACAATCGTACCTGAGGGGATCAACTTGAAGACCAGCCAGAAGGGACTCACGTGCTTCCTGATATCGCTCCAGCTGCATATGCAAGGAAACACGATCCAATGGTTACCCCAACAGATGATAATAAGGGAGGACTGATAAAAGTTGTTGAATTTATGTCTTAAGGACTCTCAGATCAGCTATTGTACTCTTAAAGGTAGCCTGTCCATAATAAAGTGATAGAGCAACATGACATTACAGAAGCATATTTCTGGTAAGAATACTGAACTTCTTTCTGCTTGGACAAAATTAGAACTTATATATTGTAAGTCATGACAATATGAAAAATAACTGTATTACAAAGCATATAATTACAATGCAGATCTGTAGAACAAAATATCATGGAAACAGATATGTAGGAGATAATTGCACGAATGGTGCGAGAATAGTGTGGTCTGTCTTCTCTGCTTTTGCAAATTCCCACCAGTACATTGTAATTTGGCAGACTGCGGCACGTACAATGTTCTTCCAAATTTTGGTGCGTAATTACCACCTTATATTTTTGGATCAGGTGGACAGATCTTAAACTCAACTCATGTGAAAGAAAATGAAAATAAGGTGCAGGAATAAATAATTTTGAAGTACTGGTGGTGGTGGGAGTCTGCAAGAGCGCAAAACTAGAGGTATAATCAGTGGAACAGTTTAAATGAGTAAAGATACAGTGTGAGGCTAAATAACCAAAACGTCAACCAAGTCAACCAAAGTTCTCCTGCAAATCCCAATAAATTATCCTAGATGGTGAAAAGTTATGGCTAAATTGAATTATACTATCCAGGCGTAAGCATTGGTGTTGTCCCCATGAAATAATGCTGAAGCTAAGATATATAAAAAGAACAAAAGTAAAGTTTCAGGGTGTTACCAGAATAAGTGCGTATGCCTTGAGAAGATATGGCCTAGGAGAATTACCGTGGGTAGTTACTACCTTCTCTGCATCCTTCAGTGCTAACTGCAGCAAAATTTACTTACAAAATAATAAGAATTAATGATCCATACGTTCACTTAATTTTCACATCTGAATTTCACATCGGTGAGAAAGACCTTTTTAGCTACTCATACCTCTGCATGTGTTGTAGGATCAAGGCCATTCAATGGCTGGTACTCTGAGTCGGCTGCTGATCTCTCCCTCAGAACTTGACTTATCCTGCCATAAAAGCAGCCACGAAAGGGCCATGAATACAGACCAAGTATTTCAATATGGATTTCTGAGCAGTAGCATAACTGCTTACCTATATTGCATAAGAATGACATTAATATAACATTGTGAAGGAACTTACAAACAGAAAGCAGAACTTCGATTGCTAAGGATAATCGGATCTCCTGATCTCAAATTGTGAGCTTTAGAATAAAATGAAATAGCCTGAAACAGAACCATATCAAGCATCATAAACAATGAAGTCAACAGATAGAGTAATCAAGTTTGTGCAAGTGAATGGGGAACGGTGGTGGGGATTGGCCGAGGATCGGTAAGTCTGATACCAAGTTGTCACGGTCCTAGGCCGATGAACATGAAAGGGTTGGGGGTACAGCTCCAAGGAGGGAAGCTTGGCCGGCCATGGTGCCAGGGATGACAGGGAGGGAAGGTGGGGGATGGGGATTAGATCTTTACTAGTTTATTCTCATTTGTTCCATAATCCTTATGGGGTACATGGTGTCCCCTTTATAGGGAAGATTCGACTTGAAGCCTAAGAATAGAATCTCAACTTTCCTAACAAACCATGTCTCTGTCTTCCTAACTGAACCATATCTTTTGTAACTAAATAGATAAAAAAAGGGTAGTCCGGTGCATGTAGCTCCCGCTTGCGCAGGGTCAGGGAAAGGGTCCGACCATTTTGGGTCCATTGTACGCAGCCTTTCCCTACATTTTTGTAAGAGGCTGTTTCCAGGACTTGAACCCGTGACCTCATGGTCACAAGGCAGCAGCTTAACAACTGCGCCAAGGCTCCCCTTCTTTCGTAACTAAATAGATATCCTTACTAATTATCTATAATGGAATAAGGGATGAGATACGCACGTTTCACAATGAATATCTCAGAAAAGTAAAAGATATAAATGACAAGAAAAATGACTGCCAGAGCTAAGATAAATAAAACTAGTTGTCATTTTAACATTTGAGCCAGGTAAGGAGGTAATATTATTCGAATATTGAGAACTAAGCGCTAACTCAGTGGCTAGAGCCCACGGTGGTGGTTTCACCCACCCGTGTTTGAGTCCGCGCAAAGCGGATTCCACTGGGGTGTTATCCAGAGGTATTTCTGCACAGTGGTCTCATATCCTATCTAACTAACGGACAGTTAGCAAGGGATTCTTCCCCCTTTAGCCAACGTTTTAATATTGTTCGAATATTTATACAGTGATGCAACAATAGTCGAAACCTTTACTGGGTTTTGTCCATAGTTACAGAAAGTTATCATAGTCGAATGAGGCAGTGCCCTACCGGCTCCATGACAACAAGAATGTCCAAAATAGAAGGACTAGAACATGTAAAACCGCAAACATCTAATGTCCCAAAGAGACAAGCCTCATTAGTTACTAAATCAACCATTCCTGTAATTAAGAAAAATCTGACATTATCAGCAAGCATCATAAACTGATGTGAGCCATTGGGAATGGCTCGACGGCCCTGTTTTGGGAGGATTGCTGGATTAATGGGCAGTCGGTCCGCGAGCTCGCACCCCTGCTCTACCAGTGCATCCCCAAACGGCGACCTAAAGCGAGAACGGTGGCGGAAGGGCTCGCCGGGTCCTTGGTCTTCACGAGATCGGCCAATACCTACTGCTTTGGCAGATTGTGCACCGCACGATCCTCTCGAACGAGCCAGACCGGCTGCTCTGGAAGTGGACGGCCAACGGCATCTACTCGGCGCAGTCATGTTATGCGGCCACTTTCCAGGGATCTACGCGGTGCCCCTCCTGGAAGTTGGTTTGGAAAAGCTGGGCGCCGCCACAGGTAAAATTCTTCAACTGGTTGGCCAACCAAGATCGCTGCTGGATGGCAGAAAGGCTTGCGCGGCTCGGACTGCAGCATCACCCCAGATGTCTCTTTGCGACCAGGCCACGGAAACAATACAAATCCTGCTCCTGGCCTGCCCCTTTGCTCGACAAACTTGGCATACAATCCTGGACTGGTTGCGCATGCGGATCCAGGCACCAGATCAGGAACCCACTGTCATGGAATGGTGGCTGCGGGCGAAGGAGCATATGCCGCCGACGCATTGAAAGGCCCTCGATTCCATCGCCTTGCTCGTTCCCTGGATGATATGGAAGCACAGGAATGCATGTGTCTACGACAATGCGACGCCCTCCATCGATTCGCTAGTTGATAGGATCAAAGACGAGGCCCGATGTTGGGCAAAGGCAGGAGCCCAGGGGCTTAGGGTTGTTCTGCCAACATCCTGGGATGTCCATTGATCGGGCTCATGACATTGTAAAACTCACCTCCTAGGAGGATTGTTCTCTCATCTATCTTTCCAACGAAATGAAACGCGAGCGTTTTCTCAAAAAATTGACTAACTAACATGAACACAGTATTTCCTTTACGGTGCTGCTACAAAAGATATTTCAGCATGCCGCACTAAATTTTCTGTTCGCATCACACCATTCACCAATTCAGGCACTCGTGCGTCAACATACAAAACTAAGCCGCCCGTAGCCCTGTTACATCTTATACATGCACGTGCCCTAGTCAGTCCCAATCCAGTTCCCACCCTCTCCCGATAACTGAAGCTGCTGCCGTCAAACCATCGGACACCGTTGGGTGCAATCGGGCTACACAGGACGAAGAGAGTGGGCAAGTTAGTGGATTACCTCGTCGAAGCGGCGCTCCCGGAAGGCGCGGGCGCCACACTGTGCGAGGTCGAACACCTCGCGGTGCTTGACCAGTGGCATCTCCATCTTGTCATCGCTCTCCAACTGCGCGGCACCACGAGAAGGGAAATCCAGTTCAAATTCAATCAAGTAAAAAGGAAAACCTTCTCCCTTCAAGGGAAGCGAATCAGACGCACCGATGGGAAATCCTCGACTACGAGCGCGGCGGAAAAGGAGGCGCTCGGCGTTACCATTTGGAAATCGCGGTGGGAGTAGGGATTGTATTGGGGGAACGGGGGTTTGGCGAGCAAGGGGATTGGAGTTTGGACTTTGGGAAGGTGGTGGTGATGGGGGAGGATGCTGCGTTCGTGCGCCGATGCCCAGTGGTTTTTGCGCGGCCACGGCCACGAAGACAGAAGTGGATGAAACGTTGTGCGAATTACTGTAGCATGTACAAAAATAAATCAAAAAATAATTTTATTTCATCATAAGTTTGTTTGTATGTAATTTTTGTAAATGTATGCAATAGATTTATAATTTACAAATTAATTATAATCATTTTAGTCTTAACCATATAGATGTGAAGAAGGCATGTCATGGTTACTGTAGTTTACGTGACATCCCTTGAGGATGTTAGAGGATCCAGTTCCCACGAAGACATGTTTATTGTTTCCTAAGGCCTTGTTCGGCACTGGTGTTTTTACACCCCCAACGGGCTAGGGGATTAGAGGGGATTTGGTGTTGGGGAGGGGATCACCAAAATCCCCTCAATTTCCCAATAATCCCCACCCCTATAATTCCCTATGTTTGGTACAAGACTAGTGGTTGGCAGAGCAGCAACAACATTCTGAAGCAATAATAGATGCAAACCAGCAGCAGTATAACAGATGGTGCAAAATAAAAATCCAATCTTTTCAACTTAGACAACATCATAGTAAGAAAAACTTGCTAAAACCCATACACAATCCATCACAACTAGCATCTTGCTATCAAATGAACAATAATGAAGAATATGGATATTATAAAATAGTGCAAATATATCGGAAATTGCACACTTCATGAACAAAGTAGTAGATCCTTAAATAATTTCATCACAACTAGCTTCTGGGGGTGGCAGCTCTTTCCTTTGCTACTATCTGGTTCTTGGAGGTGGCAGTCAAGACTCAAAATAACTCTGCAAGAAAGCAATGATCTTGAGCCCACATGAAAAAAAAGAGGCAAAAATACTACTACAAGTTTTATGGACCATAGGAACTTCAATATATATGCGAAGACTGGCACATATGCATAATGTAGAGGTGGACAGTACAATTAGCAACCAGAAACATTTAGGTGGTTATAATGGTATGTGGTAGCACAAAAACAATAAGGACACTATAGTGATATTTGCGGTACTTGTCAGTCATCTTCAAGAACCAGATAGTTTCAGAGACCAGTTGACCATACAGAAATTAAAAGTATGTTTCTACAACTAAAAGGCATGATTATTCATCACATATGAGAAGGTAAACTCGAGTGCTTGTGATGTACAGTAGCATATTTGATTATTATTTCTCCTACACGGGACTAGTACAAAATTTCCACCGAAGTGGCAAAGATAATACATAGTGATAAGGAAACAGGAACATAACACTGAAGTTCAATATGTTGTCGATTTGCTGAAAGAAATATCATGTTCCAGCACATCTTACATATAAGAGAGAGAATTCAAAGATCAAAAATAGATTTCATAAGTTCCAACACATAAAAAATATCAGAAAGTCATCTAGAAACAAACAATTATCTAAGATATTACATATGGATGACTAGATACAAGTTTATAATCATCTAAAAATATATGTCATATGGATGCATATTACATATTACATATTTAATTTCTCTGGATGTGAAAGAAACAATTATCTGAGATATATTCCAGAGAAGTTTCTGAGAAAAAGGGGCAGAAGCATTATTTAGTTATACTTTGCAGTGCTTCAAGTTTCAACGAGATATCAAAAAAGGTCGGTGTCAGCTTCTATCATGCATCTTTTGTCGTCCCAGACGACACCGCTTTGCTTTCGAGCTTCTTTTAGCATCTTGTATTCCCTTTTGAGCTCCTTCTCCTTGTCTTGAATTTGATTGTCTTGAATTTGAAGCTTCGAGAACTTCGCATGTTTGTGTTTGGCATGGAATTTTATCACCATCAAGTTCCAAGTTTCCTTGATCCATCAATTTTGTCCTTGGTGGTAAGGAGTATCGTGCTCCTGAAGTATCTCCACCAATCCTTTTTCAAGTCCTAAACTCCATTGTGCTCTTTGTTTCGCAACTACACAAGCCAATTAAAGTAGATAACTGGCAATCGTGTGCGAGATTGCAAAAACCACCACACCCCCTAGTGACGCACAAAACCCATCCCTTCTCCCGATTTTCTGGGCCACCCCGACCCCCCCCCCCCCCCCCCGGCACGAACCCCTCCCTTCTCCTGATTTTCTGGCCCACCGGATCCTCCCGCTGGGGGCGGGCCCGTCCCAATTCTGCACACACACGCTTGCGGTTTGAAAAAAGCGAAAAAATGCAATGGGAGGGGAATCGAACCCTCATCCTCCAACAATTAATTTAGCAGCAACAACTGCCTGGGCTACGCAATGTTATTGATTTCTTTCAACTTGCACACTACTTGTACATTCCTGAGATGAGATTGAATGAAACCGAAAATTCAAACCGTCGGGCTCACTTGTCCGGGATTTGGAACTTTTTTCTGGACGTTTTACACTGGTTCAGATGGTTCACAACTCGGGCGTCCCCTGCCTTCCTTTTTTAGATGCAAATCGCCATAGTGTTTGTACTTAAGTTATCTGATATGAGGTTCGTATATTACCATACTATTTACATAGTAGTTGTCGAGTATGTATTTCAATAATTTTTTCCCTCTTGTGGTCGTATGTGATATGCATGTTATCGTAGTATTTCCACATAAGTTACAGGGGTTATGTTTTTTCAATAACTTTTTCTCCTCTTGGTCAAAAGTTATTGCAGTGTTTGTACGTAAGTTATCGGGTATGCAGTTTGTATATTACCGTGTTATTTTCATATAAGTTATCGTGGTTATGTATTTTAATAACATTTTTCTATTGGTCAAAGTTAACGTGGTGTTTGTACATAAATTATCGGGTATGCGGTTCGTATATTATCGTGCTATTTTCACATGAGTTAATGTTGGTATGCTTTTGACACCTTTTTTCCTACTTAGTCAAAGTTATCACGATGTTTATATGTAAGTTATTGGGTATGCATTTTCTATATTATCGTGCTATTTTCACATAAGTTACCGGGGGTTATGTATTTCAACAACCTTTTCTCCTTTGGTCTTAGTCGCCGCGGTGTTTGCTTGTAAGTTATCGGATATGCGCTTGTAAATTGCCGTGTTATTTTCACATAATATAAGTTGCTGGGGGTATGTTTTTCAACAAGTTTTTTCCCACTCACAAAAAAAAACAATATGTTTTTTCCTTTGGTCAAACTCACTGCGGTGTTTGTACGTAAGTTATTGAGTATGAGGTTCGCATATTACCATGCTATTTTCACATAAGTTATCGGGGTATATTTTTCAAAAACTTTTTTCCTTTGGTCAAATTTATCACGGTGTTTGTACGCAAGTTATCGGGTAAGTTGTTCATATATTACCGTATTATTTTCACATAAGTTATCGGGGGTATATTTTTCAACAGTTTTTTCCTTTGCTCAAAGTTACCGCGGTGTTTGTATGTAAGTTATTGGATATGTGATTTGTATATTATCGTGTTATTTTCACATGAGTTACCAGGTGGGTTTTTCAACTACTTTTCTTCCTTTGTCAAAGTTATCGTGATGTTTATACGTAAGTTATCGGGTAGTTTTGATGAACCACGTATTACGCACGCTCATGTCTGTATTGCCATCCTAGCTCTAAACTAATCTTCAGGCCACTTAGCATCTGAATCAAGGTAAAAGTGCAGAAGACACGGCTCTTGGTTTATATGCTCTAGATACTGAACTTTGCATCGCCCAACCCACAAAGTTGCTTCCTTTTCTAAACAGAAAAAGCACAAAGTTCTTCCAATCCCAAATGCCATGGCACCATCCAACAGTTATTGCAACAAACAAAAATCTCGTGTTGTAGTACTATCACAGCAGAGCAAACAGCAAACTCGAAAAAGAGGGATGGAATCACATGATTACAAAAAAATGGCAACAAATCTACGGAGACTAGCACAACAAGGTTGCCATCAATAGTAAAGAACATCGAAGTTATACAACTACCCTGCAATTTATTCAGACCACCAGTAAGAGACACTATCAGGCTCATGCGCATCTGCTCGTAGGAGGCACAACGAGCTCCAGCTATGGATGGGAATGGAGCCGAAGACGGGGACGTTACCTCATCCGATCTGGCAACCAGCAATGTAGGTGGAGGAGATGTAGACGGGAGGGATGGAGCTCCTCTGCTGAGCGACTGGAAGTGTGGCTCGCGCGTGGTGGCGTCGTCTGCCACGACATCTCTGCAGCGGACGACCGGTGAGGAACTGCAGCCGGATCCATCTACGGCGAGAAGCAGGGCTGGGGCCATCCACAACAAGCGGTGGGGGTAGCGAATCTTGGCTCCCTTCTCCTTTTGACCGGGAAGCAAGGCAACGATTGACGGCTTTAGGTGGCTGCGGATCTCGCCGGAATCCGGAACCTAGAGGCTCTTGTGGCTGTGAAAGGAGGTGGAGGTGCCAGGCGCTAGCCGGCTAGGTGAGGAGGGAAGGCATGCTGCGCCGGAGCCGGGGGTGTGAGGCGAGCGGCGGGGTCGAGGTTGGAAGCGTGCGGCGGGAAGGCGCGTGGGCCACTGGGGAAGAAGGTTGGGAAGGGAACGCCTCATTGGATTTGGATGGAACGCCTGTCGATGCGTGTGGCAGTTTTGCAAAAACTATTCCGGTTGCCACATACATATTTCAATTAAAGTATAATTCTAAGAATGGTGTTCGACAAATTCAGATCTAATGGCTGCGTGCATAAAAATACTTGTGACGTGAAGAAATTGTTAAGTAGTGCCAAACAAAATCATTTAACATGATAGCTAGTACAACAATGCTACTGTTCTTGTAGTGAAAAACAAGTCGAAGATGAAAAACAAGAATACCTTTTGGTGAACTCTTGTTGGTAACCTTTGGTGAATCCTTTTTAGCACCAAGAACACCTTTCTTTTTTAATATGGCAGCAACTTGCGCCAAGTTGAATTTGGGAGATCCTTTTGCATACATATCTATTTAGATAAAACAAATTAACACACAAAATAAAGACAATTAATCGGTTGAATTAGAAAGAGTCAATCACATCCACAAACTTACAAAGAGTTAGTTATGCTGGAAATCATTCCACATTTGCATTGCAATTTCATCTCTCAAAGCATTGCCTTGGGTGTTGTTCCCTTGGTGGTTATCATCGCCATTAGGTACATTGACAAAATCAGTCAGAGGTATGTTATCTGGTTGGTTGTCAAGCCATTCCTCATCACCGACATGCTTTTTGATGATGTTATGGAAGATTGCGGTAGCTGTTGGAATCCTCGCTTGGTTCCTAATTAAATGTTGTGTCCGAACATTGAGAATCGGGAATCGCTTCTTAAGAACTCCCAGGGTCCTTTCTACATGATTTCGCAACATAGTGTGCCAAAGATTGTATAATTCTCTGTGGTTTCGTGGACGATGGTGGCCATGCCCAAATTCATTCAAGTGATACCTTACACCCCGATACGGTGCAAGGAAGGATGTGGTGTTTGCATAACCACCATCGACGAGGTAAAACTTCCCATTAGGTACTTTAAATCCAGAGTTAATGGCAGACCGAAGAACCCTAGCATCTGTTACCGACCCCTCCTAGCCACATGATATAAATGTGATCTTCAAGTCAAAGTCACATGCAATCATTATGTTTTGGCTCACGGTGCCCTTTCTATTCCAAAATGGGGCGGCAATCTCAGGTGTAATGGTAATAGGAACATGGGATCCATCAATAGCACCGATACAATTTTGGAAAAAAAATAGACTACAAATTATTTTTTAAAATTTTAATGAAGAAAGGTAAGGGATTCCTTTTAAGTGTAAAGGTAAGAACCTTGAAGTATGGATAGAATCATTCATCGGTAGAAATTATTGGATGAGGTTCGTCAATGTGTGGAGGCTCCACAAAGCGAGTACATAGGGGCGGGGATGATATCAAAGAACTCGTCGATGTACTCATGAAAGGTGGATCCACTATGTCTGAATTCCAGTTGCAAATCTTCATATGATGAATTATGTGACAACATGTACAGGAAGAATGCTAACTTCTCCTCCACCTTAAGCCTTGTGTCTTTTATCAATTCTTTCCTTCTAAGATATGATGCTAAATACTTAAAGATGTATGGTTCCATCCAAAAAGCTACCAAGCAATTCTTCACGTGTCCTTCAAGAAGTTCGTCAACATGCTCCTTCCCGTAAAGGATTGAGCTATGCCTTTGTCGTTTTTCACCATGTCCTCTACTGTCCACTAAGTACGAGTGCAATAATGGAAGAATGAAAAGGACCATCTCATCATCATCTTCCTCTCTTCTCTTCCTAATACGATCTAGATCTCGTGACTTCATTTCAAAACTAGTACCAAAGCAATCAAGGAAAATACCAAGAATTAGAGAGCTACAAGTCGTAGTAAATACAAGGCATACCAAACTTTGGCGTCTTAGCAGGATCCCACGAAGGCGGTGGCTCATCTACTCCACTATAAACCAAGGCTCAAGTACCTATAAAAAACAAATCAGTTGGTCTAAGTGTTAGATAACCCAAGGACAGCTATCCAAGGACAGCTACAAATTGGAAAATGTGAATTCAAAATAAATCAAAGTAACACTTTCCTAAAAAACAGTATAACACTCTTTTGCAATATCAAATAATTAGAGTTTCATGGACATGACTCAACTTGCGAACAAATCAATTTTTCCTCTGTTGTAAAGATGTCACTTAGTAGTATGGACAAAGAGAAAGAAGCAGGCGAATCTATTCTATGTGAAAGAGACGCTTCGCCCACCGGGAAAAGGAGTGAGCAGCATATACGGAAAAAAATATTCACATTTTACTCTAAATTACTCAGACTACTTGGTAAGATAAAGACCATATCCACATCAGGAAAAAAAATAGTACATCTTAGAATAGAAGCTGCAGATCAAAGCTAGCCCCAAGCAAGCATATTAACCTTACAACCTACAATTTCACATACAGTGCACAACTATCTTAGCCTACAAGGTGCAGAACAAATCTTGTAATCCTGTAAGCTGTCCAATAAACAATTCACATCTTCATAGCACCAAGCAAGCATAAGCAACCCTAGAAAAAGGGGAGTAGAGGGGAGGAATGAGGAGGAAGCATTCCTTACCAGCGAAAACACCAGGTTACCGGAAGGATATGGAGTTCTGCAAGTCGGAGGCGGCAGGGGCTGAGGTTGTAACGCCCCGAGACCGATGCGCCAGGTGTCTTCCAGTTTTCACCGTCATTGCCATCTCATTTGCTTGCGTGTTGCACTTTGCCATGTCATCATCTACATTTCATGTCCATGGTTTTCAAAACTTGCATCCGTTCGGGCCCTCCCAGTTCTCTCTGTTGCCTATTCTGAGCTCCGACACACTCGCACGCGCCCGTGGCACCTCCGAAATATTATTTTATAAGTGGTATATAAATGTTCTCGTAATAGGGTGGAAGTTGGCGTGCGGTCTTGTTATAGTGTAGGCAGGCCGCCTGCCAAATTTCGTCACATTCGGAGTCCATTTGATAGTCCAACCGTTAAACATACGATCGCAATATAGCTGGTCTAGCGTCAGACGTTTTTGGTATCCGGAAACTGCCGCCGGGTCGCTCTGCTTCTCTCTCTTCTCAGCTCGAGGCATTCCACACAGCTCGCCTGCAGCCCACCTAGACCCCCTCCGCTCCGGACCGTCGGACCGAGATCCGATGCCCAAAAATGGATGGAAACCCCCCAACCCTAGTCCCTTTTGCTATATATGGACACCCCCTCTGAAAGAACATGCGGTGCCCCCATGTTTGGTTTTGGTAATTGATGACAATCTCTATGGACTAATGGTTGCCTTGAGTTATATTTGAAGGTTTTGTCCATAGGCTTTTCTTGAAGTCCATGTGTTGGTTTCAAGGAGTTTATGAGTTGACCAAGGTGCTATTAAGGAATTATCCAAAGATTGGTCATGTGAGTGTTGAGCTTATTGCAAGCATGTTTTGAAGAAGAAGACTGTGTGATCATTAATGTTTACCTTCAAGACATCATCCAAATGAAGAGAGTTGGAAAGATTCAAGGTAGATCAAGACTAAGTCAAGAGTGAATCAAGTTGATCAACTCACAAAGCGTAGAAGATGTACCGAGAGGGATCAAGTGATCCCATGGTATGGTAAGCATTGTCAATTATGCTCTGTGTACTAACCCATGGTCTTCGTGAGAGTTCTTTGTGGGGTTAGGATGCGGTGTGCAAGTTTAAGTGATGCATCACGAAGAGATCAAGTGCTTGAAGCTTGCCATCCATTGTGGTGACAATGGACTTGTGAAGATGAGCCGAAGAGTGGCTCGCCCATAGTGGACTATGGGGGAGCAATCATCTAGTCTTTATCGAGCCATCGCAATCAAGAAAGGTGGTCCAACTTGAGGGAGTCAAGATGTGACGCCCCAGATTCAATCGTACACTAATCATGCACGCAAACGTGTACGATCAAGATCAGGGACTCACGGGAAGATATCACAACACAACTCTACAAATAAAATAAGTCATACAAGCATCATAATACAAGCCAGGGGCCTCGAGGGCTCGAATACAAGTGCTCGATCATAGACGAGTCAGCGGAAGCAACAATATCTGAGTACAGACATAAGTTAAACAAGTTGCCTTAAGAAGGCTAGCACAAACTGGGATACAGATCGAAAGAGGCGCAGGCCTCCTGCCTGGGATCCTCCTAAATTACTCCTGGTCGTCGTCAGCAGCCTGCACGTAGTAGTAGGCACCTCCAGTGTAGTAGTCGTCGTCGACGGTGGCGTCTGGCTCCTGGGCTCCAACATCTGGTTGCGACAACCAGAAAGAACGGAAAGGGGGAAAAGGGGGGAGAAAGCAACCGTGAGTACTCATCCAAAGTACTCGCAAGCAAGGAGCTACACTACATATGCATGGGTATATGTGTAAGGAGGCCATATCAGTGGACTGAACTGCAGAATGCCAGAATAAGAGGGGGATAGCTAATCCTGTCGAAGACTACGCTTCTGGCAGCCTCCGTCTTGCAGTATGTAGAAGAGAGTAGATTGAAGTCCTCCAAATAGCATCTCCAAGTAGCATCTCCAAGTAGCATCTTCAGTAGCATCGCATAGCATAATCCTACCCGGCGATCCCCTCCTCGTCGCCCTGTTAGAGAGCGATCACCGGGTTGTATCTGGCACTTGGAAGGGTGTGTTTTATTAAGTATCCGGTTCTAGTTGTCATAAGGTCAAGGTACAACTCCAAGTCGTCCTGTTACCGAAGATCACGGCTATTCGAATAGATTAACTTCCCTGCAGGGGTGCACCAACTTACCCAACACGCTCGATCCCATTTGGCCGGACACACTTTCCTGGGTCATGCCCGGCCTCGGAAGATCAACACGTCGCAGCCCGACCTAGGCACAACAGAGAGGTCAGCACGCCGGTCTAAACCTAAGCGCGCAGGGGTCTGGGCCCATCGCCCTGAGCACACCTGCACGTTGCGTACGCGGCCGGAAGCAGAACTAGCCCCCTAATACAAGTGCAGGCTTACGTTCCAATCCGGCGCGCGCCGCTCAGTTGCTGACGTCTGAAGTGCTTCGGCTGATACCACGACGCCGGGATACCCATAACTACTCCCACGTAGATGGTTAGTGCGTATAGGCTCGTAGCCAACTCAGATCAAATACCAAGATCTCGTTAAGCGTGTTAAATATCCGCGAACGCCGAACAGGGCCAGGCCCACCTCTCTCCTAGGCGGTCTCAACCTGCCCTGTCGCTCCGCCACAAAGATCCACACAGAGGGCCGTCGGGACAAAGGTCCTTTCAGCCCCCAATCCGTGAATCACTCGCGGGTACTCTTCGAGCGGACCCGACTTTAGTCACCATCTGTAGTATGTATGTATGTATAGTATATACCCGTGATCACCTCCCAAGTGATCACGGCCCAATAGTATAGCAAGGCAGACTGACAAGAATGTAGGGCCAATGATGATTAACTAGCATCCTATACTAAGCATTTAGGATTGTAGGTAAGGTATCAACAGATGTAGCAACAATGTCAGGCTATGCATCAGAATGGGATTATCGAAAAGCAGTAACATGCTACACTACTCTAATGCAAGCAGTATAGAGGGGAATAGGCGATATCTGGTGATCAAGGGGGGGGGGCTTGCCTGGTTGCTCTGGCAAGAGAGAGGGGTCGTCAACTCCGTAGTCGAACTTGGCAGCAGCAGGGTCGGTCTCGTAGTCTACCGGAGAGAAGAGGGGGAAGAAACAATGAATACCATGTAAACAGATGCATACCGATGCATGACAAGACAAGTAACGATGCTAGGCGTGCCCTAACGTGGTATGAGGTGGTACCGGTTAAGGGGGGAAACATCCGGGAAAATATCCCCGGTGTTTCGTGTTTTCAGGCAGAGGAGCCGGAGGGGGAAAGTTGCGAGTTCGATAGGTTAGGGGTGTGTGGCGGACGAACGGACGACGTATCCGGATTCGTCTCGTCGTTCTGAGCAACTTTCATGTAGAAAGTATTTTCATCCGAGTTACGGATTAAAAGATATGATTTTCTAAAGATTTAAATCATTTTCTGATTTTAATTATTTATTTAATTCCAACATTATCCAAAACAGTGTGTGATGACGTAGGCATGACATCAGCGTGATGTCAGCAGGTCAACTGGTCGGTTGACCAGTCAAACCAGACAGGTGGGTCCAGTGGGACCCACATGTCATTGTCAGGGACATTAACAGAATTCTAAAACTAACTAAATTGGGTTAATTAGTGGGTGGGGCCCGGTAGTCAGTGAGAGATTAGTGTTTAATTAACTAATTTAATTAATTAGCAATTTATCTATTTATTTTTATTCGTTTAAGACATGGGGCCCGCATGTCAGTGGCAGCAGCTGCCATGTCAGCAGTTGACTGGGTCAACACAGTAAACTAGGACCAGCAGGGCCCACTGGCAGTGGCTCTGGGGTGGCCCCAGGCCAGCCACGTCAGCGGCCGGCGCCGGAGTGACTCCGGCGACCAAAACAGTGGCGGTGCCTCGCCGGAGTTGGCCGGAATCGTGCTACGGAGCACCAAAGCGAGCGCGGCCGGGCGCGTTAGAACGGCGAGACGACGACGCGTCGGTTGGTGGTGGTTGCGCGGGCAGTGGTGGCCGGAAACGAGCGTGGCGAGCTCATCGGCGGTGAGGTGGTTCGGGCGTGAGACGACCACAGCGACTCAGCGCGCTTCGGGGCTAACGGGAAGGCCAGGGGGGAGCTGCGCGACGCGCTGAGCACAAGGGGCTCGGCCCCGTGACCATTTGATCACCGGAAGGGCGCCGGCGACGAGATCCGCGACGGGGCGCTCGGGTGCTTCGGCGGCAGCTAGCTAGGGCGCAGTGAGGCGAAGAAGGAGAGGGGAGAGGACGGAGTGGAGCTCACCGAGCGGTCAAGAAAGACCCGTGGTGGCTTAGGAGCAGCAGAGCTCGCCGGGGAGGAAGGGGATCGCCGGCGGCCGTCGAGGAAGCAGATGACTCGATCCGTGGCCTGCGGTGCTCCTCGAGCTCGATGGCGAGGCGTAGCCGAGGTAGAGGTCGTCGGCGCGTCTCGTGGACGTGCTAGCGAGGCGCGGGGTGGCCGGTGGCCGCGGCTATGGTGCAGCCATGGCGACGGCGGCGCTCGGTTACGGAGGGGAACGAAGGGGAGCGCGGTGGATCTGAGGGGGAAGGCGCAAGGACCAAGGGGAGAGTGGGGCGAGTGGGAGGAGAGACCGAGGGGGCGCGGCGTCGGCGTCCTTATCCCCTCGTCTCGTCGCCGGCGAGGGGGGTTCGGCTGGGACGTGCCCTGTTCTGACCCGGGTCGGGGGAACAGGGGAAGGGGACGCGGTGCGGGAGTTGGGCCGGCTGGGCCGGCCAGGCTGGCTGCGGGCCAGGGGGGTTGGGCGGTGGCCGTGCGGGTGGGTTGGGCTGCCTGGTCCAGGGGGCTTCCCCCCCCCTTTGTTTTTTTTTGTAATCTCTTTCTTTTATTTATTTTTGGATTTTGTTTTTATTTCTTTTTCTTTTCTGTTTTAATTTTACATTTTAAATACACTAGTTTTATAAAATACATTAGTTGCACCTAAATTAGTGTTAACCAATATGCCACCACCACAATCAACTTGGCACCTAAAATAAATTAGTTTGTAATTGTTTATTATTTAAAAGCATTTAAATAATTGTTCTCGCTGCGTTTTATACATTTTATAGTATTTAAACAATTTTTTTAAAGTGTGGTCTCTTCACCAAAATTACCTTTGCTTTATTTGGCATAACTCAAACATTTTAGTTTTAAAGTTTGGAAACTTTTACCGTTTGATTTGATTTTGAATTTGAATTTGAATCAGTTCTGAACTAACGCGAGATTATCGACAATAATCGAGGTGACGTGGCATAATTACCCGAGAGTTACTGTAGCTTGATTACCCGGGCGTCACAATTCTCCTCCGCTACAAGAAATCTCGTCCCGAGATTTAAGAGGGGAGTAAGGGGGGGGGGAAAGTTGTGGTTAAGAAATTCTAGCGAGGGTTCTCGGTCTTCGTTACTCTTCTCGAAGAGGTTGATCCAATACATTGATGTCTTAATTTCTCTGCTTCAGGTCATCATGATGAAGTTTGACGTCCTTCCTTCAGGATCTTCACCGTACTTACGAAAGGGTGAGAAGGGAGAACCCTATAAGGACGGATTCTAACAAGATCGAGCATCAGACGGTTAACCCAGGGGAAGGAGCATAAGTACCTCTCGAATTGAAACTTAAGAAGATGTCGAGAGCAAAGTAAGAAGGTACCATGAGAAGTTTCAAACCGATAGGCAAGCGTTCAATGCCTATCAGAAGGTGAAGGGGTTCAGAGCAACGAGAATAAGTATTGCGTCTGATACCCGAATAGATCACTTGGCAAGGGGCCCGTAAGTTACATAAGAAGTCAAGCGCGAGGAATAACTTTGGAAATTGGGGGTGTACATGAGAGTCAGGTTTCGATCCTTTGGAACTGTGGGTTATGGGCCCACCATGTGGGGTTTTTTTTTTGGAGTAGTGACATCTTGCACGGTCATGATAGCAGGGCATGTCAGGGAGTACCATGTCAGCTATGTCAGCAACAACGTTGGTACCAAGGGCGAGGGACGAAGAGAACCATTTTCCCACTCGTTGAACGAGGCGGACCAATAGGCAAGGTTCCCGTTCATCGGTGTATTTCGAAAATGTCATCAACAATAGTAACAGGGTTTTGCTGACGGAATTGCGCACCGAGGTGTTTACATAAGCAGTGAATCATTACTGCTTAGATTATATAGATCACAAGAGAGGTCAAACAAACCAATGGAAAGGAAAAGTGATTATCAGATTTAAACAGAACAATGGAAAGGAAAATGTGTCTAAACACATATTTCAAGGGTATATCCTTACCAAGGACAAGTAGAGAATGATATCCTTGACAGGATATAAGGTAGAAAAGCCTCTAGGTGAGGGGAGAGAAATTTTCATGACATTATCCATACAGCGATGTTTGGATAATTGAGCAGGAAACATTTAGCATTGGGCTTCAAATGTCCTTGTTGAAAAGCGGAGTACCACAAACATGCTTCGAGATAGCAATGCATGGTGTTTCAATCAAGGGCCAGACTTTGGATATAGGAAAGATCCATTAGGAACAACTTGTGGGATAAGTCTTACAATTTCCTCCAGAAAGAATGGTTATCTTGCAAAAGAATTTATAATGATAGGTCCTCCAGCCGGGGGGGGGGGTGCTAGGCATGACATCATGTTACCGGGTCATCAAAGGATCAACATCATGACCCTTGGAAAGTTGTCCCAACCATCATAACTGACCGAGATTCATATCCAACTGGTGTCATGATACCTCAGACTCAGGGGGTCTAAGAGGAAAAGGTGCAACACAAATTGACGAAATGACATTGCAAGATTCTCGAGAAATGAACTATGGGAGCGGGTTTCTGAAGCAATAGTTCATCATTAAACCAAGGAGTGGATGAGGAGGTGGCTGATAGGCTCAGCAACAAATCATCGAGATTTCCAAAGGATTTATTTCCACAATTATGTGAACAAAGGAATATCATTTGTCAGATCAAATGATATAAAGATGTATGCTCGAGGGAAACATACACAACTGAAAAAATGGTAGAAGGGTGCACCCAGGAATCTGGACTAGGTAGCACGATCAATGTTCGAATGATGATTCAATAAGCAATAGACTTAGGATGAAACTCTAGACCAATAACTTCAAAGCAATAGGGTTGCTAGAAGTTTAGAATTTACACATCACAGACCATTTGTTGGTATTCCGGTTAGAAACAACACGGAGACCAGGAAACGAACGCAAAAGGCGAGAGATATTACTATATCAAGAATTCTCAAGAGGTGGTAAAATTACCACGACATTCTCAACATAAAAGGTGGTAATTCTCCGCGGTAGATCATAACATAAGTTGGATAGCATGGAACTCAAGGTACAACACAAAACAAGAACAAGTTTTGTGTTGGAGGGAAAGCAATAATGTTGTGGATGATAACCCAAATCATCGAGGGCAAAGGATGCTATTTCTCATCATGAACTCAATTCATATCCTGGAAGAGCTCGGAATGATGATGATGATCACGACACATTTGTTGAGAGATTTCGTGAAGAGGTAATCGATTGGCGATGACATCAAGTCAAAGAAATGATGAAGCGAAGGGTTATTGGAACCACAGTTACGACACAAACTCGAACTCAAGCTTGTTGTTTAAGGTGAAAGGGTATGACGAGGAAAATCGACGTATGCTTAGCTATCGTCGCAAATTGGTGCTCCGAGAATAAGGACCCGGTAGCACAGTTGGAATCGTCACGACAAAGATATAGCCAAACAGGCTAGGAATGGCGTGATCGGGTACAAACTCGTACTTATAGAAGCTTACTGAAGAGTTGTTGAACCGTAGTGCGGACTCGGTTCCGTTATAGGTGTCTTTGAGTGTTTATTAACCCAGAGCCCGTGAAAAATTGGAATCAGTGGGAAGGTAGCACTTGATGAAGAACTCATAAGGAGTTATGCAGTTCCATGATAATCTCAAGATACCAGGGGGGTAATACTCGACACAAGATCAAAGTAAAGGTTGGACTGGTGTATTGATCCATAGGAGACAATTGTTTTAACTTGTCCGAGAAATGAGATCAAAGAAGAACAATCATGGTCGGAACCATGGTTGCAAGGGATCAATTCACAGTTACCATATGTTAGTTATCAAGGAAATAGTTATTGTTACAAGAAGCTTCCATGATAGGATATACATCGCGTCCATGGGCATGAACACAAAGTTCAAGTTCGACTCCCACTTCTCCAATGCATACCCTTTCATTCACTTCTTGCTTTCGATGAAGTTATAGCGTTGAAATTTTCTCTGGCAAAATACCAGAAGAGTACGACTCGTGAAAACTTTCGAGTTCACACATATTAAGGAAGGCATAGGTTCAACCCATCGGGGCATCTTAGAATCCTATACCAGAATCCTTTAGAAGTAATTAACTCAAGCTCGAAGGCAGAGCATGATTGAGAAAGCAGACGATACAATTTACCAAAGGCATTATGTATTCGAGAAAAGGCTCACAAGTTTATTGAATATGAAGGGCGTTGTCAGATAAAATCCAACAAAGGATCTGGTGGTCCACAAGGGATCTGACGTGAGCATCGGTACTCAACTAGAGGAAGCAGATTATAGAAACAATTGACTAACTCAATTGTCAAATGCAAAGGAATTATGATTTCCAAATCAAGGGATCAGAAGCAATGCTCTGATTAGGGGTGGATAAGTTGAATAGACGTAGGGTACAATCAAAGACAATTGGATTGGTCGAGAACCAATTCCAGTAAAAAGAATGGCAGCTCAGCCGGAAAAGTAATTTATAAGGATCAATGATGATTGCGTGTATTCGTAAACATATTGAGTCAACAGACTCAAAATGGTAATGACAAGGAATGTCAATATGACCACGAGACTTATGGGACTATCCATAATGCAAGCAAGCAAGAATTTCAAGAGCCAAAGGCCCCAAAGGATTTTCGGAAGATCGAATATTATTTCGAAGACTTTTGCGAAACACATGAACAATTGGGGATGAGCAGATACTCGACAAGTGCGAGGATTTATTCGAAGGGGTATTCATGTGGCAAAGAACTGCTAGGCAGTAGGTACAAAGTATTCTCGGAACAATAGAGAAAACTTCGGGGTATCTTGTAATAACAAGATCAATGGGGGATGATCGTAAGAATGGCAAGTGTAAGTAGTTATCCATACGGATTTATCGGTGGTCAGGAATAGCCAAAGTGATGGGCACAAGTCTCGAGAGAACATCAGAGAGTATCTTCGGAATCTTCTGATGTAGCAGGCGATCCTCTGCAATAAGGGGCTCTTCGGGTGGATGCGATCACGAGATCCTAATCTTAGAGTTAGCAAATTCATTTAACCCGAATAGTAGAGAGATTAGAGTCCCAGAGTATAGACGAGGAATAAAAGATCCTAATACCACCCGATGGCGACGTGGGCCCGTAAGGCACACAGCCAAGTTAGTAAAAGTTTTTGCAATGTCTAGACTCGACTTCGGCCAAGGAGTGTGGAAGGGGGATTCCTACAGGCAGTCGGCTCTGATACCAACTTGTGACGCCCCCGATTCAATCGTACACTAATCATGCACGCAAACGTGTACGATCAAGATCAGGGACTCACGGGAAGATATCACAACACAACTCTACAAATAAAATAAGTCATACAAGCATCATAATACAAGCCAGGGGCCTCGAGGGCTCGAATACAAGTGCTCGATCATAGACGAGTCAGCGGAAGCAACAATATCTGAGTACAGACATAAGTTAAACAAGTTGCCTTAAGAAGGCTAGCACAAACTGGGATACAGATCGAAAGAGGCGCAGGCCTCCTGCCTGGGATCCTCCTAAATTACTCCTGGTCGTCGTCAGCAGCCTGCACGTAGTAGTAGGCACCTCCAGTGTAGTAGTCGTCGTCGACGGTGGCGTCTGGCTCCTGGGCTCCAACATCTGGTTGCGACAACCAGAAAGAACGGAAAGGGGGAAAAGGGGGGAGAAAGCAACCGTGAGTACTCATCCAAAGTACTCGCAAGCAAGGAGCTACACTACATATGCATGGGTATATGTGTAAGGAGGCCATATCAGTGGACTGAACTGCAGAATGCCAGAATAAGAGGGGGATAGCTAATCCTGTCGAAGACTACGCTTCTGGCAGCCTCCGTCTTGCAGTATGTAGAAGAGAGTAGATTGAAGTCCTCCAAATAGCATCTCCAAGTAGCATCTCCAAGTAGCATCTTCAGTAGCATCGCATAGCATAATCCTACCCGGCGATCCCCTCCTCGTCGCCCTGTTAGAGAGCGATCACCGGGTTGTATCTGGCACTTGGAAGGGTGTGTTTTATTAAGTATCCGGTTCTAGTTGTCATAAGGTCAAGGTACAACTCCAAGTCGTCCTGTTACCGAAGATCACGGCTATTCGAATAGATTAACTTCCCTGCAGGGGTGCACCAACTTACCCAACACGCTCGATCCCATTTGGCCAGACACACTTTCCTGGGTCATGCCCGGCCTCGGAAGATCAACACGTCGCAGCCCGACCTAGGCACAACAGAGAGGTCAGCACGCCGGTCTAAACCTAAGCGCGCAGGGGTCTGGGCCCATCGCCCTGAGCACACCTGCACGTTGCATACGCGGCCGGAAGCAGAACTAGCCCCCTAATACAAGTGCAGGCTTACGTTCCAATCCGGCGCGCGCCGCTCAGTTGCTGACGTCTGAAGTGCTTCGGCTGATACCACGACGCCGGGATACCCATAACTACTCCCACGTAGATGGTTAGTGCGTATAGGCTCGTAGCCAACTCAGATCAAATACCAAGATCTCGTTAAGCGTGTTAAATATCCGCGAACGCCGAACAGGGCCAGGCCCACCTCTCTCCTAGGCGGTCTCAACCTGCCCTGTCGCTCCGCCACAAAGATCCACACAGAGGGCCGTCGGGACAAAGGTCCTTTCAGCCCCCAATCCGTGAATCACTCGCGGGTACTCTTCGAGCGGACCCGACTTTAGTCACCATCTGTAGTATGTATGTATGTATAGTATATACCCGTGATCACCTCCCGAGTGATCACGGCCCAATAGTATAGCAAGGCAGACTGACAAGAATGTAGGGCCAATGATGATTAACTAGCATCCTATACTAAGCATTTAGGATTGCAGGTAAGGTATCAACAGATGTAGCAACAATGTCAGGCTATGCATCAGAATGGGATTATCGAAAAGCAGTAACATGCTACACTACTCTAATGCAAGCAGTATAGAGGGGAATAGGCGATATCTGGTGATCAAGGGGGGGGGGGCTTGCCTGGTTGCTCTGGCAAGAGAGAGGGGTCGTCAACTCCGTAGTCGAACTTGGCAGCAGCAGGGTCGGTCTCGTAGTCTACCGGAGAGAAGAGGGGGAAGAAACAATGAATACCATGTAAACAGATGCATACCGATGCATGACAAGACAAGTAACGATGCTAGGCGTGCCCTAACGTGGTATGAGGTGGTACCGGTTAAGGGGGGAAACATCCGGGAAAATATCCCCGGTGTTTCGTGTTTTCAGGCAGAGGAGCCGGAGGGGGAAAGTTGCGAGTTCGATAGGTTAGGGGTGTGTAGCGGACGAACGGACGACGTATCCGGATTCGTCTCGTCGTTCTGAGCAACTTTCATGTAGAAAGTATTTTCATCCGAGTTACGGATTAAAAGATATGATTTTCTAAAGATTTAAATCATTTTCTGATTTTAATTATTTATTTAATTCCAACATTATCCAAAACAGTGTGTGATGACGTAGGCATGACATCAGCGTGATGTCAGCAGGTCAACTGGTCGGTTGACCAGTCAAACCAGACAGGTGGGTCCAGTGGGACCCACATGTCATTGTCAGGGACATTAACAGAATTCTAAAACTAACTAAATTGGGTTAATTAGTGGGTGGGGCCCGGTAGTCAGTGAGAGATTAGTGTTTAATTAACTAATTTAATTAATTAGCAATTTATCTATTTATTTTTATTCGTTTAAGACATGGGGCCCGCATGTCAGTGGCAGTAGCTGCCATGTCAGCAGTTGACTGGGTCAACCCAGTAAACTAGGACCAGCAGGGCCCACTGGCAGTGGCTCTGGGGTGGCCCCAGGCCAGCCACGTCAGCGGCCGGCGCCGGAGTGACTCCGGCGACCAAAACAGTGGCGGTGCCTCGCCGGAGTTGGCCGGAATCGTGCTACGGAGCACCAAAGCGAGCGCGGCCGGGCGCGTTAGAACGGCGAGACGACGACGCGTCGGTTGGTGGTGGTTGCGCGGGCAGTGGTGGCCGGAAACGAGCGTGGCGAGCTCACCGGCGGTGAGGTGGTTCGGGCGTGAGACGACCACGGCGACTCAGCGCGCTTCGGGGCTAACGGGAAGGCCAGGGGGGAGCTGCGCGACGCGCTGAGCACAAGGGGCTCGGCCCCGTGACCATTTGGTCACCGGAAGGGCGCCGGCGACGAGATCCGCGACGGGGCGCTCGGGTGCTTCGGCGGCAGCTAGCTAGGGCGCAGTGAGGCGAAGAAGGAGAGGGGAGAGGACGGAGTGGAGCTCACCGAGCGGTCAAGAAAGACCCGTGGTGGCTTAGGAGCAGCAGAGCTCGCCGGGGAGGAAGGGGATCGCCGGCGGCCGTCGAGGAAGCAGATGACTCGATCCGTGGCCTGCGGTGCTCCTCGAGCTCGATGGCGAGGCGTAGCCGAGGTAGAGGTCGTCGGCGCGTCTCGTGGACGTGCTAGCAAGGCGCGGGGTGGCCGGTGGCCGCGGCTATGGTGCAGCCATGGCGACGGCGGCGCTCGGTTACGGAGGGGAACGAAGGGGAGCGCGGTGGATCTGAGGGGGAAGGCGCAAGGACCAAGGGGAGAGTGGGGCGAGTGGGAGGAGAGACCGAGGGGGCGCGGCGTCGGCGTCCTTATCCCCTCGTCTCGTCGCCGGCGAGGGGGGTTCGGCTGGGACGTGCCCTGTTCTGACCCGGGTCGGGGGAACAGGGGAAGGGGACGCGGTGCGGGAGTTGGGCCGGCTGGGCCGGCCAGGCTGGCTGCGGGCCAGGGGGGTTGGGCGGTGGCCGTGCGGGTGGGTTGGGCTGCCTGGTCCAGGGGGCTTCCCCCCCCTTTGTTTTTTTTTGTAATCTCTTTCTTTTATTTATTTTTGGATTTTGTTTTTATTTCTTTTTCTTTTCTGTTTTAATTTTACATTTTAAATACACTAGTTTTATAAAATACATTAGTTGCACCTAAATTAGTGTTAACCAATATGCCACCACCACAATCAACTTGGCACCTAAAATAAATTAGTTTGTAATTGTTTATTATTTAAAAGCATTTAAATAATTGTTCTCGCTGCGTTTTATACATTTTATAGTATTTAAACAATTTTTTTAAAGTGTGGTCTCTTCACCAAAATTACCTTTGCTTTATTTGGCATAACTCAAACATTTTAGTTTTAAAGTTTGGAAACTTTTACCGTTTGATTTGATTTTGAATTTGAATTTGAATCAGTTCTGAACTAACGCAAGATTATCGACAATAATCGAGGTGACGTGGCATAATTACCCGAGAGTTACTGTAGCTTGATTACCCGGGCGTCACACAAGATCGTCATCATCTAGCTCAAGTGGACCATGTGCAAGGCAAAGGTTTTACCTTGATAGGTTTTCTATTTTACCGGTCTCATGGTGGTAGTTGGGAGACCGGGTTATAGGATCGTTTGCCATACTATCAAGGGGGGGCTCTCAAGTTGGTAGCTTGATCTTATCATTAGTAGAGAGATCAAACCATTGCATCCTTGCATCTTGTTTCTTGGTTCTTGTTTGGTTCTCTTTGTGAGTCTTAGAGCTTATGGTCATCTTGATGACAAGCTTGAGTTCATCGAAAACGGAGTTCGCATGCGTCTTCTATGATGTTTTCGGTGTTGGAGGTTTTACCGGTCTTATCCGAGGAAGGGTTCTCACCATTTTCTTATGGGCCTTTTCTAATTTGCTTCTTATTGATATTTCTTTCAAGATTGTGTTATCCCTTGTCGCTAGCTTTCCAACAAACTTGGTTTCATCGAATTCGGAGTCCGTTTGCAAAAGTTGTGGCAGTTTTGGTGTTCTGAAAAGGCTGCAGCGGTACTACCGCGAATTGGAGCGGATGTAATTTTTTACTACCGCTCCAGAGCGGTACTACCGTGGCTCCTACAGCGGTAGTACCACTCCGGACCAAAAAACTCGTCCCAAGTCCTGCGGAGGTAGGTACGGAAGTATTTTCTTGTACCGCAAGCAGTAGTATCCCTAGCGGTAGTACCGTGAGGACGAGCGGTAGTACCGCTCTGTGCGGGTTGTGAGCATAACGGTTGGATTTTCCCCCACCTATAAAAAGGGGTCTTCTTCCCCATTGAACCTTATCCTTTGAGCTCGTGTTCTTCCCCCATTGTTGACCTTCTTCGAGCTTGCTAACTCTCAATCCCTCCATGGATTCTTGCTAGTTTTTGAGGGAAAAGAGAGAGGAGATCTAGATCCACATTTCCACCAATCACTTTCTCCTTTTTGTGAGGGGAACCCTTTGGATCTAGATCTTGGAGTTCTTCGTGTTCTTCTTTCGTTCTTCCTCTCATTTTCCTCCCTAGCATTAGTTGCTTTGGTGGGATTTGGGAGAGAAGGACTTGGGCACTCCGTGTGCGCTTGCCATTGCATTTGGTGCATCGGTTTGAGTTCTCCACGGTGATACGTGGAAGTGAAGTTTGAGAAGCTCATTACTCTTGGGTGCTTGGTGCCCTTGAGCTTGTTCCTCTTGGCTGCTTGGGCGCCCTAGACGGTTGGTGGTGTTCGGAGCTCAATCATTGTGGTGTAAAGCTCCGGGCAAGCGTCGGGGTATCCAATTAGGTTGTGGAGATCGCCTCGAGCATTTTGACGGGTTCCGGTGACCGCCCCCAAGGGTTGCCAAAGTGTACGGGTTAGGTGACCGCCCCCAAGGGTTGCCATTTGTACGGGTTCGGTGACCGCCCTCAAGGGTCCCTTAGTGGAATCATGACATCTTGCATTGTGCGAGGGCGTGAGGAGATTACGGTGGCCCTAGTGGCTTCTTGGGGAGCATTGTGCCTCCACACCGCTCCAAACGGAGATTAGCATCCGCAAGGGTGTGAACTTCGGGATACATCGTTGTCTCTGCGTGCCTCGGTTATCTATTACCCGAGCCCTTTACTTATGCAGTTTACTTTGTGATAGCCATATTGTTCTTTGTCATATATCTTGCTATCACATAGTTTCTTATCTTGCTTATCACAAGTTGTTGGTGCACATAGGTGAGCCTAGTTGTTTTAGGTTTTGTGCTTGACAAATTAACCGTTAGGTTTATTCCGCATTTGTTCAAGCCTAAACCGTAATTATTTTAAAGCGCCTATTCACCCCCCCTCTAGGCGACATACTCGATCTTTCAATTGGTATCAGAGCCTCGTCTCTCTTTGTTGGGCTTAACCGCCTAGAGAGTAAAGATGTCGACTAGGGGATTAGGATTCTCTGACACTCTTAGTTTCAATGGCACAATTTTTTATGTTTGGGTAATTCGCATGCTTAATCTATTTAGGGTCATGGACCCAAATTTAGAGTGAATTGTAGATATGGGTTTTTCTCCTCCAAAGGATCCCCAAAGATTATCTTTAGAGGATGAGAAAAACTCTTATCTCAATGCTCAAGCTTCTAATGTGCTTTTCGATGCTTTAAGCAATGTAGTTATATTTCAACTCATGCCGTTCCGGGATGCTCATGAGTTGTGGACAAAGCTTCAAGATAAATATGGTGTGTCCAAGATTTGTGGGGATGATTGTTCTCCCTCCACCTCCGGTCGTATAGTCTCTTCAACTTCTTCTACTTCACCTACATGTGGTTTGCCACAAGGTAATGATATGGTGAGTAGTGTTGGTCATTGCAATGATGATAGTATGCTTATTGTGGATGATCCTTCATCACTATATTATTGCAATGCTCCTTATTTGGACTTTAACACTTCGAGCACTCCAAATGTTTCACGTGATTGTGTTGATAGTCCTTGCATACCCTGTAGAAATTGCGTGACTAGATCTCATGATGATATGCTTGCTATGTCTTGTTGCCATGATAAAAATGCATCTATTTCCTCGAATTGTTGTGCTAACAATGTAGAGGAAAGCCAACACTCCATGGAACAAGATGTGGTGTTTTATTTTGCTTCAAGGGATCCTACATCATCATCTATTGCATTTTTCCTTATGGCCAAGGCCTCAAAGGTATCTCCCAATTTGAATCCCAATATATCTTATGATGATATTGATAATGGCAAGAATGATGATGATGTTGATTATGATGAAGAGAATGATAATGTTGCCTCCTTAAAAATTAAGGGGGAAATGGTTTTTAAAGCTCTTCATAAAAATAAAATTGCTCGTTCCAACTTCATGGAAATTATGTCCATTGCCATTGAGGGCAAGAAATATATTGAGGAGTTGGAATCTCATCTCGAGGAGCATGAGGTCACCATTGAGAAAATGGAAGCTCATGGGCATGATTACGCAAATGAGATCGCGGAGCTATCTCAAGCTCTTGAACATGAACAAACCACCTCCGAATCTCTTGAGGAGACTTTTGCTCTAGAATTATCTAGAGTGAGGGAATCTCATGATAGAGCTCTTGAGGTGGTCGATGATTTCAAAACTAAAATTGCTAAGCTCGAAGTTTCTCATGCTAGACTCCTTGAGGATTTTGAGCACCTCGAAAATGGCTCAAGGGTCATCAAGGGTGAGCTCATAAAACTCACCGAGTCTCATGCCCAACTTGAATCTTCTTATTTAAAAGAGCTTGCCAAGTTGTCCTCTCCTATTGTTGTAAATGATGATGCTTGTGCTACTAACTCTATTACTTGTGAAGCATCCATTTTGAAGGAGAATGTTGAGCTACGGGCTCAACTTGAGGTGCTATCTTGCAATTATGGGAAATTGGAAGAAAGTCATGAAAAGCTCTCAAGCTCACATGATGATCTTCTAGTATCCCATAGTGTGCTAAATATAGCTCATGAGGCCATGATTGCCAAGGTAACATCTAGTGAGCCTCATGTGGATACTAGCACTACTTCTAGTCAAAATAGTATATTGCCATGTGCTAGTCCTTATAATTCATCTACTCACAATGTTGGTACATCTTGTGATGAATTGCTTTCCTTGCCTTGTTGCTCTAACGATGAAGCTTATACTTCCTCTAGTACTTGTGTTGAGACTAACCATGTAGAGGAAATCAAAGAGCTCAAGGCCCAAGTCACTTCTTTGAAGAAAGACTTGGAAAAGAGTCATCAAGGGAAATCCACACTCAACAATACTTGAGTGTGCAAAAATCCCCCAATGACAAAGGTGGACTTGGATTCAACTCCAATAAGAAGAAGAGAACAAAAAGAAGGGCCAAGAACAAGTCAAGAATTCGGTCAAGATTGTTTGCTTCAAGTGCAAAGTAGAAGGGCATCATGTTAGATCTTGCCCATTAAAGAAGAAGGCCATTAGTGTCAAGCAACAAGGGAAGAGGGCACAAGTTCAATCACATGCTCAACCTCAAGTTGAAGAAAGGCCTCTTCCCAAGAAGACTCAAGTTAATGCTTCTCAAGTTGAGAAATCAAGTGAGAAGAAAGTGAAGAGTAGACGTTGCTACCTATGCCGTGAGAAAGGTCACCTCGCTTCTTCATGCACTAGTGGTAACTTATCCAACCCAATTATTATTGATGATGTCTATTCTCTTGGGAAGGATAAGGTTGGAAATGTGTTTGCCAAGTTTGTTGGTACTCAAAGTGGTGTCAAGAAAAGAACCATTTGGGTAGCCAAGCCTATTGTGACTAACCTCTTAGGACCCAACTCGGTTGGGGACCACCAAGCTCAAACTTGATCAATAGGTGTTGGTTGGAGGGCATTGGAGACTTGGCTACATTACGAAGAATTAAGGGGACTTCATCATTCTTATTGTCTCAAGCCAAGTCAATTGGATTATCAAGTTTCTATCTTATATCCAATGTGCCTCCTTGCGGTAACTTGTACTTAAATTGTTTACTTTGAAAGTTACTTGCCCCCCCTTGCATGTTTTGGTTTTGTTCCTTGCATGTGTTTGTATATGTTGTGCTTCCAACTTGCTTATCTTGAGCAATCAAGTATGTGTGTGTTGGTTTGCACATCATGTACATGTGCGTTGTGCGTTGAGCCTTTTTGCTTCTTGTTTGTATCCTAGTTGGCTCATGTGAGAGATTAATGGAACATCCCATTTTGGTGGAGTGATGTGCTTTGTGCACCTCACAATCCAATAAATGTGTGTACATGAGGAATACCATCTAGTATTGATATTACAAGATTATCTAGTCGCTTGGTGGTATATCTCTCATGAGAAATTCAAATTCTAAATAGTCCATTAATTATCTCTTGTTTGTTCCTCTGATTGCCTCTTGTTAAGTTCTTATTGGTATCACATTATGGGGGAGTAATATGCTAAGTGCATATTACAAGCCTAGAAAATGTGTACATTTGAGATATTGTCACCTAGAATTGATATTGTAGATTATCTTGTTCCTAGGTGGCATGTTAGTTCTACAAGTTGCAATTTGCTTGTGTGTGGTGTGAAGATGATGTTGATATCCTTGCTATCTACCACCGGGAATTCTTTCCATCTACTTCTTGTCTTTTGACAATTGGTAGTCACTTATGTGTAGTAGAATTTATTGATCATCTTTACATTGGATTTTGATTTTATTTGCCTTTTCTCTTGCCAAGGTTTGTGTCAACTCCCGTTGTCTTCCATACCACTTGTGGATCCTGTTTATTTCTTGTTCTTGTCTAGGGTTTTCTAGATATAGTGAAAGTGGTGATCCCACCTTGTGCATTCTGTATTCAAATACAAATCCCCTATATAATGCACAAATCATGGGGGAGCTATCCTATTTTCTCTAGAACACTCTTCTTGTGATCCTTATCAAGTGTGTTTGGGTGGAAGGCAAGCCATTTCTTTTTGGTACTTTGTGCCATCATGAAACTTTGTTGAGAGCTTGGTTTGTTTGGAACCATCCTCTCTTTGGGAGTTTGACATCTTTAGTTTAGTATGTATCAATGGATATATCATTCCTTGATGTATCTTTAATGATATCTTCCAAGTGATGATTTCTCCATTTGGTATCCTTTTCACTTGGCATTTCTTTGTCTTCTGGTTTCGGGTTTTGAAAGTCTTGAGCATGCATGTTTACTTCATGTATTTCATTTGACATGCTTTCTTTCTTTGACTCAATATATAGGGGAAACTCCACCTGGTCTCAATTTGGATGAGATGTGCATGAAATTCATTTTCATATCTATATGGACATATTTATGTGGAGTTTGTCCTATGTATTGGTGTTTCTAACTATTTGGTCCCGATGAGTTTGGGTACCATTTAGTTTGTGTTGTTCTTCTAGGAACATTTGGAGATGCATTGGATGCTCGGCTCACTCACAAGGAAGGTGTTGTCACCATGTGCATATTGGAGTCAAGCTAGGATGATCAATGAACTATTATCTACCTTCAATTGGTATCTACTACATCCTTCCAATGATATCTCGGTAACAAGTATCTATTCATGCTTTCCCTTCTTGCATTCAACGTTGTGTAGGTTGTATCTTGGCATGATATTCATTTCATATCTTGTGATACTTGTTTCCTTTCTCAAAGCATCCCAACAATGATCTCATGTTGCTAGTTGTGATGTCTTTGATGGATGTGTGTTTGGACTTCATTTATATACAATAAGACCATATCTAGACAAGTGCTATGCTTTCAAGCAAATATCTTATTGGTATATTTATGACTTCCTTGTGGATATCTTGTTCCTTCGTGTTGTAACTATTTCGGGTGTACATCCTTCTTTGTAGATATATATATCATCATGATTTCGTCTACCTAGAACCTTATACACTTGAGAGAAACTACATCTCTAGTTGATATCCTTTCTTTCACGTCTCCCGTGTCTTTCTTATGTTATTTCTTTGGTGTCTCCGTGAAAGCTTTTGCCTTGAGTGCGTGTCCTCTATCATTGCATCTTGTTGCACTCTTGTGTGGTGAAGATTATTTTCCTCTTGCTTATCTTTACGAGGCTTTTGCCATCTTTATTGGTATCCCTCGTCTTGATGAGCATCTCAATCGTCTATCTTCACCACTGGTTGTCACAAGCATAGGTTCTCTTTTGCGTATTAGTAAGCTTGTGAACCCATTTGCTAGTTGTGTGTGGGAATGATAGGCCTTGCACCGTGTGCCTCATTCTTTCAAGACTATGTTGATGCTTAATGCTCAACCTAATTTTAGTCTTCTCAAGTGCTTCGCCATGACTCACACACATCATTTTGGTTGAGCCTATTCTTAAGTTGCCTCTTTTACATGTTGCTCAACCATGTGTTTGTTGCAAGTTCTAGGCTTAGTTTCCTTTATGCTTAGTTGCACTTGTTGTTTGTTTCTATTGATTTTGGGGGAGCTATGATCCTATTTTGTGCACTTTGTATCCAAATACGAAAATTATTATGTGTGCACAAATCATGGGGAGCTTCTCTAGCTTATTTAGAATACTCCTTTGCTCATATCATAATATCCTTCATTCATGTGGCTCATAGGATCTTTGGTCTAGTTGGTTCAATTGATATCCTTTGATTGCTTGCTTCAATTGGTATCTTTTGATTGCTCGATTTCTTGCTTCTCTCTTTGTTATGTCTTTGTGGTATATCATTCTTTTGCAATCTTTGGGCCTCAATATAGTTTGTCTTCCTCCAAGTATTTACCATTGGATATGTGTATTGCATTCCACTCTCTTTATGAGATATACACAATTTATGGAGGAACACTCTTTATATTGGCCTTCTAAGCTTTTCACCCATTTTGGCAATCGATGCCAATGGGGGAGGAGTTTCAGAGAGTTTTGTGGAGAAGTCTTCAGAGTTTTGTCCTTGCTTTAGTTTTGGTTCCTAAGCATTTGCATCCCATTCTCATGCATCATTGGTTGTTGCATTGCATGGTGATGCATAACTCCTTGTATAAACTCTCTTTAAAGTGATTGTCATCAATTACCAAAATGGGGGAGATTGAAAGAACATGCGGTGCCCCCATGTTTGGTTTTGGTAATTGATGACAATCTCTATGGACTAATGGTTGCCTTGAGTTATATTTGAAGGTTTTGTCCATAGGCTTTTCTTGAAGTCCATGTGTTGGTTTCAAGGAGTTTATGAGTTGACCAAGGTGCTATTAAGGAATTATCCAAAGATTGGTCATGTGAGTGTTGAGCTTATTGCAAGCATGTTTTGAAGAAGAAGACTGTGTGATCATTAATGTTTACCTTCAAGACATCATCCAAATGAAGAGAGTTGGAAAGATTCAAGGTAGATCAAGACTAAGTCAAGAGTGAATCAAGTTGATCAACTCACAAAGCGTAGAAGATGTACCGAGAGGGATCAAGTGATCCCATGGTATGGTAAGCATTGTCAATTATGCTCTGTGTACTAACCCATGGTCTTCGTGAGAGTTCTTTGTGGGGTTAGGATGCGGTGTGCAAGTTTAAGTGATGCATCACGAAGAGATCAAGTGCTTGAAGCTTGCCACCCATTGTGGTGACAATGGACTTGTGAAGATGAGCCGAAGAGTGGCTCGCCCATAGTGGACTATGGGGGAGCAATCATCTAGTCTTTATCGAGCCATCGCAATCAAGAAAGGTGGTCCAACTTGAGGGAGTCAAGATCGTCATCATCTAGCTCAAGTGGACCATGTGCAAGGCAAAGGTTTTACCTTGATAGGTTTTCTATTTTACCGTTCTCATGGTGGTAGTTGGGAGACCGGGTTATAGGATCGTTTGCCATACTATCAAGGGGGGCTCTCAAGTTGGTAGAGAGATCAAACCATTGCATCCTTGCATCTTGTTTCTTGGTTCTTGTTTGGTTCTCTTTGTGAGTCTTAGAGCTTATGGTCATCTTGATGACAAGCTTGAGTTCATCGAAAACGGAGTTCGCATGCGTCTTCTATGATGTTTTCGGTGTTGGAGGTTTTACCGGTCTTATCCGAGGAAGGGTTCTCACCATTTTCTTATGGGCCTTTTCTAATTTGCTTCTTATTGATATTTCTTTCAAGATTGTGTTATCCCTTGTCGCTAGCTTTCCAACAAACTTGGTTTCATCGAATTCGGAGTCCGTTTGCAAAAGTTGTGGCAGTTTTGGTGTTCTGAAAAGGCTGCAGCGGTACTACCGCGAATTGGAGCGGATGTAATTTTTTACTACCGCTCCAGAGCGGTACTACCGTGGCTCCTACAGCGGTAGTACCACTCCGGACCAAAAAACTCGTCCCAAGTCCTGCGGAGGTAGGTACGGAAGTATTTTCTTGTACCGCAAGCAGTAGTATCCCTAGCGGTAGTACCGTGAGGACAAGCAGTAGTACCGCTCTGTGCGGGTTGTGAGCATAACGGTTGGATTTTCCCCCACCTATAAAAGGGGGTCTTCTTCCCCATTGAACCTTATCCTTTGAGCTCGTGTTCTTCCCCCATTGTTGACCTTCTTCGAGCTTGCTAACTCTCAATCCCTCCATGGATTCTTGCTAGTTTTTGAGGGAAAAGAGAGAGGAGATCTAGATCCACATTTCCACCAATCACTTTCTCCTTTTTGTGAGGGGAACCCTTTGGATCTAGATCTTGGAGTTCTTCGTGTTCTTCTTTCGTTCTTCCTCTCATTTTCCTCCCTAGCATTAGTTGCTTTGGTGGGATTTGGGAGAGAAGGACTTGGGCACTCCGTGTGCGCTTGCCATTGCATTTGGTGCATCGGTTTGAGTTCTCCACGGTGATACGTGGAAGTGAAGTTTGAGAAGCTCATTACTCTTGGGTGCTTGGTGCCCTTGAGCTTGTTCCTCTTGGCTGCTTGGGTGCCCTAGACGGTTGGTGGTGTTCGGAGCTCAATCATTGTGGTGTAAAGCTCCGGGCAAGCGTCGGGGTATCCAATTAGGTTGTGGAGATCGCCCCGAGCATTTTGACGGGTTCCGGTGACTGCCCCCAAGGGTTGCCAAAGTGTACGGGTTAGGTGACCGCCCCCAAGGGTTGCCATTTGTACGAGTTCGGTGACCGCCCTCAAGGGTCCCTTAGTGGAATCATGACATCTTGCATTGTGCGAGGGCGTGAGGAGATTACGGTGGCCCTAGTGACTTCTTGGGGAGCATTGTGCCTCCACACCGCTCCAAACGGAGATTAGCATCCGCAAGGGTGTGAACTTCGGGATACATTGTCGTCTCCGTGTGCCTCGGTTATTTATTACCCGAGCCCTTTACTTATGCAGTTTACTTTGTGATAGCCATATTGTTCTTTGTCATATATCTTGCTATCACATAGTTGCTTATCTTGCTTAGCATAAGTTGTTGGTGCACATAGGTGAGCCTAGTTGTTTTAGGTTTTGTGCTTGACAAATTAACCGTTAGGTTTATTCCGCATTTGTTCAAGCCTAAACCGTAATTATTTTAAAGCGCCTATTCACCCCCCTCTAGGTGACATCCTCGATCTTTCACCCTCTCCATTTTTTTGGCATTTCCTAGCCCTTTCCCTACCTCCCAGCCGCAGCCACCCCTTCCTCCTCGGAATCAGAGCCTCCCACTGTTGGGAAATGTAGTAATTTCAAAAATTTCCTATGCACACGCAAGATCATGATGATGCATAGCAACGAGAGGGGAGATTGTTGTCCACGTACCCTCGTATACCGAAAGCGGAAGCGTTAGCACAACGCGGTTGATGTAGTCGTACGTATTCATGATCCGACCGATCCAAGTACCGAACGTACGACACCTCCGAGTTCAGCACACGTTCAACTCGATGACGTCCCACGAGCTCCGATCCAGCAGAGCTTTGCGAGAGAGTTCCGTCAGCACGACGGCGTGATGACAATGTTGATGATGCTACCGACGCAGGGCTTCGCCTAAGCACCGCTATGATATTACCGAGGTGGAATATGGTGGAGGGAGGCACCGCACATGGCTGGGAGAGATCAATAGATCAACTTGTGTCTCCATGGGGTGCCCCTTGCCTCAGTATATAAAGGAGGAGAGGAGGGGAGGGGCCGGCCCTCTCTATGGCGCGCCCTGGGGAGTCCTACTCCCACCGGGAGTAGGATTCCTCTCCCTTCCATGTAGTAGGAGTAGGAGTCAAGGAAAGGGAAGAGAGGAGAGAAGGAAGGAGGGGGCGTAGCACCTCCCCCTAGTCCAATTCGGACTAGGCCTTGGGGGCGCACAGCCTTCCCTCTCTCTTTCCCCTAAAGCCCAATAAGGCCCATATACTCCCCGGCGAATTCCCGTAACTCTCCGGTACTCCGATAAATACCCGAATCACTCGGAACCTTTCCGATGTCCGAATATAGTCGTCCAATATATCGATCTTTACGTCTCGACCATTTCGAGACTCCTCGTCATGTCCCCGATCTCATCTGGGACTCCGAACTATCTTCGGTACATCAAAACACATAACTCATAATATAAATCCTCACCGAAGGTTAAGCGTGCGGACCCTATGAGTTCGAGAACTATGTAGACATGACCAAGACACATCTCCGGTCAATAACCAATAGCGGAACCTGGATGCTCATATTGGCTCCCACATATTCTACGAAGATCTTTATCGGTCAAACCGCATAACAACATACGTTGTTCCCTTTGTCATCGGTATGTTACTTGCCCGAGATTCGATCGTCGGTATCTCAATACCTAGTTCAATCTCGTTACCGGCAAGTCTCTTTACTCGTTCTGTAATGCATCATCCCGCAACTAACTCATTAGTCACATTGCTTGCAAGGCTTATAGTGATGTGCATTACCGAGAGGGCCAAGAGATACCTCTCCGACAATCGGAGTGACAAATACGCCAACTCAACAAGTACCTTTGGAGACACCTGTAGAGCACCTTTATAATCACCCAATTATGCTGTGACGTTTGGTAGCACAGTTGTGACGTTTGGTAGCACACAAAGTGTTCCTCCGGTAAATGGGAGTTGCATAATCTCATAGTCATAGGAACATGTATAAGTCATGAAGAAAACAATAGCAAAATACTAAATGATCAAGTCCTACTACTAAGCTAACGGAATGGGTCAAGTCAATCACATCATTCTCTAACGATGTGATCCTGTTAATCAAATGACAACTCATGTCTATGGCTAGGAAACTTAACCATCTTTGATTCAACGAGCTAGTCAAGTAGAGGCATACTAGTGACACTTTGTTTGTCTATGTATTCACACATGTACTAAGTTTCCGGTTAATACAATTCTAGCATGAATAATAGACATTTATCATGAAATAAGGAAATAAATAATAACTTTATTATTGCCTCTAGGGCATATTTCCTTCAGTCTCCCACTTGCAATAGAGTCAATAATCTAGTTCACATCACCATGTGATTTAACACTAATATACACATCTGCAGGTGATTAACACCCATAGTTCACATCATCATGTGACCAATGCCCAAAGGGTTTACTAGAGTCAATAATCTAGTTCACATCGATATGTGATTAACACCCAAAGAGTACTAAGGTGTGATCATGTTTTGCTCGTGAGAGAAGTTTAGTTAATGGATCTGTCACATTCAGAGCCATATGTATTTTGCAAATATTCTATGTCTACAAGCTCTGCACGGAGCTACTCTAGCTAATTGCTCCCACTTTCAATATGTATCCAGATTGAGACTTAGAGTCATCTGGATTGGTGTAAAAGCTTGCACCGATGTAACTCTTTACGATGAACTCTTTTATCACCTCCATAATCGAGAAACATTTCCTTAGTCCTTACTAAGGATATTCTTGACCGCTGTCCAGTGATCTACTCCTAGATCAAAATTGTACTCCTTTGCCAAATTCAGAGCAAGGTATACAATAGGTCTGGTACACAGCATAACATACTTTATAGAACCTATGACTATGGCATAGGGAATGACTTTCATTCTCTTTCTATTTTCTGCCGTGGTCGGGCTTTGAGTCTTAGTCAGCTTCACACCTTGCAACACAGACAAGAACTCCTTTTTGACTGTTCCATTTTGAACTACTTCAAAATCTTATCAAGGTATGTACTCATTGAAAAATCTTATCAAGCATCTTGATCTATCTCAATAGATCTTGATGCTCAATGCGTAAGTAGCTTCACCGAGGTCTTTCTTTGAAAAATCTCTTATTCAAGTATCTTTTTATGCTATCCAGAATTTCTATATCATTTCCAATCAACAATATGTCATCTACATATAGTTTTAGAAATGCTGCAGAGCTCCCACTCACTTTCTTGTAAATACAGGTCTTCTCCAAAAGTCTGTATAAAACCATATGCTTTGATCAACTCATCAAAGCGTATATTCCAACTCTGAGATGCTTGCACCAGTCCGTAGATGGATTGCTGGAGCTTGCACATTTTGTTAGCACCTTTAGGATTGATAAAACCTCCTGGTTGCATCATATACAACTCTTCTTTAATAAATCCATTAAGGAATGCAGTTTTGACATTCATTTGCCAGATTTCATAAAATGTGGCAATTGCTAACATTATTCGGACAGACTTAAGCATCGATACGAGTGAGAAAATCTCATCATATTCAACATCTTGAACTTGTTGAAAAACTTTTGTGACAAGTCGAGCTTTGTAAATAGTAACACTACTATCAGAGTCTATCTTCCTCTTGAAGATCCATTTATTTTCTATGGCTTGCCGATCATCAGGCAAGTCCACCAAAGTCCACACTTTGTTCTAATACATGGATCCCATCTCAGATTTCATGGCCTTCAAGCCATTTCGTGGAATCTGGGCTCATCATCGCTTCCTCATAGTTCGTAGGTTCATCATGGTCTAGTAACATGACTTCCAGAACAGGATTACCGTACCACCCTGGAGCGGACTGTACTTTGTAAGACCTACGAGGTTCTGTAGTAACTTAATCTGAAGTTTCATGATCATCACCATTAGCTTCCTCACTAATTGGTGTAGGAATCACTGGAACTGATTTCTGTGATGAACTACTTTCCAATTCGGGAGAAGGTACAATTACCTTATCAAGCTCTACTTTCCTCCCACTCACTTCTTTCGAGAGAAACTCCTTCTCTAGAAAGGATCCATCTTAGCAACGAATATTTTGCCTTCGGATCTGTGATAGAAGGTGTACCCAACAGTTTCCTTTGGGTATTCTATGAAGACGCACTCCTTCGATTTGGGTTCGAGCTTATCAGGTTGAAACTTTTTCACATAAGAATCGCAGCCCCAAACTTTAAGAAATGACAACTTTGGTTTCTTGCCAAACCACAGTTCATAAGGCGTCATCTCAACGGATTTTGATGGTCCCTATTTAAAGTGAATGCAGCTATCTCTAATGCATAACCCCAAAACAATAGTGGCAAATCAGTAAGATACATCATAGATCGCACCATATCCAATAAAGTGCGGTTACGATTTTCGGACACACCATTATGCTGTGGTGTTACATGTGGCGTGAGCTGTGAAACTATTCCACATTGTTTTTAAATGAAGGCCAAACTCGTAACTCAAATATTCTCTTCTACGATCACATTGTAGAAACTTTATTTTCTTGTTACGATGATTCTCCACTTCACTCTGAAATTCTTTGAACTTTTCAAATATTTCAGACTTGTGCTTCATTAAGTAGATATACTTATATCTGCTCAAATCATCTGTGAACGTCAGAAAATAACGATACCCGCCACGAGCATCAACACTCATTGGACCGCATACATCGGTATGTATTATTTCCAACAAGTCAATAGCTCGTTCCATTGTTCTGGAGAATGGAGTTTTAGTCATCTTGCCCAAAAGGCACGGTTCGCAAGCATCAAATGATTCATAACCAAGTGATTCCAAAAGTCCATCTTTATGGAGTTTCTTCATGCGCTTTACACCGATATGACCCAAATGGTAGTGCCACAAATAAGTTGCACTATCATTATCAACTTCGCATCTTTTAGCATCAATATTATGAATTTGTGTATCAGTATGATCGAGATCGAACAAACTATTTTCATTGGGTGTATGACCATTGAAGGTTTTATTCATCTAAACAGAACAACGATTATTCTCTGACTTTAAATGAATAACCGTATTGCAATAAACATGATCAAATCATATTCATGCTCAACGCAAACGCCAAATAATGTTTATTTAGGTTTAACACTAATCCCGAAAGTATAGAGAGTGTGCGATGATGATCATATCAATCTTGGAACCACTTCCAACACACATCGTCACTTCACCCTCAACTAATCTCTGTTTATTCTGTAACTCCTGTTTCGAGATACTAATTTTTAGCAACCGAACAAGTATCAAATACCCAGGGGGTACTATAAACACTAGTAAGGTACACATCAATAACCTGTATATCAAATATACCCTTGTTCACTTTGCCATCCTTCTTATCCCCAAAATATTCAGGGCATTTCCGCTTCCAGTGACCATTTCCTTTGCAGTAGAAGCACTCAGTTTCAGGCTTTGGTCCAGCTTTGGGCTTCTTCGTGGGAGTGACAACTTGCTTGCCATTCTACATGAAGTTCCCTTTCTTCCCCTTTGCTCTTTTCTTGAAACTAGTGGTCTTGTTAATCATCAACAATTGATGCTCTTTCTTGATTTCTACCTTCATCAGTTTCATCATCATGAAAATCTCAGGAAACGTTTCATCATCCCTTGCATACTATAGTTCATCCCGAAGTTCCAGTAACTTGGTGATGGTGACTAGAGAACTCTGTCAATCACTATCTTATCTGGAAGATTAACTCCTACTTGATTCAAGCGATTGTAGTACCCAGACAATCTGAGCATGTGCTCACTAATTGAGCAATTTTCCTCCATCTTTTTAGCTATAGAACTTGTTGGAGACTTCATATCTCTCAACTCGGGTATTTGCTTGAAATATTAACTTCAACTCCTGGAACATCTCATATGGTCCATGACGTTCAAAACGTCTTTGAAGTCCCGATTCTAAGCCGTTAAGCATGGTGCAATAAACTATCAAGTAGTCATCATATTGAGCTAGCCAAACGTTCATAACATTTGCATCTGCTCTTGTAATAGGTCTTTCACCTAGCGGTGCATCAAGGACATAATTCTTCTATGCAGCAATGAGGATAAACCTCAGATCACGGACCCAGTCCGCATTATTGCTACTATCATCTTTCAACTTAGTTTTCTCTAGGAACACATATAAAACATAGGGAAGCAACAACGCGACCTATTGATCTACAACATTATTTGCAAAATACTATCAGGACTAAGTTCATGATAAATTAAAGTTCAATTAATCATATTACTTAAGAACTCCCACTTAGATAGACATCCCTCTAATCATCTAAGTGATCACGTGATCCAAATCAACTAAACCATGTCCGATCATCACGTGAGATGGAGTAGTTTTCAATGGTGAACATCACTATGTTGATCATATCTACTATATGATTCACGCTTGACCTTTCGGTCTCCAGTGTTCCAAGGCCATATCTGCATATGCTAGGCTCGTCAAGTTTAACCCGAGTATTCTGCGTGTGCAAAACTATCTTACACCCTTGTATTTGAACGTAGAGCTTATCACACCCGATCATCACGTGGTGTCTCGGCACGAAGAACTTTCGCAATGGTGCATACTCAGGGAGAACACTTATACCTTGAAATTTAGCGAGAGATCATCTTATAATGCTACCGTCAATCAAAGCAGAATAAGATGCATAAAAGATAAGCATCACATGCAATCAACATATGTGACATGATATGGCCATCATCATCTTGTGCCTTTGATCTCCATCTCCAAAGCATCGTCATGATCTCCATCATCACCGGCATGACACCATGATCTCCATCATCTTGATCTTTATCAATGTGTCGTCACATGGTCGTCTCGCCAACTATTTCTCTTGCAACTATTGCTATCGCATAGCGATAAAGTAAAGCAATTATTTGGCGCTTGCTTCTTATGCAATAAAGAGACAACCATAAAGCTTCTGCCAGTTGCCAATAACTTCAAGAAAACATGATCATCTCATACAACAACTTATATCTCATCACGTCTTGACCATATCACATCACAACATGCCCTACAAAAACAAGTTAGACGTCCTCTACTTTGTTGTTGCAAGTTTTACGTGGCTGCTACGGGCTGAGCAATAACCATTCTTACCTACGCATCAAAACCACAATGATACTTTGTCAAGTTAGTGATGTTTTAACCTTCACAAGGACTGGGCGTAGCCACACTTGATTCAACTAAAGTTGGAGAAACTGACACCCGCCAGCCACCTATGTGCAAAGCACGTCGGTAGAACCAGTCTCCCGTAAGCGTACGCGTAATGTCGGTCCAGGCCGCTTCATCCAACCATACCGCCGAACCAAAGTATGACATGCTGGTAAGCAGTAAGACTTGTATTGCCCACAACTCACTTGTGTTCTAATCATGCATATAACATCTACGCATAAACCTGGCTCTGATGCCACAGTTGGGAATCATAGTAATTTCAAAAATTTCCTACGCACACGCAGGATCATGGTGATGCATAGCAACGAGAGGGGAGATTGTTGTCCACGTACCCTCGTAGACCAAAAGCGGAAGCATTAGCACAACGCGGTTGACGTAGTCGTACGTCTTCATGATCCGACCGATCCAAGTACCGAACGCACGACACCTCCGAGTTTAGCACACGTTCAGCTTGATGACGTCCCACGAACTCCGATCCAGCAGAGCTTTGCGGGAGAGTTCCGTCAGCACGATGGCGTGATGACGGTGTTGATGATGCTACCGACGTAGGTCTTCGCCTAAGCACCGCTACGATATTATCGAGGTGGAATATGGTGGAGGAGGGCACCATACACGGCTGGGAGAGATCAACAGATCAACTTGTGTCTACATGGGGTGCCCCTTGCCTCAGTATATAAAGGAGGAGAGGAGGGGAGGGGCCGGCCCTCTCTATGGCGCGCCCTGGGGAGTCCTACTCCCACCGGGAGTAGGATTCCCCCCTTCCATGTAGTAGGAGTAGGAGTCAAGGAAAGGGAAGAGAGGAGAGAAGGAAGGAGGGGCGCAGCCCCTCCCCCTAGTCCAATTCGGACTAGGCCTTGGGGGCGCGCGCAACCTTCCCTCTCTCTTTCCCCTAAAGCCCAATAAGGCCCATATACTCCTCGGCGAATTCCCGTAACTCTCCGGTACTCCGATAAATACCCGAATCACTCGAAACCTTTTCGATGTACTAATATAGTCGTCCAATATATCGATCTTCACGTCTCGACCATTTCAAGACTCCTCATCATGTCCCCGATCTCATCCGGGACTCCGAACTATCTTCGGTACATCAAAACACATAACTCATAATATAAATCGTCACCGAACGTTAAGCGTGTGGACCCTACGGGTTCGAGAACTATGTAGACGTGACCGAGATACATCTCCGGTCAATAACCAATAGCGAAACCTGGATGCTCATATTGGCTCCCACATATTCTACGAAGATCTTTATCGGTCAAACTGCATAACAACATACGTTGTTCCCTTTGTCATCGGTATGTTACTTGCCCGAGATTCGATCGTCAGTATCTCAATACCTAGTTCAATCTCGTTACCGGCAAGTCTCTTTACTCATTCTGTAATGCATCATCCTGCAACTAACTCATTAGTCACATTGCTTGCAAGGCTTATAGTGATGTGCATTACCGAGAGGTCCCAGAGATACCTCTCCGACAATCGGAGTGACAAATCCTAATCTTGAAATACGCCAACTCAACAAGTACCTTCGGAGACACCTATAGAGCAGCTTTATAATCACCCAGTTACGTTGTGACGTTTGGTAGCACACAAAGTGTTCCTCCGGTAAACGGGAGTTGCATAATCTCATAGTCATAGGAACATGTATAAGTCATGAAGAAAGCAATAGCAACATACTAAACGATCAAGTGCTAAGCTAACAGAATGGGTCAAGTCAATCACATCATTCTCTAATGATGTGATCCTGTTAATCAAATGACAACTCATGTCTATGGCTAGGAAACTTAACCATCTTTGATTCAACGAGCTAGTCAAGTAGAGGCATACTAGTGACACTTTGTTTGTCTATGTATTCACACATGTACTAAGTTTCCGGTTAATACAATTCTAGCATGAATAATAAACATTTATCATGAAATAAGGAAATAAATAATAACTTTATTATTGCCTCTAGGGCATATTTCCTTCACCCACCTCCAAATCCGCGCCCAACCACCTCATACCCGCCACTTGGCAAGCTGCCACTGGCCAGCGCCGCCCCCGTCACCGCTCTCCTCCAACCGAGCGCTGCCACGTCGTGCTCCAGCAGCCAGCCACCGCACCGCGGCCCGCCAGGCCCGCGCATGGCCCGCCCGGGCCCGAAGCAGACCCGCGCCCCACCCCTGCCCCGAGCTCCCGATCTGGATCGGGGAGCTTCGACCGCGCCTCGCCGACCCCGCCTCCGGCCGTCGTCCTCGTCGCCTCCCCACCATCTCGCCGCCGGCGACCTCCGCCAGACCCAGGTCGCCGCCTCCCGTCGCCTCCTTCTCCTCCTCATCTCTCCCTCTCGCTGCCTCACTCTCCCTCTCTCTCCCCTTGCAGGACCCCACCGCCGCGCTCCAAGCTCCGCCGCCGGTGGCCCCCGACCCATTCCGACGCCGGGAACGAGTCCCCGGCCTCGCCCTCCTCCGGATCCGCCAGATCCTGGCCTCCCCACCGTCCAGGAGCATCTCGCCGGAGCCCCGAGGGCGCCGCCGCTGCCCCTGCCTCGTCCTGCTCGGGGTCAAGGAGGATGAGCCCTCGCCCGTGTGGGCCACCGTGGGGGGCCGACCCCAGCTCAGCGCCCACAGGCCCCGAAGCCCAGCAAGCCAGCCGGCCTGCCTCATCCGCAGGCCTGCTTCCCCTCCGTCGTGGGTCGAGCCCAGGGTGAGCAGCCCACTAAATCCCGCCCTATGCGTGTTTTAGTTACCGTGCGCCCATTCATTTTTTTCTTCAGAATTGACCAAGTCCCTGAAAATATCATCTCATGTGTGCATGTTTGAGTGATGATAACTCTGTGCATATTGCTCCGTTTTGCGTGTATGGTATGTCGAAATGTTCATCTCTTGATGCTCTATATGCTGGTTGCATTTGCATTCATTTTACTGTTCATATTGATGCCTTAATCTTCGTTGCAAAACTGCTGCACGTTAACATCATGTATGCATCTTATGAGTGTTATAACTTTGTCTCTGTTGATGCTATGATGATGACCTTGATATGCAAATGTTCTACTCTTCATGCTCTACATGTTGGTGCTTTGCGTTCATGTTAGGGCGCATCTTGATATCTTAATCGCTGATGGAAAAGTGCATATTGCTGCTAACTGCTGAAAACTGTTATAACTTGCCTATTTGTCATTTTTATATCTTTTTGTGCGATTTTCTTTTGAGCATCATGTCTACATGTTTTAGGACCATAATTATGCCGTCTTTATTGTGGTGCAATCCATATATTTTGATATGCCATGTAGTGAGTGCATCAAGCTTGTGAAGTGGGCTACTTCTGTTAACTTTCTATCAAGTCTCTTTCTGTCATATCATGATGCTATCTTTGCTTGATGCTACCAATTAAACCATGCATAATGTGAACATGCTTAATTGACATGTTTTGATGTACATGTTATGATCTATCATGCCATGCCATTTGATGCCTCAGATATGTTCTGTAGCATATGTTTTCATTGCCATGAACATGCCTATATATTGTTCCACATTGTTGTTAACTTCATGAGGCTATGTTGTGAGCTTCATATTGATTAATATATGCCTATTCTTGAGATGCTCCAATTAGATGTTTTGAAGTATATTATGAGTTGTTTGCCCAGATGTCAAGTTTGTTAATTTCGAATGTCATATGCCTTTGTTCCATGCTTGCAAACATGCTATCATAATGTTGTTTGTTTTATACTTGCTGAAACTGTTTCAACATTCAATCTTGTCTTGTTGGTTCCTACTAATACATGAGCCATATGTATATGTTGCCATTATGTTATTTGCTCTTTGTTATGTGTACTTTGATGCCATGCCCTTGGTTGCTATATATAGGAGTACTTGCTATAGCTTGTCTCTTTCTTGCTCTCAAGTTGCCATCATATTAACTCTGCTCACGTATATGCTCTTGTGTTATAAAGTTGCTTTTTGCATTGATAATATTGGTTTAATCTTGATGCCTATGAACCCGAACCTTAATGATATTGGAAGTATGTTATCTGTACATGAAGTGTATGTCAAGTATGCGTTCATATGATTCATGCAGCATGTTGTTTTGATGGTTGCAAAGTGCCTACTTGCTGTTTTGGGCAGATTGTTGTTATATCTTGTTTGGAGTGTATGTGTTGCACCGTTGCTCCGTTTTGAGCATGCTCTATATGAAACTTGCCTGATTTTGAATGTAGTTTCATATTATTATGTTGCATCCATGTTTTGAGAGTGTTTGCTTGATGTTTGAATGTATTTTTGCATCAATGCCATGTTTGACTTGTTTTGCTCATATCTTCTAGGCCATAGCTCCGAATTAAATGAACTTTATATGTAACTTGACTAGGATTTTGTGTAGATCATCTTGGTGCATCTTAACTTGATGTTTAACAACTAGAACATAAGGTTTATTCAGATCTGGAGCAATTTCGAAATTTGCATATGAGGACTTACCAGAATTGTTATATGTTGTTTCCGGCCTCATTTAAACTTGCTTTGATGTGTTGTTCTTATGTGCATCATATATTGTCATGAGTAGCCTCATGTAGCCTTTTCATGAACATGCCTGGTTGAGCATCATGCCATGCTTATGTGTTGTGTGTTTACCTTGTTGTTTGCTTCTTTCCGGTTGTGCTTCTTCTCGATAGTTCCTGTTTCGTTGCGATCGTGAGGATTCGTTCGTCTACGCTTGGTTTGTCTTCTCCTTTGTCTTCTTCATGGACTCGTTCTTCTTCCTAGCGGGATTTCAGGCAAGATGACTATTACCCTGGATCTCACTACTATCATTGTTATGCTAGTTGCTTCATTCTAGCGCTATGTTGCGCTACCTATCACTTGTTTATCAAGCCTCCCAAATTGCCATGTCAGCCTCTAACCTTTTCACCCTTCCTAGCAAACCGTTGTTTGGCTATGTTACCGCTTTTGCTCAGCCCCTCTTATAGCATTGTTAGTTGGAGGTGAAGTTGAAGATTGCTCCATGTTGGAACAGGATTGTGTTGGGATATCCCAATATCTCTTATTTAATTAATGCATTTATATACTTGGTAAAGGGTGGAAGGCTCGGCCTTATGCCTGGTGTTTTGTTCCACTCTTGCCGCCTTAGTTTCCATCATACCGATGTTATGTTCCTTGATTTTGCGTTCCTTACGCGGTCGGGTTTATGGGAAACCCTTGACAATTCGCTTTGAATAAAACTCCTCCAGCAAGGCCCAACACTGGTTTTACCATTTGCCTAACATAACTAACATTTAAATAGGGGATTTTCTTCGGACCCCTATTTTCTTAATCAACACCCCGGACCAGTGCTCCTCCGAGTGTTGGTCCGAAACGAGCAAACTGCGGGGCCACCGCGGGGCAACTCGAGGTCTGGTTTTACTCGTAGGATGTCTCATCCGTTGTGCCCTGAGAACGAGATACGTGCGGCTCCTATAGGGATTTGTCGGCACACCGGGAGGTCTTGCTGGTCTTGTTTTACCATTATCGAAATGTCTTGTAACCGGGATTCCGAGTCTGACCGGGTCTTTCCAGGAGAAGGAATATCCTTCGTTGATCGTGAGAGCTTGTGATGGGCTAAGTTGGGACAGCCCTGTAGGGTATAAACTTTCGAGAGCTGTGCCCGCGGTTATGTGGCGGATGGGAATTTGTTAATATCCGGTTGTAGAGAAATTGACACTTGACTTAATTAAAACGCATCAACCGCGGGTGTAGCCGTGATGGTCTCTTCTCGGCGGAGTCCGGGAAGTGAACACGGTTTGGGTTATGTTTGGACGTAAGTAGTTCAGGATCACTTCTTGATCATTACTACTTTGTGACCGTTTGCGTAGCTTCTCATCTTATTCTTGTACTCATAAGTTAGCCACCATACATTGCTTAGTCACTTGCTGCAACCGCACCACCTATCCATTCCATACCCATTAAGCTTTGCTAGTCTTGATACCCATTGTAATGGGATTGCTGAGTCCTCATGGCTCACAGATTACTACAACAACATTTGCAGGTACAGGTAATGCGATGACCATGACGTGAGAGCGATGCTTGCTTGTCTTGAGTTCTTCTTCTGCTTCGTCGTTCAGGGGATAGGTTCCTGGTCGGCAGCCTGGGCTAGCAGGGTGGATGTCGTTTGAATTTTTATTTGTGTTTCATCCGTAGTCGGATGTTGATCTTATGTATGATGTTGTGGTATTCATGTGGCATTGTATGCCTCTTTGTATGTATCCCCAACTATTATGTAATGGTTCAATGTAATGATATCCACCTTGCAAAAGCGTCTCCAATATGCGCTTCTATCCTTGGTGGGACCTTCGAGTTCCTTTAGGATAGGGTCGTATATTGGGCGTGGCAAGTTGGTATCAGAGCCTCGACCGACCATAGGAGCCCCCTTGATTGTTCATAGCACTGCCGTTGTTGAGTCTAGAAGTAAACTGTTTTCGGAGTCTACTTATATCGGAGAGTAGGAATTCTTTTTACTCCTCAGCCCCTTCATCGCTCTGGTGAGGAATCTTGACGTAGGTGATTTGAATTACTACTCTTCCCCTTCAAATCTTTCTTTAGGATCACGCGGTTAGTTTTTTTCCGTTTGTCGGTTCCCAGCACTTTCCATCCGGTGCATTTTCTTGTCAAGATGATTCGATCCTCTGGGTCTTTTACAAGATCAATCCTCAACTGTTTTCTTTTTCCCATCCGCCCACCCTTTTCTCTTCTCGAAGGCGGAGTCCGTAATCGAGTATCCATCCTACTCGTGCGATGTCTTTGCATTCTTTCCTCAATTATTTTAGCCGGTGTTTTCTCTTGAAGTTATTCATTGGTTCTCCCTTCCAAGTTGCCTTTGTTTTTCCCGCCCTCCCACCCCTTTTCTTCTCGGAGTCTGTATCTCGATTCAATCATCAATTTCACTCGTGCGGAGCCTCTTCAGTCTTCCCTCAATTATTTCAACCGGTGAATTCTTATCTCGTTTGACATTCTTCATCTCTTTTTCTTCTCTGGTGGACTCAATTCAAGTTTTTCGGTGTTGATCATATTCTTTTCATTCGATCAAGTGTTCCCTTGCTCGTTCACCTCTCGCCATTTAATCGTTCCGGAGTGCAGAGGAGATCTCAAGAGATTCGTCTGTGTTCCAATTAATTCAAGGTTGTCACCTCATTCAAATATTTCAATTGTTCCGGTGCATCTTCTATCTGTTCAACAATCCTTTTTCAGCTGTGTTTGCTCTTTTATGGGCCCTAACCCACATGTCTTTTCCCAGGATTTTACCTGACTCTTCTAATTATTCTGGAGCTATTCCCAATTCTTTTCTAAGTGTGACGTAAGAATGGATTCCATCAGTCACATGCCTTCTCCCAGATCGCTTTGAAATTCTTTTCATCTATCGCTCAACCTTTTCCTCTTTCATTCTTCCGAAGTGTCTCAACAATTTTTGGTGGTGTTTCTCGTCGTCATTTGAAGACCAAAGAAGAGTTTCTCTAAATCTTCTCCGTTCTCCCGAAGATTCTCGGTTCTAGTTTCTTGTTATCCTCTCGAATTATTCTGTTTGTCAGATATTCTTTCACTACTAGGGAAAACCTTATACACAGAACTTTAGCAGTAGCGTGTTTAAAAAACGAGCGCTGGTGCTAAATAGCAGTAGCGCGCCTTCTCAAACCACGCTACATATAAAGTTCTAGCAGTAGCGCGCCTCCACCCAAACACGTTACTACTAAAATTCGCACGGCTTATCCCACAGTCTACACGTAGTAGTAGCGATCTACAGAGAACAGCGCTACCGCTAATTTCTTTGTAGCAGCGCGGTTTGCTCTAAACTCACTACTGCTAAAGGATCTAAAATTAAATGGAAAGCAGATATAAAGGTAATTGAAAATGAAAGAAATAGAATAAGGTGAAAGGAGAAAAATAAAATGTGAAGAAAAATAAATGAAAAGGGAAAAAAAGAGAAAGCAATAGCAGTAGCGTGTATCGCAGAACGTGTTGTAGCTAATGTAGCAGCAGCGCACTTTCCCTAACGTGCTACTGCTACTTCTGACTTAACCGCGGGTTCGTCCTTCCCCATGGCCACTTTCCCAAATTCAACTCCTCTGCTCTCGCCGCCACCGTCGCCCGTCGGCCGCCGCGTGCTCTCTGCACACCCTCTACGCCGCCCCCGACCCCGGATTCAACGCCACCCCCGCCCCCGACCTCAATGCCGCCCCCGCCCCCGACCTCGACGCCTCCCTCCGCCGCGCGCCCGACCCCCGACCCCGACCTCGACGCCGCCTGCCCCTCCCTCGTTGCAATCACCCGAGGTGAGCACGCCTGCTCCTCCCTCTCCCCTACCTCTGCCTAGGGTTTCTCATATTTTAGTTGCATCAAATTAGTTAGGGTTCATGTAAGGGTGGAAACGAATCGGATGCGGATGCGACTCAAATTAGTTAGGGTTCATGTAAGGGTGGAAACGAATCAAATTTCTAAGATGAATCATAAAACGAGTAAAAAATTTATTTATAGTTCCTAGGTACTAATTAGTTAGTAAGAACTAGGTACTAATTAGGTACTAGTTTATTTTTATTTATAGTAATTTTATTTTTAGTAAGAACTAGTTGAATTAATAGAACTAGTTAGTAAGAACTTGTTGTATATCTTGTGTTGCTCAAATAGGATATGTGCTTGCCCAAGTGGCCGGTCATGTTTGCAGGTTACACCTCCGAGTGGCTTATGTTTTGCCGGAGTGTTGATTCATTTCCGTTCCGGCAAATTTCAGGCGCTCGATATGTCCTATTTTAGCAAAGGTCATGCCGGATTTTTCCATGAATTTTGGCATGACTTGTGCTAGAATATGTAGGAAATATCGAGTGCCCCGGATTTGTGTGTTGAGTATCCTGGTAGTTGTCTTCGATCAATTTTCAATTAATGTTTCAACTATGAACATAGGAAATCTCTGATGACGAAAAGGATTTCGGTACTTGCAAATTCTGCGAAGACGAGCACGACCTGTGCGACGGAATCTTCCTAGATGATGATAGGCGCTTCAGCATCAAGCTGGACGAGAAATTCGAAGTGGATACAGTAAGTCACAACGACAAGTTTTTTTTGTAATTAAGCATGACATATGCTTCATTTGCTTCAACTTATAAATTTATTTATTTTTACTATTCTACTAGCGTATCCCCTACCATGCAAGAGTTTTTGTATTGGATAAGATAGGTTTCAGTCATACTATGGAGGTAAAGAAAGTTTACTTGAAGACCGAGCATGGTTATATTTTCAACGCAAAATTATACAATTCAGACGACTACACCTATTTTGGATGCAAAACATGGCGAGCACTATGCAAGACTTATGCATTTGAGCCTGATATGGTTATCACCTTTGATATTCATCCGGAAGATGATATTGAAGGTAATACCGACATCTAGGTCGATGTGCAGACACCTCCAGTTATACCATTATGTAAGTTTCTCAACCATATTTATGTCTTTGATATTGTTTATTCAAAAATAGTTGACAACTAATTTGTATTGTCAGCTTATTTCGGTGCAAGCAAACATGTCCAGCGCTCGGTAGACAGGACTTACTACTATGCCGGGGCTAAATTCAACTGCGAGGAGCTCAGTCATTATGTTTCATGGCTTGCGGATCTTGATACTGTCAAGACAAATTTTCTTCCTGCATTTAGAAATGTTAGTACTGAAAATGTGCGACCAATAGTGTTCGTAATGAACTATGGTCACATCTATTTATGAAGGATGGTAAGATTTTTACTATTTTTCCTTAGTGCATCTTTTCCATACATTATTTTTGAAGCTAAAATTCATTGCTAAGTATGTTACCATACGATGTTCTTCAACAGGGACTCCTAATGAATGGTGTGCCTTATGGGATCGAGACTAAATGTACCATGAGTATTATTAGCTTACAGCCAAGATATCCTATAGATTACTTTAGTGCATTCAAGATTAGTGACGGATTCTTAATAGTGCAAGACTGGACCAAATATGTGATGGGGGAGCGCAGAGAAGTACTAGGGGGCAGCAAACAGATGCGCTACCCACGATTAGGAGACAGGTTCATCTGCATGCTCCAACTTGATCAAGGAGGAGAGCTATACATGTTTTATGTTATTTTACCTAAGAGAGAGTAGCAGGAGTGATTAGCTAGCTAGAAATGAGTTTGAAGATGATGATGTGCTACACTATTACCATGATGATAAAATAGCTAGTGTTGGTGGTAATGACTATGATGATTATTATTAGCTAGTGTTAGTGGTGATTAAATAAATACTATTGGTGGTAATGACTATGATGATGATTAAATATCTTGTGCTGGTGGATTAGATTCAAGTGGAGGCAACATGTGATGCACATCAAAAGTACTACTAGTCCAAACTAGTTCAAGTTTGGATTAGTAGTATACTTTTGACATGCACCATATATTGCCTCCACTTGAACCTAATCCACCTTCATTTGACACACTGTTATGGACATAATGATATAAACCTCATAATTGGTATTGTACCAAAATTTGTATAACGGCGGATAAATACACTAAAAAAAGAAAAAAAAAGAATACTAGTAGCGATTGTTAGTAAAGACGCTGCAACTAGCCAGATTAGCAGCAGCGCGGGACAAAAGAAGCGCTGCCGCTATGTGTCTTAACAGTAGCGCGTGTCACACGCGCTACTGCTAAGTAATAGCTATAGCGCCTTATTAGTAGCGCGGCAGCGCACGCTACTAGTGGGCTTAAAACCCGCGCTACTACTAGGGTTTTCCCTAGTAGTGTTTCCTTGCCTGTCACGCCCAATATGCGACCCTATCCAAAAGGAACTCGAAGGTCCCACCAAGGATAGACCTGCATATTGGAACGCTTTTGCAAGGTGGATATCATTACATCAACATTACATAATAGATGGGGATACATACAAGAGGCATACAATGCCACACGAATACAACAATACAACATTATCTTACATAAGAGCACCATCCGACTACGGATGAAACACAAACAGAAACTCAAACGACATCCACCCTGCTAGCCCAGGCTGCCGACCTGGAACCTATCCCCTGATCGAAGAAGAAGCAGAATAAGAACTCCAAAACAAGTAACATCGCTCTCTGAAAGTGTGTTATATCGACTAGAGGGGGGGGGGGTGAATAGGCGATTTTTATGAATTCTTCACTGAGGAATTTGCTGGTGAGGAAATTCCTTAGCGAAGAACTACTTGTAGTGGAATAAGTACTCAGAAGTAAACATAACAGGATACAAACATAGTCATCATGAAGAAAAGAAAACTAGCACAGAGTACAGAAAGCGTAAACACAGGATAACAAGATGAAGACGGACAGACTGAAGAAATTGAACTGAGGAATTTGTGAAAGTCTTCAGTCAAAGTCTTCAAGCACAGATATGAACAATGTACAACACAGTAATGAGGAAATGAAAGAGTTGAGGAAACAGAACCAGTTAGTTGGTGAAGACAATGATTTGGTAAACCAGTTCCAACTGCTGTCTCAGTTGTACGTCTGGTTGGAGCGGCTGAGTATTTAAACTCGAGGACACACAGTCCCGGACACCCAGTCTCTGAGCCGCAACTCAGGACACCCAGTCCTCACCGTATTCTCCTTGAACTAAGACCACGCAGGCCTCGTCCAATCACTCATGGTAAGTCTTCAGGTGACTTCCAAACCTTCACAGACTTGGTCACTCGGTGATCCACAATTCCTCTTGGATGCTCTAGACCTTGACGCCTAACCGTCTGGAAGAAGCACAGTCTTCAAAGGTAACAAGCGTCGGATCCACGCAGGACCAATTTCTTCAGTGATGCTCAATCACTTTGGGTTCGTGGGGGTTTGGTTTTCGGATTTCCTCACTTGATGATTTTCGCTCAAAGTCCTCGGAGGATGGGTTGCTCTCAGATGACAAGTGTCAAGTTCTCTCGGAGCAGCCAACCAACTAGTGGTTGTAGGGGGCGGCTATTTATAGGCTAGGGAGCAACCCGACATGATAAGACATAAATGCCCTTCAATGATATGACCGTTAGGTGGATAAGATATTTTGGACAGCCGGCGCGCAGCACAGCAACGGTCGGAAATTTGACTCTCAAATTCCTCAGGGCTATCATGTTCCTCACTGTGTAGGCAATTCGCACTGGCGAATTCCTAACTCCTCAGTTAGAGCAAAGTCCTCAGTGACCAGAAGAACTGCGTCTCTGTCACTAAAGAAATTGACTGAACTGTATGAGATTTCCAATGGCTTCACTCGAAGGGATTGGTAGGTGTAGGATTTTGAGTTGAGCATCACTTGGAAAATTTTCCTTAGTATTTCCTCGACCCCCTTTAACATACGGTGTTTCCTATGACTCAAGAAAGAGAAAATGAAACTACGAAAACAAAAGTCTTCACGCTCCATATTCCTCGAATGAATACCAAGTCTTCAAGGTCACACCAATTTCTTCACTTTCAAAGTCTTCAGAAAGTCTTCAGAATATCAAAGTCTTCAGTCGAAGAACTTCATTTTTAGGGGTCGACTTTCTCTGTAAATATCAAACTCCTCATAGACTTATAGACCTGTGTACACTCACAAACGCATCATTCACTTAACCTATAAGTCTTCAATACACCAAAATCACTAAGGGGCACTAGATGCAATACAATCTCCCCCTTTTTGGTGATTGATGACAACATAGGTTAAGTTTTCAACGGGGATAAACATATGAAGTGTAAAGACTGATATTGAGGAATTTGATTGCAAGATATAGAAGAACTCCCCCTGAATGTGTGCATAGTGAGGAATTTGCTTTTGAGGCAATGCACATTGGAAGAATTGAATCATGGAGATCTCCCCCTATATCTTGTAATTCATACACGCATTTGATATATAATATGAAGAATTTGAAATGCATGATGAAATATGGTGCCTGATGAGATTCAGCATGCGTGCAATAATATTAACGAGGAATAAGCATGCAGAATATCACATCAAAAGTATCAGAGCACAGTGCATAGTCAGAGCACAATGCACCGTTCAAAAGTATCAGGGCACCATCGGATTTAAGATTACAACTCGATCCAATAAAAGTTTCAGAAGAACGAGAGTTGTAACTTAACAAAAATGCCCATAATATAAACCCGCTTGAAGACTAACTCAGATTTCTCCCCCTTTGTCATCAAATGACCAAAAGGGTCGAAACTGAGGACTAACGCCCCTGAAGAATTTCAAGACAATGGAGGAGCGCCAGCGTTGTCGGGGTTGTTTGTTGAAGTAGGGCCTGCCGCAGTGTCGTCCAAATCTTCGTGTTCATCAGTTTCACGCGATGAAGAATAAGAACTGGCCACCAGATCAGGAACTTTGACTCTCTTGAATTTCTTCGGAGGTGGTGCAGACCAGTCAAATGCTTCCTGGAGACCCATAGTCTTCAGTTCTTCCGCAGAATATACATGAGTGAGAACAACCCAGGTGCGGTTGAGGGTTTCATGAAGATGATGCTGATTTTTCTTCACTGCATTATGGGTTGAGGTCATGTTGTGAAGAATTGCAGAAAATTGACGTTTCACCCATTTGTGATTGCGATCAACCTTCTGATGAAGACTGAGGAGTAACTCACGGTCAGTCATCACCCTGGGTGCTGTTGCTTGAGGCTTTTGCTTGGCTGATGTGTTTGCGGCAGTGTCATGTGTTGCAGAATCGTCATTGGTGGAGTAAGATGTAGCTCGACGGAATTGACCATCCAATGGACGAGTGCCTTCATCGATCACAGCAGCTGCCTTGCCCTTATCATCAGATGATGAAACTGGTCGCTTGAGGACTTCAATGGGCGGCAAGTAGCTACCATGGTTCAGAGTGTCAGCCCTGTAATTCAGTGAAGATCTTGCCCTTATGAATCTCATAATCCAAGGCGCATAGGGCTTCAGCTCAAAAGGTGACATAGCAACATTAGCCAGAGTCCTCATGAAGAAATCATGGAAGTTGACGGGAACGCCATGAATGATGTTGAAAAGCATGTTCTTCATGATGCCAACGGCATCTTCATCATTTGAGTCGTGGCCTTTGATAGGACTCATTGTCTTCGTCAGGATTCGATAGACAGTCCGAGGCACATACAACAATTCCTTGACGAGGAATTTGGTTCGAGGGGCCTGCCCTGGCTTCAAAGGCTTCATGAGCACTTGCATATAATGATCTGTCAGTTCGCGGTCATTGTAGATGCATCGTGCACTGTCATGGGGAGGATCAAGAGGAAGGACACGAAGCAATTCAGTTGCTGGTGCCTTATAGTGAGTGTTTTCTGTCATCCAATCCAGCACCCATGAATTGACATCTTCAGCATCTCCGGTGATATGCAAAGTGGCATAGAACTGAAGAATGAGTTCTTCATTCCAATCACAGATATCAGTGCAGAAATTCAGTAGTCCTGCATCGTGAATAACTCGGAGGACTGGCTCGAAGCACGGCAGAGATTCCATATCCACATGAGGAATGTGCTCATGATCGAAGATTTTGTCCTTGTCAAAGAGCACTGAGGAATAGAAGTTGGCTTGAGTAGCAGTGCAGAAGCGTCTTTTCCTTATGCGAGCAGAGTCATATGGATTGTAATCAGTGAAGAACACATGCTCAGAAAAGAAGTCTTCAGCCTTGAATTTTTGCTTGCTAGAGAACGGATTCTTCGGTTTGGGTAGAGGAGTATCAGTGATTTGCAGCACAACCTCAGGAATCGCGATCTCAGGTGCTTCAGGCTGAGGAATTTCTGGTTCCTCTTCTTGTGCAGTTTGGGAATCAGCAGCAGGTTCTTCAGCACTAGCGGCTAGAATCTCTTCATGAACAGACGATGTGGGATGAGTTTTTTCAGAGCCCATTTGAACAGTTGTAGCCGGGGACTGAGGAATTTGTTGAATAGGAGTGAAGAGAGGAGTATTGGGATGCTGACTTTCCCAAAAGTCATCGTTCATCACTGGTGTAGTGCATCCAATATCCACATCTTCGTCTTCTTTTTCAATTTCCTCAACACCAGCCTCTTCAGCTGTGAACTGAGGCATCGGTGAGGAAACGACTGGTGTTGAAGGGAATGTTTCCACTTCAATTTCTTCATCAAACTGCTCTGAGGTAGCAACAGAATGATTTTCTTCATCAGATCCGCTTGGGATCTTGTAGTCATCTCCATAAGGAACAATTTCCTTAGACGGCATGGAGGAGATGGGAACGACATCAATGGGATTTTCAAGCGAGCTGGTCATTGGCTTCATTTTCTTCGCGGCCGAAGAATTTGACGCAGCTGATGCCTTCCTTTTCTTCACAGCAGCTCGCTCTGCAGCCTTGGTCTTTTTCACTTCATAAGCAGAAGGAAGAATTGGAGTTGGTGTTGGCGCGGGAGGAGCTGAGGACTGTGGTTCATTTTCTTCAGGCGCAACTGGTGCAGTTGCCCTGATCTCTTCAGTTTCTTCAGGCGCACCACTAGTGGATGCCCTGGGAATTTCTTCAGCGGCTGGGATGGAGTCATCAGCCCTGGAACTTGTAGTCTCATCAGCAGGCTGAAAGTCATCAGCCTGAGGATTTTCTTGTTGCGATGGGGCTGCAACAGTTGTCATTTTCTTCGTCAAATTGACGAATCTCACTTTGGCTCATTGCCAATCAGCATGGTATGCATCGAAATCTTTGCTGAGGGCTTGGATCTCAGATTGAGCCTTGAGAAGTTCTTCAGGTGATAGTCTGACAACGTTCTTCTTCAGAAGCTTCTCCTTTCTAGCTTGTGCTCTCTTTATCTCACGAGCCTTTTCAAACTTCCATTTCTCTTGAGCGATGAAATGGGTTAGCATATGACTTTGACCAGGAGTCAGATGCAGATCAGGCATTGGAGTGTTTGGATCCTTATGCCATAAGTCAATGTAGTCGAGGATCTTCTTCGGATCCAAAAGCAGAGGCACAGGTGTTCCTTTGGCTCTGGCGGACTTTGCTTGTCTATCTCTGATGATTTATGCAAGTTCTTCATCAGAGGCCTCGTCATCAGAGGGCACTTGGAAAGCAACCTGTTTCTTTCTTGGACTTGGCCGAGGACCGCGTCCAGCTGTTGCTTTTGTCTTCAGCAGAGTGGGGCCTGATGAGGACATTGGTGCAGCTGAAGAACTCGCTGAGACACCAGAAGCAATTGAGAAACCCTGAGTCCTTTGACATGTAGCCAGATGCACAGGAGTTGAGGACTTGGAGGGAGCTGCTGAGGACTTTGGTGGAGCAGCAGTAGTCTGAGGAATTTGCCGTGAGGGCGCGGCTGAGGAACTTGGCCGTGAGGGCGCTGATGGTGAAGCACTTGGCTTGCGAGCAGGCTTCTTCGGCATTGATTTCCTCGGCTTGACCGAGGTCTCAGCAGCAGCATCAGCAGCAGAATCCTCATTGAATTTCCTCACTGCCTCCTTGGCTTGTCTTGCCAATTTGGCTTGGCGCCTAGCCCATTCTTCAGGAAAGTCTTCACCACGTTTGATGCTAGTGGGATCAGCGACTTGGCCAGGTGCCAATGGAGCTCATGGGCATGGAGGATTTAAGGCGAATTTCTTCATGTACTTTGGAGTAACATATCGATATTCCCTCCATTCTCGTGCCCATCTTCGTTCAATCCTCTGAATGCGCACTTTGCGCTGATTCTTGTTTTCTTTGCCAAACTTGGCTTCATCAGGTGTGCAATAATCCTTGTATATTTCATCAGGGATCTCGAAAGCAGTCATGACCTCCAATTTCTTTCCTCCTTTCTGCGGTCTCTTTCCTTCAGCCATTTTCTTAAGATGAGGAATTTGAACAATTGAACACTCTGAAGAAGTATGCAGTTTTTCTTCGAGGAACGCTGCAAATGAGTTAAGTTGATGAGAACCTAGTGATTCAGCAGCGGACATGAGTACCTGTGAACAGAGTGTAGGTGCGAGGAATTTGGAGAGGTCATATGCGTTCTCAGAAGATTTTTCAAAAAAGACAAGTTTTGAGGAATTTGACCAGTTGAGCCTTGAGGAATTTCACTAAGCGTTCTTGTCTTAGGTTCCAGAGTTGTACAGATCGAAAATCCGCACAATTGAGGAATCTTGAAGAAATGAGTGCTTAGAGATATGGATCAAGAGCATACAGTGTGTGAGGTGTTCATATGTGAAGATTTGAAGAATAAAACACCTTTGAAGATTTTCAGAAAAGTTTGAGAATCAAAGCGAGTAATAAAAGTGACTTTTAATTACCCGAACGGAAGAACACGACGAACAGAGATGAACAGCGGTGAAGTTCGTCAAGTTAGATCTCCCACGCCCTAACTTGGCAGAGGGAGACAGCTACGGCGGCGGCGGAGTGAAGATTTCCGCAGCCGGCGCGAGTATGACGGCGACGAGGTTGAGGCAGTGAAGCTCTTCCTCACCGGCGGCGATGGAGTAGCGGCGGCGCTAGGGTTTGAGGAGAGCTCGAGCGGGAGACAGCGACCGAGCGGAGTAAATGAAGTAAGGAAGGGGAGAGGGGTATTTATAGCCACGGTAAAAACTGTTCGCCCGAAGATTTTGGGACGAACATGCCCCTGCCCTTTCTTCTTCACGTGACATGTGTCACCCACGTACTGTGCAGATGAGATCGTGTAAGATCGTGGGTGAATAAAATAATGCATCGTGGGATGCGGAACGGTTTGAGCGGTAAAACCGAAAATCTGGATAAGATTTGTTTTAAAATTTCGTTCGCAATTTCTTCAGCTGACAAGGACACAGTGAAGACTTTGAACGAGTTTCAATCAGAACGCACATGAAGAATTTGTGAATAGATTGGGTTGAGTTTAGCACAGAGGGGGAAGGGTCCGATCACATCCACTTAGCAGAAAAAGCAACTTGAAGAAATAGCCATAAGTGAATGCTGTAGAGGACATAAACTCATATATATATATATATATATATATATATGTATGTATGTATGTATGTATGTATATAGCCAATGAAGAAAAACGACGGAAACAGTGAAGATTTTGCAAAGTTGAAGAATTTGAAAGACTGGAGAATTTCAAAAATGAGGAAAACTCAAATTGAAGATTTTCAACTTTTGTGGTGGCGTGACCCACCGTATAAGAATGATGATTTCAGACACCGCGTACAATTGTCGTAGGGTTCTGAGAATCAAATTCTTCATTAATTTCTTCACACTTAGAGTGTTATTCTTCATTGATTGAAGAAAAACGTTTCTTCATGTGTTGCACATCTAAGTCATCAATTCTGCATAAGGGTTAGGATGTGTGTCCTTTTCAAAGAACATTCGAAGATTCTAAGATATTTAGCTCACACCACAACTTGCTAAATCTCTTCTCATCCAAGGGCTTAGTGAAGATATCAGCTAGCTGTTCTTCAGTCTTCACATGCTCGATGGAGATGTCACCCTTCAACACATGATCACGAAGAAAATGATGACGAATCTGGATGTGCTTAGTCTTCGAGTGCTGAACTGGGTTGTGAGCAATCTTGATGGCACTCTCATTGTCGCAGAGGAGAGGCACATTCTTCACGTTGACGCCATAATCCTTGAGGGCTTGCTTCATCCAAAGCAGTTGAGCACAGCATGAGCCAGCAGCAATGTATTCAGCTTCAGTAGTAGACAGTGATACACAGTTATGTTTCTTCGAGGACCAACAGACCAAAGATCGTCCGAGGAAATGACAAGTGCCAGATGTTGACTTGCGGTCCACACGATCACCAGCATAGTCAGAGTCAGAATATCCAATGAGGTCAAAAGCAGAGCCCTTGGGGTACCATAATCCTAGTGTTGGTGTGTGAGCTAGATATCGAAGAATAAGCTTCACAGCCTTATGGTGTGATTCCTTTGGTGCAGCTTGAAATCGGGCACACATGCAAACACTAAGCATTATATCTGGCCTAGATGCACATAAGTACAATAAAGAACCAATCATGGAGCGGTATACCTTGTGATCGAAGTCAATACCATTTTCATCAGTGCATAGATGGCCATTTGTGGGCATAGGAATTTTGACGCCTTTGCAATCTTGCATGCCGAATTTCCTTAGTACATCTTTGAGGTATTTCTCCTGAGATATGAATATGCCATTGCGCTGCTGACGAATTTGAAGACCTAAGAAGAATTTCAACTCTCCCATCATAGACATTTGATATTCTTCACTCATCATATAGGCAAATTCATCACTATATCGTTGGTTAGTACAGCCAAAGATAATATCATCAACATATATTTGGCACACAAAAATTTCACCATCATATGATTTAGTAAAAAGACTAGGGTCGAGTGAACCGGGTGTGAAGCCATTCTTCACGAAGAATTCCTTCAATGTATCATACCACGCCCGAGGGGCTTGCTTGAGGCCATAGAGGGCCTTATTGAGTCTGAAGACTTTGTCAGGATTCTTTGGATCTTCAAAACCTGGGGGTTGAGCAACGTATACTTCTTCCTCAAGCTTACCATTGAGGAATGCACTTTTCACATCCATTTGATATAAGATGATATCATGATGGTTAGCGTAAGAAAGTAATATGCGAATAGCCTCAAGTCTAGCAACAGGTGCAAAAGTTTCATCAAAATCAATTCCTTCAACCTGTGTGTAGCCTTGAGCTACTAGTCGTGCCTTATTCCTCACCACAAGGCCATTTTCATCTTGCTTGTTGCGGTAGATCCACTTTGTGCCAATGATATTATGCTTGCGAGGATCTGGGCGATTGACCAATTCCCAGACATTGTTCAGCTCGAACTGATGTAATTCTTCTTGCATAGCCTGAATCCACTCCGGCTCCAGAAATGCTTCATCTACCTTAGTGGGCTCTGTGATAGAGACAAAAGCATAGTGCCCACAAAAGTTAGATAAATGTGATGCTTTTGAGCGTGTGACAGGACCTGGTGCGCTAATGTCATCGATGATCTTCTCCACTTGCACTTCTTTTGCAACGCGTGGATGAGTTGGTTGTCGCTGAGGATTTTGATCAGCATTTTCTTCAGCACCATTTTCCTCATCTTGTTCTTCAGGTGCATCAGCTCGACGTTCTTCATGAACAGGAATGAATTCTTCAGCAGATTCTTCAGTAGGAATGACATCCTCAGTTGCCTTGAGCTTGATAGCATCTTCAGGTGCTGGTTCATCTAACACAGAAGGTAGGTGCTCTCTTTGCGAGCCATTAGTTTCATCGAATCGCACATCTACAGTGTCAACAATCTTGTGAAGAACAATATTGAAGACTCTGTAGGTGTGCGAGTCCTTTCCGTAACCAAGCATAAAACCTTCATGTGCTTTCGGTGCAAATTTAGAGTTGTGGTGAGGATCTCTAATCCAACATTTAGCACCGAAGACTTTGAAATAACTCACATTGGGTTTCTTGTCAGTGAGGAGTTCATAGGCAGTCTTCTTGAAGAATTTGTGAAGATATACTCTGTTGATGATGTGGCAAGCAGTATCAATTGCATCAATCCAAAAACGCTGAGGCATTTTGTATTCATCAAGCATAGTGCGAGCCATCTCAACAAGAGTTCTGTTCTTGCGCTCCACGACGCCATTCTGCTGAGGAGTATAGGGAGCAGATAACTCATGAGTAATACCAAGTTCATCAAGATATGCATCAAGACCGGAATTCTTGAACTCAGTTCCATTGTCACTTCTGATATGCTTGATCTTCACACCAAAGTTGGTTGAAGCCCTCGAGGAAAATCGTTTGAAGACTTCCTACACTTCATGTTTGTAAGTAACAATGTGTACCCATGTATATCGAGAATAATCATCAACAATGACAAAACCATATAAAGATGCATCATTAGTGACTGCTGAATAATGATTAGGTCCGAAGAGGTCCATGTGAAGCAATTCGAATGGACGTGTAGTGGTCATGATAGTCTTCGCTGGATGCTTGGCGTTGGTCATTTTTCCGGCTTCACATGCTCCGCATAAGTGATCCTTGAGGAATTTGACATTCTCAATGCCAATGACATGCTTCTTCTTTGCAAGCGTGTTCAGATTCCTCATGCCTACATGACCAAGTCGTCGATGCCATAGCCAGCCTTCTGAAGCTTTTGCAAGTAGACACATGGCTGGTTGTGGTCCTATAGAGAAATCAACAATATACAGATCTCCTCTCCTAAAGCCTTCGAAGACTTTGGAATTGTTAGCTTCCATAATCACAACACAACGATATTTGCCGAAGACAACAACCATATCAAGATCACAAAGCATTGAGACTGACATGAGATTGTATCCTAAGGACTCAACAAGCATGACTTTGTCCATGTGCTTATCCTTAGAGATAGCAACCTTACCAAGACCCAATACCTGACTTTTGCCTTTGTCAGCAAAGATGATATGCTTCAGAGGTGATGGTGATAAGGGAGCATCCATCAATAGATTCTTGTCACCAGTCATGTGATTTGTACATCCACTATCGAGGACCCATTCAGTGGTTTTGGGTTGATCATCCTGCAGATGAATTAGTGTAGCTTACAATCTCATATGCTTCATCAGTGAAGAATATGATATCAAGTTCATCACATGAATTTCATCAAGTAGTAAACAGATATAGCAGTATGAGGACGTGTGAAATGAATGTTCATTTCATCATGATTCGCCTGCGTCCTTTCAGGCATTTTTGTCAGGTCCCCAGCAAATTCTTCAGACGTTAAGGCATGTCTGGAGACCTGACCCTGCAGAAGAGATTAGTTCTTTTTCTTCACCACCCACATCTGGAGGGGTGGCAAAGAGTTCATCATTCTGCGAGCACCATATGAGAAAGGTGGCAAAGATGTCAAACCATTTCGTTTCACATAAGAGGGGTTAGGGTAAGCATATGAATAAGCAGAGTAATTCTTCGAGGACTTATGAACATAATGGTTTGAAGAATAATGCACATATTCATAGCCCTTAGCTCTACCCTGCGGGACAGAGTTGTTAGCACAATGATAATCATATGAGGACTTTGATCCATGTGAAGAATTTGGTCCATATGAGGACTTGGATCCATATGAAGAATTTGGTCCATATGAAGAATTTGATCTGGGGTTCCTGTTCTTCACAGGCGGTGTCATGAGGACATTCACCTGAAGACTTTCAACACAACTTTTGGGAACCCAGATCTTCTTCATAGGGGAACCATTCCTGCAGTTAGTGCCAACATATCTAGCAAATACTTCACCATTCTGATTTTTGAACAGTTTATAGTTGGAGTCAAATGACTCATCAGAAGAATGAGGAGATTCACATGTAAAGCCAGATAAGTTAGATGGATCAACTGGAGGTCCCTTTGCAGCAACCCATGAGGTTTTGGGGTACTGCTCAGGCTTCCAATATGTTCCATCAGCATTGAGTTTTCTCTCAAAGGCAATACCCTCTTTCCTAGGGTTTCTGTTGAGGATCTGCTTTTTGAGCACATCACAAAGCGTCTGATGCCCTTTGAGGCTTTTGTACATGCCTGTCATGTACAATTCCTTCAGCCCTGCATTGTCAGTGATACTAGCAATGTCCTCAGATGAGGAATTAGTGATAGCAGAGGCAGATGAAGAATTTGTAACATTTGAAGCATTTGAACATTCAGGTGAAGAATTAGCAGATTCACGTTCAATGCACTTTAAGCATGGGGGAACAAATTCTTCCTGAGAAGCGCTGATTTGTTGAGCTAGTAATGAATCGCGCTCCTTCTGAAGATCTTCATAACACACTCTTAGCTTTTCAAGATCTTCCTTTCTTTGAAGAGATTCAAGAGAAAGCTTCTCGTGATCAGCCAAGAGGGTATTATGTTGATCTTGAAGGGCGTCAAACTTGGAGTGAATTCTCTGAAGACATTCACCCAATGCTTTTGACTGATCCATTTCTTTGCGCAACATATTATCACTTTTTTCTAGCATATCTTGAGTTTGTTCTAAAGCCGTTTGTTGTTTAGTGGCAACGCAAATAAGTTTGGTATAGTAGGATTCAATGTCATCATCAGATTCATCATTGTCAGATTCATCATCACAAGACTCGGATGAGGGGCATTCGGTTACCTCAGCACCGTTTGCCATGAGGCAGGATGCAGAAGATGATGATTCTGGCTCGAAAGTCATCATTTTGAGAGATTCCTTGAAATCCTCAAACCAGGGATCATGAAGAGTTTGATGACCTTCATAGACATCAGAGATTCGGTCCCAGATGAGCTTCGAATTGCCAAGATGCATAATTCGACCGAATTGATCTCTGGATAGGCAGGAGCAGATGATATCCCTCGCTATGATGTCAAGTCGAGTGTACTTGCGAATATCATCAGCATTCGCCATCTTGCATAGATCAGTAAGACCAATCTCAGTGACGGTCCACAGCTCGCTGTTCCTTGCCATGAGGCGCTTTCTCATCATGGCCTTCCACTTGGGATAGTCACGACCGTCAAAGATAGGGCAAGTCACTTTCTTCATACCTGCGGTCGACATAAATAAAACTCCAGGCGGTTAAACCAAAATCACACAGAACAAGGGAGTACCTTGCTCTGATACCAATTGAAAGTGCGTTATATCGACTAGAGGGGGGGGGGGGTGAATAGGCGATTTTTATGAATTCTTCACTGAGGAATTTGCTGGTGAGGAAATTCCTTAGCGAAGAACTACTTGCAGCGGAATAAGTACTCAGAAGTAAACATAACAGGATACAAACATAGTCATCATGAAGAAAAGAAAAACTAGCACAGAGTACAGAAAGCGTAAACACAGGATAACAAGATGAAGACGGACAGACTAAAGAAATTGAACTGAGGAATTTGTGAAAGTCTTCAGTCAAAGTCTTCAAGCATAGATATGAACAATGTACAACACAGTAATGAGGAAATGAAAGAGTTGAGGAAACAGAACCAGTTAGTTGGTGAAGACAATGATTTGGTAAACCAGTTCCAACTGCTATCTCAGTTGTACGTCTGGTTGGAGCGGCTGAGTATTTAAACTCGAGGACACACAGTCCCGGACACCCAGTCTCTAAGCCGCAACTCAGGACACCCAGTCCTCACCGTATTCTCCTTGAACTAAGACCACGCAGGCCTCGTCCAATCACTCGTGGTAAGTCTTCAGGTGACTTCCAAACCTTTACAGACTTGGTCACTCGGTGATCCACAATTCCGCTTGGATGCTCTAGACCTTGACGCCTAACCGTCTGGAAGAAGCACAGTCTTCAAAGGTAACAAGCGTCAGATCCACGCAGGACCAATTTCTTCAGTGATGCTCAATCACTTTGGGTTCGTGGGGGTTTGGTTTTGGGATTTCCTCACTTGATGATTTTCGCTCAAAGTCCTCGGAGGATGGGTTGCTCTCAGATGACAAGTGTCAAGTTCTCTCGGAGAAACCAACCAACTAGTGGTTGTAGGGGGCGGCTATTTATAGGCTAGGGAGCAGCCCGACATGATAAGACATAAATGCCCTTCAATGATATGACCGTTAGGTGGATAAGATATTTTGGACAGCCGGCGCGCAGCACAGCAACGGTCGGAAATTTGACTCTCAAATTCCTCAGGGCTATCATGTTCCTCACTGTGTAGGCAATTCGCACTGGCGAATTCCTAACTCCTCAGTTAGAGCAAAGTCCTCAGTGACCAGAAGAACTGCGTCTCTGTCACTAAAGAAATTGACTGAACTGTATGAGATTTCCAATGGCTTCACTCGAAGGGATTGGTAGGTGTAGGATTTTGAGTTGAGCATCACTTGGAAAATTTTCCTTAGTATTTCCTCGACCCCCTTTAACAGTACGGTGTTTCCTATGACTCAAGAAAGAGAAAATGAAACTACGAAAACAAAAGTCTTCACGTTCCATATTCCTCGAATGAATACCAAGTCTTCAAGGTCACACCAATTTCTTCACTTTCAAAGTCTTCAGAGAGTCTTCAGAATATCAAAGTCTTCAGTCAAAGAACTTCATTTTTAGGGGTCGACTTTCTCTGTAAATATCAAACTCCTCATAGACTTATAGACCTGTGTACACTCACAAACGCATCAGTCACTTAACCTATAAGTCTTCAATACACCAAAATCACTAAGGGGCACTAGATGCACTTACACTCTCGCGTCAAGATCATCGCATAATCCTGTACCTGCAACTGTTGTTGTAGTAATCTGTGAGCCATGAGGACTCAGCAATCCCATAACCATGGGTATCAAGACTAGCAAAGCTTAATGGGTAAGGAAATGGATAAGTGGTGAGGTTGCAGCAGCGACTAAGCATGATATGGTGGCTAACATACGCAAATGAGAGCGAGAAGAGAAACAAAGGAACGGCCGTCAACTAGTAATGATCAAGAGGTGATCCTGAACACCTACTTATGTCAAACATAACCCAGAAACCGTGTTCACTTCCTGGACTCCGCCGAGAAGAGACCATCACGGCTACACACGCGGTTGATGCATTTTAATTCGGATCTGGTGTCAAGTTATCTACAACCGGACATTAACAAATTCCCATCTGCCACATAACCGCGGGCATGGCTCTCGAAAGTTTAAACCCTGCAGGGGTGTCCCAACTTAGCCCATGACAAGCTCTCGCGATCAACGAAGGAATAGACCTTCTCCCAGGAAGACCCGAGCAGACTCGGAATCCCGGTTTACAAGACATTTCGACAATGGTAAAACAAGACCAGCAAAGCCGCCCGATGCGCCGACAATCCCGATAGAAGCTGCACATGTCTCGTTCTCAGGGCAACACCGGATGAGACTAGCTACGAGTAAAACCAGACTTCGAGTTTCCCCGAGGTGGCCCCGCAGGTAGCTCAGTTCGGACCAACACTTAGACAAGCACTGGCCCAGGGGGGGGGGCTAAAATAAAGATGACCCTTGGGTTGGCCGACCCAAGGGAAGGGTATAGGTGGTGGTGAGGCAAATGGTAAAACTGAAAGTGCGTTATATCGACTAGAGGGGGGGGGGGTGAATAGGCGATTTTTATGAATTCTTCACTGAGGAATTTGCTGGTGAGGAAATTCCTTAGCGAAGAACTACTTGCAGCGGAATAAGTACTCAGAAGTAAACATAACAGGATACAAACATAGTCATCATGATGAAATGAAGACTAGCACAGAGTACAGAAATCGCAAACATAGGATAACAAGATGAAGACGGACAGACTGAAGAAATTGAACTGAGGAATTTGTGAAAGTCTTCAGTCAAAGTCTTCAAGCACAGATATGAACAACATACAACACAGTAATGAGGAAATGAAAGAGTTGAGGAAATAGAACCAGTTAGTTGGTGAAGACAATGATTTGGTAAACCAGTTCCAACTGCTGTCTCAGTTGTACGTCTGGTTGGAGCGGCTGAGTCTTTAAACTCGAGGACACGCAGTCTCGGACACCCAGTCTCTGAGCCGCAACTCAGGACACCCAGTCCTCACCGTATTCTCCTTGAACTAAGACCACGCAGGCCTCGTCCAATCACTCGTGGTAAGTCTTCAGGTGACTTCCAAACCTTCACAGACTTGGTCACTCGGCGATCCACAATTCCTCTTGGATGCTCTAGACCTTGACGCCTAACCGTCTGGAAGAAGCACAGTCTTCAAAGGTAACAAGCGTCGGATCCACGTAGGATCAATTTCTTCAGTGATGCTCAATCACTTTGGGTTTGTGCGGGGTTTGGTTTTGGGATTTTCCTCACTTGATGATTTTTGCTCAAAGTCCTCGGAGGATGGGTTGCTCTCAGATGACAAGTGTCAAGTTCTCTCGGAGCAGCCAACCAGCTAGTGGTTGTAGGGGGCGGCTATTTATAGCCTAGGGAGCAGCCTGACATGATAAGACATAAATGCCCTTCAATGATATGACCGTTAGGTGGATAAGATATTTTGGACAGCCGGCACGCAACACAGCAACGGTCGGAAATTTGACTCTCATATTCATCAGGGCTATCATGTTCCTCACTGTGTAGGCAATTCGCACTGGCGAATTCCTAACTCCTCAGTCAGAGCAAAGTCCTCAGTGACCAGAAGAACTGTGTCTCTGTCACTGAAGAAATTGACTGAACTGTATGAGATTTCCAATGGCTTCACTCTAAGGGATTGGTAGGTGTAGGATTTTGAGTTGAGCATCACATGGAAATTTTTCCTTAGTATTTCCTCGACCCCCTTTAACAGTACGATGTTTCCTATGACTCAAGAAAGAGAAAATGAAACTACGAAAACAAAAGTCTTCATGCTTCATGTTCCTCAAGTGAATACCAAGTCTTCAAGGTCACACAAATTTCTTCACTTTCAAAGTCTTCAGAAACTCTTCAGAACATCAAAGTCTTCATCGAAGAGCTTCATTTTTAGGGGTCGACTTTCTCTGTAAATATCAAACTCCTCATAGACTTATAGACCTGTGTACACTCACAAACGCATCAGTCACTTAACCTATAAGTCTTCAATACACCAAAATCACTAAGGGGCACTAGATGCACTTACAATCTCCCCCTTTTTGGTGATTGATGACAACATAGGTTAAGTTTTCAACGGGGATAAACATATGAAGTGTAAATACTGTTATTGAGGAATTTGATTGCAAGATATAGAAGAACTCCCCCTGAATATGTGCATAGTGAGGAATTTGCTTTTGAGGCAATGCACATTTGAAGAATTGAATCATGGAGATCTCCCCCTATATCTTGTAATTCATACACGCATTTGATATATAATATGAAGAATTTGAAATGCATGATGAAATATGGTGCCTGATGAGATTCAGCATGCGTGCAATAACATTAACCAGGAATAAGCATGCAGAATAACACATCAAAAGTATCAGAGCACAGTGCATCAAAGTCAGAGCACAATGCACCGTCCAAAAGTATCAGGGCACCATCGGATTTAAGATTACAACTCGATCCAATAAAAAGTTTCAGAAGAACGAGAGTTGTAACTTAACAAAACGCCCATAATGTAAACCCGCTTGAAGACTAACTCAGATTTCTCCCCCTTTGTCATCAAATGACCAAAAGGATCGAAACTGAGGACTAACGCCCCTGAAGAATTTCAAGTCGATGGAGGAGCGCCAGCGTTGTCGGGGTTGTTCATTGAAGTAGGGCCTGCCGCAGTGTCGTCCAAATCTTCATGCTCATCGGTTTCACGCGATGAAGAATAAGAACTGGCCACCAGATCAGGAACTTTGACTCTCTTGAATTTCTTCGGAGGTGGTGCAGACCAGTCAAATGCTTCCTGGAGACCCATAGTCTTTAGTTCTTCCGCGGAATATACATGAGTGAGAACAGCCCAGGTGCGGTTGAGGGTTTCATGAAGGTGATACTGATTTTTCTTCACTGCATTATGGGTTGAGGTCATGTTGTGAAGAATTGCAGCAAACTGACGCTTCACCCATTTGTGATTGCGATCAACCTTCTGATGAAGACTGAGGAGTAACTCATGGTCAGTCATCACCCTGGGTGCTGTTGCTTGAGGCTTTTGCTTGGCTGATGTGTTTGCGGCAGTGTCATGTGTTGCAGAATCGTCATTGGTGGAGTAAGATGTAGCTAGACGGAATTGACCATCCAATGGACGAGTGCCTTCATCGATCACAACAGCTGCCTTGCCCTTATCATCAGATGATGAAACTGGTCGCTTGAGGACTTCAATGGGCGGCAAGTAGCTACCATGGTTCAGAGTGTCAGCCTTGTAATTTAGTGAAGATCTTGCCCTTATGAATCTCATAATCCAAGGCGCATAGGGCTTCAGCTCAAAAGGTGACACAGCAACATTAGGCAGAGTCCTCATGAAGAAATCATGGAAGTTGACGGGAACGCCATGAACGATGTTGAAAAGCATGTTCTTCATGATGCCAACGACATCTTCATCATTTGAGTCGTGGCCTTTGATAGGACTCATTGTCTTCGTCAGGATGCGATAGACAGTCCGAGGCACATATAGCAATTCCTTGACGAGGAATTTGGTTCGTGGGGCCTGCCCTGGCTTCAAAGGCTTCATGAGCACTTGCATATAATGATCTGTCAGTTCACGGTCATCGTAGATGCAACGTGCACTGGCATGGGGAGGATCAAGAGGAAGGACACGAAGCAATTCAGTTTCTGGTGCCTTATAGTGAGTGTTTTCTGTCATCCAATCCAGCACCCATGAATTGACATCTTCAGCATCTCCGGTGATATGCAAAGTGGCATAGAACTGAAGAATGAGTTCTTCATTCCAATCATAGATATCAGTGCAGAAGTTCAGTAGTCCTGCATCGTGAATAACTCGGAGGACCGGCTCGAAGCACGGCAGAGATTCCATATCCACGTGAGGAATATGTTCATGATCGAAGATTTTGTCCTTGTCAAAGAGCACTGAGGAATAGATGTTGGCTTGAGTAGCAGTCCAGAAACGTCTCTTCCTTATGCGAGCAGAGTCATATGGATTGTAATTAGTGAAGAACACATGCTCAGAAAAGAAGTCTTCAGCCTTGAATTTTTGCTTGCTAGAGAACGGATTCTTCGGTTTGGGCAGAGGAGTGTCAGTGATTTGCAGCACAACCTCAGGAATGACGATCTCAGGTGCTTCAGGCTGAGGAATTTCTGGTTCCTCTTCTTGTGCAGTTGGGGGATCAACAGCAGGTTCTTCAGCACTAGTGGCTGGAATTTCTTCATGAACAGACGATGTGGGATGAGTTTCTTCAAAGCCCATTTAAACAGTTGTAGCCGGGGACTGAGGAATTTTTTGAATAGGAGTGAAGAGAGGAGTATTGGAATGCTGACTTTCCCAAAAGTCATCGTTCATCACTGGTGTAGTGCATCCAATATCCACATCTTCATCTTCTTTTTCAATTTCCTCAACACCAGCCTCTTCAGCTGTGAACTGAGGCATAGGTGAGGAAACGACTGGCGTTGAAGGGAATGTTTCCACTTAAATTTCTTCATCAAACTGCTCTGAGGTAGCAACAGAATGATTTTCTTCATCAGATCCGCTTGGGATCTTGTAGTCTTCTCCATAAGGAACAATTTCCTTGGATGACATGGAGGAAATCGGAATGGCATCAATAGGATTTTCAAGCGAGCTAGTCATTGGCTTCATTTTCTTCGCGGCCGAAGAATTTGACGCAGCTGATGTCTTCCTTTTCTTCACTGCAGCTCGCTCTGCAGCCTTGGTCTTCTTCACTTCATAAGCAGAAGGAAGAATTGGAGTTGGTGTTGGCGCAGGAGGAGCTGAGGACTGTGGTTCATTTTCTTCAGGCGCACCAGGTGCAGTTGCCCTGATCTCTTCAGTTTCTTCAGGCGCACCACTAGTGGATGCCCTGGGAATTTCTTCAGCGGCTGGGATGGAGTCATCAGCCCTGGAACCTGTATTCTCATTAGCAGGCTGAAAGTCATCAGCAGTGCTGGCATGTTCTTCAGCAGGCTGAGCAGAGTCTGCAGCCCGAGGATTTTCTTGTTGCGATGGGGCTGCAATAGTTGTCATTTTCTTCGTCAAATTGACTAATCTCACTTTGGCTCCTTGCCAATCAGCATTGTATGCATCGAAGTCCTTGCTGAGGGCTTGGATCTCAGATTGAGCCATGAGAAGTTCTTCAGGTGTCAGTCTGACAACGTTCTTCTTCAGAAGCTTCTCCTTTCTAGCTTGTGCTCTCTTTATCTCACGAGCCTTTTCAAACTTCCATTTCTCTTGAGAGATGAAATGGGTCAGCATATGACTTTGACCAGGAGTCAGAGGCAGATCAGGCATTGGAGTGTTTGAATCCTTATGCCATAAGTCAATATAGTCGAGGATCTTCTTCGGATCCAGAAGCATGGGCACAGGTGTTCCTTTGGCTCTGGCGGCCTTTGCTTGTCTGTCTCTGATGATTTTTGCAAGTTCTTCATCAGAAGCCTCGTCATCAGAGGGCACTTGGAAAGCAATCTGTTTCTTTCTTGGACTTGGCCGAGGACCGCGTCCAGCTGTTGCTTTTGTCTTCAGCAGAGTGGGGCCTGATGAGGACATTGGTGCAGCTGAGGAACTCGCTGAGACACCAGAAGCAATTGAGAAACCCTAAGTCCTTTGACATGTAGCCAGATGCACAGGAGTTGAGGACTTGGAGGGAGCTGCTGAGGACTTTGGTGGAGCAGCAGTAGTCTGAGGAATTTGCCGTGAGGGCGCGGCTGAGGAACTTGGCCGTGAGGGCGCTGATGGTGAAGCACTTGGCTTGCGAGCAGGCTTCTTCGGCATTGATTTCCTCGGCTTGACCGAGGTCTCAGCGGCGGCAGCAGTAGCAGAATCCTCATTGAATTTCCTCACTGCCTCCTTGGCTTGTCTTGCCAATTTTGCTTGGTGCCTAGCCCATTCTTCAGGAAAGTCTTCACCACTTTTGATGCTAGTGGGATCAGCGACTTGGCCAGGTGCCAATGGAGCTCTTGGGCATGGAGGATTTAAGGCGAATTTCTTCATGTACTTTGGAGTAACATATCGATATTCCCTCCATTCTCGTGCCCATCTTCGTTCAATCCTCTGAATGCGCACCTTGCGCTAATTCTTGTTTTCTCTGCCAAACTTGGCTTCATCAGGTGTGCAATAATCCTTGTATATTTCATCAGGGATCTCGAAAGCAGTCATGACCTCCGGTTTCTTTCCTCCTTTCTGCGGTCTCTTTCCTTCAGCCATTTTCTTCAGATGAGGAATTTGAACAATTGAACACTCTGAAGAAGTATGCAGTTTTTCTTCGAGGAATGCTGCAAATGAGTTAAGTTGATGAGAACCTAGTGATTCAGCAGCGGACATGAGTACCTGTGAACAGAGTGTAGGTGCGAGGAATTTGGAGAGGTCATATGCGTTCTCAGAAGATTTTTCGAAAAGACAAGTTTTGAGGAATTTGACCAGTTGAGCCTTGAGGAATTTCACTAAGCGTTCTTGTCTTAGGTTCCAGAGTTGTACAGATCGAAAATCCGCAAAATTGAGGAATCTTGAAGAAATGAGTGCTTAGAGAGATGGATCAAGAGCATACAGTGTGCGAGGTGTTCATATGTGAAGATTTGAAGAATAAAACACCTTTGAAGATTTTCAGAAAAGTTTGAGAATCAAAGCGAGTAATAAAAGTGACTTTTAATTACCCGAACTGAAGAACACGACGAACAGAGATGAACAGCGATGAAGTTCGTCAAGTTAGATCTCCCACGCCCTAACTTGGCAGAGGGAGACGGCTACGGCGGCGGCGGAGTGAAGATTTCCGCAGCCGGCGCGAGTACGATGGCGACGAGGTCAAGGCAGTGAAGCTCTTCCTCACCGGCGGCGATGGAGTAGCGGCGGCGCTAGGGTTTGAGGAGAGCTCGAGCGAGAGACAGCGACCGATCGGAGTAAATGAAGTAAGGAAGGGGAGAGGGGTATTTATAGCCACGGTAAAAAGTGTTCGCCCGAAGATTTTGGGACGAACATGCCCCTGCCCTTTCTTCTTCACGCGACATGTGTCACCCACGTACTGTGCAGATGAGATCATGTAAGATCGTGGGTGAATAAAATAATGCATCATGGGATGCGGAACGGTTTGAGCGGTAAAACTGAAAATCTGGATAAGATTTGTTTTAAAGTTTCGTTCGCAATTTCTTCAGCTGACAAGGACACAGTGAAGACTTTGAACGAGTTTCAATCAGAACGCACATGAAGAATTTGTGGATAGATTGGGTTGAGTGTAGCATAGAGGGGGAAGGGTCCGATCACATTCACTTAGCAGAAATAACAACTTGAAGAAATAGCAATAAGTGAATGCTGTAGAGGACATAAACTCACATATATATAGCCAATGAAGAAAGACGACGGAAACAGTGAAGATTTTGCAAAGTTGAAGAATTTGAAAGACTGAAGAATTTCAAAAATGAGGAAAAACTCAAATTGAAGATTTTCAACTTTTGTGGTGGCGTGACCCACCGCATAAGAATGATGATTTCAGACACCGCGTACAATTGTCGTAGGGTTCTGAGAATCAAATTCTTCATTAATTTCTTCACACTTAGAGTGTTATTCTTCATTGATTGAAGAAAAACGTTTCTTCATGTGTTGCACATCTAAGTCATCAATTCTGCATAAGGGTTAGGATGTGTGTCCTTTTCAAAGAACATTCGAAGATTCTAAGATATTTAGCTCACACCGCAACTTGCTAAATCTCTTTTCGTCCAAGGGCTTAGTGAAGATATCAGCTAGCTGTTCTTCAGTCTTCACATGCTCGATGGAGATGTCGCCCTTCAACACATGATCACGAAGAAAATGATGAAGAATCTGGATGTGCTTAGTCTTCGAGTGCTGAAATGGGTTGTGAGCAATCTTGATGGCACTCTCATTGTCGCAGAGGAGAGGCACATTCTTCACGTTGACGCCATAGTCCTTGAGGGTTTGCTTCATCCAAAGAAGTTGAGCACAGCATGAGCCAGCAGCAATGTATTCAGCTTCAGCAGTAGACAGTGATACGCAGTTCTGTTTCTTCGAGGACCAACAGACCAAAGACCGTCCGAGGAAATGACAAGTGCCAGATGTTGACTTGCGGTCCACACGATCACCAGCATAGTCAGAGTCAGAATATCCAATGAGATCAAAAGCAGAGCCCTTGGGGTACCATAATCCTAGTGTTGGTGTGTGAGCTAGATATCGAAGAATATGTTTCACAGCCTTATGGTGTGATTCCTTCGGTGCAGCTTGAAATCGGGCACACATGCAAACACTAAGCATTATATCTGGCCTAGATGCACATAAGTACAATAAGGAACCAATCATGGAGCGGTATACCTTGTGATCGAAGTCAATACCATTTTCATCAGTGCATAGATGGCCATTTGTGGGCATAGGAATTTTGACGCCTTTGCAATCTTGCATGCCGAATTTCCTCAGTACATCTTTGAGGTATTTCTCCTGAGATATGAATATGCCATTGCGCTGCTGACGAATTTGAAGACCTAAGAAGAATTTCAACTCTCCCATCATAGACAATTGATATTCTTCACTCATCATATAGGAAAATTCATCACTATAACGTTGGTCAGTACAGCCAAAGATAATATCATCAAAATATATTTGGCACACAAACAGTTCACCATCATATGATTTAGTAAAAAGAGTAGGGTCGAGTGAACCGGGTGTGAAGCCATTCTTCACGAAGAATTCCTTCAATGTATCATACCACGCCCGAGGGGCTTGCTTGAGGCCATAGAGAGCCTTATTGAGTCTGAAGACTTTGTCAGGATTCTTGGGATCTTCAAAACCTGGGGGTTGAGCAACATATACTTCTTCCTCAAGCTTACCATTGAGGAATGCACTTTTCACATCCATTTGATATAAGATGATATCATGATGGTTAGCATAAGCAAGTAATATGCGAATAGCCTCAAGTCTAGCAACAGGTGCAAAAGTTTCATCGAAATCAATTCCTTTAACCTGTGTGTAGCCTTGAGCTACTAGTCGTGCCTTATTCCTCACCACAAGGCCATTTTCATCTTGCTTGTTGCGGTAGATCCACTTTGTGCCAATGATATTATGCTTGCGAGGATCTGGGCGATTGACCAATTCCCAGACATTGTTCAGCTCGAACTGATGTAACTCTTCTTGCATAGCCTGAATCCACTCCGGCTCCAGAAATGCTTCATCTACCTTAGTGGGCTCTGTGATAGAGACAAAAGCATAGTGCCCACAAAAGTTAGATAAATGTGATGCTTTTGAGCGTGTGAGAGGACCTGGTGCGCTAATGTCATCGATGATCTTCTCCACTTGCACTTCTTTTGCAACGCGTGGATGAATTGGTTGTCGCTGAGGATTTTGATCGGCATTTTCTTCAGCACCATTTTCCTCATCATGTTCTTCAGGTGCATTAGCTCGACGTTCTTCATGAACAGGAATGAATTCTTCAGCAGATTCTTCAGTCGGAATGACATCCTCAGTTGCCTTGATCTTGATAGCATCTTCAGGTGCTGGTTCATCTAACACAGAAGGTAGCTGCTCTCTTTGCGAGCCATTAGTTTCATCGAACCGCACATCTACAGTGTCAACAATCTTGTGAAGAACAATGTTGAAGACTCTGTAGGTGTGCGAGTCCTTTCCGTAACCAAGCATAAAACCTTCATGTGCTTTTGGTGCAAATTTAGAGTTGTAGTGAGGATCTCTAATCCAACATTTAGCACCGAAGACTTTGAAATAACTCACATTGGGTTTCTTGTCAGTGAGGAGTTCATAGGCAGTCTTCTTGAAGAATTTGTGAAGATATACTCTGTTGATGATGTGGCAAGCAGTATCAATTGCATCAATCCAAAAACGCTGAGGCGTTTTGTATTCATCAAGCATAGTGCGAGCCATCTCAACAAGAGTTCTGTTCTTGTGCTCCACGACGCCATTCTGCTGAGGAGTATAGGGAGCAGATAACTCATGAGTAATACCAAGTTCATCAAGATAGGCATCAAGACCAGAATTCTTGAACTCAGTTCCATTGTCACTTCTGATAGGCTTGATCTTCACACCAAAGTTGGTTGAAGCCCTCGAGGAAAATCGTTTGAAGACTTCCTGCACTTCATGTTTGTAAGTAACAATGTGTACCCATGTATATCGAGAATAATCATCAACAATGACAAAACCATATAGAGATGCATCATTAGGGACTGCTGAATAATGATTAGGTCCAAAGAGGTCCATGTGAAGCAATTCGAATGGACGGGTAGTGGTCATGATAGTCTTCGCTGGATGCGTGGCCTTGGTCATTTTTCCAGCTTCACATGCTCCGCATAAGTGATCCTTGAGGAATTTGACATTCTCAATGCCAATGACATGCTTCTTCTTCGCAAGCGTGTTCAAATTCCTCATGCCTGCATGACCAAGTCGTCGATGCCATAGCCAGCCTTCTGAAGCTTTTGCAAGTAGACATACGGCTGGTTGTGGTCCTGTAGAGAAATCAACAATATACAGATCTCCTCTCCTAAAGCCTTCGAAGCCTTTGGAATTGTCAGCTTCCATAATCAGAACACAGCGATATTTGCCGAAGACAACAACCATATCAAGATCACAAAGCATTGAGACTGACATGAGATTGTATCCTAAGGACTCAACAAGCATGACTTTGTACATGTGCTTATCCTTAGAGATAGCAACCTTACCAAGACCCAATACCTGACTTTTTCCTTTGTCAGCAAAGATGATATGCTTCAGAGGTGACGGTGATAAGGGAGCATCCATCAATAGATTCTTGTCACCAGTCATGTGATTTGTACATCCACTATCGAGGACCCATTCAGTGGTTTTGGGTTGATCATCCTGCAGATGAATTAGTGTAACTTACAATCTCATATGCTTCATCAGTGAAGAATATGATAGCAAGTTCATCAGATGAATTTCATCAAGCAGTAAATAGATATAGCAGTATGAGGACGTGTGAAATGAAAGTTCATTTCATCATGATTTGCCTGCGTCCTTTCAGGCACTTTCGTCAGGTCCCTAGCAAATTCTTCAGACGTTAAAGCACATCTAGAGACCTGACCCTGCAGAAGAGATTAGTTCTTTTTCTTCACCACCCACATCTGGAGGGGTGGCAAAGAGTTCATCATTCTGCGAGCACCATATGAGAAAGGTGGCAAAGATGCCAAGCCATTTCGTTTCACATAAGAGGGGTTAGGGTAAGCATATGAATAAGCAGACTAATTCTTCGAGGACTTATGAACATAATGGTTTGAAGAATAATGCACATATTCATAGCCCTTAGCTCTACCCTGGGACACAGAGTTGTTAGCACGATGACAATCATATGAGGACTTTGATCCAGTTGAGGAATTTGATCCATGTGAAGAATTTGGTCCATATGAAGAATTTGATCTGGGATTCCTGTTCTTCACAGGTGGTGTCATGAGGACATTCACCTGAAGACTTTCAACACAACTTTTGGGAACCCAAATTTTCTTCATAGGGGAACCGTTCCTGCAGTTAGTGCCAACATATCTAGCAAATACTTCACCATTCTGATTTTTGAACAGTTTATAGTTGGAGTCAAATGACTCATCAGAAGAATGAGGAGATTCACATGTAAAGCCATATAAGTTAGATGGATCAACTGGAGGTCCCTTTGCAGCAACCCATGAGGTTTTGGGGTACTGCTCAGGCTTCCTATATGTTCCATCAGCATTGAGTTTCCTCTCAAAGGCAATACCCTCTTTCCTAGGGTTTCTGTTGAGGATCTGCTTTTTGAGCACATCACAAAGTGTCTGATGCCCTTTGAGGCTTTTGTACATGCCTGTCATGTACAGTTCCTTCAGCCCTGCATTGTCAGTGATGCTAGCAATGTCCTCAGATGAGGAATTAGTGATAGTAGAGGCAGATGAAGGATTTGTAACAGTTGAAGCATTTGAACATTCAGGTGAAGAATTAGCAGATTCACGTTCAATGCACTTTAAGCATGGGGGAACAAATTCTTCCTGAGAAGCGCTGATTTGTTGAGCTAGTAATGAATCGCGCTCCTTCTGAAGATCTTCATAACACACTCTTAGCTTCTCAAGATCTTCCTTTCTTTGAAGAGATTCAAGAGAAAGCTTCTCGTGATCTTGCTTTTCTTGAAGAAATTCATAAGAAAGTTTCTTATGATCAGACAAGAGAGCGTTATGATGACCTTGAAGGTTATCAAACCTAGACTGAAGTCTCTGAAGATTTTCAGTCAAGGCTTTAGTGCGATCCATTTCTTCACCCAACATATCGTCACTTTTATCTAGCATGTTTTGAACCTTTTCAAGAGCCCGTTGTTGTTTCACAGCAATCTTAGCAAGTTTAGAGTAGCTGGTCTTGAGATCCTCATCAGATTCATTTTCACTAGATTCAGAGGAGTTGTATTTGAGTACCTTAGCACCTTTCACCATGAAGCAATAGGTGGGAGTGTAGCCATCATTATCTTCATCAAGCTTGTCGGTGGAGTCAGTTTCTTCAGTGTTGAAGATGGACTTGTTGACGAAGGTAGTAGCAACGGCCAGACTCGCCACACCAGACTCAGATTCTTCAGATGCCTCCTCTTCATCATTTTCCTCAGATTCAGCTTCAGAGTCCATTTCCTTGCCAATGAATGCCCGAGCCTTCTTGGAGCTTCTCTTCTTGTGAGATGAAGACTTCGAGGATTTTGATGACGAAGATTTTGATGATTTCTTCTTCTTCGCATCATCAGAACTGTAGTCCTTGTATTTCTTCTTCTTCATTTCCTTTTCCCACTGAGGACAATCTTGAATATAGTGACTAGGCTTCAGGATTTTCCAAAGCGACCACGTCTTGTGAACTTCTGGAATTTCTTCACAAGCAGTGCAAGATCCTGGCTCAGTTCTTCAGGGTCACCAAGGCTACTACCAGAGTCCTCATATTCAGAGTCAGACACAGCCTTGGCCTTCAGGGCACGTGGTTTGCCATAGTTTGAACCATAGAGATCTCTCTTTTCAGCAAGCTGGAACTCGTGAGTGTTTAGCCTTTCGAGGATATCAGCAGGATCAAGCGACTTGTTGTCAGCATGTTCTTGTATCATCAGTCCCAGAGTATCAAATGAGGAATCAAGCGATCTCAACAGTTTCTTCACAACTTCATGATCAGTAATGTCAGTGGCACCGAGGGCTTGAAGCTCATTTGAGATGTCAGTGAGGCGATCAAAGGTTTGTTGGACATTCTCATTGTCGAGTCTTTTGAAGCGGTTGAAGAGATTCCGAAGAACATCGACTCGAGAGTCACGCTGAGTTGAAACTCCTTCATTTACTTTGGACAGCCTATCCCAGATAAGCTTAGCAGTTTCCAAAGCACTCACTCTTCCATACTGTCCTTTGCTCAGATGGCCACATATGATATTCTTCGCTTGAGAATCGAGTTGTTTGAATCTCTTCACATCGGTAGCGTTCAGTGAGGGAGTGACAGAGGGGACACCATTTTCCACAACATACCAGAGATCGCTATCAATTGCCTCAAGATGCATTCGCATCTTGTTCTTCCAGTAGGGGTAGTCCATTCCATCAAAGGTAGGACACCCAGTCGAGACCTTGATCATACCTGCGGTCGACATAACTAAAACTCCAGGCGGTTAAACCAAAATCACACAGAACAAGGGAGTACCTTGCTCTGATACCAATTGAAAGTGCATTATATCGACTAGAGGGGGGGGGGTGAATAGGCGATTTTTATGAATTCTTCACTGAGGAATTTGCTGGTGAGGAAATTCCTTAGCGAAGAACTACTTGCAGCGGAATAAGTACTCAGAAGTAAACATAACAGGATACAAACATAGTCATCATGATGAAATGAAGACTAGCACAGAGTACAGAAAGCGTAAACACAGGATAACAAGATGAAGACAGACAGGCTGAAGAAATTGAACTGAGGAATTTGTGAAAGTCTCCAGTCAAAGTCTTCAAGCACAGATATGAACAACATACAACACAGTAATGAGGAAATGAAAGAGTTGAGGAAATAGAACCAGTTAGTTGGTGAAGACAATGATTTGGTAAACCAGTTCCAACTGCTGTCTCAGTTGTACGTCTGGTTGGAGCGGCTGAGTATTTAAACTCGAGGACACGCAGTCTCGGACACCCAGTCTCTGAGCCGCAACTCAGGACACCCAGTCCTCACCGTATTCTCCTTGAACTAAGACCACGCAGGCCTCGTCCAATCACTCGTGGTAAGTCTTCAGGTGACTTCCAAACCTTCACAGACTTGGTCACTCGGCGATCCACAATTCCTCTTGGATGCTCTAGACCTTGACGCCTAACCGTCTGGAAGAAGCACAGTCTTCAAAGGTAACAAGCGTCGGATCCACGTAGGATCAATTTCTTCAGTGATGCTCAATCACTTTGGGTTTGTGCGGGGTTTGGTTTTGGGATTTTCCTCACTTGATGATTTTTGCTCAAAGTCCTCGGAGGATGGGTTTCTCTCAGATGACAAGTGTCAAGTTCTCTCGGAGCAGCCAACCAGCTAGTGGTTGTAGGGGGCGGCTATTTATAGCCTAGGGAGCAACCCGACATGATAAGACATAAATGCCCTTCAATGATATGACCGTTAGGTGGATAAGATATTTTGGACAGCCGGCGTGCAGCACAGCAACGGTCGTAAATTTGACTCTCAAATTCATCAGGGCTATCATGTTCCTCACTGTGTAGGCAATTCGCACTGGCGAATTCCTAACTCCTCAGTCAGAGCAAAGTCCTCAGTGACCAGAAGAACTGCGTCTCTGTCACTGAAGAAATTGACTGAACTGTATGAGATTTCCAATGGCTTCACTCGAAGGGATTGGTAGGTGTAGGATTTTGAGTTGAGCATCACATGGAAGTTTTTCCTTAGTATTTCCTCGACCCCCTTTAACTGTACGGTGTTTCCTATGACTCAAGAAAGAGAAAATGAAACTACGAAAACAAAAGTCTTCATGCTTCATGTTCCTCAAGTGAATACCAAGTCTTCAAGGTCACACAAATTTCTTCACTTTCAAAGTCTTCAGAAAGTCTTCAGAACATCAAAGTCTTCAGTCGAAGAGCTTCATTTTTAGGGGTCGACTTTCTCTGTAAATATGAAACTCCTCATAGACTTATAGACCTGTGTACACTCACAAACGCATCAGTCACTTAACCTATAAGTCTTCAATACACCAAAATCACTAAGGGGCACTAGATGCACTTACAAAAACCAAGGTTGTGCCTTGCTGGACAAGTTTTATTCAAAACGAACTATCAGGGGGGTCCCATAAATCACCCGACCGCGTTAGGAACGCAAAATCCGGGAACATAACACCGGTATGACGGAAACTAGGGCGGCAAGAGTGGAACAAAACACCAGGCATAAGGCCGAGCCTTCCACCCTTTACCGAATATATAGATGCATTAATAATATAAGAGATATTGTGATATCCCAACATAACCCTGTCCACCATGGAGCAATCTTCAACTTCACCTGCAACTAGCAACGCTATAAGAGGGGCTGAGCAAAGTGGTAACCTAGCCAAACAACAGTTTGCTAGGAATGGTGTCAAATGTTAGAGGTTCATGGCAATTTGGGAGGCTTGAAGAGCAAAAGATAGGTAACGCAGCATAGCGATAGAACGAAGCAACTAGCATAGCAATGATAGTAGTGAGATCCAGGGTAGCGGTCATCTTGCCTGAAATCCCGCAAGGAAGAAGAACGAGTCCATGAAGAAGATGAAGCCACGAAGATGAACCAAGCGTAGACGAACGAATCCTCACGATCGCAACGAAACGGGAACTATCGAGAAGAAGCACACAACATGGTAAACACACCACACATGGACAAGACATGATGCACAACAAGCATGATGCATGACAAGGCTACATGAAGCTACTCATGACAAGAGATGATGCAAACAAGAACAACACATCAAGGCAAGTTTAAATGAGGCCGGAAACAACATATAACAATTCCGGTAAGTCCTCATATGCAAATTTCGAAATTGGTCCAGAACTGAATAAACCTTATGTTCAAGTTGTTAAACAGCAAGTTAAGATGCACCAAGATGATCTACACGAAATTCTAGTCAAGTTACATATAAAGTTCATTAGATTCGGAGCTACGGCCTAGAAGATATGAGCAAAACAAGTTAAGCATGGCATTGATGCAAAATGCACCCAAACATCAAGCAAACACACCAAAACAAGGATGCAACATGATAATATGAAACTACATGCAAAATCAAGCAAGTTTCATATAGAGCACACTCAAAACGGAGCAACGGTGCAACACATACACCCTATACAAGTCATAACAACAATTTGTCCATAACAGCAACTAGGCATCTTACAAGCATCAAAACAACATGCTACAGCACCCCAACATAATAACGAAAGGCATGGGCATGAAGTGCAGGTAAAGCATAACAAAACATGAACACTGAGCTATCTCCAGAAATCACTAGAACATGCTCAAACACACATGGAAAGATTGCAAATAATAACAGTTTCAGACTTAGCAGAAATAACATCAGGTTGCAATGTTTAGAGCAAGCAAACAACATGTTACAGGAACTTATCATGGCAAACAAAGGCATGGCATGAATCTACTAATTGCATAGATCAAAAGTCCCTTACTGACCATGAGCCAAAAAGGATCAGAAGATATGATGGCACCCATGTAAACATGGCAAGTTATATTACAGATTCATACATGGCAGGAACAACAATAAGTAGGCATGTTGGTGAGCTTGAACCACTCAACACAGAGCAATACATGGCACGGCAAGGTAGCCAACAGTAAGAATACTTGTTTATGAAGCTATACATGGCAAGAGCAAGGTCATAGGGTGCATGGAACACTAGCAAAACACATGGGAACTAGTGAACTTAATGTTAACAGGCTGATATCAACATTATCAAGCAACTTTGGAGCAAGATATGAACAATCTACAGCAAGCTATAAATGCAACCAGGGGCATGAATGGATAGGGCATAACATGTAGATCAAAACATGTTTATAGAACATCTCCACATTATGCATAGAATGATTAGTAGAAGCATGTTAACATGGCAACAAAATATAACAGAATCTGCCTAGCAAAACAACAACAGCAAGTACCCTCCTTAACAAGCTCGATGCACTCACTACAAGCATCACAAAAATACATGGTTGGCACCCCTGGAAAGATGGCATGGCATAGACCAAAACACATGTAGACATCAACCTCATAGGATGCACACATCAATCATGGCAAATATGACAAATGAGCAAGTTATAACAGTTTCAGTAGGTTAACATCAACATGCACTCTTCCAACAGAATTTCAGGCATCAAGATGAGCTCAAATGAAAATGATGCAATGGAATGAAATGAAGTACTCGTCGAGGCGAACAATATGACATATTACACGCACAAAACGGAGCTACGGATGCAGAGATACGATGCAACGAACATGGCATGAAAATTACACAGAAACGGGGACTTGGCAGATTTCGGGGTCAACCTTATCCTCTCGGATCCAGATCGGGGCGGCGCGGACTCCAAGGTGGCGGCGGCTCCGGTCAACGGTGACGAGGGAGATGGCCGGAGAAGGCCATCGGGGGGGCACTCCGGCCGGGGGAGGCGACGGCTGGCGGCGCGGGGGCCGGAGGACTCCCGGGCGGCGGTGGGGCAGACCCGGCCCGGGAGGAGGGAGCTGGCGGCGCTCGGGGGCGAGGCGCGGCGGCGCGGAGGCGAGGGGGTGAGGCCGATCCGGGGCGGCGCGGGCTGGAGCCGGCAGCGCCGGCGGCGGGCGGCGGCGCCGGGGCCGAAGGGCGCCGGGCGGCGAGCGAGGCGGGGCGCGGGCGCAGGCGGCGGCGGCGGGCGGGCCGCGCGGGCCCGGCTCGGGCCCCGCGGGCCGGCGGCGGCGGGAGGGCGCGGGGGCCACGTGGCGGTGTGCCACTGGCTGGGGCGGCGGCGGAGATGACGTGGCGGCGGCTGATTCGCCGAGGCGACGTGGCTGAGGGCGGCGGACATGTCCGGCGGCGCACGGACATGTCCGGCGGGCGAGGGAGAGGCTAGGCTAGGGTTTCGTCCGCGAAAATGGAAGGGGAGGGCCTTTATATAGGTAGAGGGAGCTAGGAAAGTCCAAATGAGGAGCGGTTTTTGGCCACGCGATCGTGATCGAACGACCGAGAGCATGGAGGGGAGTTAGATGGGTTTTGGGCCACTTTGGAAGGGGTGTTGGGCTGCAAACAAAAGAGGCCTTTTGTGGTTACCTGGTTAACCGTTGGAGTATCAAACGACCTCCAAATGGCACGAAACTTGACAGGCGGTCTACCGGTGCTATACCAAGGCCGCTTGGCAAACCTCGGGCCATTCCGAGAAAGTTTAATACCCGCTCACAAAGAGAGACAAAAAGGGGACGCCGAAGGACATAGGAGCGCCGGATTGCAAAACGGACAACGGGGAAAAAGCTTGGATGCATGAGACGAACACGAATGCGAAATGAGATGCACATGATGACATGATATGAAATGCATATGATGACATGGCAAAATGCAACATGCAAGCACATGACATGGCAACGACGGCGAATAACTGGAAGACACCTAGCGCATCAAATCCGGGGCGTTACATTGCCCATCCGGAGTATGTTAGGAGTTGTTTTCTGTTTTGTTTCACCGGAGGCCATCATTCCAGAAGAATTCTTCGTCCTCACATTCCAGCTATTGTTATCCAATTATCCCGGTGCATCTGCCCAGTATTCTTTAATCAACTCGTTATCTCTTCCTTCTTTTGCATCTAGATCCCCTCGAGCATATTTGCTCTTCTAATTCTTCCCGGTGATTCATTCTCTTTCATCAGTCATTTTTGAATTCTTACGGTGGTTCCTTCAGCATTCCTCTTCCTTTGTCATCATATCAATTCTTTCATTCTTATTCCTTTTCTATCCTGTTCTAACCAGAGTGGTTTTAGAGTCTATCTTATTCCTTGAGCTTTTCATTCTCGTCATATTCTTCGTTCCTCTTTCCACCCGAGTGCTCTCGACCTTGTTCATCTTCTCTCTTGCATTCTTACTTCACCTCTTCTGTCTCGTTCCTAAGATCTCAGGATGAGATCTCTTGTTAGTGGAGGAGACTTGTAACGCCCCGAGAACGATGCGCCATGTGTCTTCCAGTTTTCGCCGTCGTTGCCATCTCATTTGCTTGCGTGTTGCACTTTGCTATGTCATCATCTGCATTTCATCTCCATGGTTTTAAAAACTTGCATCCTTTCGGGCCCTCCCAGTTCTCTCTGATGTCCGTTCTGAGCCCCGACACACTCACACGCGCCTGCGGCACCTTGAAAATATTATTTTATAAGTGGCATAAACATGTTCTCGGAATGGGGTGGAAGTTGGCGTGCGGTCTTGTTATAGTGTAGGCAGGCCGCCTGCCAAATTTTGTCGCATTCGGAGTCCATTTGATAGTCCAACCATTAAACATACCACCACAATATAGTCGGTCTAACGTCGGACGTTTTCGGTATTCGGAAACTGCCGCCAGGTCGCTCTACTTCTCTCTCTTCTCAGCTCGAGGCATTCTACACAGCTCGCCTGCAGCCCACCTAGACGCCCTCCGCTCCGGACCGTCGGATTGAGATCCAATGCCGGAAAATGGATGGAAATGCCCCAACCCTAGTCCCTTTTGCTATATATGGACACCCCCTCTCCATTTTTTGGCATTTCCTAGCCCTACCCCTACCTCCCAGCTGCAGCCACCCCTTCCTCCTCGGAATCAGAGCCTCCTACCTCCAAATCCATGCCCGACCACCTCATCCTCACCACTTGGCAAGCTGCCATTGGCTAGCGCCGCCCCCACCGCCGCTCTCCTCCAACCAGCCGCTGCCACGTCCTGCTCCAGCAGCCAGCCACCGCACCGCGACCCGCCAGGCCCGCGCATGGCCCGCCCGGGACCGAAGCAGACCTGCGTCCCGCCCCTGCCCTAAGCTCCCGGTCTAGATCAGGGAGCTCCGATCGCGCCTCGCCGATCCCGCCTCCGGCCATCGTCCTCACCGCCTCCTCACCATCTCACCACCGGCGACCTCTATCGGACCCAGGTCGTCACCTCCCGTCGCCTCCTTCTCCTCCTCATCTCTCCCTCTTGCTGCCTCACTCTCCCTCTCTCTCCCCTTGCAGGACCCCGCCGCCGCGCTCCAAGCTCCGCCACCGGTGGCCCCCGACCCATTCCGACGCCGGGAACGGGTCCCCGGCCTCGCCCTCCTCTAGATCCGCCAGATCCCGGCCTCCCCGCCGTCCAGGACATCTCGCCGGAGCCCCGAGGGCGCCGTCGCCGCCCCTGCCTCGTCCCGCTCGGGGTTGAGGAGGACGATCCCTCGCCCGCGTGGGCCACCGTGGGGGGCCGTCCCTAGCTCAGCGTCCGCGGGCCCCGTAGCCCAACAAGCCAGCCGGCCTGCCTCGTCCGCGGGCCTGCTTCCCCTTCGTTGTGGGCCGAGCCCAGGGTGAGCATCCCACTAAATCCCGCCCTGTGCATGTTTTAGTTACCATGCGCCCGTTTGTTTTTTTCCATAAATTGACCAATTCCCTGAAAATATCATCTCATGTGTGCATGTTTGAGTGATGATAACTCTGTGCATATTGCTCCTCTTTGTGTGTATGGTATGTCGAAATGTTCATCTCTAGATGCTATACATGATGGTTGCATTTGCATTCATGTTACTGTTAATATTGATGCCTTAATCTTCATTGCAAAACTGCTAAGTGATATAAACTGCTGAAAACTACTGCATGTTAACATCATGTATGCATCTTGTGGGTGCTATAACTTTGTCTCTATTGATGCTATGATGATGACCTTGATAGGAAAATGTTCTACTCTTCATGCTCCACATGTTGGTGTGCTTTGCATTCATGTTAGGGTGCATCTTGATATCTTAATCTCTGATGCAATAGTGCATGTTGCTGTTAACTGCTGAAAACTGTTATAACTTGCCTATTTGTCATTTTTATATCTCTTTGTGTGATTTTCTTTTGAGCATCATGTCTACATGTTTTAGGAGCATAATTATGCCATATTTACTATGATGCAATTCATATATTTTGATATGCCCTGTAGTGAGTGCATCAAGCTTGTGAAGTGGGCTACTTGCTGCTAACTTTCTGTCAAGTCTGTTTTTGTCATATCATGATGCTATCTTTGCTTGATGCTACCAATTAATCCATGCATAATTGAACATGCTTAGTTGACATGTTTTGATGGAAATGTTATGATCTATCATGCCATGCCATTTGATGCCTCAGATATGTTCTGTAGCATAAGTTTTCATTGCCATGAACATGCCTATATACTGTTCCAGATTGCTGTTAACTTCATGAGGCTATGTTTTGAGCTTGATATTGATTAATCTATGCCTATTCTGAAGATGCTCAAATTAGATGTTTTGAAGTATAGTATGAGTGCTTTGCCCAGATGTCAAGTTTGTTAATTTTGAATGTCATATGCCTCTGTACCATGCTTGCAAACATGCTATCATAATGTTGTTGTTTTATACTTGCTGAAACTGTTTCAACATTCAATCTTGCCTTGTTGGTTCCTACTAATCCATGAGCCATATGTATATGTTGCCATGATATTATTTGCTCTTTGTTATGTGTACTTTGATGCCATGCCCTTGGTTGCTATATATACTTTTTCCATTTCTTTTTAGTCCGCATATAAGGTTTGGTCAAAATCAAGCTTTGCATAGTTTGACTAACTTTATATTAAAAGTTATTAATATTCACAATATGAAATCAACATTTTCAGATGCACCATGAAATGTATTTTCATATTATATAGTTTAAATATTGTAGATGTTCATACTTTTTAATATAAATTTGGTCAAATTTTGTGTAGTTTGACTTTGACCAAAACTTGTACGCGGAGTAAAAAGGAACGGAGGGAGTACTTGCTGTAGCTTGTCTCTTTCTTACTCTCAAGTTGCCATCATATTAACTCTGCTGATGTATATGCTTCTATGTTATAAAGTTGCTTTTTGCATTGATAATATTGGTTTAATCTTGATGCCTGTGAACCTGAACCTTAATGATATTGGAAGTATGTTATCTGTACATGAAGTGTATGTCAAGTTTGTGTTCATATGATTCCTGTAGCATGTTGTTTTGATGGTTGCAAAGTGTCTACTTGCTATTTTGGGCAGATTGTTGTTATATCTTGTTTGGAGTGTATGTGTTGCACCGTTGCTCCGTTTTGAGCATGCTCTATATGAAACTTGCTTGATTTTGCATGTAGTTTCATATTATCATGTTGCATCCATGTTTTGAGAGTGTTTGCTTGATGTTTGAATGTATTTTTGCATCAATGCCATGTTTGACTTGTTTTGCTCATATCTTCTAGGCCGTAGCTCCGAATTAAATGAACTTTATATGTAACTTGACTAGAATTTCGTGTAGATCATCTTGATGCATCTTAACTTGCTGTTTAACAACTTGAACATAAGGTTTATTCAGATCTGGACCGATTTTGAAATTTGCATATGAGGACTTACCGGAATTGTTATATGTTGTTTCCGGCCTCATTTAAACTTGCTTTAATGTGTTGTTCTTATGTGCATCATATCTTGTCATGAGGAGCCTCATGTAGCCTTTTCATGAACATGCCTGGTTGAGCATCATGCCATGCTTATGTGTTGTGTGTTTACCTTGTTGTTTGCTTCTTCTCGATAGTTCATGTTCCGTTGCGATCGTGAGGATTCGTTTGTCTACGCTTGGTTTGTCTTCGCCCGTTTGTCTTCTTCATGGACTCGTTCTTCTTCCTAGCGGGATTTCAGGCAAGATGACTGTTACCCTGGATCTCACTACTATCATTGCTATGCTAGTTGCTTCGTTCTAGCGCTATGTTGTGCTACCTATCACTTGTTTATCAAGCCTCACAAATTGCCATGTCAGCCTCTAACATTTTCACCCTTCCTAGCAAACCATTGTTTGGCTATGTTACCGCTTTTGCTCGGCCCCTCTTATAGCGTTGTTAGTTGCAGGTGAAGTTGAAGATTGCTCCATGTTGTAACAGGATTATGTTGAGGTATCACAATATCTCTTATTTAATTAATGCATCTATATACTTGGTAAAGGGTGGAAGGCTCAGCCTTATGCCCGGTGTTTTGTTCCACTCTTGCCACCTTAGTTTCCGTCATACCGGTGTTATGTTCCTTGATTTTGCGTTCCTTACGCGGTTGGGTGATTTATGGGACCCCCTTGACAGTTCGCTTTGAATAAAACTCCTCCAGCAAGGCCCAACCTTGGTTTTACCATTTGCCTAACATAACTAAAATTTAAATAGGGGATTTTCTCCGGACCCCTAGTTTTTTAATCAACCCCCTCCCCCCGGTCCAGTGCTCCTCCGAGTGTTGGTACGAAACGAGCAGACTGCGGGGCCACCGCGGGGCAACTCGAGGTCTGGTTTTACTCGTAGGATGTCTCATGCATTGTGCCCTGAGAACAAGATACGTGCGGCTCCTATCGGCATTTGTCGGCACACCGGGAGGTCTCGCTGGTCTTGTTTTACCATTGTCGAAATGTCTTGTAACCGGGATTCCAAGTCTGATCGGGTCTTTTCGGGAGAAGGAATATCCTTCGTTGATCGTGAGAGCTTGTGATGGGCTAAGTTGGGACACCCCTGCAGGGTATAAACTTTCGAGAGCCATGCCCGCGGTGATGTGGCATATGGGAATTTGTTAATATCTGGTTATAGAGAACTTGACAGTTGACTTAATTAAAACGCATCAACCACGTGTGTAGCTGTGATGGTCTCTTCTCGGCGGAGTCCGGGAAGTGAACATGGTTTGGGTTATGTTTGGACATAAGTAGTTCAAGATCACGTCTTGATCATTACTAGTTTGCGACCGTTTGCGTAGCTTCTCATCTTATTCTTGTACTCGTAAGTTAGCCACCATACATTGCTTAATTGCTTGCTGCAACCGCACCACCTATCCATTCCATACCCATTAAGCTTTGCTAGTCTTGATACCCATGGTAATGGGATTGCTGAGTCCTCGTGGCTCACAGATTACTACAACAACAGTTGCAGGTACATGTAATGCGATGACCATGACGTTAGAGCGATGCTTGCTTGTCTTGAGTTCTTCTTCTGCTTCGTCGTTCAGGGGATAGGTTCCTGGTCGGCAGCCGGTGCTAGCAGGGTGGGTGTTGTTTGAGTTTTTATTTGTGTTTCATCCGTAGTCGGATGTTGATCTTATGTATGATGTTGTGGTATTCATGTGGCATTGTATGCCTCTTTGTATGTATCCCCAACTATTATGTAATGGTTCGATGTAATGATATCCACCTTGCAAAAGCGTCTCCAATATGCACTTCAATCCTTGGTGGGACCTTCGAGTTCCTTTAGGACAGGGTCGCATATTGGGCGTGGCAGAGGCGCCGTGTACGACGGTTGCAATGATATGGGCGAAGATGGCGGCAGGACTGGAAAATGGTTTGGCTCGGCTCGGACGGAGTCAACGAAGGGCGGAGGGGCCGGACGGCGGAGGAGCAGATGACGGATGGCGGAGGGCGGACGGTGGAGGGGCAGAGGGTGGAGGGTGCGGCACCGTCACGCTCGGAGGGGGGGGGGGGTGAATTTCGTGAGGGGAGGCTCGCGTCTGCTCTCACACGGGTATTGAGGGTTTTCCCCGTGTAATTTTGGGGATGGGCGGCCCAATACTGGGGTACCAAACGGGCTATGGGGAATTTCGAGGATTTCTATACCGGGCCGGTAAAATCTTCCCCTATTAATAAAGCACTGATTACTTCTGGTTGTCCATCGTTGGCATTTTTACAAAAAAAAGTCCCTCTGTTGTTTGACCGCGGTCCAGATTTAAGTGGGAACTTAAAAACGTTCTGCTTTTTGCATAAAACCCCGTGAAGTTTCGATTAATCAACCTGTGGTCCTATATTAAGCGAGAATAGAAAATGTTTTGTTGTTTTCAGAAATCCCCCTCGGATTTCGATTAATTAACCCGCCGTTCGTCAAGAAAATAACCTTTTTTATAGATTCAAATATTTTTTTAAATATTCATATTTTTTACACTGTAACTCTGATTTTGACACGTTATATATGGAAATTGATTAGAAAAATGTATAGAATACAAATATGATGTTATTTTTACCCGTTAACAATTTTTAAATGTCGTTTAGGGTCAGATTCAAATGCTTTAAAAAATATTCATATCTTCTAAACCCTAACTCCAATTTTAACTTGTTATATATGAAAACTGATTAGGAAAATATGTAGAATCTAAATATGATGTTGTTTCACATGTTAATAAGTTTTTAGATGCTATTTAGGATGCAACGTTAATCAGTAGTGCATGATCCATCTCTTTTTGTACCGGTGCCGTTTCAAATTGAAAATGAACACCTTAACAAAAACAAATTGGAGATGAAAGAAACCATATATAACCATGCATGTCTATCGGTGAGAGTGGGAAGAAGGATAAATGGCAAGACTAATAAGATGCCATGTTGAAATAAAGGAGGTGGACCTATTGAGGTATTGAGTCATTGTTATTGTGTTAGGGGCGTGTGGTAATTTTTTCTCCCTTTGCAATGCACAGGCTCTTTGCTAGTACTCTTAAAACGTGTAAATACTCTAGTGCCGAATGATGCCTAAACGTGTGTGGAATTTCAGCGAGAAACCTAATTATTTTCCTCGATTCTCGCACATTGCTTGAGTTGCTTGAGTGTCAATTACAAGGGAGCGGATTCTTGGGCCTGTCTAAGGCTTCCTTGTAGAGACACCAACTGCCTACCCCGGCCCTGTTAGGGCAGGTCTCGACATGGGGTTATATCCCCAACATTAGGGCCTAGATTGATTTGAACTGGTTCATGTCAATCTTCAATACATCCGGCTGGCGAGTCTTCTTTGACCCTTCCAAATATTTTAACCCTGAACAGACCTTCATAACCCGCTATATAAAAGGATGATGTCATCTTAATAAATTCAGAAAATTCCTCATGACATCACAATGGATCTTTCGCATTAATCAACCATTCCTAAAATCGAGGCGTCCTTTTTTGCTGTAGCAGTTATCACGCCTCCTCGATTCTCGCGCATGCCTGTTACTGTGCCCTCTTTTTTCCTTTATAATTAGGCCCGGGGGACTATCTTTTTCACTTTTCACCCCCGTCGCCTCCACTTATTCTTCTTCCTTGCGACATCCATCAAAATCAGAGCTCCACCGCACTAGCCGAACCGCGCCAGCCGCTCCGTCGAGGCCGCTGCATCAGCATGTTGTGACCAGAGCTCAGCGGCACGCATTCTCTTTCCTCCAGCACTGTCGCGTACCATTCTTCTCTTCTCTCAGATCTGCATTAGGTCATTTGAGTTCATAGAGTTCATCGGCGTTCATCTAAGTTCATCTTGTTTTTGAATAGAACTGGTATTTCAATCCAAGAACGGGGTAGAAGTAGTGCGGTAGCAGTTTAGCCTTCCTCTTGTATCTTAGGTAGATCGCTTCCTCTTCAGAATCAGTACAGAATCTGCTAGCTTTTCCATCACTGCCTTTTAGGTTTAGCAATTATTTTCCTTTTTGAACTGCTCATAGATCCAAGATTATATCTGTTGGTTGTAAAACCTGTTTATTCCATACTTAGCAGAATTCGCCAATCTTGAACTTTAGAAAGCTGACCCGCCCTTCAACTTTTGGGCGGCTTATCAATATGCTTGTAAAGATCTGTTGTTCCATACTTATCAATAGGCTCATTAAATCTCCGTTTAGATAACCCGCCAGTATGTTGCCGGCTTATACTCTCATAATTTAACCCGCCATATCCTAACAGCCGGATAGTTAACTCTCATAGTTAGGGAGGCTTATAATTTCTTCAATAGCTCACCATAACATGTTTTGCCGTCTTATAATCATAATTGGCCCATTGCTGATGATATGTCATGTAATCACTTGGGCGGCTTATTATTGCAGTTTTAACCCTCCATACTTTTACTCCTTGTCTGCAGTTTGTAACTCGACCAATCATGTCTAGAAATCCAACTTCTTGTGACTGGGTAGCCTCCCAAGTCTCATAACTCATGCTCAATGAATATGTAGACATGGGTATTTGCCGGCTAAGAATGTTGTCCACTGGCGGGTTCCGGGTCCTGAGACTGTTCCTCAACCCGGAGAGGGTGAAGTTGTAGTGTTCATGGATCACCTCCTCCGTGGCTTTTCACCGCCCAGGTCAAAATTCTTCCAGGACGCTCTGCATTTTTATCAGCTTCATCCTCAGGATATCGGTCCAAACTCCGTCTCCAACTTATGCCAATTTCAAGTTTTTTTGTGAAGTGTATCTGCAAGAGGAACCAACTATTGATCTCTTCAAGGATTTCTTTTACATCAACCGCCAGAATGAAATGACAGACGGACCCATAGTCTCGAGCTTGGAGGTGTTTCCATCTAGAGGTGAAGAGACATAACCTTTTCCTCAGCCGTACTACCAAGTCATCCCAAGGGCTGGAACAACACTTGGTTCTACTGCCAAAACACTACTCCGACTTGAGCAGAACCCCTTGCCGGGTTATCGCCCCTACCGGCTCAGTACCAACACCGAGCTTTCTGGCCAGTTAACCGCCACAAAACACACTCGGTATGCGCATATATTTTCAAAAATAAGGGCTTTAATAGCCAATGGATTAACTGGAGTCGATTTGACTTGTTGCTGTGTCTCATGGAGGATCTTGCCATTGAGCCGGCGCAACAGCTTAATGTGCCAATACACTGGTGATTTAAAGGACCCATAACGCTACAACCAAAAGCCTCTAACTGATAAAGAGATCAATGAAATGGTAAGTCCTTGCTTGGGGAGCCTCAAGAAGCCTGCAGTAAGACAAGGTTGAATCCTTTCTGCACTCTTAAACCGGCCCCTGTAGTAAGTATTTTGCATAAACATTTTCCTTGCTTATTTATCCCTTATACTTCATAACTTCTAAACCGCTGCTAATGTGTATATATATGCAGGCCAATTCTCCCTTCTGGAAAAATAAAATAACAGTCGCCCCACCAGTTAAGAAGATTAAAGCGGTGAAGCCTCGTGGTCCGGCTCGCTGAACGAAGTACACAACAGAAGGGCTACTCCAGCTAGATGAGTCGAAGGTAGAACTTGATTCCCTTGGTCTTCCTTTTATGCAAATTATTGATGCTGATTCCTCTCATGACGAAACGGAGACAAGCCATGCCAATGCAGCAGAGGTAATTCATATCTCCTCCAACTCAGAACCCTTGCCAAGAAAGAAAACACGGAGGGCCATCCAAAAAGTAATGTTTTCTCATCCTCATGATTATTTGGACCCCAACTTTCTTTTGATAGATCGGCAACATGAGTCTAGGCATCAGACCCGGAGTGGCGGCACTGAAGATCTCGTGGCCGGCTTATCCAACACTCCAGCTCCCTGGAAACGTCGCAATGAGGTGCCTCATAGCCCGACTCTATCCCTTCCAGAAGCCGGTCTCATGCGTCAACCTCTTAATCCTTCTGACTCAAACTATCAGGGAACGTCTGCGTCATCTGGCGACTCAACTGGAACACAACTTCTTGCCTACGTTGTCGCCCCTGGGTAAGTATCTTCATTTGTTGATAAAAACTTGTTATCACATATTCATAAGGTTGTATACTCTTGTCACAGAGCCAATGCCAAAACTAGCAAAAAGTAAACGGTGGGCGGCTCATCCAAGGCTCCGGAGGCCTTTGAGCCGGAAAAACAGGTGTTGGAAACCCCTGAGATCCTAATCAAAAATCTTGAGGACTTTGTCAATCAGCAAAATGATCCGCCTCCACAAACTGAGGCAGCACGTTTTGAGGCCATGGACACTGACGCTAACCCGGTAGATAGCCATGACCCGCCAAGTGCCAAACTTTCTTCTCCTGCCAAATCAATTGACAAGAGCCCTACTGCTGACAATGTTGATGATATTGCTGTCACCGAGTTAGCTTTTAAAGTGCCCGAAGTCTCCAGAGTATTAGCCATGCATTCGGCTAAGGAAGAAACACCTTCATTGGAGAAAGGCAAAGCCAAGCTTGATCTGGACATCTGTTCCTGCTTCAGCGCAGGCGAGTTGCATGCAGGCTATTTAAGCCGCCTTCATACAAGCCGGGATATGGAGGCCGACTTAGTCAACTTGATGAAGCAAAAATATGAGGTATGAATACATTTAACCCCTCTTAGCCTCACATATATATGTCCATATAGCCCCCAAGTCTTAAGTTAAGAATAATATTGAGTATGCTTAAGACTTGTGAAAATTTCCAAAGTATAGCCCCCAAGGGACGACTTATCTTTCAAAGATGAACCTGGTCTTTCAAAATGACTAACTTGACCAGTCGGTTGTAACCCCCAAGGGCCTGCTTATCTTTCAAAGATGAGCCGGGTCTAATGTACTTCCAAGTTAAAAACTTCATCGTACATTAGCCCCCAAATGCCAAGTATATTGCTTGCAATGTGCTTGGGACTTGAACACCATTGTTGAAATATGAACTTATTCACCTTCACACTTATTTGAACATTATTACTGTCTGTAACCCTTTGTAGGAAGCTTTGAGTTTTGGTGAGTCAAATATCATCGAGTTAAAGAGAAGCTTGGAGACACAGCAAAGTGAACATACCAAGGCTGAATTAAGCCTGAAATCATCTTTGGAAAATATTGAGAAGATCAAGGCCATATTTTATGTAGAAAGAGCCGCCTGGGAAACTGAGAAGGCCACGCTTCAGAAAAGAGTGAAGAGGCTGAACCTCAACTTACACCTTTGACCGAGGAGTTGTCCGGCTTAAGACAACATATTTCTCAAATGACAGCCGCCATTTTTGGTAAGTTTAACTTGTGCTCAATTAAAGCAATTTAAAAACTACTTAACATGCTTTGAACTATTCTGGCGACTCAAAATATTTGGTTTCTGTCGTGGGAAACGAACACCTATGGGGCAGGGCCCCTTTTCGGTCCGGCAGGGAGCAGATGGCGCACGAAGAGCGGATCGAGGCGGAGCACGCGAGCGATTTTACCCAGCTTCGGAGCTCTCCGGAGAGATAATACTCCTACTGCTGCTTTGTGGTTGTATTATGTTCTTGCTCGAGAGCGTGGGAGTGTTTTGGTTTCGAGTGAGTCGAACCCCCTCTACGTTGCGCATGGGCCTCCTTTTATAGGCTCAAGGGGTCACCGACAGGTGGCAACGCATTCGGGGGTAAAAGTGTAAAAAGTGTGGTTGGTACAACTGCCTTCTACAGTGGATCCTACCTAACTCTGACGGCAGGGGACAAAGGCATTAAATGCCCGTCCGCGTCGCCCAAACAGTGCAGAAAAGCGACCGTTAGGGGTGCCACCATTCGCCACGATGGCTATCTCGTCATCTCCACTCGCCACCTCGCACCGCTTGGCTGCACAGCTTCCCGCCACGTGCGCCTGGAACGGTCCAGAGGCGACACGTCGACGAATGCGCTGGAGCGTGGGCACAGAGTGGTGGCTTCGCCGCGGCAAGTGCCTTGCCGCGGTCGTTGTCTTCACGCGCCCGGAAGCCTGTCGCTCGCCGGGTCTTGCCGGGACGCGCGGCGCGTCGCGGTAAGTTTCTTGAAATGCCTTGGTTGGCCTTCCCGGCAAGCTCCTCTTGCCGGGGCCTTGTCCTTCCCGGCAAGCTCCTCTTGCCGGGGCCTTGTCTTCTTAGTTAAAACACTTTGTTCTTGAATGGCTTCAATAGGAACTACGGAGGATCTTGGCGGGCACCCGGCAAGCCTTGCCGCGGGACGTTGCGACTGCCCGTGCACAAGTTCGGGATACTAAGGTACCCCTACTTTAGTACACCGACAGGAGCCCCCGGGCCTGGGCCACACACGGTACCGAGCGCTGTTGGGCCATGCCCAAAACAGGGCACGGGCACGCGTGGCCTGGGTCCACACCGTATCTAACTCCGTATCCACCGCGCCCTCCCATAATGGCACGCGTCGAACGCGGCGTCGTGGGAGAGATCGTGGGTGATTCTTTATTCGGAAAAAGGGTAACGTTCGCCTCCTCCTCTTTATAAGCAGGGGATACAGGGGCAGTTCCCCCACCTTCGCCACTTGCGGTTCCTTCCTCAGAAATCTCCGCCGCTCCCCTCCGCTTCCCAAAGCCGAAAGAGAGCAGCGCTCCGCCCCCCGTCGCCGCCGTCGCCGCCAACGCCCCCGCTCTCCCCACTGCCTCCGCCATGGCTCCGAAGACCGGGAAGGGTGCGAAGTCGGCCGAGGCGCTGCGACTTGAGGCGCTGGGGAAGGAGCGGGCACTCTTCCCCCCTGAGCTCTCCGCGAAGGAGCTGAGGGAATGGTTCTATCTCTTCTGGTCGACGGAGACGCGGGCGCATCCGCGCACGCAGGTACTTTCCGCTGCCGCTTCCACTTCAAAACGGTGTCCAAAAGGATACCCCTTCTTCGCACTGTTCTTCTATTGCGGGCTCTGCCCGCCCTTTTCCGATTTCTTCTGTGACATCATGAACACCTACGGGTTTCATCTTCTTGATTTCACCCCCAATGCTGTCCTGACCATGGCGGTTTTCGCACATCTCTGCGAGAACTTCGTCGGAATCCACCCAAACGTAGTCCTTTTCCATCACTACTTCATGCCCTAGGCCGAGGAAGGAGAGCCCTTAGCTGGCGGGATCGCCTGGATCTCGAGAGTCGGCATGAAGGAGGTCTATCTGGAGGGGGAGCTCCGTAGCAAATGGGAGGAGTGGAGAGCGGATTGGTGTTGGATTGTTGATGAGAACCCTTAGCCATTCACCAACTTGCGCCAGACCCGAGTAGTGCGCGGCGGCGATTGGAGCGCCCTGGCGGCAGACGATGCTAGACTGAAGATCGCCACCACCCGGATTCTGCGGCTCAGGCTTGCCGGGCTCACTGTAGGTGCTGTTGGCGCAGACTTTCTTTGCTGCCGCATCGCCCCTCTACAGGAGAGGGGGAGACCCGCCTGGCTGTTCGGGGGTCCGGCGGATATCATGAGGCTGCGCCCGGGCCTCAACTTTAATTTTACTGTCTTGGAGTTGGATGGGACGCTCAAGGAGCTGTTCAAGCATGACCCCAATCATCCCGAGTGGTTCAGGCTGCCACAGGGCATCGTCCCATTGTGCAACAACTCACAGCTCGATCGCGTCCGCGCAATGATGCCAGAGTGCGACTCGCATGGGATTATCCCAACTTGGCAGGAGCCCGCCGACGATGTTGTGCAGCAATTCTTCGACGACTTGGTGGAGGTGGCGGTCCGCGCCGACGAGCAGAGGAGCCTCACCCGCGACACCACCGACGACGAGATGCGGCGCATTGCCACCAGGGCGGAAGAGGCGGCGGCGGCCGCCGCCGTGGGTGAGTTTGGGTTTACTGTGGAGGAGGCAGAGGCAGCCGAGGCGGCAAGCCTTGCCGAGCAGGAGGAGCTTGTCGGGGAGGTCGTCTGCGAGGGAGAGCCTGAAGCTGAATCGAGCGAGCCCACCGAGGGCGCAAGTGGCCAGCCGTCTTCAAGCAACTTGCCGCAAGCGGAGCTCCCAGTGCAGCCCCCAGCTCAACCAAGAAGGCGCCTCCGCAGGACCGGAGACATAGCAGGGCGGCAGACGGGCCAATAGCCGCCGCGCCGCGGGACACGCTCCACTGCAACAAGCACCGTTGCCGCGGGAGCATCTCACACCGCACCGGCAACTAGAGCGGGGTCTTCTCGGGCCGCCGCTTCTGATCCTGCCGTGGCTCCCGCCAAGCGTCCAAGGGAGCCTACTCCTCTGCCTCGTCGCGCTGAAAGGGTACCAGACTTCGACCTCTCTGCGCTCTGCTCCGACGAGGAGGAAGAAGAGGAGGAGGAGTAAGACTTTCTTTTTGTTGTACTTATATTTCTTCGACTCTTGCTGTTTCTTGTCTTGTATCTGATCTGCTTTCTTCTGAACCTTGTTCCTTTCCAGGACTCTGGCCCAGAGGGCGGCGAAGAGGGCCAAGGTCCCCGTGGTTGTCATCAAGGACGATCCTGCTGTGACAACAGAGGACGCATCCGAGACCACCTTGTCGGACCCGGCAACCTCTCCCTGAAGCAGCCCCCAGCGCAGCCCCCAACGTAAGTACATAACTTTACTTCCCGCTATCAGGCGCGCATGGGTGTTCTTTCCTTGCTGATATCTTGATTGTTGGTTTGCTTGTGTAGGAGCAGAACAGGTCCACCAGGAACAGCCAGAAGCCGCCCCTGAGGTGCTATCCGCTTCCACTACGCCGCCAAGGGATGACTCCCCGGCAAGGGAGCGCTCTCCGGCAAGGGACGGGACCAGTGATCCCCCGGTGGTGGAGCCCATGATTACAGAGCCCAGCACAGGTAATCCTTCTTGTCAGAAAACTTCCCTTGGTTCTTCTTCTGTTCTTCTTTTTTGGATATTTGCTTGACATTTTCTCCCTCTTCCTGTCTTCAGATCCTCCCTCCATGGAGCCGATGGAGACCGAGGCCACCGGCGAGGAGAATATGCGCGGCAACACTGACGATGCCGCTGCCACAGAAGAAGAGGCCGGTGCTGACGATCCTGCCGACGAAGAGGCCGCCAAGGCTGCTGGCGCAGGAGCTGGCGAGGGGTCCGGCGATCGTACTGACGACCCGGGGGCCGCAGGAGCGCAAGGCGCTACGCTGACCGCCGATCCCTCTGCCGCTGACGCAGCACCAGGCTCTGAAGAGCCCCAGCCCGACGCCTACTTGAAGGCCGGCGACGGTGTCTTCATCAAGCTCCCCTGGGCGTCAAGCTCCAGGGCGCCGGTCGAGGGAGAAGCTTTCGACAGAGAGGTGCTCGCCTCCACTGGGCTGACAGTGGTTGACGCGCCAAGCAGCAGCAGCAGCGAGTCTGAGGAGGAGCAGCTGCTCCGGAAGTTGGTGTCACTCTACCGCGCCCGACAAGCAAAGATGGAGTCCCGGGAAGCGCTTGTCGCGTAGGCGGGAGTGGACATTGAGAAGCATGCGGAGGAGCTCCAGAGCCGCAACTAAGAGGCCCTCCGGTCCATTGCAGAGGAGAGGGCGTAGCTTGCCGAGGCGCGGAAGGCCTTCCTCCTCGAGAAGGCTGAAGCCGAAGAGCAGCAGTGGCTTGCCGCCGAGGAGCAGTCCACGCGAGAAGGCGAGCTGACGCAGTGGAAGGTCAACTTGGACAACTACGAGGAGGAGCTTGCCGCGCGCGAGGAGACACTTGGCAGGGCCCTCAAGGAAGTGAAGGATGCTTCTGCAGCTGCCGAGGCTGCCAAGAAGGAGCTGGAGGTGAAGGTGACGGAGCTAGAAGCCACCCTCAAGGCGAAGAATGAAGAGCTCGCCGCGCTCCAGCGCGAGCGTGAGAAGGATGCCTTTGCCCATGGTGAGCTGCAGGGTCATCTCCTCGAGAGGGGCAAAGAGCTGAGCGCCGCCAAGGATACAAATGCTGATCTGGAGCTGAAGCTGGCCACGCTGACTGAGACGCTAGACGACGCCAAGAAGCGGGAGGAGGACTTGAAAGAGGAGATCAAGGCCAACGAGGCATTGCTGACGAGGGCCGCCGAGACCCAGAACACCTTCAGGGACACTGTGGAGCTCTGGACGGAGGGCCTCGTGAACATTGCCGCGGTCATTGACGAGGAGCTGACGCAGCTGGAACTGGAGGGCTTCGGGTACTCCTCCGACGAGAACCTCCAGCCTAGCGCCAAGCTCACTCTGTTCTTCAAGGGCGTGGCGACGGCTCTCCAGCAACTCCGGGAAAGGATCCCAAAGCAGCTGGCTGACGAGTCGCGCGCAATCTGTGCCAGAGTTCTGGAGAAGGTGTTGGTGAAGGTGCTCTTCCACGACCCGGGCCTTAACCTCACCAACGTCCTCAAGAAGCTGCCGGCGGGTGCTGATCTTGAAGAGCTCAAGGCCCTTGTCGCACCCATTGTGGACAAGGTGAATGAAGTCAGGAGGTTTGATGGCGGCCGCGTAGATTAGGCCGCGTGCTTTCTCCTTTTTCTTGCCGCTGCTAGACATGTTACGGGAACAATCTATTAGAGCGCGGCAAGTTATTTTTGTAATATAACTTTATCTTGGGCAGTATTTACTATGTTATTTCCTTTACTTGATTCCTTCCTTTGTATGTTTTTACCCTACGCTTTTAGGGAACTTGCCGGCGCAGGCACCCTTTCCGCGAGCGCTGAGTGCGGAACATCAGCAGCCTGCTAGTGGTGCTGCTTCCGGCAAGAAACCTTGTCGCAACTAGTCGCAGCACACTTAAGTTGTTGAGCGGACTCGAAACAAAGTAAGGGCGCAACTAGCTACGAGTTGGTTCCTCCGCGCACAGGTTTTCCATACAAAGCACGGTCGTTCAAGGAAAATAACTTAAGAAGTTTTAAAACTGATTATGCTCAAACTTTGGCAACTTAGCTTTTCTGTCATCTGCGTCCCGGCAAGGTGATACTTTCTTGAACGACGCCTGGTCCGTACCATTATCTCCTCCTCCCCCCCAATGAACTTGTGGGCGAGGGAACCTTCCTTTTGAGAAAAAGAAAGAAGAGAAAATAAAGATATGGAGCCTTAAGGCTCGTTATTGCTTACCAGGGGCAAGTGTTGCACAAGGTGTCAGATAATACATGCAAAAAAGAAAAAAGCATGAAATTCGACAAGATGTGCAGAGCATATGATCTTTATTTATGCACGGGATCTGCGCCCGGCTTTGTACAAAGGGTTACATGCAACAGCGGCAAGGCTTGTACAAAAGGTGGTTGCCGGAACGGGTTCCGGCAACCGCGCCTTATGGGTAAAACTTACGAAGATGCTCAATGTTCCAGGAGTTGCTCACCGGAAAGCCATCTTCAGTCTCAAGGCGGACAGCGCCAGGCCTAGTGACTCGTTTCACCCGATAAGGGCCTTCCCACTTCGGCGTCAACTTGTTGGAATTCTTGGCGGATTGAACGCGCCGAAGAACAAGGTCGCCTTCCTCGAGACTTCTGGCATTGACTTTGCAGCTATGGTAGCGGCGCAAAGCTGGCTGATATCGAGCAGCTCGTACAACAGCCTGAAGACGATCTTCCTCAAGGAGCAGCGCGTTATCTTGTTGCAGCTGCTATTGCTCAAGCTCATCATAAGCGAGCACTCGAGGCGATCCGTATACGAGTTCCGTGGGGAGAACTGCCTCTGCTCCATAGACTAGAGCGAAAGGTGTCTGGCCAGTGGCTCGATTTGGCGTCGTCCTGATCGACCAAAGAACCACCGGTAGCTCCTCAATCCTATTCTTTCCGCACTTGTGCAGCCCGTCGAAAGTTCTGGTCTTGAGCCCGCGTAGCACTTCAGCGTTTGCCCTCTCCGCTTGACCGTTGCTTCTCGGGTGAGCAACAGAAGCGAAGCAGACCTTGGCGCGAAGATCTTGGACGTACTGCATGAAGGTGCGGCTCGTAAATTGCGTGCCACTGTCGGTGATGATCCTGTTAGGGACTCCGAAACGGCAAACAATCGACCTGAAGAACTTGACTGCTGACTGTGCTGTCACCTTCCTCACTGCTTCCACTTCCGGCCACTTTGTGAACTTGTCGATTGCAACGTACAAGTACTCAAAGCCCCCGACTGCTCGGGGAAAAGGGCCGAGGATGTCGAGCCCCCAGACCGAAAATGGCCAGGATAAAGGGATCGTCTGGAGAGCTTGAGCTGGCTGGTGTATCTGCTTGGAGTGGAACTGGCACGCTTCACACTTGGTTACTTGTGCAGTTGCATCCTGGAGGGCTGTTGGCCAAAAGAAACCTTGCCGGAATGCTTTGCCGTCAAGTGCTCTTGCGCCAATGTGATGACCACATATGCCTCCATGTATCTCCGCCAACAGCTTCTGTCCATCTTCCCGGGGAATGCACTTCAATTTCACTCCATTGAATCTTCTTCTGTACAGTTGTCGTCGACAAACTGGTACATACTTGATTGCCGGGCTACTCTCTCCGCTTCTTCTTGCTCTTCGGGAAGTTCTCCTGTCTTAAGAAAACGGACAATCTGCTGCGCCCATGTCGGAGCTTGCGGCTCAACAACAAGGACTAAAGGCACAAATGCTGCTGTGGGAACATCTGCTTCTACGGCAAGAACCTGCGGCTCAGCCAGAGCTTGATGTTCCCCGGCAAGCTTGCTAGAGCAAAACTTGTCGGGAGCGTCTGCTTCAATGGAGCAAACCCTAGGGCTTGTCGGAGCAGACTGCTCCTCAGCACTCTTTGTGTTGATCTTGGGGACCTTCTTAGCGGCGGCTTTGGGGAGCTCTGCCGGAAAGTAGTCACCAGAAACCAACTTCCTCTTCTTGTTCTGTCCAGTTGATGGTGTTACAGATGGTTGAGTCAGCTTGAGCACAAAGATCCCTGGTTCCACAGGTAACTTTAATGCAGCGCATTTTGACAGGCCATCGGCAACGTCGTTCTGGGTTCTTGGAACATGTTCCATCTGCAGGCCGTCAAAATGCTCTTCCAACTTTCTCACTTCATCAATGTAAGCTTCCATCAACGGACTCTGATAATCTTTGTTTACTTGGCGGACGACAAGCTGCGAGTCACCCCTAACAATAAGCTTCTTGATCCCAAGGTCTGCCGCAATCCTGAGTCCGGCAAGCAAACCTTCATACTCCGCAGTATTGTTTGTCACTTGCTCCTTGGGAAAGTGCATCTGGACCACGTACTTGAGGTGCTCTCCGGTGGGTGCGACAAGTAACACGCCGGCACCGGCGCCTTGCAGCGAGAAGGCACCATCAAAGTACATGATCCATTCTTTGCTTGCTTCCTTGACGGGGATGCTCATCTTTGGAGTTTCTTCATCAGGGGTTGGCGTCCATTCTGCTATGAATTCTGCCAATGCTCGGCTCTGGATAGTTGAAGTACTTTCAAACTTGAGGCCAAAGCTTGACAATTCCAGTGCCCACTCGACAATCCTGCCTGTTGCTTCTGGATTCTGCAATATCCTCTTCAACGGAAAGCGAGTGACAACTGTGATCTCATGTGCTTGAAAGTAATGGCGCAGCTTTCTCGAGGCCATGAGAAGGCCGAAAAGCAATTTCTGCACACCGGAGTACCTCGATCTAGCCCCCTGCAGAAGGGAACTGACAAAGTAAACTGGGCGCTGTACCATTTTCTTCTGTTTCTCTTCTTGTGGCTGCACAGATCCATCCTTGTCGGGACCAGAGCTTGTCGGGGAAGCCCCCTGCTTGTCGCTGGACGCGCTTGCCGTGGCCGCTGGCTCATCATCCACCTCCCTTTCCACTACTAACGCAGCACTAACCACTTGATTGGTTGCCGCTAGATATAGCAGCAACTTCTCTTGTGGCTTAGGTGCGACAAGTATTGGAGTGGAGGACAGGTATCGCTTCAAGTCCTGCAGCGCAGCCTCCGCTTCCGGAGTCTATTTCATTGGACCTGCCTTTTTCAATATTTTGAAAAATGGCAGGGCACGCTCAGCAGACTTAGAGATGAACCTGCTGAGAGCAGCCACGCAGCCGGCAAGCCTTCGCACATCCTTGACGCGCTTCGCTGCTTCAATCTGCTCAATGGCCTTGATCTTGTCGGGATTAGCTTCAATCCCCCGCTGAGATACGAAGAACCCGAGAAGCTTGCCGGAGGGGACTCCAAATACGCACTTCTCAGGATTGAGCTTGAGGTTGATCTTGCGCAGATTTGCAAAGGTCTCATCCAAATCTTGAATCAGAGTTGCTCTGTCTTTGCTCTTGACCACTATGTCATCCATGTAAGCTTCTACATTTCTGTGCAACTGTGGCTCAAAAGCTTCGTGAACTACCCTTGCAAATGTTGAACCAGCATTCTTTAGTCCGAAAGGCATCCGTACAAAGCAGTACGTGCCACATGGAGTAATGAATGCGGTTTTCTCCTCATCCTCTTCTGCCATGAATATTTGATGATATCCTGAATATGCATCAAGAAATGAAAGCAAATCACATCCTGCCGTGGAGTCGACAATCTGGTCAATGCGCGGCAAGGGAAATGGATCTTTGGGACAAGCTTTATTAACATCAGTGAAGTCAATACAAAGCCTCCATTTTCCGTTCGCCTTGCGCACGACTACAGGATTGGCCAGCCACGTAGGATGGAGCACTCCTCTGACAAGGCCTGCTGCTTCCAACTTCTTGATCTCTTCTGCGATGAATTCTTGGCGCTCCACTGCTTGCTTTCTGACTTTCTGCTTGACGGGCCGCGCGTGAGGACAGACGGCAAGGTGGTGCTCAATTACTTTCCTGGGAACACCGGGGATGTCAGATGGCTGCCGTGCAAACACATCGACATTCGCCCGCAGGAAAGCAACGAGCGCGCTTTCCTATTTAAGATCGAGCGTGGCACTGATGGTGAAGGTACCACCAGTGCCGTCCTCCTTGGCGGCCACTTTCTTGGTTTCTGGCGGAGCTACCTTCGCCTTCTTACACTTGCCGGTGGAGCCTGATGGTGCGTCCTCGACGGTAGCGCAGCGCTTCGAAGAGGTGCACTTGCCGGAGTGGGCATCAGAGCTCTTGCCGGACTTGGTCTTCTTCTTTCCCCCGGGAGCTTCAGCGGCAAGTGGTTTGCGATCTACTGCGGCTGCTGCTTCCCGGTAAATCTTGTTGGTACAGATAAGGGCATCTTTCTTGTCGCCAGGGACAGAGATGATGCTTATCGGACCTGGCATCTTGAGCACGTTGTAGGCATAGTGAGATGCTGCCATGAACTTGGCGAGCGCCGGATGGCCGAGTATCCCATTGTAGGGCAATGGGAAATCAGCAACGTCAAAAGTGACTTTCTCTGTTCTAAAGTTCAACTTGCTGCCAAATGTCACCAGCAACGTGATCTTCCCCTTCGGCTTGCTCCTTCTCGGATTGATTCCTTGGAAGGTACTAGTCTCTTCGAGCTCGCTGTCGGGGATCTAGAGCTTCTTGAGTACCACTGAGGAGATCAAGTTCAAGCCAGCCCCGCCGTCAACTAGCATCTTTGTGACCTTGAGGTTGCGGATAGTTGGTGAAACCAACATCGGCAAGCACCCGACCGCAGTTATGCGATCAGGGTGATCCTCAATGTCAAAGATGATAGGCGTGCTGGAGCACTTCAGAGGCTTGCGTGACTCAACTGGTGGTTCTGCTGCATTAACTTCTCGCACCCACTGTTTGAGCTGGCGGTGCGAAGTATGCAGAGAGGCGCCACCGTCAACGCACAGAACCTCTGTTGCTTTCTGAAACTCCTGCTCGTCGGCCTCATCATCATCCATGTCTTCGTCGTCGTCTTCATCTTCATCCTTGTCGCGGCCACGGGGAGGCCTGTCTCCTTGCCGCTTTTTGGCCTTGCCGCGGCATCCTCCCCGGCCGGAACGCTTCTTGCCGGATCCGCCAGTACCTTCCTGGGCCTTCTCCTTGTCGCGTCGCTCATACTCAGCTTTTTGCAGCTCAACGAGCTGCTCAACCTTCTTGCAAATTTGAAGATCATGGCCCTTGGTACGGTGGATCTTGCAGTATTGCTTGTTGGAGCCGCCCTGCTTATCGGCGGCCGCCACAGGTTCTGCTTCCTTGGCGCCACCTCCGTTGCCGGACTGCTCGACAGCTACCACATCTTTGCCTTTCCTTCTTCTATTGTTCCGCCGCCGGTTTTTCTTTGCCGGGGCAGCATCCTCACTGTCAGACCCCCCTGCTCCTGTGTTCTCTCCGGGGAGTTTCCTCCCTTCCTCAGCTCGTGCACACTTGTCGGCCAGGGCATAGAGCTCACTGATGTCTCTGATCTTGCACATCGCCATTTCCTCCCGCATCCTGCGGTTACGCACGTTCTGATGGAACGCGCTGATGACCGCTGCGGGGTGGACATCCGGGATGTTGCGCTGCACTTGGCTGAATCTCTGAATGTACTTGCGCAGGGGCTCTCCTTCCTTCTGGGCGAGCAGATGAAGATCGCTCTCCTAGCCATGGGGCTTGTGGCCGCCTGTGAAGGCACCGACAAACTGATGGCACAGATCCGCCCATGAGGAGATGGAGTTGTCCGGCAAGTGCATGAGCCAGGATCTGACATTGGGCTTGAGCACCAGTGGGAAGTAGTTGGCAAGGATCTTCTCGTCGCGCCCCCCGGCAGCTTGCACCGCGATGGTGTAGATGCTGAGGAACTCCGATGGATGCAACCTGCCATCATACTTCTCCGGTACATCTGGCTTGAAGTTCTTTGTGCTGGGCCACTGGACTTGCCGCAGCTCACGAGTGAACGCAGGGCAACCTACCGCGTACGGCAAGTCGCCTGGTTCCCCTGGCGCATGCATGTCAACAGCGGGCCCAGCGCGCTGGTCTGACTGACGCCATGCTTCTCTTTGATGCTCGATGCGGGTGCGAGCGTCTTCATGTTGTCGTTCTTGAAGAACTTGGCGTTGATCGCGACGAGCTCGTGGATCTGACGACGCCGTGGAGTCGGTGTCGGGGTTGACCCGGCGAGTCGGCGATCTTGGCCTTCGGGGCGGAGAGTGCACGGTGGTTGCACTTCCACCGGTCTTGTCGCCATCGGCTCGCATCCGGCAATCTTGCCGTGGCTGCGATGTAGCTGGCTGCCGTGAAGTGTCTCCGTTGGCGAAGCCGATGAGGCTCTGTATGGTGGCCCTCCAATCGTCGATCTTGTCCGCTATTGGAGGGTAATCCAGGAGCAGTTGAGCTTGGGCCAACGCTTCTTCTGGAGTCTTCGGTGGCGGCGGTGAACGGTGCGAGGAGCGGGATATGCTCGGACTTCCAACTGGGTTGGAAGGAGCAGTACCCCGTCCAGGCGACCGTACCTCACTCGTGCCGGCACGTTGGCATGCATGCTGGTCTTGAACCCCCCGAGATCCACCAGCTTGGCCTTGTTCTAACGCGAGTATGGTGCTGTGAGCGCCATGACGCTGTCGATCCCGCGCCTCCTGGGATGGGCGTGGTGCGTGTACGAACGCCGAAGTTTGCGGGGCCTTGTCCTTGGATCTGGTAACAACGTGAGCTCCCTCGTCGGCGCCCGTTCCTCCGCCGGCATCCACCCCACCGCCCGTTTGCTCCTGTGGCGGCGGGATCGACGCAGACGGAGCGGCCACCTCCGAAGCCTTCTTCTTCGGTGGCATGTTGATGAAGATGATGATGAACTGGCTCGCGTGAACGCTGGATCGGGTTCACACAACCTCGACGCCCCCTACCTGGCGCGCCAAAGATGTCGTGGGAAACAAACACCTATGGGGCAGGGCCCCTTTTCGGTCCGGCAGGGAGCGGAGGGCACACGAAGAGGGGATCGAGGCGGAGCACGCGAGCGATTTTACCCAGCTTCGGAGCTCTCCGAAGAGATAATACTCCTACTGCTGCTTTGTGGTTGTATTATGTTCTTGCTCGAGAGCGTGGGAGTGTTCTGGTTTCGAGTGAGTCGAACCCCCTCTACGTTGCGCATGGGCCTCCTTTTATAGGCTCAAGGGGTCACCGACAGGTGGCAATGCATGCGGGGGTAAAAGTGTAAAAAGTGTGGTTGGTACAACTGCCTTCTACAGTGGATCCTACCTAACTCTGACGGCAGGGGACAAAGGCATTAAATGCCCGTCCGCGTCGCCCAAACAGTGCAGAAAAGCGACCGTTAGGGGCGCCACCATTCGCCACGATGGCTATCTCGTCATCTCCACTCGCCACCTCGCACCGCTTGGCTGCACAGCTTCCCGCCACGTGCGCCTGGAACGGTCCAGCGGCGAGACGTCAACAAATGCGCTGGAGCGTGGGCACGGAGTGGTGGCTTCTCCGCGGCAAGCGCCTTGCCGCGGTCGTTGTCTTGTCATGCCCGGAAGCCTGTCGCTCGCCGGGTCTTGCCGGGACGCACGGCGCGTCGCGGTAAGTTTCTTGAAATGCCTTGGTTGGCCTTCCTGGCAAGCTCCTCTTGCCGGGGCCTTGTCCTTCCCGGCAAGCTCCTCTTGCCGGGGCCTTGTCTTATTAGTTAAAACACTTTGATCTTGAATGGCTTCAATAGGAACTACGGAGGATTTTGGCGGGCACCCGACAAGCCTTGCCGCGGGACGCTGTGACTGCCCGTGCACAAGTTCGGGATACTAAGGTACCCCTACTTTAGTACACCGACAGTTTCTAACCCACCTGACTTGCTCCTTGATTATATGACAGGTACCAGGAGTGCCAACCTTGGTCAAAATTTTGCTATTGAAGCTGAAAGTTGTCTACTCATTAACGGAGAAGCTATACGCTGGTAGCCTACAAACACTTGTGGCCATATCAAATGGCAAGAAGACTCCAACCCTCATCAAGACTGTGCTCGACCATCTATCAATGGCGCTAGAACAGATTAAGGAGTTGAAATTTTCAGGCACCCACGCAGGAGCCATCACAGTGCTAAGCTGGGAAAAAGCTTGGCAACCATAACTGGACCCAACAGAGATGGCTGGCGGGTGTCCAGAGTTTAATGATGATGGATCTATCTTTGAAGAAGCAGACTTCACCAAATCTGTCAAAGAGATGAGGCCTCTGGCATGTCAACTTGCAAAAGAGGCGGTGTCGGTGTCAAAACCGACAGATCTCGGGTAGGGGGTCCCGAACTGTGCGCCTAAGGATCAAAGGTAACAGGAGGCAGGGGACACGATGTTTACCCAGGTTCGGGCCCTCTTAATGGAGGTAATACCCTACTTCCTACTTGATTGACTTTGATGAGTATAGGGGTTACAAGAGTTGATCTACCTTGAGATTGTAATGGCTAAACCCTAGATGCCTAGCCTGTATGATTGTGATCGCCTCTAAGGACTAAACTCTCCGGTTTATATATGCATCGGAGGGGACTAGGGTTATACAAAGTCGGTTTATAGAGGAAGGAAACTACACATCCGGACGCCAAGCTTGCCGTCCACGCAAAGGAGAATCCCATCCAGACACGGGAGAAGACCTTCTATCTCGTATCTTCATGGCCCATTAGTCCGCCCATGTCACATAGGCCGGCTCCCCGAGGACCCCATAGTCCAGGACTCTCTCAGTAGCCCCTGAACTGGGCTTCAATGGCGATGTATTTGGCACGCAGATTGTCGTCGGCATTGCAAGGTAGGTTCCTTCTCCGAATACTCCAATGCAGTCCTCCACACAAAATAGTTGTATATGGCTCTGTTAAATAATTACAGCCTTAAGCTGTAAGGGCAAAAATATTCGAAACGAAGTAAGTCACGTCCATAGGCGATTTTTTTGGCAAGGCATTATGTCCTGGCCTTGTTATTATGCTGAACCGTTTCACAACCTTTACTTCGTGTTTAGAGGCATGACCATAGGCACATCTTGTCAAATCAGAGATCGCGTCACCTTATCACGGGATTCTCCTCAATAGGGGTTTGGGTAATCCAACCGTGCCGTTCACACGTCCCCTTGGTAATAGGCGAGATCTAAGGCTTGTGAGAGGGCGCTTGACATCCACTGCCTCTATAAGAAGATAAGGATCTGTCTTTTTACCCCATGCCTTCTTCCTCCTCAGCCAATCTGCCATTCGAGCTCCAGCGCCCAAGTCCCAATCTTATCCATTTCCACCAAACACCCCAGCCATGTCCGGATCTGGAGCGCAGGATAAGTGGATGGCTTCCTCTGTTACAGAGGAGAACATCAAGGAGCTCTGGGAAGTTGGGTACCTGGCCGCGGATATAATCCACCGGCTCCCTGCCAAAAAGCAGATCATTCCCACTTCGAAGCCTAAAGAGAGGTCGTGTTCATCCCCCATTTCCTTCGCAGACTAGGGTTTCCCCTCCATCCTTTTGTCCACGGTCTTACGTTTTATGGGTTAGATTTTCATGATCTAGCCCCAAATTCCTTCCTCAACCTTTTGGCGTTTATCGTCGTGTGCGAGGCATTCCTCCGCGTCCCTCCCCACTTCGGCCTATGGCTCAAGGTCTTCAATGTGAAGCCGAAGGTGGTCGAAGGCCAACACGCGGAGTGCGGCGGTGCCATGGTGAGCAAACTCCCCAACGTCACCTGGCCAAAGGGAACCTTTCTGGAGTCCGTCAAGGGATGGCAGCAGGGGTGGTTCTATATCACGGAACCCCACGATACCACATGGGTCGCCGCTCCTGAGTTCAAGTCCGGGCCCCCGATTCGGCTTACATCCTGTCTCAATAAGGGTCTAGACTGGGAGTCACCTGACGAGGTAACGACGCTGGAGAGCCACGTTAAGGGCATGATAAACAAGAACACCAGCCTTGCCAGCGTGATCCAGGTGATGTTTTTTCGCTGAATTCTCCCTTGTCAACGCCGGACTCAACATATGTGGGAACTCGACCCGGCCGGTCCTCGGACCCTACAGTGATTCTTCGGCACGATGCATGAAGACATATGGAAGCTGCTCTTCAAGGCTCAAATGTCGTGGCCGGAAACAACCGAAGACTGCGGCCTCGACTGCGCTCGTCCTGTCACTCCCGTAAGTTTTATGACGATTTTAATTTGCAAATCCAAGGAGTATATTGAACTTTTCATTACTCCCACAGGGCTGGGCAAAGAAAGCGGAGCAAATCTGATGTCCAGCTCCGCTGCCCGAAGACCCAGCCGTCCCTTTGTAGACGAAGATGCTGGTTCCTATGCCATATCAGGCGTCGGAGAAGAAGGCCAAGAAGAAATGTAAGGAGGTTATGTCCAAAGATACCGAGACCTCCGCCTCTCATGACGAAGATGTATGTGGCACCCTGGCTTAGAGAAATCGGAATGCCCCGTATTCCAGCCCAGAGATCGAGGAGAAGTCTCTAGAATATGGCACTGCTTGACATAGAACAAACCAGCTCTTATTACAAGAATAATAATACACGGGTTCTGATGTTAGAAAGAATCACATCAGCACGGCGACACTACGCCTGCGATACTACACTTGCTCTATGCTAGCGGTAGAACAACTCGAAGCAGCGGAAATCTTCTAGCTGCGGAACAACGACGAAGGTGGTGAACTCCACTCCGCAGGGACTCTGGCTGGGACACGATCTAGCTCGCACAAATGGAAACCACGACAAGCAATCAAGCAATCACGACATCACCTGCAATCTGGCATGACATGCCAGGTCAGTACATTGAATGTACTTGCAAGCTCACAACAGCCGAAAACATCAAGGCAAGACAACAACATAGCATTAAGCAGGTTAATTAAATTACAGCTACCATGATACAACAACAACTACTAAGCTTGATATGAAACCACTACAATACTAATAAATCACCATCTCAGATCTCCATAACCATATCTCTCTTGGCTAACCGACCAAGCAATATACCATATCGATCACCTCGTGATCAAAACCAAACGGTGATCTTTCTGGCGATCACAACCACGGCCAACACTTGGTCTCAAATGGTCGATCACTACCACGACCAACACTTGGTCTCAAACATCATCGTCAACATCCTGCCAATCTATACTGCTCAAAATATCCACATATAAATCACCTATAAGTCATTCCGTCATGTGAGTGTTGATCGAACGGTGTGACCTAGTACGAACCCATGCCCATGACCGAGGACGCGGCTATCGATAGTTTAAACAAACACACTCTACAGAGATAGCACACTTCACCCACACTACAGAACCCATGGCCTTGCACTCCCATTCGGGTGGACCAATGGCGTTCCAACAAAACCGATCTACTGCCATGACACTCTCCCGGCCACTCCGACTCACTCCCCACTGGGCTAAGTCATGGGTGGCCCTAAGGGAGTCCTGGACTAGGGGGTGTCCGGATAGCCGAACTATCATCATTGTCCGGACTCTAAGACTATGAAGATACAAGATTGAAGACTTCGTCCCGTGTCCGGATGGGACTTTCCTTGGCGTGGAAGGCAAGCTTGGCAATACGGATATGTAGATCTCCTACCATTGTAACCGACTCTGTGTAACCCTAGCCCTCTCCGGTGTCTATATAAACTGGAGGGTTTTAGTCCGTAGGACAACAATCACAACAACAATCATACCATAGGCTAGCTTCTAGGGTTTAGCCTCCTTGATCTCGTGGTAGATCCACTCTTGTACTACCCATATCATCAATATCAATCAAGCAGGAGTAGGGTTTTACCTCCATCGAGAGGGCCCGAACCTGGGTAAAAACATCATGTCCCTTGTCTCCTGTTACCATCCGCCTAGACGCACAGTTCGGGACCCCCTACCCGAGATCCGCCGGTTTTGACACCGACATTGGTGCTTTCATTGAGAGTTCCTCTGTGCCGTCATGATCAGGTAGGATGCCTCTTCCCGTCTTTAAAGACGGTACCATTGCTAAAGGAGCTTTGGCCGCCGGCCAAACTATCCGGCTAGGTGGTTTTCTCATGACCGCCTGTTCGGCCGCCGCTTCGACAATGACCTCTCGGGTCATCAAAAGCGATCTTCGTGTCAGCTCGGAATTCACCGAGCAGCTGGATCCGATTGAGCTCTCTTCTGTAAACGAGATCTTGGATCGCATCGCCGCCCTGGGGGTCTCTACAGAGTATGATCAGATTGGGCTTAAAACCGATCTGAGAGACATTAACCCCCCCCCAGGTTACCCACCACGTTGCGGTGGTAGAGGAACAACGCGGCGACTCTTCTTCTGTGTTAAAGACCAGTTATGTCCAGACTCCTGATCCCTCCATGCCGGATTCCCGCGGAGGGACGGACGTCGATCAAGTACTGAACCTAATGTCAGGAAGCGGACCAGACTCGTCGGACAACGTCCAGCAATCCAAGCTTCCAAATTCGGAAACTTTTCGGCCCTTGAGCCTCAAGTTGGGCAGGGTTCCGGACTCAATTCCACCCACCCACCCAAACATATGCGATCTATCTCAAATCCAGCAAGAGCCCGCTGAAACAGTACATCATTACTGGGCCAGATTCCTCCTGGTTATGGACAGGATAAAGGACTGCCGTGAGGAAAATGCAATTTCAATTTTCTGCAACAATTGCACGGACAAGGGAATCTTGAACGCCGTAAGTCGTCGCGAAATTACACGCTTCGCCGACCTGGCGTCCATAGTACAAAAGTACTGTGCGATGGAGAGTGTCCGAAAAACCAAAACTAAGTTTTGGGACAATCCGGCTCCAAACATAACCCTAGTCCGAAACAAAAGGGTGCATCATGCTCAGGCACCCGGGACAAAAACCAAAAAGCAAAAACCCGATAAAGGGCACGGAACCGTACTGGAGGGATGGCTTAGCGGACCCTGTAAAATTCATAGTACAGAGGGCGCCACTCCAACACATAGCCTTCGAGCATGTTGGATACTGTGGCAGGTGGCCAAAAGTGGCAAGGAGCTTCTAGCCCCGGAGAACCACCCCAACAGTACCAATACGGTATTAACAGTGTTCGAGACTTTCGCATCAAATAATATGCGGAAGCAAACAATCCGCAGCCTCGCCGAAGTCTACCAAGTAGCAACAACAAATCCATGGACCGACACGGCTATCACCTTCAACGCCAGCGACGAACCTAAATTTCGAACAGCCCGAGCACCAGCCGCATTGGTCCTCAGTCCAATAGTGGACGGCTTTCGTCTTACCAAGGTACTAATGGATGGCGGCAGTGGATTAAACCTCATTTATGAGGAAACCCTTCGAAAAATGGAAATAGACTGGAGCCGCATTGAGCGAAGCAGCACAACCTTTAGAGGAATAATCCCTAGTCGGGAAGCATGCTGCACAGGAAAAATCACACTTGATGTGGTGTTCGGCTCGCCGGACAATTACAGGTCCAAGGAGGTCACGTTCCAAGTGGCCCCGTTCAGCAGCAGATATCATGCTTTATTAGGACGAGAGGCGTTTACAATTTTCCAAGCCATACCTCATTACGGGTACATGAAGCTTAAAATGCCTGGGCCCAATGGAACCATCACTCTTGCCAGTGATCCGGACATAGCACTCTGCGCCGAAAACAAGACAGCCGCACTAGCCCTAGAGGCACTATCCGAAGCCCTAGCAGCAGAGGAACTCATTGCGCTGCGCTCTACGGTGAACAGGGACGATGTGATACTCAATAAGAGATCCAAGTCCACCTCTTTCAAACTAGCGGACGAAATAGTCAAATTCCAGGTCCATCCAATGGACCCCACAAAGACGGCCTCCATTGGGGCACAGTTAAACCCTGATGTAGACGCCACACTACGAGAATTCCTTCGGGAGAATTGGGACATCTTTTCCTGGCACCCTTCAGATATGCTAGGAATCCCACGCAGATTGGCAGAACACAGCCTAAACATCCTAAAAGGATTCAAGCCAGTCAAACAGGCTCTTCGGCGATTTTCCGAATCCAAAAGACAGGCAATGGGAGAGGAGCTAGCCAAACTATTGGAAGCCGGATTCATCAGAGACATCAAACACCCAGACTGGCTAGCGAACCTGGTAATGGTACCAAAAAAGGACAAATCATGGCGCCTGTGTGTCGATTTTAAAGACCTTAAGAAGGCCTGTCCAAAGGATCCTTTCCCCCTTCCCCGCATCGATCAAATCATCGATGCTACCGCAGGACACGATTCATTGTGCTTCCTCGACGCATACTCTGGCTACCATCAAATAAAGATGGCGGAGGCAGATCAAGCCGCAACGTCATTTATTACTCCATACGGACCATTCTGCTTCAACACAATGCCCTTCGGGCTCAAAAACGCCGGCGCAACATATCAGCGCATGATTCAGACATGTCTGGTTACCCAGATCGGCAAAATAGTGGAGGCATACGTAGACGACGTGGTCGTCAAGACCAAACACGTCGAAACTCTAGTAAACGACTTGAGGCTCACATTCGACAACCTCCGAGCATATGACATTAAGCTCAACCCGGAAAAATGCATTTTCGGCGTACGAGCCGGAAAGCTCCTGGGCTTCATTGTATCCGGTAGAGGAATTGAAGCAAACCCAGCCAAGATCCGAGCTCTGTCACAGTTGGATATCCCAAAAGACCTCAAACAAATACAAAGATTAACTGGATGCGTGGCGGCTTTAAGTCGCTTCATCTCCCGTTTGGGAGAAAACGCATCGCCCCTCTATCGCCTCCTCAGGCGCACCGAACACTTCGAGTGGACGGATGCTGCCACGGCCGGACTCGAAGAAATAAAGGCCATATTGGCAACAAATCCGGTCCTGGCCGCGCCTAAACTGGGCGAACCGATGTTATTATATATCGCGGTAACACATCAAGTTGTCAGCGCGGTACTCGTCGATGAACGAGAAACAGAAGGGCACAAATTCCCCCTTCAAAAACCAGTGTACTACGTATCCACTGTCTTAACCCCATGCAAGTCCCGGTATGCACATTATCAAAAGATAGCGTACGCGGAGTTCATGGCATCCCGGAAGCTGCGACACTACTTTCAAGAGTGTTCGATAACAGTTGCCTCCGAAGTACCTCTCAATGACATTATAAACAACCGCGACGCGACGGGCAGGATTGCAAAATGGGCCATCGAGCTCTTACCATTCGACATAACCTACAAACCATGGCGAGCTATAAAGTCGCAAGTTTTGGCTGACTTCGTCGCCGAATGGACCGAAGCCGAACTCCCTAAAGAGTACGGCGTATACTCCAATTGGATCATGCATTTCGACAGCTCCAAAATGTTGGCCGGCTTGGGGGCTGGCGTCGTACTGACGTCCCCAACCGGAGACACAGTCCAATACATACTTCAGATAATGTACACGGACTCTAACAATGCAGCCGAATATGAGGCCCTTCTACATGGTCTCCGGATGGCAATCTCCATGGGTATTCAACGCCTAGAGGTGCGTGGGGATTCAAACCTTGCAATATCCCAAGTAAACGGAGACTTTGACGCCAAGGATCCGAAAATGGCAGCCTATCGTAATGCCGTCTTAAAAATGTCAGCTCGGTTCGAAGGACTCGAATTCCACCATGTAGCCCGGGATAATAACCAGGCAGCCGACGTGTTGGCACGCATCGACGCAAAACGTGACGTCGTCCCTCCAAACATCTTCCTGGAGGGGCTCTTTAAGCCATCCATATTATGGGAAGAGGAGTCCAGAAATAACAACCCAGAACCAACCGTACCACCCAACATGGAACATTCTGACACAATCGATGGCCCAGCCAATGAAGTAACACCTTCAGCCCACGAAATAATGGTAGTAATTGCCCCGTGGACGGAACCATTCCTAGCCTACTTAATTAGGCAGGAACTTCCAGAAGACCAAAATGAGGCCCGCTGCATAGTTCGGTGATCTAAAGCCTACAAGGTCCATGAGGGAGAGCTTTATAAGAAAAGCACAACCGGAGTCCTTCAAAGGTGCATCTCCGAAGAGGAAGGGCGAAATCTGCTGGCCGAAATTCACACCGGACTTGGCGGGCACCACGCCTCAACCAGGGCCCTTGTAGGCAAGGCCTTCCGTACAGGATTTTATTGGCCGACGGCCCGGGCAGATGCTCATGACTTAGTCCAGCGACGCGTCGGGTCCCAGCTTTTTTCTAATCAAAGCCACATGCCACCCACCGCCCTCAAAACTATACCCATCACCTGGCCGTTCGCGGTCTAGGGTCTTGACATGGTTGGACCCCTTAAAGGGGGAACCTATAAGCAAAAATACCTATTGGTAATGGTGGACAAATTCACCAAATGGATAGAGGCCAAGCCAGTTAAAACGGCCGAATCCGGACCCGTGATAGACTTCATATCCGGGGTAGTACACCATTATGGCGTCCCCCACAGCATCATCACCGATAATGGCACGAACTTCACGGCCGACGAGGTTAAACTCTGGTGCAAAAATATGGGCATTAAGATCGACTACGCTTCAGTCTATCACCCTCAAACCAATGGTCAAGTTGAACGAGCAAATGGTCTAATCATGAGCGGCATCAAACCCAGATTAGTGCGGTCCCTTACAGAATCTAACACACACTGGGTAGAGGAGCTCGACTCCGTACTCTTCGGGTTGCGGACCACGCCAAACCGTACTACCGGATTCACACCATTCTCTATGGTATACGGCACAGAGGCAGTTTTGCCCTGCGATATAATTTATGACTCACCTCGAGTGCGCATGTACGAAGAAAGAGAAGCCGAGTTGGATCGGCAGGACAGGTTGGACGCATTGGAGGAGGAGCGCGATGTGGCAAAGGCTCGTTTCGCATTCTATCAGCAGCAGGCTCGAAGATATCAAAGTAGAGAAGTACGGGCTAAAACTTACAATGTTGGCGAACTAGTTCTACGCCTGCCGGACAAGAAAAAGTACAAACTCAAGCCCAAATGGGAAGGTCCCTTCATCATCGACCAAGTCCTGATCGGCGGAGCATACCGTCTGCGAAACGCATCGGACAACCGACTTGAGCCGAACCCATGGAACGCAGGCCGCCTCCGAAGATTCTACGCCTAGCGCCGGACTCAGAGTTCGTCTCCTTCCTCTGTCCACATTTTACTCTTCAGTTGTCTTTTGTTTCTCTCTTTTCTCCCACCTTTTTCATAAAGCCCTTGAGGGCTGATTTGCGCATTGTTCGCACACACTTGACGTGCTACTCGCACTCATTATACCTGGGGGCTTCTTTAACAGAAGCTTATTTATACGGGCTTTATGCCCAACACATGTGTCAAACTTCCGCATGTACCTTTTATTCACCATTATATGCATCGATATGACTTAAGTTTTGGCCAAGCTGGGTTGCCTGGCTCCTGTGCTTACCCCTACGTTCCTGATTGTTCGGCTAGGAGGTAAAGGGAGCACCTCTGCGATTGTTACTGCCGGGTCAGCCGGATGTGTATCTCAGACTGGGTGAAGCCGAAAGCTAGCGTTCTTAAGGGAATATTCGGTCGGTGACTTGAAAGATGATTTCTCATTTATTTATTTATCTTCCCCCAGATGTTTTCCTGCTCTTTTCACAGTCTAGACATGCACTTTAGGGCATGCCTCCCAGGGAAAGGAACCCCTAACGGAACTATTCTCCCTGGAAGATGTTTCTTACTAACCATGTAATATAACATAACTAGTTGGGCACTTGTCTGATAAAGCACTAATGACCCCTACGCCTGGTCTCCATGAATGCCCCGGTTTTTTGCATAACCGCGAGGGTATTCGGACACACTCCGGACTGTTGGGTCCCGAGGTTGAAGCAAAAAGGTCTGCAAAGACAAACGATCTACAATCCGGCTAGAAGGCATTATACATGTCATTTTAAAAAATACATCGTCACATTGACTGATTGTACTCCTCTTCAATCCCATCTAACAGGCTGTCTAATTTACAGTCCCGTTGGGAATACTTAGCGGCCAACTCTACTTGGCCGTACACTAAGCTCACAGGGATCTCCTTCCCATCGGGCCCCACAGGTCCGACCTCGGCCATGTGGTTCAGATCCGCCTTCTTGTACCGCGTCTTCACCATGGCCCAGGCCTCCCTGGCACCTTGACGACAAGCCGATATCTTCCATAGACGGAAGCGCTGTCGTGCTCCCTGAAGCTTCTCCGCAAGCCCTCCAAGACCCTCGGGTAGGGAGACGGACGGCCACAAGGCCTGGGCGACGCCACTCATCGCCTGCCGAACAAGTTCGTGCAGTTGCAGCAGCTCGGGAAGTTGGTCATCCGTTGAACCGGGCATTTCCTCCGCAGGGCGACCTGTGAGCACACCTACAGACACATTTCTGTCAATCGACTTCCTCGCCGAACTCTTCTTTTCAAAAGAGTTTGCTCAAGCACTTACTGTAGATGCCGCGATGAAGCCGCTGATTCTCCTTCACGGAGCCAGACAGCTGGGCCTGAACACCTTTTAGCTCTTCTCCAAGCTGGGTGTGGGCATCTTGGAGTTTGTTCCTCTCCTGCTGCACCTTCATAAGCACCGTCTCGCCGGCCTTCAGCTGGCGCAGTAGCTGTTGCTTGTCCGGATCAAGTCCGGCAACATCTGCAATATTATTGTCAGACTTATACACACTCCACACACTGCTTATCTTTTTGAAATATGTGTTACCGGAGGGGGTCTCTGTGTCTCCTCCTGCAGCGGCTAGTGCGGCCTCAAGTTGGGCCTTGCACTCTTGTAGCTCCTGGGACAATTGGGTATTCTTCTCCGTAAGATCCTGCATATCAAATGATCCTTAAATCAGTTATTTTAACTACTTTAAGTCTCGGGGGCTACTGGCATATACAACTATTCAATCCCTTACATGTATGTCTTTCACATACTGCTCCGTGGCTCTGGTTAAACCATCTTGAGCGGCACGGAGGTGCGCGTCTCCCGCGTTAAAGGCATTCAACGTCTCCGGGGAGAAACACGCGTCACAAAGAACTGTCCGGCGGCGCCTGTGATTCATGGCGCTCTCCACCTCAGACCTGGTGGCGGACAGCCTGTCGGTATCCTCCGTTGGAGGAGCATTCGGCTCGCGCCTTGCGCTCGCCTCCCCCTCTGGACCAGGTGTTGGAGCCTGGCTGGCGGAGGCCTGGTTGACAACCTCTCCGGGCACAGTCCGGCGAGCGCTCTTTCTCCTGGAAAAGTTATGAGCATCAATATACTTCACAGGGGTCTTTTTCTTAAAAACGGTGGCGTGCCGTGCCGTTGCGGCGACGTTTCAATTCGCACCGCACCCCTCTTCCGCCTACTGGGCCGAACTGACCTTGGTTGGTCAGCTGCCGCAAGATCAGCTTCACGCCTTGAAGGCACCTCCTGCGAGACGCCGTTGGTATGCGGTGGTCAAAAATAAGCACGGACGAAGTAATGGTGTTAGGGCTCCGGTCATAGTTACCTGGGAAGCCGGAGATAAACCGGGGTAGTCAGCCGTAATGGCGACTACAGCATTGTCCATGCTAAGTTGGTGGAACACCCCGTCAATTAGCTCCACCTTTTGTCACAGCCCTAGAGTTTGTTTGCAAGTAGTTGCATAATCATCCATGCATCATGTCTAATTTTATTGGAAACTTGAAATGGGGATGCTTAAACCCTAACACCAAATGAATTCAACTAGGGTCAAAATAAAATCTTTTTCATTGAACTCAAAATACCCCCTAAAAATGTTCAACATTTCTGGTTTGAGGTGAAAGCATCTACCAAAAATGGTTTATATTTTTGCAGGACATATTGGGCTCTGAATTAAATCATACTCTATTTGCATTTGGGAATTTAAATACTATAAAATATTTTAAATGCTCAAATAATCATAAACTAAAATGTTTACTGTTGGAAATATTCTAAACAGTAGTCATGATTAGTTTCATGCTTTTGGTAATGCCCTGACATTTTTAATAAAGCCCTGAAGTTACAGAATAATAGAAAAACAAAAACAATTAGAAGAGAGGGAGAGAAGGACTTACCTGGCGCCAGCAACCGGCCCAGCTCCTGTGCTGGCCCACCTGCGCCGCCCAGCCCACCTGGCCCCTCTCCTATCGCCTTCCTCCCTGCCAGGAGGACGGGCGCGTGCCCGACGCGCGCGCACCGCCGCCCGTGCCACCTCCTGCTTCCTGCCGCTTTCCCCTCGCCGCCCTGGGCCTCCCTCGCGACGCCACGCAGCCCCGACCGCTCTCTCACTCTCTCTCGTGTTTTCCCCTCTCCTCTGATTCTCTCGCGCACAGCCACCCGAACGCGTCGTCGCCGCCGTTCGCCATAGCCGCAGCCACCAGCCCTCCCTCACCCTGCCGCCAGGTCCAGAAGCTCCGCCGCTGACCTCTACACCGTCCCCGCCAAGCCACATGACGCTGGACGCCCTGGAGCACCGCCGTCGACGCCATCTTCGTCCTCTGCACTGACGGCCGTCATTGACCGATTCACCGCCATCTCCGCCTCCCCGAGCCCGCTGAGCCCTTCCTCGAGATCGCGGTGAGCCTCTGCACTGTTTCCCCCATACCCCGTCGCGTAATTCATCCTACAGCCGCCGTTTCCACCAAAGCCGTGAGCTCCTCGCCGCCGGCGATGGTGCAGACGAGGCCATGGGCACTGCAGCCCGTATCTGAGCACACCAGTGTGCTCGGCGTGCCTCCAGGAACCTGCAGGCACCAGTAGCTCCCCCTCCCATGCCCTCTAGCACCGTACTCGATCGCTCCCGAACGCCGGCCGCCGCCACGAGCTCGACTCCGGCGAGCTCGTTCAACCCCAGCCCCTCCCACTTGGCTCTCTGGATGCGCAAGAGCAAGGGCTATGCCCTGGTGCCCTCAGCGCACTAAACCGACGCTTCTAGCGCAAGTCCGGTGTGCCCCCGCCGTGTTCTGTGGTCGCCGCCGGCTGGTCTCCGACGTGCTGACGTGGCACCATCATTAGGGGCTAATGACCCTGCTAATTAAGCCCTCTCTCACTGACATATCGGCCCCACACCCTTAACTAACCCCGGGTTAACTCCTGTTTAGTTTAAATTAACCACATGGGCCCCACCTGTCAGCTTTGACCGCGCTGACATGGCTGTTGACTTTGCTGACGTGGCCGTTGACCGGACCCACCTGTCAGTGTCACTAACCAGCCCCAGCTACTGACCAGTGGACCCCACTAGTCAGGTTTGACCTGGGCGACCCAGTTGACCTGCTGACGTCACACCTACGTCATGCTGACGCAGTAAATCCTTTTCTGGATTTATTCTTATATAGGAAATTCCAGAAAATCTTGCAAACTTCAAAAATTCATAGAAATTAATCTGTAACTCCAAATGCAAAGATTTATATATGAAAAATGATCAGAAAAATCCAATCTAACCATCTGTACCATTTTCATGCATGTTTGAACAACTTAAATCTGCTGTATACAACAAATTGAATAAGTGGCATTTGAAATGCCTCATGTGGAGTTTGAATTTGAACCCAGGGTTCAAACCAACTTCATTTAACTTGCTGCTAGTTGCATTAGCTCAAACCACAGCATATTGCCATGTCATGATCATGCATCATATTGTGCATTGCATTGACTTGTTCCCTCTTAGTAAGACGTGTACCGACGATGTGATCGATGACACCAGTGAAGAAATATACTATCTTCAGAAGTGCCAGGCAAGCAAACCCCCCTTGTTCATTCCGATACAATCCTACTCTCTCGCTCTTGCTCTCTTTTACTGCATTAGGACAACAACGAATCATCTGTTACTTGCTGCGGTAGCTGAACCCCTTTATCCTTTGCATGACCTGTCATTCCACAATAAATAGATGAAACCCACTAGTATGAGTAGGAGTTGTTTGAGCCATGTTGTGCCTACGCATTTATGCTTGTTTGTCATGCCTGCTACTGCTTAGAGTTGAGTCAGGTCTGATTCATCGGGGATGAATCAGAGGTGTGTGAACATGTCCTACTGTGTGTGAGCTAAGTGTGTGAACACGATTTGGTAAAGGTAGCAGTGAGAGGCCATGTAGGAGTACATGGTGGGTTGTCTCATTGCAGCCGTCCTTAGGAACTGAGTTCTGTGTTTGTGATCCATGAAACAGATACTACCACGCATTGGGCCCGAAACCAACGGACCCTCTCGGCTTCTTATTCACCCTAGTCCTCTGTCCAGGAGTTGCAAGTAGTTTCTGGTGTTTGTAGCCTACTGGAGGCCGTGGACAACCGTGGGGTGGGCTGTGATGCGGTAGGTACGTGGCCGGGTACACCGGGCACCTGTTAGGTGTCTCGGAACCCTGTTCACATCGTTCAGGGCCGTATGTGGAAACCTTGGCCGGACTCCCTGTAGATGGAACCTGAATAGGCGACAAACCTGGACTAGAGACTTAGGTGTTTAGGTAGGTCGTGGCCGACACCCTCGTTGGGCTTCAGCTTGAAGGTTGCCGAGTACATGTCGTGTAAACGGCGGTAAGTGGTGAGAGTGTGTGTGAAGAAGTACACCCCTGCAGTGTTAACATCTTCTATTCGAATAGCCGTGTCCGCGGAAAAGGACTTCTAGGTTGCCTGTACAGTTCATAGACAAGTGAAAGTGGATAATCTAAAATACGCAAGATAAGTGTGAGTGCTATGGATGGCGTTCTCGTAGGGAGACGGGAGCGGATCCATAGTGGTGTATTGATATGGTGAATATGTGGACTCGTGTGCGCCACCTCAAAAGAGTTACTTGCAGTAGTAGTTCAGGATAGCCACCGAGTCAAAGCTGGCTTGCTGCAGTTAAACCCCACCATCCCCTTTATTGATAATGATGCATATGTAGTTAGTTCTGATGTAAGTCTTGCTGGGTACATTTGTACTCACGTTTACCTATTTTATGTTTTTGCAGAAAGACTTCGGTCTCGTTAGTAGTTCCGCATGGACTTCGACGTTTAGCTTGATACCTCAGCTACGATCTTGTGCCCTCGGCAGGATCTGGTAGATAGTCAGGCTTCTAAACCTTTTTCATTTGTAGATGTCTGTACTCAGACATGTTAGCTTCCGCATGTGCTTGACTTGTATGCTTTGAATGTTGGGTCATGAGACCTATGTTTGTAATATCTCGCTCCTCGGAGCCTATTGAATAAAATACTTGAGTCGTAGAGTCATGTTGTGATGCCATGTTGTATTTGCACATATTGAGCATATTGTGTGTATGTTATTGAAATGCTTGGTATGTGTGGGATCTGACTATCTAGTTGTTTATCCTTAGTAGCCTCTCTTACCGGGAAATGTCTCCTAGTGCTTCCACTGAGCCTGGTAGCTTGCTACTGCTCCGGAACACTTAGGCTGGCCGGCATGTGTCCTTCTTCGTTCCTGTGTCTGTCCCTTCGGGGAAATGTCACGCGATGAATACCGGAGTCCTATTAGCCTGCTACAGCCCGGTTCACCGGAGTCCTGCTAGCCTAGTGCTACAGCCTGGATTCACTCGCTGATGACCGACATGTTCGATGCTGGGTCTTGGATGCCTGTCCCTGTAAGTTTGTGCCACTTTGGGTTTATGACTAGCCATGTCAGCCCGGGCTCCTTATCATATTGATGCTAGCGACACTATCATATACGTGTGCCAAAAGGCGCAAACGGTCTCAGGCAAAGGTAAGGCGACACCCGTGGGAATACCGTGCGTGAGGCCGCAAAGTGATATGAGGTGTTACATGCTAGATGGATGTGGCAATGAGTCGGGGTCCTGACACCTTTATGTCTGGATCCTCTTCGGAGGCCGGATCAAGGGATCTTCCCGGATCCTTGGGTTGTGGAGCCAGACTGTGTATGCCGTCCACATCCCGGCGCAGTTCCTGCGTCAAAATCATAAAGTAAGACACTTAACTTTGAAAGCACGGATCGGATGAATAAACGTCCGCTTACCCAGCTCTGAGAGTTATTCATGGTGAATCCGTTCAATGGGCTCGTTTGGAGGAAGTCCTCCTTCTCCCCCTTGTACAAGCCGCACAGGATCTTCACCAGATCTGTGGCCGATCCCGGCCCTTTGCGGCCATGACGGGTGGCGTCATTCTCCCTGTTGAAATCCCACATGGGGTGGCCCCTATATTGGAGCGGCTGCACCCCTTGCATAATGCACGTGGCCATGACTCCAATCATGGTCAATCCGGAATGAGCCAGCAACCTTATCCGGCCCATCAGATAATGGACGGTCCTGTCATCCTCCTGTTGAGGGCTCCGTGGGCGCCAACTCAGGCATTTCTTCAGAGGAGCATTGCTGAACTCCGGGAGGCCGATCCGAACTGGGTCCGGCAGTGGAGCATCTTCCACATAAAACCATTCCGAGGGCCAGTCTTCGGACGCCTTCTTTGGGGTTCCCGATAGATATCCGGTCCCGGCGATGCGCCATATTTTGGCTCCGCCCAATTTATATATCGACCCCTCGTGAGAACGGGGTATGAGGCAAAACAGTCTCTTCCACAGCGCAAAATGGGGCTCGATGCCCAGGAACAGCTCGCAAAGAGCTACGAAGCCCGCGATGTGCAGGATGGAGGCGGGCGTAAGGTGATGAAGCTGGAGTCCGTAGAACTCCAGAAGCCCCCGGAGAAATGGATGTATGGGAAAACCGAGCCCCCTTATTAGATAAGGGACGAAACACACTCGCTCTCCTTCGGAGGGACTGGGTGTGTTCTCCGCCTGCTTTCCACCTTTGTAGGTGGCCAGCTCGGCTCGAACCGGGACCATAAAGGCCGGAGGAAGGTATCCCTTCGCTTGGAGCGTCTCCAGCTCACTGTGCGAGACTGAACATCTCCTCCAATATCCTGGCTGAGGGCTGGGAGCGCGAGAGGAGGAGCCTTGTCGACGGTTCATGATGGAGTGGATTTTTGTCAGAAGCGCTCCGATGAGTACTCGCGGAAGGAGGATGGTGTGATTTGGATCTGGATTCTTGCCTCTCTTATAGGCAGCTTATTCGCGCAGCTAGGGGGTAAAATGTAAAAATACCCTGGCCTTTCGCATTTGTACGACACGTGGAAGAGGGCCATTATTGGGCGTGGAAGCCAAGGAGCGCAACATTTATAAGGAAGCCGGACACTATTAGGCAAACACATGGAATTTGGAGGAGATCCCGCCTTGCAACGCCGAAGACAATGTACGCGCCGGACTCATCGTCATTGAAGCCTGGTTCGGGGGCTACTGAGGGAGTCCTGGACTAGGCGGTGTCCGGATAGCTGAACTATCATCATCGGCCGGACTCCAAGACTATGAAGATACAAGATTGAAGACTTCGTCCCGTGTCCGGATGGGACTTTCCTTGGCGTGGAAGGCAAGCTTGGAAATACGGATATGTAGATCTTCTACCATTGTAACCGACTCTGTGTAACCCTAGCCCTCTCCGGTGTCTATATAAACCGGAGGGTTTTAGTCCGTAGGACAACAATCACAACAACAATCATACCATAGGCTAGCTTCTAGGGTTTAGCCTCCTTGATCTCGTGGTAGATCCACTCTTGTACTACCCATATCATCAATATCAATCAAGCAGGAGTAGGGTTTTACCTCCATCGAGAGGACCCGAACCTGGGTAAAAACATCGTGTCCCTTGTCTCCTGTTACCATCCGCCTAGACGCACAGTTCGGGACCCCCTACCCGAGATCCGCCGGTTTTGACACCGACAGGCCTCGTGTCTACCAAAGACACAATGACCACCGTTGTGGCCAAAACAATAAACCGTCCCAAACGGGGACAAAAGCGCGCAAAATCTAACTACGGGCACACAAGGTTATGTCTGCTTACCGGGCCAGGGTACCGCACGCCCATAACCTTCCCTCGTTGGAGGCACCGGCGAGAGGCACGATAATAGACCGCATTAGGGCCATCCCATACCGGCAAATGTGGTTGCACTGGAAAAGCCTGGTTCGGTGGCACCTGACCAACTTTATGATGGAATTTATCCCCAAAAATATAACTGCAATAACTAATACTCCGATGTCAACTATCAAAGTATAATCCAAGTCATAGCTATATCTAACAAATAAACCAAGCATAATATCATCATCCCAAACTACTCCAAGGGTAGCACAACACTACTATCATGATGAATCTGACCACAATAATACTACTACTCCAATATGCAAGAATGAGCTATGCAACTAAGATCCATATGTAAACACCATCTCTGAAAATAATACTCCAAGCAACAGAACATCAACTAGCATCATGAAAATAATCATACTAACCACTAATAATCCAAAGGTAGCATGACATCCAAAGTAATACTCCAAAATATGCTAACAGATATCATCATGAAACAACCATAATATCAGCCACTAACACTCCAATGGCAACATGATACTCATCAACCACAAACATAACTCCTAGTAATCCAAACAATAGGAATGGCAACAGCAAGATCCAAATAATACTCCGAGAAAATGCCATGCACAGAGTCATGTAGCTAAAGCAGTATTTTAAACAAGTTCAAATAAATTAAACCATGTCACTGCATTACAGTGATGCAAATGGAGGGTGTGGCTTGCCTGGGGATGAAGAAGGCACCGGGGAGAAGTGCGGTGAAGCCGCGAAAAGACTTGCCGGAAACAGTTCTCTCCCGGAGGGGGCTGTTTAGGGCAAGGGAAAAATGGTCATTTTTAGAATGCCAAAACATAATGAAAGTGACACCAACAGAAAGGGCTCGACGAGACAAAGAAGCGAGCATTGGATTCACCTCAAACGGAGTTACAGTTGCGGAGATATAGGGTGATGAAGATCAGGGACCTATATGTGAAAAGTTTTTAGCAAACAGGCCCCTGGAGGAAAAACTGGAAACATACTCCACCAAAATACGTTTCCACTTGACACACGGGCTGAGGCGTCTGGGCCACTGGAGCGTGGGGCCTAGGGGCAGGGGGAGGGGCCCAGCGTGGTCGTCCTCTTCCTCCCGCGCCTCTGTTCCTCCCTTGGAACAGAGCGGAGCAGGGGAGGGAAATGGCCAAGGGGGGCAGCCGGCTCCGGCGATCCCCGGCCCGATCGAGGGCACCGGCGGGACCGCGGGGCTGTGCTGCCTCCATTCAAGGTAAGAGTGGCCGCCGGGGAGGACTGAAACGGCAGCGCAGGGCGGCGACCCGAGGAGGACAGAAGGCGGGCGCCGGCGATGGAATGGGCGACTCTGGCGAGGGGAGAGGGGAGGGGAGGCTCGCCAGGAGGTGGGGAGGCTAGTGGGAGGCTCGGGAGGAGGAGAGGAGGGCTAGGCTCGCCAGAAACAAGTCGAACTCTGGCGAGGTCATGGTAGTCCGAGGAGGAAACAACGAGATTGGGCAGTTCAGGTGACCAAATGAGGCGGGGAAGAGAGCTGTGAGCTGCGGGAGAGGTCGAGGACGCCTTATATAGGCCAGGGGAATGCTCTGGATCATCACAAGCAAGCTTGAGCAGTGCACTAATGGAGGTCAGAGGCTGGACACGGCACGGGCACGGCTCTAGCGGTGCATTAAAGGCGAAACGATGACGAGGCAGAGCCACAAGGCGACGCAGAGGCTCATGGGGAAGCTCATGGACAAGGTTTGAGGTCGAGACGAGGAGGGAGCCGACGAGAACAGGGGCGGGAAGAAGTCAGAGCACGAAATCTGCATGACGCAAGCGTGATCACCACGCGCACTGGTGCAAATAGCTCGTTTTGGCTAGGATGACCATGTCTACTAGATTGACCCTAGTGACCTTAATATAAATGAAGAAATAAATATATCTAGGGGCAAAGAAGTGATTTGCATAAGACCCCAAAATAAACCAGCGACCAAGTGTTTGTGCTGTGCAGTGGGGACACCAGCTAGGTAACTCAGTAAATGGTTTGTCTGGTGATGATCAAACACTAAGATGACTATTATCACCAAAATCAGCTTAAGAGGAGGAGTTTAGAGGGTGGTTGCTGTAGAAAGTGCCATATTGGCCAGAAATGGTGATTTGGATGATGCACTCACATGGAGTATCATCTTGAGCTCAAATTGGGCAAGGCTTGATCATTTAGTCATATGAAGATGGTCAAAAAGTCTCATACTAATTGGCCAAGCCAAAATGGCACTTGCTTCACAAACATCTCTGCTGACCAGAAACTTGGAATAATTATGGTGATTAAATGGATTATTGAAATGATGCCAAATTGGGTGGAGAATGTTTTATGGGTATAATAATGATCTGGTAATTTATCAGAATTTTTGAAGCAATATAAAATACACTTGCTTCACAACCTGAAAATATTGCCAGAATCAAAGATTTGCTCCTATGCTCACATAGATGATTGGATGGGGCTGAAAATGGGTGGAGGGGGTTAATATGAGCACATTAAGGAGTGTGCAAAAGCTCAATGCATTTGAATACTCCTAGCTAGTACTTCCTTCACAAAGCCTTCTATCTAACAGAAACTTTGAAAATTCACTGAGGAAGATTGGCTAGGCAAATAAAGTTGAACTTGTGCATGAGGCAATTATTTGGACATATAATCATGCCCAAAAATGTTGGGAGCCACTAGGAGAAATATAAATGACACTTCCTTCACAAAGTGCCATTCAGGGCAGAATAGAAAAAGGAATATAGGGGAATTATTTTTGAACTGGCCAAGGCAATGTTTGTGCATATTTGATCTATATATGACCCAAAAGCATTATGAGAATTATTTGGGGATTTTTGGATGGACAGAAATATAGGTTGCTTCACAACCTAGGGCAGATAGGGTTATTCCTTTAATAGAAAAAGGAATATTCCCTAGAAATGATTTTTAGGGTTAGGTCAAGGAGTGAAGTGACATGATCTTTGCAAGGTTTTGAGAATTATGAGCCACTTGGGAGGGGGAATGAGGATGATTTCCTAGGTGGTAAGGCCATAGAACCACTCCAAAAAGAAAAACAGAGCAAAAATCAAATAAACCAAAAGACAAAGGAAAGGGCCAAAAACCAGGCTGTTACAATGTAGAGGAGGAATAGAGAAATTCTCCCCACAAGGGGGGAAAGAAGAAAAGGGCGGCTTCCGCGGATCTAGAGGCGGAGGCGACCAAGAAGGCGAAACCCTCTCTTTCAGTTGATTCTGAAGCAGATGCCGATGCCATCCCTGAGTGGCACCCCAGGCCGAAGCCCTTGGCCGGATCGTAAGTATCCGAATATACCGTACATATATCCAAATTTATGCCTTGTTATTTTAACATATTGAATTGCGTATTGCAGTCCGGCTCACGATCTTCCCCTGCGATCGTCGTCATCTGGGAACTTGCTAGGGCCGAACGCGAGAGCGATTTGCCTCCGCAGGTCTCTCCACCGACCACTACACACAACACCGAAGTGATGTCCCGAAGAACCTCTCCAAGTCACAGGGGGTGCGGGAGGCCGTGAAGGTGGCGACGGAGGGTAATACCTCTGTCGCCGAAGAGAGGGGGAAATCGACCCCCACCAGTTTTCTGGGAGGCTGTTTAACCAGTGCTGAGCTGGTCCCTTAAGTTTGAGAGGGAGGTTTTTGATGGCATGTAGATCGTCACCGCGAGCCATGTCAATGTGGAGAAGAAAATCTTCAATCCATACTACGGGATCTATTGTGCCATCGTATGACTCGATGTTCATGGGTTTAAACCCTTCTGGGAACTGGTGCTCCATTACCTCATCAGTGAAGCATAGGGGGTGTGCGGCGATTCTATATCGGGCCACGTCACGACGCAGTTCGGATGGAGTCCGTATGCGGTTTTCAGCCCGGGTGAAGTTGTGCTTGTCGCGCTAGGCTTGATGGCCATCTTCTCATGTTAGGGCATGCCCCATTGATCCATATATTGATCTGGTCTGACCGGCTCTGTTAGCCAGGTTCTGCCTTAGGTCGTAAGTGTATCCTGCAGCTGCTGTCTATCTGCCTTTATGGCGGGGTGGTGCAGGCTGGTGTTTGGCTTGAGTTGCCGCTCTGTCCCGGCCACGTGGTGGTCAGTTAGGTCCGTCGGAAGCATTACGCGTGGGCGGTATGAGCTCTGGGGCCTCGTCATCGAATTGGTGTAGTAGCTTGCGCTTCGGGTAACTCTATGTTGGGCGTTCGAGGCCGTATTCCTTGGCTGCCAGGACATCAGTCCATTTATCATCGAGCATATCCTGATCAGCTTGAAGCTGTTGCTGCTTCTTTTTTAGGCTTCTTGCAGTGGCTATTAGCCGGCGCTTAAAGCGCTCTTGTTCGAAGGATTCCTTTGGCACGATGAATTCTTTGTTGCCAAGGCTCTTGTCCTCTTCGGAGGTCGGTAAGTAGTTACTATCCCCCGAGCCCTCGTTCCCGATGGGGTCGTCGGGGTTGACTTGCCCATCCTACCAATCATCATGCTCGAATGTTGGTTCGGTAGGGGCTTCTTGGTCTTCGGCGTTATCCGGAGTATTGTTGTCTTCGGTGCCGGTATTGCTGTCTTTTTCGCAACGCGATTTAGAGCGGCGCCGCTGACGTCGACGCTTTGGTGGTGCCATGGGAGGTTTGTCCTCAACTGGATCTTTCCCACCTTCACCGTCATCCTCTTTGGGTGTGTCCACCATGTACACGTCATATGTGGAACTAGCCGTCCAGCGTCCGGTAAACGGCGGGTTCTGGCTTTGTTCTTCTCCGGCATCGTCGTCCATGTCGTCGATGTCTTCGGAAGCGTAATAGAGCATGTCGGTTAAGACCTCGACAGTAGCTATGAAGTGGGTGGTGGGTGGGACGTAAATTTCCTTGCTCTCAGCCCCTAGTGTGGGTTGGGCGTAGTTTGGCATCGATCCTTCTGTAATGGCAAGAGATCACATTAAGTCCAGGGCCTCGTTTAAGAATGAGGTTTGGACTGGGCAACGAGAATCCGTGGAGCAGGTGGGACATGAGTTCCCTGGCCAAGCTCGTATAACAAAGACCTCGAGAGTTCGGATCGGGTGTTCGAGGGTGAGTCCCGGCTTCGTGTTGATGAAGGGAGCCTGGTATGACTCCGCGCCTGCCAGTGAAACAATCCCCTCTGCATCTCCGGTGTTGAGCTCTATGGCTGTGAAGAGTCCAGCGGGCTCTAAATTCCCGTCTTCAGACTCGGTGAGGTGTTCTGAATCTAAGGCCGGAGCTGCGGTTGAGGCCGCGAACCCTTGGAAGATCAAGTCTCCTCGGATAATGTCACATAGTTTAGGTTTCCAAAACTAATCTGATGACCAGGGGCGTAGCTGTCGATCTGCTCCAACTGGCCAATCGAATTGGCACGCAGTGCAAAGCCGCCGAATACAAAGATTTGGCCGGGGATAAAAGTCTCCCTCAAGGCGGTATGATCGTGGATGATCGATGGAGCCATCGAGCCTTCTTGTGACAACACAGTGGAACTCTCAATGAAAGCACCAATGTCGATGTCAAAACCGGCAGATCTCGGGTACGGGGTCCCGAACTGTGCACCTAAGGATCAAATGTAACAGGAGGCAGGGGACACGATGTATACCCAGGTTCGAGCCCTCTTAATGGAGGTAATACCCTACTTCCTGCTTGATTGATTTTGATGAGTATAGGGGTTACAAGAGTTGATCTACCTCGAGATCGTAATGGCTAAACCCTAGATGCCTAGCCTGTATGATTATGATCGCCTCTAAGGACTAAACCCTCTGGTTTATATAAGCACCAGAGGGGACTAGGGTTATCCAAAGTCGGTTTATAGAGGAAGGAAACTACACATACGGACGCCAAGCTTGCCATCCACGCAAAGGAGAGTCCCATCTGGACATGGGAGAATACCTTCTATCTCGTATCTTCACTGCCCATCAGTCCGGCCCATGTCACATAGGCCGGCTCTCGAGGACCCCCACAGTCCAAGACTCCCTTAGGCGGTTTTGTCAAAGTATCAACCGGCTTATGACAACGATAATGCTCGTATTAAGCCGACGTCGCATGATATTGTGCACTTAACCCCTTAATGGCGTAAGCAAGTTTCCGCTCCTAACATTGACGCTTCTGTTATCCTTAATGATGAAGCAACCTTTGAGGCGTTAACTGGCATTGACTAGACGTCGAACAATCTCTAGATTGCAAGCGACAAAGAGCCGACACGAGATGACCCTAAATCCTCAACTGCAAGCCGCCAGGAAGATCTTAACCCAGCTGGTCATGACCCTGACGGTTCTGAAGCTATTTCAAAGGAGTGATGCAACTACTATAAAACTTTGAGATTTTTTGGGCTCAGCTGTAGCCATGTAATAGGTAGTTAAAAAGAGTTATCTGCCCTGCCATGCCTTCGTGCATGTTTTTACCAACTTGTGTTTGAGCAGTTGAACCTTTATATATGCTGAATGAAGCTGTTGATGTCTGTTTTGACTTATCAGTATCACTGTCTTGTCATACGAACTAAAAAGACCCATCCATTCTTATACTGGCGACTTAAAGTCAAAATACAGGGCGAGTTAATAATCGAATGAGTCATGGTCAGATCAATCTTTAAAAAGAACACGCTGGCGGCTCATAGCCACACTAAGCTCAACATGGAGCAATATAACCCAGATCTGTATGACCTGGCAGCTCCTCATCTATACATAAAAAGTTTCTGCAAAACAAAAATAGAAAACATAAACATGTTTATCTCAAATATGTGTTAAGCCGGCTTGTAGGGAACGACCCAAAAGGATTGGTTTTGAAAGAACTCAATTTTTTTGCTTCAAAGGAAGCTTGGCGTGCTAGCCTTTTATCCCGTAAGCCGGCTCTCACGTGACATAAATCCATTGTTTTAATCTTAACTAGTTCAGGGTCTTTCGAGAAGATTGACTGTTAAGAGTACAACGGGCCACATAGTGGAGAGACTACAACAGATAGGTGAGTTTATCCTAGCTCTCTGTAAGCCAGCTCTCACGTGACAAGAACCGTTGTTTTAACCTTGACAAGTTCAGGGTCATGGAAGATTAACTGTCAAGAGTACAACGGGTCAGTTGGTGGAGTAGCAAGTTGCAAACAGGCAGGTTTAACACATAATATGGCATGGAAGCCGGTCAAGAGGGTATGAAAGCTAAACTCGTTGAGTTGGAAGCCCCCAAGTGACCCATAACATGGCTTGGAAGCCGATTAGGAGGGTAAGATAGCTATACTCGTTGAGTAGGAAGCCCCGAAGTGTCCCATAATATGGCATGGAAGCCGATCAAGGGGGTAAGATAGCTATACTCATTGAGTAGGAAGCCCCCAAGTGACCCTTAATATGGCATGGAAGCCGATCAAGAGGGTAAGATAGCTATACTCATTGAGTAGGAAGCCCCCAAGTGGCCTTATGATCAATCAATAAAGACTCATGTATAGAAAATATGAGATGAAATGATAGAGGCCCCGAAATTTTGGGATGCTGACTTTATTATGTTGATCATAAAAAGATACGTACAATCATGAAAGTATATACAATGGTGGGAGCAAGTGGCTCAAGTGTAGTAAGGCCGAAGATGAGCAATGTTCCAAGGCCTGCTGGTCTCCTCCTCAGATGTGCGTGAATCCTTGTTCTCACATATGTTAATGAGATAGTATGACCCATTGTTGAGATTTTTACTGACCACAAAAGGTCCTTCCCAAGGAGGTGAAAGCTTATGCATCCTTGTCCGATCTTGAATCAAACAGAGCACTAAGTCGCCCTCCTGAAAAGTCCGGCTTTGAACCCTACAGTTGTGATAGCGGTGTAGGTCTTGCTGATAGATTGCTGAATGAGCCACAAAAAGATCACGCTCTTCCTCAAGAGCATCCAAAGTGTTCTGACGCATCGTCCCATTGTCAGCCTCCACATATGCCACCACTCTCGGCGAGTCATGACGAATAACATTGGGGAGAACTACTTCAACACCATAAACCATGAAGAAGGGTGTATAACCCGTTTACCTGTTGGTGGTGGTCCTAATGGTCCAAAGAACCGAAGGAAGTTCTTCCACCCAACAACCCGGTGTCCTCTTTAATGGAACCATGAGCCGGGGTTTGATTCCTCTCAAGATCTCTTGGTTAGCACATTCTGCCTGACCATTGGACTGAGGATGTGCAACTGATGAACGTCAAGCCTGATGTGCTCTCGTTGACAAAATTCTTTCATAGCACCTTTAGACAAATTCATCCCATTATTAGTGATGATACTATGAGGATAACCACAGCAGCAAATCTGATTCTTGACAAACTGAACTGCAGTAGCCGCCTCACAATTGCTGACCGGCTCTGCCTCAACCTACTTAGTGAACTTGCCAACCGCCACCATAAGGTTGGTCTTCTTATCCTTAGACCTCTTGAAAGGTCCAACCATATCAAGCCCCCAGACCGCAAACGACCAAGTGATTGGGATCATCCGCAATTCTTGAACCGGGACATGAGATTGCCTTATGAATTTCTTACACCCATCGCACTTACTAACAATATCATCTGCATCTGCATGAGCTGTCAACTAGAATAATCCGTGACGAAACGCCTTAGCCACCAGTGATCGTGAGCCAGTGCGAGGACCACAGTCGCCCGCATGTATCTCTTGCAAAATATCGCGGCCCTCTTCAGGAGAGACAAAACGTTGAAAAACACCAGTCACACTACATCGAATCTAACTCGCCATTGACAATAGTCATAGACTTAGAATGTTGTCTGATCCGTCGTGCTATATTTTCATCCTCGGGTAACTCGCCATGAGTGAGATAAGCCAGATAGGGCAGCGTCGAGTAGGAATAGCATGAAGAGACACCACCAACTGTCCTTCCGGGTCAGGTATAGCAAGATATTCTTCAGATGGTAATTTGACTGAAGGATTGTGTAACACATCGAGGAACACACTTGGGGGCACCGGCTTACGTTGAGACCCAAGCCGGATGATGCATCAGCAGCCTCATTTTTCCGTCAATCAATATGATCCACCTGATAACCCTTAAAGTGACCAGCAATGTTATCAACCGCCTGACGATAAGCCGCCATGAGGGGGTCTTTAGAGTCCCACTTGCCTGAAACTTGTTGAGCCACTAGGTCTGAGTCACCCAGGCACCTGACCCGACTTAAATTCATCTTTGTCCATATGAAGCCCATGTAGCAAAGCTTCATACTTAGCTGCATTGTTATTACAAGGAAACATGAGCCTTAAAACATAACAAAATTTATCACCTCGTGGGGAAGTTAAAATAACTCCAGCCCCCAAGCCTTCCAATTGCCTAGACCCATCAAAGTGGATTATCCAGTATGTGTTGTCAGGATTCTCCTCAGGTGTTTGCAATTTTGTCCAATCATTTATGAAGTCGACCAAAGCTTAAGACTTGATGGCTGTTCTTGGCACATACTTCAGATTATGAGGCCCAAGCTCGATTGCCCACTTAGCAACCAGGCTAGTGGCTTCTCTATTTTGAATAATATCCCCCAAAGGAGCAGAGCTGACCACCATAATAGGATGCACTCCAAACAAAATGATCCGTCTTCTTCATCATCTGATACAGAGGAATTGCCTTCTCCCCCAGGTGACTTATGAACTGGACGTCATTGACACACGCTGGCTTAGGAAGTGAAGTGATGACCTTTATCTTCTCCGGGTTAGCTTCAATGCCCCGTCCTGAAACAAGAAAACCTAGCAATTTGCCTGCAGGCACACCAAAAACACACTTGGCCGGGTTAAGCATCATTTTGTTGATCTGGAGATTATCAAAAGTTTCCTTAAAATCTGTCAGGACCCCGATTCTAAGTCACAACGACCTAGCCTGTAACACCTCATATCACTTTGCGGCCTCACGCACGGTATTCCCACGGGTGTCGCCTTACCATAGCGCAGGACCGTTTGCGCCTTTTGGCTCACATATATGATAGTGTCGCTAGCATCCATATGACAGAGAACCCGTCCTGACATAGCTAGTCGTAAACCCAAAGTGGCACAAACTTATAGGGACAGGCATCCATGACCCAGCATCGAACGTGTCGGTCATCAGCGAGTGAATCTATGCTGTAGCACTGGGCTAGCAGGACTCCAGTGAACCGGGCTGTAGCGGGCTAACAGGACTCCGGTATTCATCGCGTGACATTTCCCCGAAGGGACAGACACAGGAATGAAGAAGGACACATGCCAGCCAGCCTAAGTGTTCCGGAGCAGTAGCAAGCTACCATGGCTCAGTGGAAGCACTAGGAGACATTTCTCGGTAAGAAAGGCTACTAAGGATAAACAACTAGATAGTCGGATCCCACACATACCAAGCATTTCAATAACATACACACAATATGCTCGATATGTGCAAATACAACATGGCATCACAACATGACTCTACAACTCAAATATTTATTCATTAGGCTCCCAGGAGCGAGATATTACAAACATGGGTCTCACGACCCAACATTCAGAGCATACAAGTCAAGCACAAGTGGAAGCTTATCATGTCTGAGTACAGACATCTACAAATGAAAAAGGCTTAGAAGCCTGACTACCCACCAGATCCTGCCGAGGGCACAAGATCGTAGCTGAGGTAACAAGCTAAATGTCGAAGTCCACGTGGAACTACTAGCGAGACCGAAGTCTCTCTGCAAAAACATAAAATAGGCAAACATGAGTACAAATGTACCCAACAAGACTTACATCATAACTAACTACATATGCATCAGTATCAACAAAGGGGGTGGTGGAGTTTAACAGCAGCAAGCCAGCTTTGACTCGGTGGCTATCCTGAACTACGACTGCAAGTAACTCTTTTGAGGTGGCGCACACGAGTCCACATATTCACCATATCAATACACCACTATGGATCCGCTCCCGTTTCCCTACGAGAAGGCCATCCATAGCACTCACGCTTATCTTGCGCATTTTAGAGTATCCACTTTCACTTGTCTATGAACTGTTATAGGCAACCCAGAAGTCCTTTACCGCGGACGCGGCTATTCGAATAGATGATGATAACCCTGCAGGGGTGTACTTCTTCACACACGCTCTCGCCACTTACCGCCATGTACACGTCATGTATCTCGGCAACCTTCAAGCGGAAGCCTGGCAAGGGTGTCGGCCACGACCTACCTAAGCACTCAAGTCTCTAGTCCAGGCTTATCGCCTATTCAGGTTCCATCCGCTGGGAGTCCGGCCGAGGTTTCCACATACGGCCCCGAACGATGTGAGCAGGGTTCTCGAGACACCAAACGGGCGCCCGGTACACCGTGCCACGGTGTATCTACTGCATCATAGCCCACCCCTAGGGTCAGCGCTACGCACGGCCTCCAACACATATCCTACAAACACCAGAAACTATTTGCAACTCCTGGACAGAGAACAAGGGTGGTTAAGAAGCCGAGAGAGTCAATTAAGGATCCCAATGTGTGGTAGTAACTATTCATGGATCACAAACACAGATCTCAGTTCCTGAGGACGGTTTCAATGAGACAATCCACCATGTACTCCTACATGGCCTCTCACCGCTAGCTTTACCAAATCGTGTTCACACACTTAGCTCTCAACAGTAGGACATGTTCACACACCTTCGATTCATCCCCGATGAATCAGACCTGACACAACTCTAAGCAGAAGCAGGCATGACAAACAAGCATGAATGAGTAGGCACAATATGGCTCAAACAACTCCTACTCATGCTAGTGGGTTTCATCTATTTACTGTGGAATGGCAGGTCATGCAAGGGATAAAGAGGTTCAACTACCGCAGCAAGTAACAGATGAATCGTTGTTGTCCTAATGCAGTAAAAGAGAGCAGGAGCGAGAGAGTAGGATTGTATCGGAATGAACAAGGGGGTTTTGCTTGCCTGGCACTTCTGAAGATATTATAGCTCTTCATCGGTGTCATCGATCTCATCGTCGAAACCACGTCTATCGAGAGGGGACAATTACCGGCAAACAAAGAGGGACACAATCAATGCAATGCAACAAATATGATGCATGATAATGTCATGGCAATATGTTGTTGATTGAGCTAATGCAACTAGGAACCATATTAAATGAAGTTGGTTTGAACCAAGGGTTCAAATTCAAACTCCATATGTGAAATTCAAATGCCATTTAATTGATTTGACCTGATCAGCAGGGATAAGTTGATCTAACATGCCTTAAAGTGGTACACATGGATAGATTGGATTTTTCTGATCATTTTTCATATATAAATTATTTCATTCTGAGCTACGGTTGATTTTCTATGAATTTTAGAAGTTTAGATAATTTTCTGAAATTTATAAATCATTTCTGATTTATTTTAATTCCAGAAATGTTTACTGCGCCAGCATTTGGTCATGCTGACCTTAGCAAGTCAACAGGCGCCGCCAGGTCAAACCTGACCAGTGGGGCCCACTGGTCAATGACTCAGTTGGTTAACTGAGTTGATTAGGGTTAAACTAATCCTAACGAAAATGTCAGCGGGGCTGGGCCCACATGTCAGTGGCTCAGGTTTAGTTTAGCGAGGGGATTAGCACCTAACAATGGTGATTAGCACTAACTAACATCTAACTAATCCATCTAGTGCCGGCCCCATATGTCAGTGACCCAGGTGGGGCCCGACCGGGGTCAAAGTGGGTCAAACCTAGGCCGGCGGGGTCAAACCCACCGGCGATTCGACGCTGGCGAGGCCCGAGACGGCGGCGTGGCTTGGGAATCTCCCATAGGGCACGGACGAGGCTGTTCTTGGGCTTGTTGGAGAGCTCTTGCAGGCACGCGTCGAGCGGTGGAGGAGGCCGAGCCTATGGTGGCCGGAATCGTCGCCGACGATGACAAGCGCGGCGGCCGGTGTTCGGACGTCGAGCGGAACGAGGCAACGGAGTGCTAGCGGCTGGCCAAAGGGGTTCTCTGGACTCCTGGGATCTCCAGGAGCACAACTGTGCGGCGGGTTTGAGCGGAGGAGCTCGCGAGCGCAAGGCTCGCCGGCCATGGCGGCGGCCGGAGCTCGGGTGATCTTGCGGCGGCGACTAGAGGGCGGGGGCAAGCAAAGGAACAGAGGGGAAATGGTCAGCAGCTCACCGCGGTTCTAATGTGACATGCGTCGAGCTCGGGGAGGCAGGGACGACGGAGAACGACGGGCGAAGTCCGGCGGCAGATGCGGCGGTGATGAGCTCGGAGGCGTCGTCACAGGGCGTCCGGCGGTGTGTCCTTCGGCTTGGTGAGGCGGTGATCGACGGCGGACCAGTGGAACACGGCAACGGGGCTCGGCGTGGGCGGTAGCTACGGTGACGGCGAGCGGCGCTCGGGCGGTGCAGGGGAGAAAACCAGAGGAGGGGATGAGGATGAGGCAGTGAGCGAGGGGGTTCCAGTGGGTGCGGGGCGACGAGGAGGAACTCATCCACGCGTCCAGCGGCTCGGCGGCAAGCAGGTGATGGCGTAGCGAGCTCAGGCACGCCGGCGCTCACCTCTTTGCCTGCTTGGCGAGAGGAAGCAGCTGACTGGCCATGGGCCAGCACAGTGCTGGGCCGGCCAGTGGGCTGCCAGGTGGGCTGCGCCAGGTAAGGTTTCTGTCCTTTCCTGTTCTTTCTAATTCTGTTCTGTTTTCTATTTTGCAGGTTTGTTTTGAATTTGGTTTCGAAACCAATTCAATTTTGTTGCTTCTGAAAATTATTTTTGGAAGCTAAAAGAATTAACCAAAGCTCCACAAAATATTTCAGAATTATTGGACCTATATTTATTAAATAGTAGATATAAATCCAATTCAAATAGCTATTGGTTTAATTCAAAGGCCCAAAATAAATGTTTCTGAGACACCAAAAATATTGGTTTGGATTTTACCTCTTGCCAATATTTCCATCGGATAACAGGAACATTTTCTTGGACTCATTTGATGAGATTCAAATGTTGGTTATTTTTAGAGGTTTCTGAGGCTTTTGAAAATTCCTCAATTCAAGTTTCATTTGAATTTAAACATGATGCTCACAATGAAACTAGCCTAGGTCAGACCAGAATTAGGGATGTGACAACTCACCCACACTAAACAAGAATCTCGTCCCGAGATTCAAGATGTGAGGTGAGAAGACAAAGGGGACACTAAGTATAACAAACTTCATGATCCAACTGTCTTCTCGAGGGTGTTGATTTGTTGACTCAAATCGATATTGACGTCTTTTCTTTCGAGGTCTTCATCCAACACAATGATGACAGAAGGAGACTCTATAGAAAACGATCTCCTCGAAGATCGAGGTATACAATATCGACTCGCGGAATGAGATGTTGAAACATCTCGAGTTGAGACACAAAACACATCGAGAGCGATGGAAGAACAAACGACAGGGTTTGATTTGGTGGGCAACAATTCCACGCTTAGAAAGATGGTGGATGGTGTCAAGGTGGCGAGGAAATAATTGCCATGATCCCGTAATGGGGCACCTCAGGGAAGGTGACTCGTAGAATTATTCTTTGAAGTGGCAAAAGAATTACTTTTGATTCAAAGATCATTGAAACTCTTTATACCAGCTTAAAGCAATCACAAACGATCATTTGAAGCAGTTCGAAGGAATGGCATACCCGGACTAGAATGGATTATGTGGACTACCTTGTTGAAGACGACGCGATGGATGATTTTGCTTATCATCGGAAATAGATGGGACCCATGGTAGGACCACTTTTGAAGATGATCCTAAACAACAATTACTGAGAGGGCAGCCCATGGGAATTGGCACAATGGCGGTGCAAGCTGGGAACAAAATGCAAATGCCGGGAATGTTCCAACCATCATATCTGCCTGAGATTCGGATCTGGCTGGGAACGGGATATTTCAGACAGCATGTCTGGGAAAGAAAGTTTGCAACACAAACCAACGAGATAACATTGCGGGATTCTCAGGAAATGAACTACGATAGGAAGCTCCAAAACATGAGCGAGTTTTGCTACAACATGTGAACACGCTGTCCCAGACAAGCATGACCACATAGTAGTCTTATAATAAAAATACTACCGAGTTCTGGTTGGGAACCATCATCGAGGATAACGGAATCTTGTGCATGATCTAGAATTAGCACAACACGCTCCTTTTCCTTGAGCAAATCAATCATAGGCTTGGTGTGCTAGGAAACACATATGGAGTGGAGGCGGCCAACCTATCAAACCATAGGGCACTTCACACGTGCATGACTAACTTGGGACGATTCCAGAGGAAGTAAAAACAAAATTTCTCGGATTCACGGCGGCAACTTACACCAAATGCACGTGAATTAGAGGAAGTCACTTCTTCCATCCAAGCATAAGCTTCATTAACGGAACACAAAGACATTGCTTACAAAGTTTTCAACACTAGGTTGATGTTCAACATGAATCATGGGGAAGACAAAATGCTACTGATGGGCTCAACAGGAATTCATCGGAATTTCCGTATCACTGGACTTCCACCATCATGTGAACACGGTGATAGCATTGGTCAGACCAAAAGATGTAATGGTGTATGCTCGAGGGATCAACCACGAGTAAGACAACATTACGAACATCGCTGGTTCTGATTTGACTTGATAATAGCCCATACTCAAGTCAAAGTTTTGGCAAGACAACAGATCCAACAACTGATCACGAGGACCAATTGGTGAAGGTATCATCTTTCTTCACACACACACAAAAGATATCCCTTTGGAATGAGCTGAGTCGGACAAGCTTTTATCTTCCAACTCTCCAAGTTGTTGTTTAGCTTAACCAACTTGCTCAGGGTATCCGACACAGATTCTTGGAGAAAGGATGGTTTACAAGAATACCAACTTGATCACGAGCTCAACATAACAGTCAGGGGACAACCTGGTGATACTTCCGAGAAGATATTTGGAACATCACGAACCACCGGTATGTTACTAAGCTCGAGAACAATCTTGCTTTTCAGGGCAAGACGATGTGACCAAACAAGAGAGGGATTAATGCATCCTAACTCTTGGTCGAAGGTGCACCAGGAATAATGGACTAGGTAGCATGATCAGTCTTAGAATGATAATTCAATAACTAGCATGCTAAGAATGAGAGTATTGTCCATTAACTACCAAGCAACAATGTTGCTAGGAGTATTGAATTCACACATCATGGTTCACTTGTCGGCATTCTGGTTTCAACAACACAGGAACCGAGGAATGAAGAATGATGGCGAGAAGTATCACTGCACCAAGAATTCATAAGATGGTGTGCAATTCCTATGACTTTCTTGACATAAAGAGGGTAATACTCCAGGGTAGAACAGAACAAAAGATGGATTGGCATTATGATCTGCGGGATACAATTGCTTTGACCCAATCCTGGAAATGGATGAGGTACTGGAGTTTGTTTCTCCTAGTCATTCTGAATAGAATGGCTTGACGGACCACAAGAGTAATAGGCATCGATGCACACGGTTGCACAACTACTCTTGTCTATCAATTGATAGACGAGGGTCAGAAGACAACTAAAGAGGGACAACTCAAAGGAACATACGGTTTTCTGAGTTGTGGATGCATAGATTAGTATGTCGAACAAAGTTCAACAAGTTTCTTCCAGGTAATCCATGCAGAGAGGTAGGACTGGCAGAGTATCAAAATAGAATCGAGAAGTCGTCATGAGCACTCTGGTTGTGATCTTTTGGTTCAAAAGAACTTCTGCCAAGAATGGTTCATGGTATTTGGAAGAAGGAAATACCACGAACCTCGAGGACTAACGCAAAGGTTACTAATAACCTAAAGGAACTAGCAAACACTATAAACATGAAGTAAGTAGGGTGAATCTCGGGTTCAAAACCCAAGGAGTAGAATACCTACTACTAAGTGGCATCACGGGATGCTTTCAAGAATAAAGGCCAGAATCATCACACTGGGACACAAATCATGGCTAGATTACTAGGTGACTCCCTAAAACACCTAGGTTCATAATAATAGCTCCAACATATATGCCGAGGCAGCGGAGTACCTCAACACACTAATTTGTGTGATTAATCTGGCCCAAATGAACATTAGAAATGGAGAGAAGGGATTTGCAAATACATCAGACTATTTAGAAATCTGGGATGACTTGGACAACATAACGGCTGTAAATGCTCAAAATGATTTGAGACATCCTGCAAGATAGTGGCATGACCACTCAACATCACAATATCAAGATTCTGAGACCAGCTATGAACATACGGAAGTAGTAAAAACTGAACTGGGATTTGAAACTATCAATTCTATAAGTCTATGGATTAGTAACACGCCATCCTGATAGATAGATGAGAAGGCCTAGTTCTTAATCCCCGTAGAAGAGAAGAGGATGACTCAGATCAGAAGGCCATGAGGTATAAGGAGTAAAAAGAGCCTTACGTTCCCTTCCACAATCAGTTCCCTTACATAACTAAAGCATTTCTAGACACAACTTTGACCGGTTTGGCTTGGTAATCCTACAGGCAGTCAGGCTCTGATACCAAAGCTGTCAGGACCCCGATTCTAAGTCACACCAATCTAGCCTGTAACACCTCATATCACTTTGTGGCCTCATGCACGGTATTCCCACGGGTGTCGCCTTACCATAGCCCGGGACCGTTTGCGCCTTTTGGCTCATGTATATGATAGTGTCGATAGCATCCATATGACAGAGAACCCGGGCTGACATGGCTAGTCGTAAACCCACAGTGGCACAAACTTAAAGGGACAGGCATCCATGACCCAGCATCGAACGTGCAGGTCATCAGTGAGTGAATCCAGGCTGTAGCACTGGGCTAGCAGGACTCCGGTGAACCGGGCTGTAGCGGGCTAACAGGACTCCTGTATTCATCGCGTGACATTTCCCCGAAGGGACAGACACAGGAACGAAGAAGGACACATGCTGGCCAGCCTAAGTGTTTCGGAGCAGTAGCAAGCTACCATGTCTCAGTGGAAGCACTACGAGACATTTCCTGGTAAGAAAGGCTACTAAGGATAAACAACTAGATAGTCAGATCCCACACATACCAAGCATTTCAATAACATACACACAATATGCTCGATATGTGCAAATACAACATGGCATCACAACATGACTCTACAACTCAAATATTTATTCATCAGGCTTCGAGGAGCGAGATATTACAAACATGGGTCTCACGACCCAACATTCAAAGCATACAAGTCAAGCACAAGCGGAAGCTTATCATGTCTGAGTACAGACATCTACAAATGAAAAAGGCTTAGAAGCCTGACTATCCACCAGATCCTGCCGAGGGCAGAAGATCATAGCTGAGGTAACAAGCTAAATGTCGAAGTCCACGTGGAACTACTAGCGAGAATGAAGTCTCTCTTCGAAAACATAAAATAGGAAAACGTGAGTACAAATGTACCCTGCAAGACTTACATCAGAACTAACTACATATGCATCGGTATCAACAAAGGGGGTGGTGGAGTTTAACAGCAGCAAGCCAGCTTTGACTCGGTGGCTATCCTGAACTACGACTGCAAGTAACTCTTTTGAGGTGGCGCACACGAGTCCACATATTCACCATATCAATACACCACTATGGATCCGCTCCCGTTTCCCTACGAGAAGGCCATCCATAGCACTCACGCTTATCTTGCGCATTTTAGAGTATCCACTTTCACTTGTCTATGAACTGTTAGAGGCAACCCAGAAGTCCTTTACCGCGGACGCGGCTATTCGAATAGATGATGATAACCCTGCAGGGGTGTACTTCTTCACACATGCTCTCGCCACTTACCGCCATGTACATGTCATGTATCTCGGCAACCTTCAAGCGGAAGCCTGGCGAGGGTGTCGGCCACGGCCTACCTAAACACTTAAGTCTCTAGTCCAGGTTTATCGCCTATTCAGGTTCCATCCGCTGGGAGTCCGGCCGAGGTTTCTACATACGGCCCCGAACGATGTGATCAGGGTTCCCGAGACACCAAACGGGCGCCCGGTACACCGTGCCACGGTGTATCTACCGCATCATAGCCCACCCCTAGGATCAGCGCTACGCACGAGCTCCAACACATATCCTACAAACACCAGAAACTAGTTGCAACTCCTGGACAGAGAACAAGGGTGGTTAAGAAGCCGAGAGGGTCAACTAAGGATCCCAATGTGTGGTAGTAACTGTTCATGGATCACAAACACAGATCTCAGTTCCTGAGGACGGTTTCAATGAGACAACCCACCATGTACTCCTACATGGCCTCTCACCGCCACCTTTACCAAATTGTGTTCACACACTTAGCTCTCAACAGTAGGACATGTTCACACACCTTCGATTCATCCCCGATGAATCAGACCTGACACAACTCTAAGCAGTAGCAGGCATGACAAACAAGCATGAATGAGTAGGCACAACAGGGCTCAAACAACTCCTACTCATGCTAGTGGGTTTCATCTATTTATTGTGGAATGACAGGTCATGCAAGGGATAAAGAGGTTCAACTACCACAGCAAGTAACAGATGAATCGTTGTTGTCCTAATGCAGTAAAAGAGAGCAGGAGCGAGAGAGTAGGATTGTATCGGAATGAACAAGGGGGTTTTGCTTGCCTGCACTTCTGAAGATATTATAGCTCTTCATCGGTGTCATTGACCTCATCATCGAAACCACGTCTATCGAGAGGGGACAATTACCGGCAAACAAAGAGGGACACAATCAATGCAATGCAACAAATATGATGCATGATAATGTCATGGCAATATGCTGTTGATTGAGCTAATGCAACTAGCAACCATATTAAATGAAGTTGGTTTGAACCAAGGGTTCAAATTCAAACTCCATATGTGAAATTCAAATGCCATTTAATTGATTTGACCTGATCAGCAGGTATAAGTTGATCTAACATGCATGAAAGTGGTACAGATGGATAGATTTTTCTGATCATTTTTCATATATAAATTAGTTCATTCTGAGCTACGGTTGATTTTCTATGAATTTTAGAAGTTTAGATCATTTTCTAAAATTTATAAATCATTTCTGATTTATTTTAATTCCAGAAATGTTTACTGCGTCAGCATTAGGTCATGCTGACCTCAGCAGGTCAACAGGCGCCGCCAGGTCAAACCTGACCAGTGGGGCCCACTGGTCAGTGACTCAGTTGGTTAACTGAGTTGATTAGGGTTAAACTAATCCTAACAAAAATGTCAGCAGGGCTGGGCCCACATGTCAGTGGCTCAGGTTTAGTTTCGCAAGGGGATTAGCACCTAACAGTGGTGATTAGCACTAACTAACATCTAACTAATCCAGCTAGTGCCGGCCCCACATGTCAGTGACCCAGGTGGGGCTCGACGAGGGTCAAAGTGGGTCAAACCCAGGCCGGCGGGGTCAAACCCACGGGCGATTCGACGCCGGCGAGGCCCAAGACGGCGGCGTGGCTCGGGAATCACCCACAGGGCACGGACGAGGTTGTTCTTGGGCTCGTTGGAGAGCTCTTGCAGGCGCGCGTCGAGTGGTGGAGGAGGCCGAGCCTATGGTGGCCGGAATCGTCACCGGCGATGACAAGCGCGGCGGCCGGTGTTCGGACGTCGAGCGGAACGAGGCTACGGAGTTCTAGCGGCTGGCCAAAGGGGTTCTCCGGACTCCTGGGAGCTCCAGGAGCACAACCGTGCGGCGGGTTTGAGCGGAGGAGCTCGCGAGTGCAAGGCTCGCCGGCCATGGCGGTGGCCAGAGCTTAGGTGATCTTGCGGCGGCGACTAGAGGGCGGGGGAAAGCAAGGGAGCAGAGGGGAAATGGTCAGCAGCTCACCATAGTTCTAATGAGACATGCGTCGAGCTCGGGGAGGCAGGGACGACGGAGAACGACGGGCGAAGTCCAGCGGCAGATGCGGCGGTAATGAGCTTGGAGGCGTCGTCACAGGGTGTCCGACGGTGTGTCCTTCGGCTTGGTGAGGTGATGATCGACGGCGGACCAGTGGAACACGGCAACGGGGCTTGGCATGGGCGGTAGCTACGGCGACAGCGAGCAGCACTCGGGCGGTGCAGGGGAGAGAACCAGAGGAGGGGATGGGGACGAGGCAGTGAGCGAGGGGGTTCCAGGGGGTGCGGGGTGACGAGGAGGAACTCATCCACGCGTCCAGTGGCTCGGCGGCAAGGAGGTGACGGCGTGGCGAGCTCGGGCACGCCGGCGCTCACCTCTTTGCCTGCCTGGCGAGAGGAAGCAGCTGACTGGCCATGGGCCAGCATAGTGCTGGGCCGGCCAGTGGGCTGCAAATTGGGCTGCGCCAGGTAAGGTTTCTGTCCTTTCCTGTTCTTTCTAATTCTGTTCTGTTTTCTATTTTTTTGCAGGTTTGTTTTGAATTTGGTTTTGAAACCAATTCAATTTTGTTGCTTCTGGAAATTATTTTTGGAAGCTAAAAGAATTAACCAAAGCTCCACAAAATATTTCAGAATTATTGGACCTATATTTATTAAATAGTAGATATAAATCCAATTCAAATAGCTATTGATTTAATTCAAAGGCCCAAAATAAATGTTTCTGAGACACCAAAAATATTGGTTTGGATTTTATCTCTTGCCAATATTTCCATAGGATAACAGGAACATTTTCTTGGGCTCTTTTGATGAAATTCAAATGTTGGTTATTTTTAGAGGTTTTTGAGGCTCACAATGAAACTAGCCTAGGTCAGACCAGAATTAGGGATGTGACAAAATCGTCCAAGAGAGTCTCCTTGCTAGACTTGATCACAATATCATCCACATAAGCATGAATGTTGCGCCCAATTTGATCCTGAAAACAATTTTGAACACAACGCTGGTATGTCACCTGTGCACTCTTGAGCCCAAAGGGCATGGAAACATAGCAGAAAGCCCCAAAAGGTGTGATGAAGGATGTCTTCTCTTGGTCTTTAACTGCCATCTTGATCTGATGATAACCAGAATAAGCATCCATGAAGCATAAACTCGCACAACTCGTCGTTGCATCAATAATTTGGTCGATACGGGGGAGAGCAAATGGATCAACCGACAAGTAATCAACACACATATGCCACGTGCCATTTTTCTTAAATACCAGCACAGGGTTAACCAACCACTCTGGGTGAAAGACTTCCACGATAAACCTAGCCGGGCTACCTCTTCTCCAATAGCCTTATGTCATTCTTTGTTGGAACGACGGAGGAACTGTTTGACGGGCTTAAACTTGGGATCCACATTAAGGTTGTGCTTAAGGAATTCTCTCGGTACACCCGACATGTCAAAAGGCTTCCATGCAAAGATGTCCCGGTTCTCACGGATGAACTCAATGAGCGCGCTTTCCTATTTGGGATCCATATTAGCCCCCACAATGAACTGTTGAGATGAGTCGCCGGGTACAAAATCCACTTGCTTGGCATCGTCAGCCGACTTAAACTTCAACAAATGGTCCTGTTCAGTAGTGGGCTTCTTCAGGGGGTCATATCTGCTGGATCAACATTGTCCTTGTAAAATTTGAGCTCCTCAGTAGCACAAGCTGGTTCTGCATAAGCTGCATCTCCTTCCTCACACTCCAGGGCGACTTTCCGATGACCATGTACCCTAATTGTCCCGTTTGGCCCCGGCTATCGGTGTCAAAACCGGCGGATCTCGGGTAGGGGGTCCCGATCTAGGCGTCTAAGGCTAATGGTAACAGGAGGCAAGGGACACGATGTTTTACCCAGTTTTGGGCCCTCTTGATGGAGGTAAAACCCTACTTCCTGCTCGATTGATATTGATGATATGAGTGTTACAAGAGTTGATCTACCACGAGATCGTAGAGACTAAACCCTAGAAGCTAGCCTATGATGATTATCATTCTGTCTCTATGGACTAAACCCCCCGGTTTATATAGACACCGGAGAGGGCTAGGGTTTATATGGAATCGGTTACAAAGAAGGAAATATAATATCCGGATCGCCAAGCTTGTCTTCCACGCAAAGGAGAGTCCCATCCGGACACGGGACAAAGTCTTGAGTCTTGTATCTTCACGGTCCAACAGTCCGGCCAAAGTATATAGTCCGGCTGTCCGGATACCCCCTAATCCAGGACTCCCTCAGCAGCCCCTGAACCAGGCTTCAATGACGATGAGTCCGGCGTGCAGTTTGTCTTTGGCATTGCAAGGCGGGTTCCATCTCCGAATACTCCAAAGTAATTATCGAACACTTAAATCGTGTCCGGATCTGCAAGATGATTTTCCCATACCACCATAGAGAGAATGATGTTTCACAAATGTTATCTGCTGACAACTTTAGACACTGTGACATGTCACTACGGTCGAGTCATTATTCAAACCATTTTCCCACAACCAGCCACAGCGCATATTGCGAGGCGGTTTCCTCTGCACGTCTTGCCGAAGCAGAGATCATGTCCCATTGTTATAGGATTCTCATCAATACGGGTATGGGTAGCCCAACCGCACTGCTAATTATGGCGAGTGGGGAATGAGTGGGTTCCACCAGGCAAGTGGGGAGGCACAAAAGCTTTTACCGCCTCTATAAAGAGATAAGGTCTTTTCCTTTTTACCCACGCCTTTTCCTTCTGCTAGTCCATTCCCCTCTGCTTGAGCCCTAGCGCCCAAGCTCTCTTCTTCTCCACCGAAGAGAGGTCCCTCGAAGATGTCCGGATCTGGAGCAGGAGGCAAATGGATGGCCTCTACCGTCCCGGAGAGGGATATCAAAAAGCTCCGAGAGGCCGGGTACCTGGCCCAGAAAATCGGCCACCGTCTTCCCCCGGCGGGACAAATTGTCCCCACTCCAGAGTCCCACGAGAGGGTCGTGTTTCTCCCTCATTTTGTCCGCGGGCTCGGGTTTCCCCTTCACCCATTTGTTCGCGGTGTCATGTATTATTACGGGATTGATTTTCATGATCTTTCCCCCAATTCTTTCCTTAACATCTCGACGTTCGTCGTCGTATGTGAGGCTTTTCTCCATATTTCGCCCCACTTTGGCTTGTGGCTGAAAATCTTCAACGTGAAGCCCAAGGTGGTGAATGGCGAGCACGCCAAATGCGGCGGCGCCATGGTGAGCAAGATGCCCAAGGTCGTATGGCCGATGGGCGCCTTCAATGATTCCATCAAGGAGTGGCAGCAGTAGTTCTATATCATCGAACCATGTGGTAAAAAGTGGGCCGCTGCTCCCGAATTCAGATCCGGAGCCCCATTGCGGCTCACGTCCTGGCCCGAGAAGGGCCTGAACTGGTCCTCATCCAACGAGCTGTCGATGCTCCAAACGCGCGTCCAGAGCATGGTCGACAAGGATGTCAAACTCGCCAACGTAGTCTAGGTGATGTTAGTTAGCCTGGTTCTCCCTTGCCAGCGTCGAGGCTGCAATTTGTGGGAATACGACCCGGCCAAACACCAGGCCCTATGGGAGCTCTATGGCTCCTCCCACAAGGACATCTGGAAGGTGCTCTTCAAGTCTGGCAAACCATGGCCGGGCTCCGCCGAGGACCGCGGGTATCAACTATCCCGTTCTGCAAGTCCGGTATGTCATTGCTGTGCTATGTCCATCCATGTTTTAGCTGACATGTCTCGAGGGAGATGCTTTTATCATGCTTTCTATAATAATCCCAGGAATGGACGAAAAAGGTGGAGCAGATACACTGTCCAGCCCTGCTGCTGGAGGAACCGGACGGACCTCTTCTAACAAAGATGCTGGTCCCAGCGCCTTACGAGGCGCCGTAGAAATAGGTCTCCAAGAAGGTCAAGAAGACCAGAAGTGGCCTCCGTCGTCGCACTGCTTCAGACACAAAATCCGAAGACTCACACGACCATCCCTCCTTCGAAGATGAAAAGGAGGAGGAAGAAGACGAGTCCCCCGCAGGGGGAGGGAAGAAAAGGACGACTTCCTCATCCCTGGAGGCCGAATTGCCAAAGAGGGGGAAAGATTCCCTCCCCGAGGCATCCACCACGGCTGCTGATAGCAGCTCGGAGTGGGATCCCAGGGCCCAGCCCCTAGTAAAGTCATAAGTATACGAAACCCGCACACACCTACGTGCCCGAGGTCATTAGGATGTAGTAGTTTTAACTGTCGCCATATTTTGCACAGCCCGGCAAGGTCCCACGCCGGACAGTCCTCATCGGAGGATTCACTGAGCTCAGATGCCCTGGCGAGCAAGATGCCTCCAGAGGCCCCTTCCCCGAAGCCTAGGCGCGAAACCGAGGTGTCGTCTCAGCGGGACCCGGACCAGGGAGGGCATATCCCTGGGGCCGGACACACGGGAGCAGCGGCTCCCATGCGTGTCGACGGTGGGGGCGATCTTAGGTTCGGACCGCAGCCAGACACGGTCCTAGAGACCTTTAAAGCTCCAACATCGGGCAAGCAGCCACCTTTGACGGGGGGAGGCTTGCCTACTCCGCCAGCAACCTCTGTGCAAGCAGAGCTGCCGGGCGGCCTATCGACAGCGCTAAGGAGCGCGTCTATCGTCGAGGAACATTGTGCCCTCATGGGTGCGGTGATTGAAAAGATTCAGTCCGCTGAGAGCGGACTGAATGAATCCTGCCTTAGTCTTATAAAGGGCTTTGAGGTATGTTTTTAAGAAACCTTTGGGGGATTGTCATAATATGAGTAGTAGCCCCTGATGCACTGTCCGGCGAAAGAAAGCCGGATAGGGGATCAAATTTTTCCGCTTTGCAGGAGACTCAGTTAATGACGTATATCCCCTTGTTCGAAAACAGGCGTCTACAGAGACGACCGCCGCTCATAGTGCGGAGGTGTCCGGACTAAAGCAGCGTCTGGAACGGGCCGAAGAGGAACTTGGCCGCGTGAAGAAGCAATTGGAGGACAAGCAAGGTATGTTGAAACCTTTTGCTAAGTTTGAGCACGAATTAGAAGTTGTGCCTGATGAAAATATTTGTATTGTATGCTCTAGGGGCGAGTGCCAAAATTGAGGCACTGAAGAAGGCTGTGGCCGAAGCCGACAATAAGGCCGCCACCGAACAGCCTCTTCCTGAGAAGAACGAGGCCACCTGTCGGTGTACTAAAGTAGGGGTACCTTAGTATCCCGAACTTGTGCACGGGCAGTCGCAGCGTCCCGCGGCAAGGCTTGCCGGGCGTCCGCCAAGATCCTTCGCTATTCCTATTACTGCCATTCAAGAACAAAGTGTTTAACTGTGAAGACAAGGCCCCGGCAAGAGGAGCTTGCCGGGAAGGACAAGACCCCGGCAAGAGGAGCTTGCCGGGAAGGCCAACCTAGACCCGGCGAGCGGCAAGCTTGCGGGTGCGACAAGACAGCGACCGCGGCAAGGCGCTTGCCGCGGCGAAGCCACCACTCTGCGCCCACGCTCCAGTGCATCCGACGACGTGTCGCCGCAGGATCGCTCCTGGTGCACGTGGCGGGTAGCTGCGCAGCCAAGCGGTGCGAGGTGGCAAGTGAAGATGACTAGAAGGCCATCGTGGCGATCGGTGGCGCCCCTAACGGTCGCTTCCTGCACTGTTTGGGCGACCGGACGGGCATTAAATGCCCTTGTCCCCTGCCGTCGGAGTTAGGTAGGGGGCACTATTGATAGCGGTTGTACCAACCCCCATTTTTACTTTTTTACCCCTCTCTCTACGCTGCCACCTGTCGGTGACCCCTTTAGACTATAAAAAGGAGGCCCATGCGCACGTAGAAGGGGTTCGACTCATTCGAAACTACAACACACCCACGCTTTCAAGCAAGAACAGAATAGAAACACAAAGCAGCAGTAGGAGTTTTATCTCTCCGGAGAGCTCCGAAGCTGGGTAAAATCCCTCACGTGCTTCGCCTCGATCTGCTCTTCGTGCGCCCTCCGCCCCCTTGCTGGACCGAAAAGGGGCCCTGCCCCATAGGTGTTCATTTCCCACGACATCTTTGGCACGCCAGGTAGGGGAGCGTCGAGGTTGTGCGAACCTGATCCGGCGTTCGTGCGCGCTACATCAACATCTTCATCGACATGCCACCGAAGAAGAAGACTTCAGAGGTGGCCGCTCCGTCCACGTCGATCCTACCATCATCGGAGCGAACAGGCGGTGGGGTGGACGCCGACGGAGGAGCGGGCGCCGACGGTGGGACTCACGTCGTCACCAGGTCCAAAGACAAGGTCCCGCAAGCTTCAGCGTCTGTACATACACCGCACCCCTCCCAGGGAGTGCAAGATCGACAACGCCATGGTGCTCCTAGCACTGTACTCGCGTTGGAGCAAGGTCAAGCTGGTGGGTCGCGGGACGCTCAAGGCCAACATGCACGTCAACACGTTGGCACGAGCGCGGGACGGTCGTCTGGACGTGATGTTGCTCCTTCTAACACTGTTAGAAGTCTGAGCATATCTCGCTCGTCGCGTCGTTCACCGCCGCCGCCCAAGACTCCAGAGGAAGCGCTGGCCCGAGCCCAGCTGCTTCTAGACTACCCTCCGGCGCGAGACAAGATCGACGACTGGAGGGCCACTATTCAGAGCCTCATCGGCTTCGCCAACGGCGACAAGCCCCGGCAACCGAGCACATCGAAGCCCCGGCAAGACGCCCAGGTGCAAGCCGACGCCGACAAGACCGCTGGGGGTGCCACCACCGTGCACTCCCCGCCCCGAAGGCCAAGATCGCCGACTCGACGGGCCAACCTCGACACCGACTCCACCGCGTCGTCGGACCCGCGAGCTCGCCGCGATCAACGCCAAGTTCTCCAAGAACGACGACACGAAGATGCTCGTACTCGCATCGAGCGCCAAAGAGAAGCGCGACGTTACTCAGACCAGCGCGCTGGGCCCACTGTTGATATGCATGTGCCAGGGGAACCAGGCGACTTGCCGTACGCGGTAGGTTGCCCTGCGTTCACCCGTGAGCTGCGGCAGGTCCAGTGGCCCAGTACCAAGAACTTCAAGCCAGACGTGCCCGAGAAGTACGATGGCAGGATACATCCGTCAGAGTTCCTCAGCGTCTACACCATTGCGGTGCAGGCTGCCGGGGGGCGCGACGAGAAGATCCTCGCCAACTACTTCCCGCTGGTGCTCAAGCCCAACGTCAGATCTTGGCTCATGCACTTGCCGGACAACTCCATCTCTTCGTGGGCGGACCTGTGCCATCAGTTTGTCGGCGCCTTCACAGGAGGCCACAAACCCCATGGCCAGGAGAGCGATCTTCATCTGCTCGCCCAGAAGGAAGGAGAACCCCTGCGCAAGTACATACAGAGATTCAGCCAGGTGCAGCGCAACATCCCAGACGTCCACCCTGCCGCGGTTATCAGCGCGTTCCATCAGAACGTGCGTAACCGCAAGATGAGGGAGGAGATGGCGATGTGCAAAATCAGAGATGTCAGCGAGCTATATGCTCTGGCCGACAAGTGTGCACGGGCTGAAGAGGGGAGGAAACTCCCCGGAGAGAATGCAGGAGCAGAAGGATCTGACAGTGAGGACGCCCCTTCGGCAAAGAAGAACCGGAGGCGGAATAACAGAAAGAGGAAGGCTAAGGATGTGCTAGTGGTCGAGCAGTCCGGCAACGGAGGCAGCGCCGAGAAGGCCAAAGCTGGTGACTCCGGCGAGGCTGTGGTGGCCGCCGACAAGCAGGACGGCTCCGGCAAGCAGTACTGCAAGATCCACCGCACCAAGGGCCATGACCTCCAGGCCTGCAAGAAGGTTGAGCAGCTTGTTGAGCTACAGAAAGCTGAATACGAGCGCCGCGACAAGGAGAAGGCCCAGGAAGGTGGCGGAGGATCCGGCAAGAAGTGTCCCGCCCGGGGAGGGTGCCACGGCAAGGCCAAGCAGCGGCAAGGAGATAGGCCTCCCCGTGGCCGCGACAAAGATGAAGACGAAGATGAAGATGATGAGATGGAGGAGGATGAGACCGATGAGCAGGATTTCCAGAAGGCAATAGAGGTTTTGGGCGTTGACGGTGGTGCTTCTCTGCATACCTCGCACCGCCAACTCAAACAGTGGGTGCGGGAAGTGAACACAGCAGAACCGTCCGTTGAGTCGCGCAAGCCCCTGAAGTGGTCCAGCACGCCCATCATCTTCGACGTTGAGGATCACCCTGATCGCATAACTGCGGTCGGGTGCTTGCCGATGTTGGTCTCGCCAAAATCCGCAACCTCAAGGTCACGAAGATGCTGGTTGATGGCGGGGCCGGCCTGAATCTGATCTCTTCCGTGGTGCTCAAGAAGCTCCGAATCCCCGACAGCGAGCTCGAAGAGACCGGCACCTTTCAAGGAATCAACCCGGGAAGGAGCAAGCCAAAGGGGAAGATCACACTGCCAGTAACGTTCGGCAGCGAGCTGAATTTCAGGACAGAGAGAGTCACATTTGACGTTGCTGATTTCCCATTGCCCTACAATGGGATACTTGGCCGTCCAGCGCTCGCCAAGTTCATGGCAGCCTCTCATTACGCCTACAACGTGCTCAAGATGCCTGGTCTGATAAGTGTCATTTCTGTCCATGGCGACAAGAAAGATGCACTTATCTGTACCGACAAGATCTACCGGGAAGCAGCAGCCGCAGTAGAGCGCAAACCACTTGCCGCTGAAGCTCCCGGGGGGAAGAAGAAGACCAAGTCCGGCAAGAGCTGCTCTGATGCCCACTCCGGCAAGCGCACCTCTTCGGAGTGCTGCGCTACCGTCGAGGACGCACCATCGAGCTCCACCGGCAAGTGTAAGAAGGCAAAGACAGCTTCACCAGAGACCAAGAAAGTGGCCGCCAAGGAGGACAACACTGGTGGTACCTTCACCATCAGTGCCACGCTTGACCCTAAATAGGAAAGCGCGCTCGTTGCTTTCCTGCGGGCGAATGTCGATGTGTTTGCATGGCAACCATCTGACATCCCCGGTGTTCCCAGGAAAGTAATTGAGCACCACCTTGCCGTCTGCCCTCACGCGCGGCCCGTCAAGCAGAGAGTCAGAAAACAAGCAGTAGAATGCCAAGAGTTCATTGCAGAGGAGATCAAGAAGTTGGAAGCAGCAAACCTGGTCCGAGGAGTACTCCATCCAACGTGGTTAGCCAATCCAGTAGTCGTGCGCAAAGCGAACGGGAAGTGGAGGCTTTGTATTGACTTCACTGATGTTAATAAAGCTTGTCCCAAGGATCCATTTCCCTTGCCGCGCATTGACCAGATTGTCGACTCCACGGCAGGATGTGATCTGCTTTCATTCCTTGATGCATACTCAGGATATCATCAGATCTTCATGGCAGAAGAGGATGAAGAGAAAACCGCATTCATTACTCCATGTGGCACGTACTGCTTTGTACGGATGCCTTTCGTACTAAAGAATGCCGGTTCAACATTTGCAAGGGTAGTCAGTCATGCTTTTGAGCCACAGCTGCACAGAAATGTAGAAGCTTACATGGATGACATAGTGGTCAAGAGCAAGGACAAAGAAACTCTGATCCAAGATTTGGACGAGACTTTTGCAAATCTGCGCAAGATCAATCTCAAGTTGAACCCCGAGAAGTGCGTGTTTGGAGTTCCTTCCGGCAAGCTTCTCGGGTTCTTTGTGTCCCAGAGGGGAATTGAAGCCAATCCCGACAAGATCAAGGCCATCGAGCAGATCGAAGCACCAAAGCGCGTCAAGGATGTGCGAAGGCTTGCCGGCTGTGTTGCTGCTCTCAGCAGGTTCATCTCTAAGTCTGCTGAGCGCGCCCTGCCATTTTTCAAAATTTTGAAAAAGGCAGGTCCAATGAAATGGACTCCGGAAGCGGAGGCTGCGTTGCAGGACTTGAAGAGATACCTATCCTCCACTCCGATACTTGTCGCACCTAGGCCACAAAAGAAGTTGCTGCTATATCTGGCGGCAACCAATCAAGTGGTTAGTGCTGCGTTAGTAGCGGAGAGGGAGGCGGATGATGAGCCAGCGGCAGCGGCAAGCGAATCCAGCAACAAGCAGGGGGCTTCCCCGACAAGCTCTGGTCCCGACAAGGATGGATCTGTGCAGCCGCAAGGAGAGAAACAAAAGAAGATGGTGCAGCGCCTAGTGTATTTTGTCAGTTCCCTTCTGCAGGGGGCTAGATCAAGGTACTCTGGGGTGCAGAAGTTGCTTTTCGGCCTTCTCATGGCCTCGAGGAAGATGCGCCATTACTTTCAAGCACACGAGATCACAGTGGTCACTCGCTTTTCGTTGAAGAGGATATTGCAGAATCCAGAAGCAACAGGCAGGATTGTCGAGTGGGCACTGGAATTGTCAAGCTTTGGCCTCAAGTTTGAGAGTACCTCAACTATCCAGAGCCGAGCATTGGCAGAATTCATAGCAGAATGGATGCCAACACCTGATGAAGAAACTCCGGAGAGGAGCATCCCCGTCAAGGAAGCGAACAAAGAATGGATCATGTACTTTGATGGTGCCTTCTCGCTGCAAGGCGCCGGTGCGGGCGTACTACTCGTCGCACCCACTGAAGAGCACCTCAAGTACGTGGTCCAGATGCATTTTCCCAAGGAGCAAGCAACAAACAATACTGCCGAGTATGAAGGCTTGCTTGCCAGACTCAGGATCGCAGCAGACCTTGGGATCAAGAAGCTTATTGTCAGGGGCGACTCACAGCTTGTCGTCCGTCAAGTAAACAAGGATTATCAGAGTCCGTTGATGGAAGCCTACATTGATGAAGTGAGGAAGCTAGAAGAGCATTTTGACGGCCTACAAATGGAACATGTTCCAAGAGCTCAAAATGACATTGCAGACGGCCTGTCAAAGTGTGCCGCACTCAAGTTACCTGTGGAACCAGGAATTTTTGTGCTCAAGCTGACTCAACCTTCTGTAACACCATCAACTGGACAGAGCAAGAAGAGAAAGTTGGTTACTGGCGACTACTTTCCAGCAGAGCTCCCCGAAGCCGCCATCAAGAAGGTTCCCAAGATCAACACAAAGAGCGCTGAGGAGCAGTCTGCTCTGACAAGCCCTAGGGTTTGCTTCGTTGAAGCAGACGCTCTCGACAAGCTGTGTCCCGACACGCTTGCCGGGGAGCATTACACTCTGGCTGAATCACAGATTCTTGCCGTGGAAGCAGATGTTCCCGCAGCAGCATTTGCGCCTTTAGTCCTTGTCGTTGAGCCACAAGCTCCGGCATGGGCACAGCAGATCGTCCATTTCCTTCAGACAGGAGAACTTCCCGAGGAACAAGAAGAAGCGGAGAGAGTAGCCCGACAATCAAGTATGTACCAGTTTGTCGATGACATACTGTACAGAAGAAGATTCAACGGAGTGAAATTGAAGTGCATTTCCCGGGAAGATGGACAGGAGCTGTTGGTGGAGATACATGGAGGCATATGTGGTCACCACATTGGCGCAAGAGCACTTGCCGGCAAAGCATTCCGGCAAGGTTTCTTCTGGCCGACAGCCCTCCAGGATGCAACTGCACAAGTAACCAAGTGTGAAGCGTGGCAGTTCCACTCCAAGCAGATACATCAACCAGCTCAAGCTCTCCAAACAATCCCTTTATCATGGCCATTTTCGGTCTGGGGGCTCAACATCCTCGGCCCCTTTCCCCGAGCTGTCGGGGGCTTTGAGTACTTGTACGTTGCAATCGACAAGTTCACAAAGTGGCCTGAGGTGGAAGCAGTGAGGAAGGTGACAGCATAGTCAGCAGTCAAGTTCTTTAGGTCAATTGTTTGCCGTTTCGGAGTCCCTAACAGGATCATCACCGACAATGGCACACATTTCACGAGCCGCACCTTCATGCAGTACGTCCAAGATCTTGGCACCAAGATCTGCTTCGCTTCTGTTGCTCACCCGAGAAGCAATGGTCAAGCGGAGAGGGCAAATGCTGAAGTGCTGCGCGGGCTCAAGACTAGAACTTTCGACAGGCTGCACAAGTGCGGAAGCAATTGGATCGAGGAGCTGCCGGTGGTTCTTTGGTCGATCAGGACGACGCCAAATCGAGCCACTGGCCAGACACCTTTTGCTCTAGTCTATGGAGCAGAAGCAGTTCTCCCCACGGAAGTCGTATACGGATCGCCTCGAGTGCTCGCTTATGATGAGCTTGAGCAAGAGCAGCTGCGGCAAGATGACGCGCTGCTCCTCGAGGAAGATCGTCTTCAGGCTGCTGTACGAGCTGCTCGCTACCAGCAAGCTTTGCGCCACTACCATAGCCGCAAAGTTAATGCCAGAAGCTTCGAGGAAGGCAACCTTGTTCTTCGGCGCGTTCAATCCGCCAAGAATTCCAACAAGTTGACGCCGAAGTGGGAAGGCCCTTATCGGGTGAAACGAGTCACTAGGCCCGGCGCTGTCCGCCTTGAGACCGAAGATGGCTTTCTGGTGAGCAATTCCTGGAACATAGAGCATCTTCGCAAGTTTTACCCATAAGGCGCGGTTGCCGGAATCTGTTCCAGCAACCACCTTTTGTACAAGCCTTGCCGATGTTGCATGTAACCCTGTGCACAAAGCCGGGCGCCGATCCCGTGCATAAATAAAGTTCATGAGTGCTTCGCACATCTTGTCAAATTTCATGCATTTTTTCTTTTCTGCATGTTTTATCTAACACTTTGTGCAGCACTTACCCCCGGTAAGCAATAACGAGCCTTAAGGCCCCATACCATTATTTTCTCTTCTTTCTTTTTCTCAAAAAGAAGGTTCCTTCGCCCACAAGTTCCCCGGGGGGGGGGGGAGGAGAGGATAAAGGTGTGGACTGGGCGTCGTTCAAAGAAGTATGGCCTTGCCGGGACACAGACAACAGAAAAGCTAAGTTGCCAAAGTTTGAGCATGATTAGTTTCTAAATTTTAAGCTATCCTCCTTGAACAACTGTGCTTTGTATGGAAAACCTGTGCGCGGAGGAACCTCTTTGTAGCTAGTTGCGCCCTTGCTTTGTTTCGAGTCCGCTCAACAACTTAAGTGTGCTGCAACTAGTTGCGGCAAGGTTTCTTGCCGGAGCCGGCACCGCCAGCGAGCTGCTGATGTTCCGCACTCAGCACTCGCGGCAAGTGTGCCCGCACCGGCAAGTTCCCTAAAAGCGTAGGGTAAAAACATACAAAGAGGGGAATCAAGTAAAGATGATAGCATAGCAAGCATTGCCCAGAATAAAGTTATATTACAAAAGTAACTTGTTGCGGCACCGACTAAATTGTTCTCATGACTTAAATAAACAGCGACAAGGAAAGGAGAAGAAGGATGGCCTAATCCACGCGCTCGCCGTCAACCCTCCTGACCTCATTCACCTTGTCCACGATGGGTGCGACAATGGCTTTGAGTTCTTCAAGATCAGCACCCGCCGGCAGCTTCTTGAGGACGCGGGTGAGGTCGAGGCCCGGGTTGCGGAAGAGTATCTTCACCAACACCTTCTCCAAGACCTTGGCGCAGATTGCGCGCGACTCGTCTGCCAGCTTCTTCGGGATCATTTCCCGGAGTTGCTGGAGGGCCTTCACCACGCCCTTGAAGAAAAGAGTAAGCTTGGCGCTAGGCTGGAGATTTTCGTCAGTGGAGTACCCGAAGCCCGCCAAGTCCAGTTCCGCCAGCTCCTCGTTGATGGATGCGGCGATGTTGACGAGGCCCTCCGTCCAGAGCTCCACCGTGGCCTTGAAGGTGTTCTGAGTCTCGGCGGCCCTCGTCAGCAGCTCTTCGTTGCCCTTGACCTCTTTCTTCAAGTCATCCTCTCGCCTCTTGGCGGCGTCTAGCGTCTCCGTCAAGGTGGCCAGCTTCAGCTCCAGAACAGCACTCGAGTCCTTGGGGGCGTTCAGCTCCTTGATCTTCTCAGCGAGTTGAACTTGCAGATCGCCATGGGCAAGTGCATCCTTCTTGCGCTTGCACTGGAGTGTGGCAAGCTCTTCATTCTTTCCTCTCATGTCCGCCTCCAGCTGCATCACCTTCACCTCTAACTCCTTCTTGGCGGCCTCAGCAGCCGCGGCGGCATCCTTCGCCTCCTTGAGTGCCCCGCCAAGTGATTGCTCCCGGACCTCGAGCTCCTCCTCGTGGCTGTCCAGATTAACCTTCTTCTGTGTCAGTTCACCTTCCCGCCTGGACAGCTCCTCGGCGGCGAGCCTCTGCTGCTCCTCGGCTTCAGCCTTTTCCAGGATGAAAGCCTTCTTCGCCTCATCAAGTTGCGCCCTTTCCTGCGCAATGGATCGAAGGGCCTCCTGGTTGCGGCTCTTGAGCTCCTCCGCATGCTTCTCTATGTCAACTCCCGCCCGCGCGACAAGCGCTTCCCGGGACTCAAGCTTCGCTTGACGGGCGCGGTAGAGTGACACCAATTTTCGGAGCAACTGCTCCTCCTCGGACTCGCCGCTGCTGCTGCTTGGCGCGTCAACCACTGCCAGCCCAGCAGAGGCGAGTACTTCTCCATCAAACTCCTCTCCTTCAACCGGCGCCCTGGAGCTTGACGCCCAGGGAAGCTTGATGTATACGCCCTCGCCGGCCTTCAAGTAGGCGCCTGGCTGGGGCTCCTTGGAGCCCGGCGCTGCATCAGCGGCGGAGGGGTCGGCAGTCGGTGTAGCGCCCTGCGCTCCTGCACCCTCAGGGTCGCCAGTACGATTGCCGGACCCCTCGCCAGCTCCTGCGCCAGTGGCCTTGGCGGCTTCTTCGTCGGCGGGTTCATCAGCGCCGGCCTCTTCCTCGTCAGCGGCGGCATCTTCAGTGTTGCCGCGTGCGCCTTCCTCACCGGTGGCCTCAGTCTCCATCGGGTCTGTGAGAGAGGGATTAGAAGACAGGAAGAGGAAGAAAAAGTCAAGCAAAGATCCAAAAAGAAGACCAGAAGGGAAACTCAAGGGAAAATTTCCAACAAGGAGGGTTACCTGTGCTGGGCTCCGTGACCATGGGCTCCACCACCGGAGGATCGCTGGTCCCGTCCCTCGCCGGGGAACTGCCCCTTGCCGGGGACCGCCCCCTTGCCGGAGAGCGCTCCCTTGTCGGAGACTCGCCCCTTGGCGGCGTAGTCGAAGCAGACAGCACCTCTGGAGCGGCTTCTGGTTGCTCCTGATGGGCCTGCTCTGCTCCTACACAAGTAAATCAACAGTCAAGATGTCAGCGAAAGAAGAAGCACCCATGTGCGCCCCACAACAGGAAGTGAACCAAACACTTACGCTGGGGGCTGTGCTGGGAGCTACTGCGAGGAGAAGGAACCAGGTCCGTCAAGGTGGTCTCGGACGTGTCTTCTGCCATCACAGCAGGATCGTCCTCGATGACAACCACAGGGACCTTGGCCCTCTTCGCTGCTCTCTCGGCCAGAGTCCTGAAATGGAATAGGGATTCAGAGGGAAGCAGATCAGATGCAAGATAGGAAACAACAAAGACCAAAGAAAAACAAGTACAGTGAGAAGAAAGCCTTACTCCTCCTCCTCTTCTTCCTCCTCGTCGGAGCTCAGCGCAGAGAGGTCGAAGTCTGGTACCCTTTCTGCGTGGCGAGGCGGAGGAGTAGGCTCCCTTGTACGTTTGCCGGGAGCTGTGGCAGGATAGGGCGTGGCAGCCCGGGAAGACCCCACCTCAGCTGCCGGCACGGCCTGAGATGCTCCCGCGGCAATGGTGCTTGCCGCGGTGGAGCGCGTCCCACGACGCTGCGGCTGTTGGCCTGCCTGCCGCCCTGCTGTATCTCCAGCTCGATGGAGGCGCCTTCTTGGTTGGAATTGGGGCTGCGCTGGGGGCTCCGCCTGCGGCAAGCTGCTCGAAGACGTCTGGCCGCTCGCGACCTCGGCGGGCTCGCTCGCTTCGGCCTCGGGTTCCCCCTCGCCAACGACTCCTCCGGCAAGGTCCTCCCGGCCGGCAAGGCTTGCCGCCTCGGCCGCCTCTGCCTCCTCCAACGTGAAGCCAAACTCGCCCGCAGCGGCGGCTGCCGCCGCCTCTTCGGCCCTGGTGGCGATGTACCGCATCTCGTCGTCGGTGGTGTCGCGGGTGAGGAGCCTCTACTCGTCGGCATTGACTTCTACCTCCATCAAGCCATCGAAGAATTGCCGCACAACGTCGTCGGCAGGCTCCATCCAAGTTGCGCTTATCCCGTGCGAGTCGCACTCTGGCATCATTGCGCAGATGCGATCGCGCTGGGAGTTGTTGCACAATGGGATGACACCATGCGGCAGCCTGAACCACTCTGGATGGTTGGCGTCATGCTTGAACAGCTCCTTTAGCATCCCATCAAGCTCCAGAACTGTGAAGTTGAAGTTGAGGCCTGGACGCAGCCTCATGATATCCGCTGGGCCGCCAAACAGCTAGGCGGGCCTCCCCCTCTTCTGCAGAGGGGCAATGCGACGGCGAAGGAAATCCGCGCCAACTGCCCCTGCTGTGAGCCCGGCAAGCCTGAGCCGGAGGATTCGGGTGGTGGCAATCTTCAGCTTGGCGTCGTCCGACGACAGAGCGCTCCAGTCGCCGCCGCGCACTACCCGAGTCTGGCGCAGGTTGGTGAATGGCTGCGGATTGGCGTCAACGATCCAGCACCACTCCGCCCTCCACTCATCCCACTTGCTGCGGAGCTCGCCCAACAGATACACCTCCTTCATGCCGATTCGTGAGGTCCAGGCGATTCCGCCAGCTAATGGCTCTCCCTTCTCAGCTCGGGGGGTGAAATAGTGGCGAAAAAGAGCAACATTTGGGTGGATGCCAACGAAGTTCTCGCAGAGGTGTGCGAAAACCGCCATTGTCGGAACGGCATTGGGGGTGAAATCAAGAAGATGAAACCCGTAGGTATTCATGATGTCGCAGAGGAAATCAGAAAAAGGTGGGCAGAGCCCACAATAGAAGAACACCGGAAAGAAATAGTACCCTTTTGGGCACCGCTTCGAGGTGGAAGCTTCGGCGGAGAGCACCGGCGTGCGCGGATGCGCCCGCGTCTGCGTCGACCAGAAGAGGTAAAATTCCTCCCGCAGCGCCTTCGGGGTGAGCTCGGGGGGGAAAAGCACTCGCTCCTTGCGCAGCGCCTCGAGCCGCAACGCCTCGGCCGATTTGGTGCTCGACTTTGAGCCCTTGCCGGTCTTTGGAGCCATGGCGGAAGCGGCGGGGGAGCGCGGAGGTGTTGAGGGCGACGGCGGCGACGGGCGGCGGAGTGCTGCTCTCTTTCAGCTTGGGAAGCGGAGGGGAGCGGCGGAGCTTTCGGAGGAAGATACTGCAAGTGGCGAAGGTGGGGGGAACGGCCCTGTTTCCTCTGCTTATAAACAGGGGAGGCGAACGTTACGCTTTTCCTGATTTAATAATTACCCACGATCTCTCCCACGACGCCACGATTGACACGTGCCGTTACGGGAGGGCGCGGTGGATACGGAGTCAGATTTAGTGTGGACCCAGGCCGCGTGTGCCCGTGCCCTGTTTTGGGCCTGGCCCAACAGCGCTCGGCACCGTGTATGGCCCAGGCCCGGGGGCTCCTGTCGGTGTACTAAAGTAGGGGTACCTTAGTATCCCGAACTTGTGCACGGGCAGTCGCAGCGTCCCGCGGCAAGGCTTGTCGGGCGTCCGCCAAGATCCTTCACTATTCCTATTACTTCCATTCAAGAACAAAGTGTTTAACTATGAAGACAAGGCCCCGGCAAGAGGAGCTTGCCGGGAAGGACAAGACCCCGGCAAGAGGAGCTTGCCGGGAAGGCCAACCTAGACCCGGCGAGCGGCAAGCTTGCGGGTGCGACAAGAGAGCAACCGCGGCAGGGCACTTGCCGCGGCGAAGCCACCACTCTGCGCCCACGCTCCAGCGCATCCGACGATGTGTCGCCGCAGGATCGCTCCTGGTGCATGTGGCGGGTAGCTGTGCAGCCAAGCGGTGCGAGGTGGCAAGTGAAGATGACTAGAAGGCCATCGTGGCGATCGATGGCGCCCCTAACGGTCGCTTCCTGCACTGTTTGGGCGACCGGACGGGCATTAAATGCCCATGTCCCCTGCCGTCAGAGTTAGGTAGGGGGCACTGTTGATAGCGGTTGTACCAACCCCCATTTTTACTTTTTTACCCCTCTCTCTACGCTGCCACCTGTCGGTGACCCCTTTAGACTATAAAAAGGAGGCCCATGCGCACGTAGAAGGGGTTCGACTCATTCGAAACTACTACACACCCACGCTTTCAAGCAAGAACAGAATAGAAACACAAAGCAGCACTAGGAGTTTTATCTCTCCGGAGAGCTCCGAAGCTGGGTAAAATCCCTCGCGTGCTTCGCCTCGATCTGCTCTTCGTGCGCCCTCCGCCCCCTTGCCGGACCGAAAAGGGGCCCTGCCCCATAGGTGTTCGTTTCCCACGACACCAGGGTCATTGAAGCTGAGCGAGAGCTCCAGGAGGCCGTGAAGAAAAGCGAGGCCTTGGAGCAGAGTCTAGCAGGGAATCCGAACTCGCCCAAGCTCTCCAAGCCGCAGAGGATGCTCGGGAAGAAGCCCGAGGTGCTCTGAAGGACATTCAGGAGGCCCGGGAGGTTGCGGCTGGTAAGGCCTTTTCTACTTAGGACCATTTTTACATAGTAATGGGAGGAACTCTTAAGCGACAAGCTGAATTCTTGTTTCTCCAGGGGCGTTTGCGGATCTGCCACGCAACATATCAGATGCTGCCTAATTCTACCGGACTGAGGAGAAGAAGTCTGTGGAGAAGCATTTCTGGTCATAGTATTTGGCGCCGAATTATCCGGTGCCCTTTATCGATCAGCTGAAGCAGCTGGTCGAACTGCACCAAGTGGCCGAACTAGCCATGAAGGACTTGGTTGTCCGGCTGTGACCCGCGGATCCAATTCCAAGCAGTTACTTCGGACTCGTGAAGTAGATTGTTGGTGCTTGCCCTCGGCTCGATGCCATTAAGCGATCAGTCTGCATAGAGGGTGCACGCATGGCGTTTGCCCGTGCGAAGGTGCACTGGGGGAAGCTTGATGCTGAGAAGCTGATGACTGAGGGACCACCGGAGGGTAAGGAGCATCGCAAGCCTGGGTTATACTATGAAGGTGTCCTGAAAGGAGCCCGCCTTGTGGTGGATCAGTGTACCAAAGACACTATATTTCCCTGAAGGCAGTTATGTCGTCCTTTGTAATGCGGGGTAATGGCACAGTTATTATTTAGTGCCTGCTTATGTGAACGTTTGTTCTTCCTTTGCGGCTGTTTAGTGTATATAAATCCTGAGAGTTGGCCAGTCGTCGGCTTCTGCCCCCACATAAAAAGTACGGGGGTGTTCGGGACATACCTGAACACTCTTTATCCCATTGTTGGGTCCTTTTAAGGAGGTGTTCCTCACCACGAACCAGGCAATCAGACTATAGGGCTTTACCACTCTCACTTAGCCATAGGAATTCGAGTATGGTGGGTGCGCCCCTGGTGTTCGGAAGACCGTACTAGGTGCTCTATCGGCGCCTGATCGGAAGACCGACCCGTCGCACTTTGCATTTATAATGGCATTTATGTGGAATAAATCTTTAAAGATTTTACAACCTCTCGAATAGCTGACCAGCTCTCGCTGTATCATGACAGTCATTTTTCGGCTTTCTCTACTGAGGTGCTCGTCCGGAAGAACCGGGACACAATCGCAGTAGTTCTCCCAACACTACCTTAGCCGATAGAGCGGAACGTAAGGTAGAAAAACATGGGAGCTGGGCAAACCCAACTAATGACCCAAGACATGATTCGGAGCTGATGCATATAGTGCTATAAGTTCGGGGTGCCGAGCGACCGAAAAGGTGGCTGGACTTTGTTGCCGTATTATGAATATTATGAATCCCCTGGCATAGTGGGGCATAATACGATGTACGGGTGCCATTTATGGCAAAAACGGCGTCAATGAAGAATGACAGCCGGTAAGTGTTATTTAAGTGTACGCATTGTAGTAGGATGACATGTCTATGCATATGAGTACGGTTTATGATTATGAAAAGAGGTGTTTTTGGCGGAACCTGTCCGTGGCCGGACTGGAGGAGGCTATGTGTGGATCTGAGGTGTATCCGGACTGCCTCCTTTGGGGGGGGGGGATCTACTTATGTGTTCCTGCCTTGTGCGTCCGAGCTGATTCCACGTCGCCAGTCCTGTTCCACGCCAAAGTTAGTCTGTAAAGACAAATGCTTAAAGGCAGCTGCATGTCCTATTGTGGTTGAACCGCGGGTGCCTGATCGGAGCCTGGCTGAACCGGGCTATCATGCCGTAAAGTAGCTCGGACTCCTCAGTTGGTGTCCGGGTAGTTGGCTGCCGAATCAAAATTTGATAAACAGGCACGACTCACTATTCCAGCAGCGGTATGATTTCCACTCTGAGGGTGGGGTTCGGCCCTGCCCATAATTGTGACTATGTCATGCGGGACTGGCCTAATGTTGTACCCCATTGAATCTAGCCAACGTGGCTCGTAACAGTAGTATGTGGTAATTACTATATAAGGGGACAATGCCGAAGACTTATTCTTCGGTGTGGTATTTGTTTGGTGATCCGAAGACAACCATTAGTGTGGTGGGCCAGTAAAACTTGGCATTTCCACCTGGCATCTTTTAGAAGATGTTATTGATAGTTTTATTCCCGCGGGGGCTCATGTGAGATGGAGCCCCCAAACTATTGGGTCGATAGTGAGTGCAATTAAATTGCTATGGTTGATTTGTCCGGACGGTCGATGTGATCGAAGAAGATCGGCCGTATTTTTGTACTGTGGAGGATCTTCTTTTGACTTCGCCATGTTTGATTGGTCTTTCGTTGTTTGAAACCTCCTTTCATTGTTTCCGGCGCACAACCGACCGTTTTGTTTTGAGGATTCAGCATTCTCTATTGGTATGCTTGGCCGCCCTTCTAGGGGTACCATGAATTTCACATGGTTGATCGAGTATGCTGCTTGGTCCGGATGGGCTTGAGCTGTTCTTTTTCCGTTGACCGGACTGGGAGCCGCTAGATTCGGCACCAACTTCCTTGACTTGCCGCTTATGACGATTGCGTCAAGGTTTGTGGATGCTGCCTTGTGTTTTCTGCGTATTGTCCTGGACCGTGGTATATTGACGTCGGGGTGTGGGCTTTAGGTTCTCCTTCTTAGGTTGAGGTAGCGGATTGTGCCTGGTGTACCCTTTGACGGGGCGGTCGAGTCCGTATTCCTCGGTGGCCAGGACCTTAGTCCATCTATCTGTGAGCAAATCTTGGTCGGCTTTGAGCTGTTATTGCTTCTTTTGCAGGTTTTTCGCTGGGGCCATAAGCCATCGGTTAAAGCGAATCTGTTCCGCGGGATCCCTAGGCACGCTGAATTCATCATCGCCGAGGCTCACCTCATCTTCGGAGGCGGTCGTGTAGTTGTCCCTCTCCAAGTATCCATCCATCGCCTGTCCGGCCTACTCGAAGGCAGGCTGACCGGGATTGTATTCATCTTTGGCACCTTCTGGATTGTTTTTGACTGTTGTGTCGGTATTGTTGTGGCGGGGCTTGGGGTGGCGCTGATGACGTTCATACTTTGCCTTCTTCCTTGAGGGGTTATCCTCCATTGCCTGATCGCCATTTGTTTCTTTCGGAGTGTCCACCATATATATATATATCATATGAGGAGGTTGCTGTCCACCGCCCCGTGGGCGATGGTTCTTCTCCTACATCGTCGTCCATACCATCGATGTCTTCAGAGTCGAAGTCAAGAACGTTGGTTAAATCATCGACCGTGGCAATGAAGTGGGTGGTGGGTGGGCCACGAATTCCTTCGACGCCTGCTTCCCACTCGAGCCGGACATAGTTCGGCCAAGAGTCTCCTGACAAAGAGAGAGACTTTAATTAGTTCAGCATGTAGCCAAAGGGCGAGTGCTGGAAGATATCCGCAGCAGTGAACTCCATTACCGGAGCCCAACCAGATTCGGCGGGCTCGGGGGTGCGTGGATTGCAACCTACAGCCGGATACAAGTCCGTGGGTCCGGCGTCACAGGCTTCCTTGGGGGTGAAGTCTGTGTTCGGCTCTACCGCCGATGAGTGTGCGGCCTCCAGGGCGGGGTCCATCCACCCATCCTCGAGCAACGCAATCTGCTCCGGATTTAGGTCCGGGGCTCCTGCAGGGGCGATATCCCAAGCATTGTCCAATAGCAGGTCTAAGTTGTGCTCATCGTTACTGTCCGACGCTCCTGGCACAGGCCCGAATCCGTTGAAGGTCAAGTCTCCGCGGATATCGGCCGTGTAGTTCAAGTTTCCGAACCTGACCTGATGGCCAGGGGCGTAGCTGTCGATCTGCTCCAGATGGCCAAGCGAATTGGCCCGCAGTACGAAGCCGCCGAACACGAAGATCTGTCCGGGGAGAAAAGTCTCACCCTGGACCATGTTGTTGTTGATTGAAGGAGCCATCAAGCCTTGCAGTGACGACACAGAGGAACTCTTAATGAAAGCACCAATGTCGGTGTCAAAACCGACGGATCTCGGGTAGGTGTCCCGAGTATGCGTCTAAGGCTAATGGTAACAGGAGGCAAGGGACATGATGTTTTACCCAGGTTCGGGCCCTATTGATGGAGGTAAAACCCTACTTCCTGCTCGATTGCTATTGATGATATGAGTGTTACAAGAGTTGATCTACCACGAGATCATAGAGACTAAACCCTAGAAGCTAGCCTATAATGATTATCATTCTGTCTCTAAGGATTAAACCCCCCGGTTTATATAGACACCGGAGAGGGCTAGGGTTTACATAGAGTCGGTTACAAAGAAGGAAATATAATATTCGGATCGCCAAGCTTGTCTTCCAGGCAAAGGAGAGTCCCATCCGGACACGGGACAAAGTCTTGAGTCTTGCATCTTCACGGTCCAATAGTCCGGCCAAAGTATATAGTCCGGCTGTCCGGATACCCCCTAATCCAGGACTCCCTCACTGGCATCTTAAGCTATAGGTAAATATAACAAGGGAGGGCCATAAATCGAGCATAAGTCGGCCGTCCAAATAGAGTGTGATATGGACTCTTGATCTTGACCACCTCAAACCACAGTGTCTCTGTTCTATAATTATACTCATCACCAAAAGCCACTTCTAGCGATATATTTCCAAGAGGGTAAGACGACTTACCAGGCAACACACCATGGAAGACTGTGGATGACGGCTTGAGATGCTTGTCAGTCAGATTCATCTGACGAAAGGTATCATAATATAGGATGTTGATGCTGTTACCACCATCCATTAGTACCTTAGTGAACTTATAGCCACCCACTTGAGGGGCCACCACAAGGGCTAAGTGGCCCGGGTTATCAACCCGTGGTGGGTGACCCGCCCTGCTCCACGATATTGTGTGCTCAGACCATCTCAAATATTGTGGAACAGCAGGCTCTACTGCATGAACTGCCCATTTATGAACCTTCTGGTCTCGCTTGCAAAGACTTGTAGTGAAAACATGGTACTAACCCCGACTAAGCTGTTTTGGATTACTCTCATACCCTGACTGATTATTTTGTTGCTGGTTACCTTGACCAGACTGCCGATTATGACCACCATGGTTACCTTGACCCTGATAACTAGAATTTGAGCTGCCACCACCAAAGCTGGACCCCTAAGAACCAGATCATGACCCGCCAGGCGGCCCATTGCCGTTACCATGATGCTGGTTAAGTCTATGATTTCTGAACTCCCACATAATGTAAGAATCCTTCTAGGCATGATTAGACGGCATGTTGGGAAGACTATGCTTCGGGCAAGGGGCATTAAGCATAGCCTCAAGATTGAAAGGCTTTGCTCCACCAAATGGCGGCTTACCATTACCGTTGCGGCCCTGCTTTTTATGCACAGTGTTGGAGTTAGCCACTAAATCTGACCCGCCATCGGGGTGTCTCCACTTACTACCATTACCCTGGTTGTTGCCATTGTTCCCCGCCATATTCTGCTGCTAACCCTTACCATTGCCATTCTTCTTGCCCTTGTTGGATTTCTCATCATCAGAGCTGGGGTCCTTTGTGTTACCAGAGTCTGCATACTTAGTGAGAGCTATCATGATATCACCCATGTCGTTGCAATAATGCTTGAGCCACCCAAGCTTCTGTTTAAGGGGGACGAAGTGACAATTCTTCTCTAAGATCAGGACCGCCTAACCCGCCGTAATACTGTCAGACGAGTGACCCGCCGGACCCAATGGTGGGCCAACTCATCCTCACGTTGCACGTAGTGATCTAGGCAACAATCGTTAGAGGCTGAACATGTCCCTTGAATTTTTTTGATGAAACACACCTTTAACTCTGCCCATGAGTTAATAGAATTGCATGGCAAAGCCGTCAACCACATGCGGGCAGGCCCTTCCAACATCATGGTAAAATATTTAGCACAAACAGCATCACTGACGTCTAACACCTCCATAGATAGCTCATAGCTTTCAATCCAAGCTTCTGGAGGGACGTCTGCTGTATAATTAGGTATCTTTCAAGGACCCTTAAAATCTTTGGACAGACGCTCATTACGCAGAGCCGGTACCAGACATGGCATCCCGAGACTTCTAGTGCTCAATTCGGCCTCAGTTGAAGCTGGAGGAATCACAGGGGGCTACTCATAAGCCCCCTGGTTTGCTACTTCTGTCGGATTTAGGGTTCTAGCAAAACCCTTGAGGTTCGAACACCGGGGTGCGCATGAAGATTTCCCCTACCAAATTTCGCCCTAGCCTCACCGCGATATCTAAGCTTAGCTCGATGAACTCTCAACACAAGAGACACAAGAGTTATACTGGTTCGGGCCACCGTTGTGGTGTAATACCCTACTCCAGTGTGGTGGTGCTGGATTGCCTCTTGGGCTGATGATGAACAGTACAAGGGAAGAACAACCTCCTGAGGAGAGGTGTTCTTGTGCTTGGTGAATGCAAGGATGAAATGAGTTTGTTCCAGTCCCCCTTCCACTGTGGTGGCTAGTCCTATTTATAGAGGCCCTGGTCCTCTCCCCAAATATTGAGCGGGAAGGGATCCAACAACTGCCAATCTGAAAGGGGAAAACTAGTACAAACTATCTTGACTAAAGGTGGTCTTCACCTGTCAAAGGCGCTGGTGCTGACGCCGTCTTGGGCTCCACGATGACCTCCGTCCTGCCGTCCTGCTGGTCTTGGTCTTGTTGCACCGATATGGAAACCTTTGCCTGATGCCTCGGTACTCCGCGCCTGTTCTTGCCCCCTTAGCACCCAAGGGGAAACGAGGACATTGCGCGCGCTGGCGTCCGCCTGGCCTTGGTCGTCACGGCTTGCGTCATGGGAACCTCACGGGGTACCCCTTTCCTTGATCTCTCTGCCCCCTCGCGAGCCTGCCTGGTGAGGTCGCTCCTGAGGAGGCCTTGTGTTGTTCGCCTCGCGAGGCTTGGCCCCTCACGAGGGTCTTGAGTGTTTGGCTGACGAAGACCAGCCGTACTGGGCCACTGGTGGAGCCACGCTGTGGGTCGCAGGCAGGCAAGTCTGGGGACCCCATTCCCAGAACGGTGACAGTAGCCCCCAGGCCCAGGGCGCACTCGGACTTGGCTCAGCGGCGAAGCCAAAGGGCAAGTGCGGAGCGCCGCGGGCCCCAGCAGCCTGCGGCCTTGGTCGACGCATGGCGACTGATTGGACGTGGGTGTCTCCGCTTCCCCACGCTGCCTTGGCCATTGCCCGGCTGACGAGTCCCTGCTGCATGCTGATCTCTACTACGCAACCTTCTTCTTGTAAATGTTGTTGGGCCTGCAAGTGCACAGGTTTGTAGGACAGTATCAAATTTCCCTCAAGTGGATGACCTATGGTTTATCAATCCGTGGGAGGCGTAGGATTAAGATGGTCTCTCTCAAACAACCCTGCAACCAAATAACAAAGAGTCTCTTGTGTCCCCAACACAGCCAATACAATGGTAAATTGTATATGTGCACTAGTTCGGCGAAGAGATGGTGATACAAGTGCAATATGGATGGTATATAGAGGTATTTGTAATATGAAATTATAAAAACAGCAAGGTAACTAAAGATAAAAGTGAGCGTAAACAGTATTGCAATGATAGGGAACAAGGACTAGGGTTCATACTTTCACTAGTGTAAGTTCTCTCAAAAATAATAACATAGATAGATCATATAACAAGCCCTCAACATGCAACAAAGAGTCACTACAAAGCCACTAATAGCGGAGAACAAACGTAGAGATTATGATAGGGTACGAAACCACCTCAAAGTTATTCTTTCGGATCGATCTATTAAAGAGTTCGTACTAGACTAACATCTTAAGACACAAATCAACCAAAACCCTAATGTCACCTAGATACTCCATAGTCACCTCATGTATCCGTGGGCATGATTATACGATATGCATCACACAATCTCAGATTCATCCAACCAACACAAGTACTTCAAAGAGTGCCCCAAAGTTTCTACCGGAGAGTCAAGAAAACGTGTGCCAACCCCTATGCAAAGGTTCATGGGCGGAACCCGCAAGTTGGTCACCAAAACATACATCGAGTGGCACGTGATATCCCATTGTCACCATAGATAAACACGGCAAGACATACATCAAGTATTCTCAAATAAAGACTCAATCCGATAAGATAACTTCAAGAGGGAAACTCAATTCATCACAAGATAGTAGAAGGGGAGAAACATCATAATATCCAACTATAATAACAAAGCTCGCGATACATCAAGATCGTTCCATAGAGAGAACACGAGAGAGAGAGAAAGATCAAACATATAGCTACTAGTACATACCCTCAACCCCGAGGGTGAACTACTCCCTCCTCGTCATGGATAGCGTCGGGATGATGAAGATGGCCACCGGTGATGGGTTCCCCCTCCGGCAGGGTGCCGGAACGGACTCCCGAGAGGTTTTTGGTGGCTACAGAGGCTTGAGGCGGCGGAACTCCTGATCTATCTTGATATTCGATGTTTTTAGGGTACGTAGGCTTATATAGGCGAAAGAAGTCGGTCGGGAGGTGCTCGAGGGGCCCACGAGACAGGGGGCACCCTACCGGGGGGGCGCCCTCCAATCTCGTGGCTGCCTCGAGTATCTTCTGACGTGAACTCCAAGTCTCCAGGATCATATCTTCCAAAAAATCACGCTGCCGAAGGTTTCGTTCCGTTTGGACTCCGTTTGATATTCCTTTTCTTCAAAATACTGAAACAGGCAATAAAACAGCAATATGGGCTGGGCCTCCGGTTAATAGGTTAGTCCCAAAAGTAATATAAAAGTGAACAATAAATCCTGTAATCATTCAAAACAGATAATAAAATAGCATGAATGCTTCACAAATTATAGATACGTTGGAGACGCATCAGCATCCCCAAGCTTAATTCCTACTCGTCCTCGAGTAGGTAAATGATAAAAGAAATAATTTATGAAGTGTGAATGCCAGAAGGTGCACAAGTTTGATCAATGATAATTTCAATCACCTTTTCTAGCATGATAATATGTCATAATAGTAGTTCAACCCATAAAGCTTCTCACGATAAAGTAACAAGCAATTCACATGTCAAAGCATAGACCATAAACTTTCTTGAAAACTAGCAAACTTCATTCTTAGTCATCAAACAATTGCAATTCATCTTATTTTCAGGAATAACAAACTCCACATACTCAACTATCATATAGTCTTCTACAATTGCTAACACTCACGCAATACTAATGGTTATGGAGTTTCAATCGGACACTGAGAAAGATAGGGGCTTATAGTGTTGCCTCCCAACATATTCACCTTTGGGTGATGTCAACAATAATAGTTCATGCTAACTTACATCCAATTGGATATATATATATATATCAGGATCACCCCAACACAAAGTGCTTGCCAAAGGATAAGATGAAAAAGGGAAAGGTGAAGATCACCTTGACTCTTGCATAAAAGTAAAAGACATAAAGTAAAAGATAGGCCCTTCGCAGAGGGAAGTAGAGGTTGTCATGCGCTTTTAGGGTTGGATGCACCAAATCTTAATGCGAATGAATGTCACTTTATATTGCCACTTGTATATGGACCTTTATTATGCAGTTCGTCGCTTTTATTGCTTCCATAACAAGAGATCGTATAAAGCTATTTTCTTCACACCAAAAGATCATACATATTTAGAGAGAAATTTTTATTGCTTGCACCGATGACAACTTACTTGAAGGATCTTACTCAATCCATAGGTAGGTATGGTGGACTCTCATGGCAAAACTGGGTTTAAGGATATTTGGAAGCACAAGTAGTATCTCTACTTGGTGCAAGGAATTTTGGCTAGCATGAGGGGGAAAGGCAAGCTCAACATGTCTGAATGATCCATGACAATATACTTTAACTGAGATGTCGGAAAACATAAACCATTATGTTGTCTTCCTTGTCCAACATCAACTCTTTAGCATGTCATACTTGATGAGTGCTCCCAATTATAAAAGATGTCTAGGATAGTGTATTTATATGTGAAATCTCTCTTCCTTCAATATTCTTTCATGAATTGTTCAAATGACCAATACAATGCTTGCTAACCTTCAATAAATTTACAACCTCTACTTCTTAGATGTGAAGTCATTACTCCCCATGGGATAAGCAAATGAGACATAAAAAATTTCAGATTTATGACAATCAACTCATTCAACCATTTACTCAAAGGATATAGGTGAAGCACGCGAGTAAATGACAAACTACTCAAAAAGCTATAAGTGAAGATCAATGAGTAGCTAAATAATTATGTAACTATGCGAAGACTCTCTCTCATTTAAGAATTTAAGATCTTGGTACTCTAATCAAACAGCAAGCAAAATAAAATAAAATGACATTGCAAGGGTAGCACAACTACTGTGAAGAAGCAAAAACTTAGGCTCAACTGATACTAACCGATATTGGTTGAAGAAGAAAGGTGGGATGCCTACCGGGGCATCCCCAAGCTTAAATGCTTGAGACTTCTTGAAATTTTATCTTGGGGTGCCTTGGGCATCCCCAAGCTTGAACTTTTATGTCTCCTTAATTCCTCTCATATCATGGTTTATCTTTTTATCAAAAGCTTCATCCACGCCAAACTCAACAAGAACTCGTGAGATAGGTTAGTATAAACCAATGCAAAACTGTCACATCCCTAGTTCTGGCATGCACTAGGCTAGCCCTTCATGTGAGCATCATGTTTAAATTCTAACGAAATTATCGAGGAATTTTCAAAAGCCTCAGAAGACCTCTAAAAATAACCAACATTTAAATCTCATCAAATGAGTCCAAGAAAATGTTCCTGTTATTCTATGAAAATATTGGCATGAGGTAAAATGCAAACCAATATTTTTGGAGTGACTGAAATATTTATTTTGGGCCACCGTCCCCGCCTCGCCTCACCATCGTGTCCTAGAGCTCCGCCGTGGTCTCATTCGTCCAGAAGACCCAGCCAAGAGCGTTCGCACGCTCTGCACTGCTTCCACCAAGCTCCTCCCCGATCGCCGTTGCCGGAGATCCACTCTGCCGCCCCGTTCGCTCCGGTCCTCCCTCGAGCTCGCCATCTACACCGCTGAAACTGCCGTGAGCTTCTCCCTCGAACCATCCTCTCCATTTTCTCATTTGCACTCCGTAGCCACCACGCCACTCGCACCCGTATGCGCCGCCGCCTACGCTCAGCGCCGACGTGATCCCGGCGACCAAATGGTCCGGCCGTCGTGCCTAACACGCTCGCCGCCTCCCGTAGTCTCTGTAAGTGCTAACCGCGCATCGCCTAGGCCACCGCAGCCGCGTTCCCGCGCATGCCCGAACACCGGCCGCCGCTGCCGAGCTCGTAGCCGCCATCTCCGGCCACCCCAGCTCCCGCCGTCTGCTCCATCAGCTGTGCGCGAGCAGCAGCTCTTCGTAGAGCCTCCCCACGCCCAAAACCATCGCCTGTGGGCTATTTCCGAAGCCCTCCGCCGTCTCTGTCGTCGCCGGCGACGAGCTGTGGACCAGGTCCGGCGGGTTTGTAACATCCCAAATTTTCAATTTGGAATGTTATACATTAGATCATCATGCATCACATATTTTCTTGCATTTTGTTTATCCTAGAAATTTCATGCAACTCAAGGACCCACGGAGAGAGTTGGAGATTTCGAAATTTTCATATTTGAGTTCTTTCAAATTTTGAAAAGAGGATCATTTGGTTTTATTTATTTTATCTTCAAATATTTTTCCAATATCAAAAATATGAGAGGGAATAATATGACTTTCCCAAAATTTAGGAAAAATGAGGATTTAATAAATAAATCAAATTTTGGATTTTTCTCGGAGTTTATTTGCCCTAGGAAAAAATGCGTTTTTCCAAAAAATTGCATTTTAGGCCCCGAGTAAAAGTTCATTTTGTTCGACTCATTTTTAGGAGTCGGGGAAAATTTACTTTATTAATTTTGGAGTCCGGTAGATTTTCTTTTCTGTATTTTTCCGTGCGCGAAACCGATTTAAAAAAAAAGCCGCAGGGCGACTGGGCCAAAGGCCCAGCCGGCCGAGCCAGCCGCCGCGCCAGGCCGCACGCGCGCGCGCGCAAGGCCGCCGCGCCAGGGAGCCAGGGAGCCACCGTCGTTTTCCTTTTCTTTTACAAATCCTAGTAGGATTTGGACCCGTTTCGTTATTCCGTTTTTGTTCCTAGGATTCCTATTCCTAGTCTAATTCTTGTCCCCTACTCCAAGCAAAACCCTCCCCTCCCCAATATAAATACCCAAGCACCCCCCCTCTAAACATCAAACCAAAACCCCTCCTCTCCGCAGCAGCAGCAGCGCAGCACCGCCACCCGCGCCGCCGCCCTATGCCGCCGCCGCCCCTCACCTACGCCGCCGCCTGCCAGCGCCGCCGCCGCCAAGTGCCGCCGCCGCCGCCCTACGCCGCCGCCTGCCAGCACCGCCGCCGCCAAGTGTCGCCGCCGCCGCCCAACGCCGCCGCAGCCGGAGCCCCTCGCCTCTTCGAGGTACTAGCCCCGCGCCGCGTCACTTCTTCCCCTCGGTTCGGTTTTTCTCGTAAACCGTTCCGGTTTTCTAGATCGGTTTTTCGTTCGGTTTCTTTTTCCAAAACCCTAGATTGGTTTTTCTCGCTGGTTTTTCTTTCCGGTTTTGTTTAGCGAGCGTTCGCCAGACCGTTCGTCTCAACGGACGTGATCACCAGTTAGCCTCGGTTAACGAACCTCCATTCGTTTAACCGTTCGTCGTCTTCTTTCTCGTCAGATTTATTCCGCTATTTTTCTGATAGCAATTTCAGATCCGATTTTCTTTCTAGTTTATCTTCTCGCTCGTTTATCGGAATCAGGTGATTCAAGCGCCTGGAGTTTCGTTTAGAAACCGCCGTTCCGACTAATCAACTTAAACAAAGTTTTGCTACTATAAAATTTGACCTAGTTACAACTTGCTAGAACTGAGTTGTTTTCTCTCGCCGTTTGACTTTCGTTGCTTTATTCGATTTGATTCTTTTTGCAACCAGGGTTCTTAAGTTGGACTTTCTGGTTAGATCTTTTATTCGAGATTTACCTATGCATTAGATGAATACTTATTGTATGCTTGTTGTTTGTCTGCGATAGATCACCCGGAGTGCGCCGCTTGTTACTTCGAATCTCTAGGTTTCGCGGATCATCAGCAAGGCAAGTAACACTTGATCATACCTTTTTCTACTACCCAGTTTTTATGCATTAGATCAATCCTCAAACATTGCATGATTAGGATCTAATTAAATTGTGGGATGGGAAGTAGATGAGGTAGTACCTATTACCTGTTTTAATTATGAAACCTTTGGGAGTTACTTCTACGTTTGCTTATTATGCCATGCTATGCTAGTAGACGTGGATTGGGTGAGTGAATATCCATGACAGATGTGAGTTTGTTAAATTAATGGTTTATCTAAGGTGGCAACTTAAATACACATCTGGGTGGATTGAGGCACCAGGGGTTACTAGGACTTGCCTGTTTTTTTGGAAATCCCGGGGGTACCGTGTGATTTTCCTATGGACCGCCACCCAGGCTCAAAGGGATCATAAGATAATTCATACTAGTAACTTACGTGTGCAGCCACAAGCCATTATGGGCTCTGGCATAGTTGACTAAGTCGTGCGAACTCTTATAGTGGTGGACTGGCAGATGTAGGGGATGTAGGTGTACGGGTCCACCCATCGTAAGGTGCTAGCGCTTCTGAAAGACTGTGTCTCGGTCATCCGTTTCTCAAACACCATGTAGTGCGAGAAACCAAACGGAGGCGATCGAGTCTTGTGGGGAAAAGTGCGCAAACCTCTGCAGAGTGTACAAACTAATCATGATTAGCCGTGTCCCCGGTTATGGACATCTTGAGTATCTAGTACTTGAATATTCTGTGAATCTCAACATGTTATTCTAATTTAATATTGATGGGTTTGTTATGAGTACTTTTTAATTGGGATTGAGGATGCTGTCAACCATTCTCAATGTTTAACAACCACCATGATAGTTAAATAAATTTATTCCTTTGCAGTAGGGAAAAACTGGCTTTATGCAAAACTGTAACCATAGAGCTTTTCCACCAGCCATATATGCATGTAGTATAGGCTTATCATTCATTACTCTCTATGTGTTACATTGCCAGCATATTCCATGTGCTGACCCGTTTTCGGGCTGCAACTTTCATGTTGCAGACTTTTCAGACGACGAGTAAGGTGCTTTTAGGTCGTGGTTCTATACTCAGTGATGCCGTTGGAGTTGATGGACTCACTTATCTTCCAAGTCTTCTGCTGTTATCGTTATTAGATGGCCTTAAGCCATGATTATTGTAATAAGTCCTCTTTAGGACAAATGATGTAATAAGTGTGTGATTGCTACTCTGTTATAAATCCTTCGAAGTACTGTGTGGTGTCAGCATTACTGATCCAGGGATGACACCGGAGCACAGAGACTTGACCATCTGAGGTCGGGTCGCTACAGAGATGGTATCAGAGCACACGCTGACTGTAGGACACGACCACTAAGTTAAAGCCATAGATCACTATTCTCTTCTCATTTTCTAACTCCTCATCTTTTCTACTCTTTTAGGATGACGGACGCAAAGATCAAGTACGCTCAACCAGATGAAGGCACACCTTTTGGATCCCACTTGAAGGAAGTCGCCAAGTACCTGAACATTGGACTACCAAGCTTCACCGAGACTTTCAATGCCACTCTGCCTGAAGAGGAGCGCTGGAAGATTCAAGCTCATGTTCCAGGAAGGACATTCGCGCCAATCACCAAGCCCATAGATAGTGTTTTCAGTGCACCAACCTGGAGTCTGGGAAAGAGCATGGCAGCTCATATCACCATGGGACGCATTGGAGAAGTTTATCAAGAAGACCTCAAGGACATTATCTACCAGATTTGCGGACGCAGGAATGAAGATTGGGAGATAGTCAGCACTAAGAAGGATAGATCCATTGCAGCGTTCATCCAGGAGTTAAACCAGCACATTCGACGCCAGGAGAACCAGATGTGCAATGATATGATAGAGTTGAAGAATGCGAAGGGAAGGATCATCCAACTCGAAGGAGAAATGAAGACTCTACGCAAGGACTACATGGACGAGATCGTAGCTGTCGTAAGGCACAACAGCGATCTTAAGTATGAGATTGGAGAACTCAAGAAGAAGTTGGAGCTCAAGAATGAAGACAAGTACATCGACTGTCCGAGCAACTACATCACCATCGACGACACCGATTCGGATCCAAGTGAACCCGACTTTGAAGACGAAGCTGGAGCAGACATCATGGAGGCTTCCACCGGTTCAAATTAATAGATGACCACCATACATTAGTAGTATTCCCTCCATGTAAACATTATAGTACACGCACTTTTGCGATAGTTAGATCGTTGTATGCCCTTTGTTTGAATGAATGAAGTGATTTTGTGTGCATTTGTCTCATGAGCATTTGGGTAGTGTTTTCCCTTTAGACCTCATTCTATTCTTAATTTCTCGTCTTTTCTAAAACCCCTCAGATGCCTCCGAGACGCGACCCCGAGTTTGTTTTCCCGCCAGAGATCACTCAGTTGATTCAGCAGCAGAATACTTTGATTCAGACATTGGTGCAGAACCAAGGCAACAACAACAACAACCCACCACCACCACCACCCGCGGATCACTTAACTCGTTTCCTTAGGCTGAATCCGCTGGTGTATTCCAGTAGCACCGAGCCGATTGTAGCAGATGATTGGCTCCGCAAGATAAGAAGGGAGTTGACCACTGCAGGATGCACAGATGGTGAGAAGGTGAAGTTTGCTGCACATCAGCTTGACGGACCCGCAGCAGCATGGTGGGAGAATTTCACAGCCACTTACCCAGTAGACATTGTCACATGGGATCAGTTTCAGCAAGCTTTCCGCACTGCCCATGTTTCAGCAGGAGCTATGGCCATGAAGAAGCGTGAGTTTCGCAACTTACGCCAAGGAGGAAGGACTGTTGGCCAGTATGTGGATGATTTTAGTAAGTTAGCACGTTATGCCCCAGATGACGTTGCTACGGATGCAGCTAAGCAGGAGAAGTTTCTGGAAGGACTGAATGATGAGTTAAGCATGCAGTTGATGGTAGCAAGATTTAATAACTACCAGGAGTTGGTAGACCGCGCCCTCATGATTGAAGGAAAGCAGCAGCAGATTGAGAATCGCAAGAGGAAGTATGCACAGGGGAAGTATTACTCTAGAGCTCAGCAGAAGCCCCGTTATACACCTAGACAGGGAGTTCAGTTTCAGCATACCCATGGAGGAGGTAGTCCGCACAACCATAATGGCCACAAAAATGGTAATGGGAACGGAGGAAGCAACGGCCAGAACCGGACCACACCATCAACCCCAGCCAAGAAAGACCTGAGCCATGTCACCTGTTACAAGTGTTCCAAGACTGGACATTATGCAAGTGATTGTCCCGAAGGCCAAGGTGGAAATGGAAGCTCTGGAAAGAAGCCAAACCCTTTCAACATGGGACAGGTGAACCACATTGATGTGGAGGAGGTTGAAGCTCAGCCCGATGCAGTAATCGGTAAGTTTTTGGTTAAGTCATTTACTGCACTTGTTCTTTTCGATACTGGTGCATCGCATTCATACATATCAAGGGGATTTGTAGAAAAGTATAGCCTGCCCACTAAGCTTCTTATAACCCCTATGCTAGTAAGCTCACCAGGAGCAGACTGCATGGCCAGACAAGGATGTTTTCAAGTGCCATTGAGTATAGGAAGGCATGTATTCCCGACGGATTTGATCATTCTGGAATCCCAAGGTTTGGATGTGATTCTCGGAATGGATTGGCTGTCGATGTATGGAGGAAACATCGATTGCGCGAGTAAGGCCATTTTGCTCACGACGCCAGAAGGAAGAAGGATTAGGTATGTATCATGGTATGGACCAAATAGGAATCAAGTAAATTCCTTATCAGGAGTTGTGCAGGAAGAGGTACCAGTGGTGAAGGATTACCCTGATGTATTTCCTGAGGAATTGCCAGGAATGCCACCGGATAGAGACATTGAGTTTTTGATTGAGCTTTTGCCAGGAACAGGCCCAATATCGAAGCGACCATACAGGATGCCCGCACAGGATTTGGCGGAAATCAAGAAGCAGATTAAGGAACTATTGGATAAGGGTTATATACGCCCAAGTTCTTCGCCTTGGGGATCACCCGTACTACTAGTGGAGAAGAAGGATGGATCGTTAAGGATGGTTGTTGATTACCGTGGATTGAATGCAGTAACAATCAAGAACAAGTACCCACTACCAATGATAAATGATCTGTTTGATTGTTTGCAAGGAGCTAAAGTGTTTTCCAAGATCGATTTGCGATCAGGGTACCATCAGTTGAAAATTCGAGAGCAGGACTACCTAAGACAGCGTTCACCACAAGATATGGACTGTATGAGTAATACCGTTATGTCATTTGGACTGACTAACGCACCTGCCTATTTTATGAACCTGATGAACAAAGTGTTTATGGAGTTTTTGGATAAGTTCGTCGTGGTGTTCATTGATGATATTTTGGTTTACTTGAAGAATGAAGAGGAACATAAGGAACATTTGCGATTGGTATTGGAGAAGCTGAGAGAACACCAGTTATACGCCAAGTTCAGCAAATGTGAGTTTTGGCTAAAGGAAGTTGGATTTCTTGGACATGTTATATCTGGAGAAGGTATAGCGGTTGACCCCACAAAGGTTGAGACCGTAACCAAATGGGAAGCACCAACGACAGTTGGAGAGATCCGGAGTTTTCTTGGACTCGCAGGATACTACCGGAGATTCATTGAGAATTTCTCAAAGATTGCAAAGCCTATGACGGAGTTGCTGAAAAAGGATACTAAGTTCATATGGACTGAGGATTGTGAGGCAAGTTTCCAGGAGTTGAAGAAAAGATTGGTTACCTCACCAGTGTTAATTTTGCCAGATCAGACCAAGGATTATGAGGTGTATTGCGACGCTTCACGTCAAGGACTTGGAGCAGTACTTATACAGGAAGGAAGAGTTGTTTAGTATGCTTCACGACAACTGAAACCTCATGAATTAAATTATGCCACACATGATTTGGAGTTAGCAGCCGTAGTGCATGCATTGAAGACATGGAGACATTTCCTCATTGGAAATCATTGTGAGGTGTACACGGATCACAAGAGTTTGAAGTACATTTTCACGCAGAAGGAGTTAAACCTTAGACAAAGGAGATGGTTGGAACTCATCAAGGATTATGATATGAGATTGCATTATCATCCCAGAAAGGCTAATGTAGTAGCAGACACATTGAGCCGTAAGAGCCATGTCAATACGCTGATGACGGGAGAGATACCAAAGGAGTTAGCAGAAGACCTTTGTGAGCTAGTTTGGAAATAGTTCCGAGAGGCTATGTAGCAGCATTGGAGATTCAGTCTACCTTGATGGATAAAATCAGAGAAGCTCAGAAAAATGATAAAGAGATTGCAGATATAAAGGAGAAAATGAGCGAAGGAAAAGCAAAGGGATTTCGTGAGGATGAGCACGATACCCTATGGTTTGAGGACCGCGTATATGTGCCAAATGATCCGGAGATCAGGAAGTTGATTCTGCAAGAGGCACATGATTCACCCTATTCGATTCACCCAGGAAATACCAAGATGTATTTGGATTGGAAGGAAACGTTCTGGTGGACCGGGATGAAGAAGGATATTGCGGAGTACGTAGCAGTTTGTGATGTATGTTAGAGAGTGAAGGCAGAACATCATAAGCCAGTAGGATTGTTGCAACCATTGCCGATACCCGAATGGAAGTGGGATAAACTAGGCATGGATTTCATCACAGGTTTGCCAAAGACTCGTTCAGGCTATGACTCGATTTGGGTTATAGTCGACCGCTTGACGAAGGTAGCGCATTTCATTCCAGTCAAGACTACCTATAGCAGTGCTAAGTTGGCAAAGATATACATGACCAGAATTGTGTGTTTGCACGGAGTTCCGAGGAGTATCGTATTAGATAGAGGAACCCAATTTACCTCAAAATTTTGGAATCAGTTGCATGAAACATTGGGAACCAGGCTGGAATTCAGTACAGCTTTTCACCCACAAACAGATGGACAGACTGAGAGAGTCAATCAGATTTTGGAGGATATGCTGAGAGCTTGTGCACTAGATTATGGATCTATTTGGGACGATAACCTGCCGTATGCGGAGTTTTCTTATAACAACAGTTACCAAACCAGCTTGAAGATGGCACCTTTCGAAGCCTTATACGGAAGAAGGTGCAGGACACCGTTGTCATGGGACGAGGTTGGAGACCGTCAGTTGTTTGGGCCAGATTTGATTAAGGAGTCTGAACAGAAAGTTAAGTTGATTCGCGACAGGCTCAAGGTAGCCCAATCCAGACAGAAAAGCTATGCGGATTCAAAACGCAAGGCGATAGAATATGAAGTTGGAGACATAGTTTATCTTAGAGTATCCCCACTTCGAGGAGTTAAGCGTTTTGGAGTTAAAGGAAAATTAGCACCACGTTTCGTTGGACCGTATAAGATCTTGCAACGCATGGGAGAAGTCGCTTATAAGTTGGAATTACCTGAGGGACTGTCAGGAGTTCACGACGTATTCCATGTTTCTCAGCTGAAGAAATGTCATGCCGAGATGGCGGAGGTACCGCTAAGAGATACAGTGCCGCTTGAAGCAATTCATTTGAAGGACGATTTAACATATGAGGAGAAACCAGTCAAGATTCTCGAATATGCCAGCAGAGTTACTCGCAGCAAGGTTATCAAGTTTTGCAAGGTTCAGTGGAGCCACCACACGGAGGATGAAGCCACCTGGGAAAGACAAGAAGATTTGCTCAAGGACCACCCTCACCTATTTTCTAGCCAACCCGAATATCGAGGGCGAGATTCATCTTAAGGGGGGTAGGTTTGTAACATCCCAAATTTTCAATTTGGACTGTTATACATTAGATCATCATGCATCACATATTTTCTTGCATTTTGTTGATCCTAGAAATTTCACGCAACTCAAGGACCCACGGAGAGAGTTGGAGATTTCGAAATTTTCATATTTGAGTTCTTTCAAATTTTGAAAAGAGGATCATTTGGTTTTATTTATTTTATCTTCAAATATTTTTCCAATATAAAAAATATGAGAGGGAATAATATGACTTTCCCAAAATTTAGGAAAAATGAGGATTTAATAAATAAATCAAATTTTGGATTTTTCTTGGAGTTTATTTGCCCTAGGAAAAAATGCGTATTTCCCAAAAATTGCATTTTAGGCCCCGAGTAAATGTTCATTTTGTTCGACTCATTTTTAGGAGTTGGGGAAAATTTACTTTATTAATTTTGGAGTCCGGTAGATTTTCTTTTCTGTATTTTTCCGTGCGCGAAACCGATTTAAAAAAAAGCCGCAACGCGACTTGGCCAAAGGCCCAGCCGGCCGAGCCAGCCGCCGCGCCAGGGAGCCAGGGAGCCGCCGCCGTTTTCCTTTTCTTTTACAAATCCTAGTAGGATTTGGACCCGTTTCGTTATTCCGTTTTTGTTCCTAGGATTCCTATTCCTAGTCTAATTCTTGTCCCCTACTCCAAGCAAAACCCTCCCCTCCCCAATATAAATACCCAAGCACCCCCCCCTCTAAACATCAAACCAAAAGCCTTCCTCTCCGCAGCAGCAGCAGCGTAGCACCACCACCCGCGCCGCCGCCCTATGCCGCCGCCACCCCTCACCTACGCCGCCGCCTGCCAGCGCCGCCGCTGCCAAGTGCCGCCGCCGCCGCCCTACGCCGCCGCCTGCCAGCGCCGCCACCGCCAAGTGCCGCCGCCGCCGCCCAATGCCGCTGCCGCCGGAGCCCCTCGCCTCTTCGAGGTACTAGCCCCGCGCCGCGTCACTTCTTCCCCTCGGTTCGGTTTTTCTCGTAAACCGTTCTGGTTTTCTAGATCGGTTTTTCGTTCGGTTTCTTTTTCCAAAACCCTAGATCGGTTTTTCTCGCCGGTTTTTCTTTCCGGTTTTGTTTAGCGAGCGTTCGCCAGACCGTTCGTCTCAACGGACGTGATCACCGGTTAGCCTCGGTTAACGAACCTCCGTTCGTTTAACCGTTCGTCGTCTTCTTTCTCATCGGATTTATTCCGCTATTTTTCTGATAGCAATTTCAGATCCGATTTTCTTTCTAGTTTATCTTCTCGCTCGTTTATCGGAATCAGGTGATTCAAGCGCCTGGAGTTTCGTTTCGAAACCGCCGTTCCGACTAATCAACTTAAACAAAGTTTTGCTACTGTAAAATTTGACCTAGTTACAACTTGCTAGAACCGAGTTGTTTTCTCTCGCCGTTTGACTTTCGTTGCTTTATTCGATTTGATTCTTTTTGTAACCAGGGTTCTTAAGTTGGACTTTCTGGTTAGATCTTTTATTCGAGATTTACCTGTGAATTAGATGAGTACTTATTGTATGCTTGTTGTTTGTCTGCGATAGATCACCCGGAGTGCGCCGCTTGTTACTTCGAATCTCTAGGTTTCGCGGATCATCAGCAAGGCAAGTAACACTTGATCATACCTTTTTCTACTACCCAGTTTTTATGCATTAGATCAATCCTCAAACACTGCATGATTAGGATCTAATTAAATTGTGGGATGGGAAGTAGATGAGGTAGTACCTATTACCTGTTTTAATTATGAAACCTTTGGGAGTTACTTCTACGTTTGCTTATTATGCCATGCTATGCTAGTAGTCGTGGATTGGGTGAGTGAATATCCATGATAGATGTGAGTTTGTTAAATTAATGGTTTATCTAAGGTGGCAACTTAAATACACATCTGGGTGGATTGAGGCACCTGGGGTTACCAGGACTTGCCTGTTTTTTTGGAAATCCTGGGGGTACCGTGTGATTTTCCTATGGACCGCCACCCAGGCTCAAAGGGATCATAAGATAATTCATACTAGTAACTTACGTGTGCAGCCACAAGCCATTATGGGCTCTGGCATAGTTGACTAAGTCGTGCGAACTCTTATAGTGGTAGACTAGCAGATGTAGGGGATGTAGGTGTACGGGTTCACCCATCGTAAGGTGCTAGCGCTTCTGAAAGACTGTGTCTCGGTCATCCGTTTCTCAAACACCATGTAGTGCGAGAAACCAAATGGAGGCGATCGAGTCTTGTGGGGAAAAGTGCGCAAACCTCTGCAGAGTGTACAAACTAATCATGATTAGCCGTGTCCCCGGTTATGGACATCTTGAGTATCTAGTACTTGAATATTCTGTGAATCTCAACATGTTATTCTAATTTAATATTGATGGGTTTGTTATGAGTACTTTTTAATTGGGATTGAGGATGCTGTCAACCATTCTCAATGTTTAACAACCACCATGATAGTTAAATAAATTTATTCCTTTGCAGTAGGGAAAAACTGGCTTTATGCAAAACTGTAACCATAGAGCTTTTCCACCAGCCATATATGCATGTAGTATAGGCTTATCATTCATTACTCTCTATGTGTTACATTGCCAGCATATTCCATGTGCTGACCCGTTTTCGGGCTGCAACTTTCATGTTGTAGACTTTTCAGACGACGAGTAAGGTGCTTTTAGGTCGTGGTTCTATACTCAGTGATGCCGTTGGAGTTGATGGACTCACTTATCTTCCAAGTCTTCCGTTGTTATCGTTATTAGATGGCCTTAAGCCATGATTATTGCAATAAGTCCTCTTTAGGACAAACGATGTAATAAGTGTGTGATTGCTACTCTGTTATAAATCCTTCGAAGTACTGTGTGGTGTCAGCATTACTGATCTAGGGATGACACCGGAGCACAGAGACTTGACCATCTAAGGTCGGGTCGCTACAGGGTTTGACCCCACTGACCAGGGTTTGACTTCCCCCACGTGAGTCACTGACGCCCGGGCCACCTCCCCTGACATTTTTAGTTAGTATTAGTTTAACACTAATTAACCTGGGTTAGTTATCTAATTAGTCGCTGACTAGTGGGCCACGGCCCCACAAACAGTTTAGTTAGAATTAACTTAAGGCTAATTAACTTGGTTAATTAGTTGTGCCATTGACCAGTGGGACCCACTAGTCAGGTTTGACCTGGGCTGACGCTGTTGACCTGATGACATCATTCTGACGTCAGGCTGACGCAGTTATGCTTTTCTGGATTTTAAATAAATCTATTTGATTTATTTATTTCTGAGAAAATGATATAAACTTCTAAATTTCATAAAAATTCAACCGTAACTCCAAATTAAATAACTTATATATGAAAAATGATCAAAAAATCCAATCTATCCATCTGTACCATTTGCATACATGTTTGAACAACTTAAATATGCTGTATACAACAATTTGAATAAATGGCATTTGAAATGCCTTATGTGGAGTTTGAATTTGAACCTAGGGTTCAAACCAACTTCATTTAACTTGCTGCTAGTTGCATTGGCTCAAACCACAACATATTGCCATGTCATGATCATGCATCATATTGTGTATTGCATTGATTGTGCTTCTTCTTTGTTTGTCGGTGCTTGTCCCCTCTCAGTAAGACGTGTTCCGACGATGAGTTCGATGACACCGATGAAGAACTATACTATCTTCAGAAGTGCCAGGCAAGCAAAACCCCCTTGTTCATTCCGATACAATCCCACTTTCTCGCTCCTGCTCTATTTTACTGCATTAGAACAACAACGATACAACTGTTACTTGCTGCGGTAGTTGAACCCCTTTATCCTCTGCATGACCTGTCATTGCCACAGTAAATAGATGAAACCCACTAGCATGAGTAGGAGTTGTTTGAGCCCTGATGTGCCTACTCATTCATGCTTGTTTGTCATGCCTGCTATTGCTTAGAGTTCTTTCAGGTCTGATTCATCGGGGATGAATTGGAATGTGGTGAACATGTCCTATTGTTGAGAGCTAGGTGTGTGAACACGATTTCGTAAAGGTAGCGGTGAGAGGCCATGTAGGAGTACATGGTGGGTTGTCTCATTGCAGCCGTCCTCAGGAACTGAGTTCTGTGTTTGTGATCCATGAACAGTTACTACCACACATTGGGTTCCGGTAACTCGACCCCTCTTGACTTATTAATCAACATGATCTCTGTCCAGGAGTTGCAACTAGTTTCTGGTGTTTGTAGGTAGTGTTAGTAGTCTACCAAGTGGCACCCGGTACAGGTGGGCTTGGGACAGACTAGGCACAGTGGCACGGTGTACCAAGTGGCACCCGGATGGTGGGCTTGGGAACCCTGCTCACATCGTTTGGGGCCGTGAGCGACACCCCGGCCGGATCTCCTTGCGGATGGAACCCGAATAGGCGATAAACCTGGACTAGAGACTTGTGTGGTTAGTCAGGTCGTGGCCGACTCCCTCGCCAGGCTTCCGCTTGAAGGTTGCCGAGATACACGACGTGTACATGGTGGTAAGTGGCGAGAGCGTGTGTGAAGAAGTACACCCCTGCAGGGTTAACATCATCTATTCGAATAGCCGTGTCCGCGGTAAAGGACTTCTGGGTTGCCTGTACAGTTCATAGACAAGTGAAAGTGGATACTCTAAAATGCGCAAGATAAGCGTGAGTGCTATGGATGGCGTTCTCGTAGGGAGACGGGAGCGGATCCATAGTTTGTGTATTGATATGGTGAATATGTGGACTCGTGTGCGCCACCTCAAAGAGTTACATTGCAGTCATAGTTCAGGATAGCCACCGAGTCAAAGCTGGCTTGCTGTAGTTAAACCCCACCATCCCCTTTGTTGATAATGATGCATATGTAGTTAGTTCTGATGTAAGTCTTGCTGGGTACATTTGTACTCACGTTTGCCTATTTTATGTTTTTGCAGAGACTTCCGTCTCACTAGTAGTTCCGCATGGACTTCGACGTTTAGCTTGTTACCTCAGCTACGATCTTGTGCCCTCGGCAGGATCTCGTAGATAGTCAGGCTTCTCAGCCTTTTTCATTTGTAGGTGTCTGTACTCAGACATGTTAAGCTTCCGCATGTGCTTTGACTTGTATGCTCTAAATGTTGGGTCATGAGACCCGTGTTTGTAATATCTCGCTCCTCGGAGCCTAATGAATAAATACTTGAGTTGTAGAGTCATGTTGTGATGCCATGTTGTATTTTCACATATCGAGCATATTGTGTGTATATTATTGAAATGCTTGGTATGTGTGGGATCTTACTATCTAGTTGTTTATCCTTAGTAGCCTATCTTACCGGGAAATGTCTCCTAGTGCTTCCACTGAGCCATGGTAGCTTGCTAGTGCTCCGGAACACTTAGGCTGGCCGACATGTGTCCTTCTTCGTTCCTGTGTCTGTCCCTTCGGGGAAATGTCACGCGATGAATACCGGAGTCCTGTTAGCCCGCTACAGCCCGGTTCACCGGAGTCCTGCTAGCCCAGTGCTACAGCCTGGATTCACTCGCTGATGACCGACACGTTCGATGCTGGGTCATGGATGCCTGTCCCTGTAAGTTTGTGCCACTTTGGGTTTATGACTAGCCATGTCAGCCCAGGCTCCTTATCATATGGATGCTAGCGACACTATCATATACGTGTGCCAAAAGGCGCAAGCGGTCCCGGGCAAAGGTAAGGCGACACCCGTGGAGATACCGTGCGTGAGGCCGCAAAGTGATATGAGGTGTTACATGCTAGATCGATGTGGCATTGAGTCGGGGTCCTGACAAAAACCTTATCATTTTCTACTGTAACAAATCACTAAAATTATTAACATTGCATACTAAATGCCTCTGCATATTTAATACTCCTATGCTCAAATAGAATCATTAAACAAGCAAACATATGCAAACAATGCAAACATAACAGCAATCTGCCAAAACAGTACAGTCTGTAAAGAATGCAAGAGTATCAATACTTCCCTAACTCAAAAAATTATAAAATAAAATTCCCACTGTAGTAAATTTATCAGAGCTCATTATGCAAAAGGTTTCAACATTATATCATTCTCTGCCTTCTCTAGAGAATTTTTGCAACAGCGGTAAACTTTCTGTTTTCAAACAGCAACATGTATACTAGAAAAATAAGCATGGTAAAGGCTATCCTTGACTTTTTATTGAAACTAAAGATGCAAAACATTATTATAAATAACAGCAAACAAATACTAACAGAAGAAAATGACGCTCCAAGCAAAACACATATCATGTGGTGAATAAAAATATAGCTCCAAGTAAAGTTACCGATGAACGAAGACGAAAGAGGGGATGCCATCCGGGGCATCCCCAAGCTTAGGCTCTTGGTTGTCCTTGAATATTACCTTGGGGTGCCTTGGGCATCCCCAAAATTAGGCACTTACCACTCCTTATTCCATAGTCCATCAAATCTTTACCCAAAACTTGAAAACTCCACAACACAAAACTCAATAGAAAACTCGTAAGCTCCGTTAGTATAAGAAAATAAAACCACCACTTAGGTACTGTAATGAACTCATTCTAAATTCATATTGGTGTAATATCTACTGTACTCCAACTTATCTATGGTTCATACCCTCCGATACTACTCATCGATTCATCAAAATAAGCAAACAACACATAGAAAACAGAATCTGTCAAAAACAGAACAGTCTGTAGTAATCTGTATCAAACGTATACTTCTGGAACTCCAACAATCCTAGGAAGTCCTAAGAAATTTTTGTGCCAATCCATAGAAAAAAGAAACAGATAAAGAGCACGTTTCTGTGAATTAACAAAACTAATTTACTGGGTGCAAAAGTTTCTGATTTTCAGCAGGATCAACACAACCATCACCGTAAGCTATCCTAAAGGTCTTACTTGGCACTTTATTGAAACAAAAGCTATAAAACAGGATTACTACAATGGCATAATCATGTGGACACACAAAAACAGTAAGGGTAAATATTGGGCTGCCTCCCAACAAGCACTTTTCTTTAATGCCTTTCTAGCTAGGCATGATGATGACAATGATGCTCACATAAAAGATAAGAATTGAAACATAACGGGAGCATCATGAAGCATATGACTAGCACATTTAAGTCTAACCCACTACCTATGCATAGGGATTTTGTGAGCAAACAACTTATGGGAACAATAATCAACTAGCATGGGAAGGTAAAGCAAGCAAAGCTTCAAGATTTTAAGCACAAAGGGAGGAAACTTGACATTATTGCAATTCCTACAAGCATATGTTCCTCCCTCATAATAATTTTCAGTAGCATCATGAATGAATTCAACAATATAACCAGCACCTAAAGCATTCTTTTCATGATCTACTTGCATAGAAAATTTACTACTCTCCACATAAGCAAAATTCTTCTCATTCGGAATAGTGGAAGTATCATAAGAGACTTGAACACTAAAAATTGTCTCCACATTAAAAGAGTGATGTTCAGAAAAAGGGTAATCATAATCATGACAAGATTTGTAAATATAATCGTCCTACTTTTTATAGCATAAGTTTCATCACAATAATCTCCATAAGTAGCAACTTCGTTCTCATCATAATCGATTGAAACCTCTCCCAAGATAGCGGAATCACTAAATAAAGTTGACACTCTTCCAAATCCACTTTCGTATTCATCACAATAAAATTCAACATCCTCCAAAATAGTGGGATCACTACTTTCTAAAGTTGACACTCTTCCGAACCCACTTTCATCAATATAATCATCATAGGTAGGAGGCATGCTATCATCATAACAACTTTGCATATCAAAACTTGGGATGCTAAAAATACCATCTTCACTAAACATAGCATCCCCAAGCTTGGGACAAACATTAATTTTAGCAAATATATTCTCAAATATTTCATCCTCATCAAACATAGCTTCCCCAAGCTTGGGCCTTTTCATATCATAAGCATAATCACTCTCATCATTAATAGTATGGATAGCACCAATAGTATAGCAATTATCATCATCACAATGAGTAGTAGGAGCAACATCATTTGGGAGGGATACCTTTTTACCTTTGTTGCCCCTTCTTTTTTTTCACATTATGTGTGGGTTGAACCTTCCTCTTTGAGCTCCTTATTGACGAGATTGGTTGAATAGAAAGCTCCTCCTTGTTACCTGATTCATCATAAGAAATAATAGGAGGATATTGGGAAGTCTCTTCCCTTTCATTAGTATTCTCATCATATTCTATTTGCTTTCTTTTCTTTAGGTAATTGGCAATATAGGGATTTTCAATGCAATTCTCCGCACAACACATGTAAATCTTTTCTATATCAATGTCAAGGAAATGCTTAAGATTAAATTCTGGAATAGGCTTAGTTAAACGTTTCAAGTCTTCATAACCCAAAAGCAAACTAAGTTCATTATAATGTGCAAGGGAAATCAAATCATCACAATTTTTGGACACGATTCGGTCATGAAACAATTTGCATTGGAGATGTAAATGACCACGTTCATTGCAAAGTTCACAAGTACGGCAAAGGAATTTTAAATTTTCAGCACTCACATCTAGCCTTTATTGCAACCATTTAGTTTCTAAATGCTTATGCCTCTTGCAATAAATATCTTCTCTATTTGGTGTGTTCATGAAACAAGCACTACACAAAAGTTGACATGCTCATAAGAGATATTTTCATCATGAGTAGAGAAATCATCATTAATACTATGGATATTCAAGGAGTTTATACTAACAACATTTGCAATCATGCTCATCATTCAAAGATTTAGTACCAAGCATTTTAATGCATTCTTATTCTAGCACTTGAGCACAATTTTCCTTTCCATCATACTCACGAAAGATATTACAAAGACGAAGCATATGAGACAAACTTAACTCCATTTTTTGGTAGTTTTTTTATAGACTAAACTAGTGATAAAACAAGAAACAAAAAGATTCAATCTCAAGATCTAAAGATATACCTTCAAGCGCTAACCTCCCCGGCAACGGCGCCAGAGAAGAGCTTGATGTCTACTACGCAACCTTCTTCTTGTAGACGTTGTTGGGCCTGCAAGTGCACAGGTTTGTAGGACAGTAGCAAATTTCCCTCAAGTGGATGACCTAAGGTTTATCAATCCGTGGGAGGCGTAGGATGAAGATGGTCTCTCTCAAACAACCCTGCAACCAAATAACAAAGAGTCTCTTGTGTCCCCAACACACCCAATACAATGGTAAATTTAATAGGTGCACTAGTTCGGCGAAGAGATGGTGATACAAGTGCAATATGGATGGTAGATAGAGGTATTTGTAATCTGAAATTATAAAAACAGCAAGGTAACTAAAGATAAAAGTGAGCATAAACGGTATTGCAATGATAGGGAACAATGCCTAGGGTTCATACTTTCACTAGTGTAAGTTCTCTCAACAATAATAACATAGATAGATCATATAACAAGCCCTCAACATGCAACAAAGAGTCACTCCAAAGCCACTAATAGCGGAGAACAAACGTAGAGATTGTGGTAGGGTACGAAACCACCTCAAAGTTATTCTTTCGGATCGATCTATTAAAGAGTTCGTACTAGAATAACACCTTAAGACACAAATCAACCAAAACCCTAATGTCACCTAGATACTCGATTGTCACCTCATGTATCCGTGGGCATGATTATACGATATGCATCACACAATCTCAGATTCATCCAACCAACACAAAGTACTTCAAAGAGTGCCCCAAAGTTTCTACCGGAGAGTCAAGAAAACGTGTGCCAACCCCTATGCATAGGTTCATGGGCGGAACCCGCAAGTTAGTCACCAAAACATACATCAAGTGGCACGTGATATCCCATTGTCACCACGGATAAACACGGCAAGACATACATCAAGTATTCTCAAATAAAGACTCAATCCGATAAGATAACTTCAAGAGGGAAATTCAATTCATAACAAGAGAGTAGAGGGGGAGAAACATCATAAGATCCAACTATAATAACAAAGCTCGCGATACATCAAGATCGTGCCATAGAGAGAACATGAGAGAGAGAGAGAGAGATCAAACACATAGCTACTGGTACATACCCTCAGCCCAGAGGGTGAACTACTCCCTCCTCGTCATGGATAGCGCCGGGATGATGAAGATGGCCACCGGTGATGGGTTCCCCCACCGGCAGGGTGCTGGAACGGACTCCCGAGAGGTTTTTGGTGGCTACAGAGGCTTGCGGCGGCGGAACTCCCGATCTATCTTGATATTCAATGTTTGTAGGGTCCGTAGGCTTATATAGGTGAAAGAAGTCGGTCGGGAGGTGCTCGAGGGGCCCACGAGACAGAGGGGCGCGCCCTACACGGGGGGGGGGGGGGGGGAGGGGGGCGCCCTCCTATCTCGTGGCTGCCTCGAGTATCTTCTGACGTGAACTCCAAGTCTCCAGGATCATATTGTTCCAAAAAATCACGCTGCCGAAGGTTTCATTCCGTTTGGACTTCGTTTGATATTCCTTTTCTTCGAAATACTGAAACATGCAATAAAACAGCAATATGGGCTGGGCCTCCGGTTAATAGTTTAGTCCCAAAAGTAATATAAAAGTGAATAATAAAGCCCGTAATCATTCAAAACAGATAATAAAATAGCATGAATGCTTCATAAATTATAGATACGTTGGAGACGTATCATGTGCAAAAAAGGGTTATCAATACCTGCGATCGTGGAGGTCGACGGTTGGCCTCCCTTGGGCTATAAATGAGGAGGGGTGAGAGCCCTTTTCGCCCATCTCTTCCTGCTCCTCCTGCTTCTTCTTCCCTGCGAGGAATTGAGAAACACCCCGCGGGGGCATGTAAAGGGTATGCGATGTCTTTTGTTGATGTTATCCTTATTATGAAATCGTGCGAGTGCTTGTCCTGTCCCGGCTTGGTTCACCCTTTCTAACCTCGCGACGACTTGGCGCTCTACGCTGACAGGTCCCGGTCCCCAGGCAGGCTGCTGCCGTCTCTGGTATGCCAGGTCACGATGCCGTGGTCAAGGCCAGGAGGTGAGCGGCCCGAGGTCCAGTAAGAGCCCCTGAGGCGCGATGCTCAGGAGGTCCCCTTTAGCGCGCAAGCAGCCGCTGAGAGGTAAGAAAGGAGGGCATCATTGCTGCCATAGGGCCACATCAAGTGAGAATTTCGCGTCGTAACGACCAGTTGTTCCAAGCGCGAAACTTATCTCGGTAATCTGGAGTCGTTCCCTTGCGTTGCACCACACTTGTGCGTCGGCAGCCGTGGCGCAGCTAGGTTAGGCCCGTGCGAGCCTCCCCTTTCTTCCCCGCACTCTCCTTAGTGCTCTACGTCCTCAGGTCCCGGCCCTCGAGCGAGCTCAGCCGCCGGTGGTATGCCAGGTTGCGATGCTGTGGTCAAGGCCAGGGGGTGAGGGCTGGAGAGCCAGTAAGAGCTCCTAAGTCGCGATGCTTAGGAGCCCCCCTTTTGACGCGCAAGCGGATCCCATGGGAAAGAGAGGAAGCTCGTGGTGCCGCCCACTATAGACCTCATGAGGTTCCTGCAAATCATCCCGAGAAAGGCATAGGATGCCATTATGATTGCCGGCTAGCCACTGGTTGCTCCGAGAGAAGGGTGAGGGCACTGAGGGCCTGGTGAGGTGACGCACGCCGGGCATGCTGCGGGCCAGAGCTCGACTGCTCAGATTTGTCGGCGCTGTAGGGGCGAACCCATGCGCAAGCGCCGTGCTAGCGCGAGCGGCTCCCATGGTAGGTGGAAATCGAGCAGGTGATAATCACAGGTAGATTAGGCATGAAAGGCAATCAGCTTAGGTAAATGCAGAGTGGATACATTCCACTGGGTCAGACCCAAGCGGCCTGGGAATGATGCAGCCCTGAGGGCGCTCCCAGCTGAAATGAACTCGGGATATGTTACTTGGTTTCGTTGTAGAGGAGGTGTTGGGGCAGCTGAAGGTGCGCGGTGAAGGGGCCGACCCTCATGAGCCACTGGGGCCCAGAGCCTCAGGGGGCTCTGGGGGTCCAGGTGGTTCCTTGAGGACCGTCTCCATCTCTGCTAGGATCGCATTGTGCCTGGCCTCCTGAGCCGCCAGGATGCTCTACAGGTGACGCTGGTAGGTGGCAGCCGCGTTCGGCAGGCCGAAAGGCATGCAAACATAGCTGTGCGGCGGACCCTCGCAGTGTCCCACGCGTGAAGTCTAGAAGCACTCCTGAGATGCGGCTCGGTTGAGCCCTGGGACATCGATGTAGACGCGCAGCCCACTATCCTCGCCTGGATGGGGAGCCACGCCAGGCGAGCGGCGGTCGCCACGCACGGCCCCCGCTTCCTGAAGCTCCTGAGTGGTCTTGCCAATGAACTCCTGAACGTTGGGCTTTCCACGCCCTATATCTTCCTGAGGGAAACATGCCGCGAAGCACGCCTCCAGGTGGTGCCCGAGCGCCTCCCTCGTGATGTTGGCTAGGTCCAAGGCCCTCAGGAAGAGAGCCCCCGAGCCCTGCCTGTGGAGGGCGCCGGGCGCACCTTCCTATGCAATGGAAGGAGGCGCCCCAAGCACAGGCGCTGACCCTGACGCGGCACCACCCGAGGTGCCGACCTCCTGAGGCCCTGTGCAGAGCGGTTGCTTCTTCTTCTTGGGGATGGCCTCAGGAGGGTTCTCGCCCTTGCTGTCCGGGTTCTCAATTGCTGCGGCTTGGAAGGCACGCTCGAGGGAGCACACCACATCTCTCTCTTCGCAGGGGACCATGATGATTCCGCTGCTTCCTGGCATCTTGAGGACGTTGTAGCCATGGTGGGTCACTGCCATGAACTTAGCCAGGGCTGGATACCCGAGGATGGCATTGTATGGCAGGCGGATGTGGGCGATGTCGAAGTCGATGAGCTCAGTGCAGTAGTTATCGCGCTGTCCGAAGGTGACATGGAGGCGGACCTGCCCTATCGGGGTGGTGGAACCGTCGGTAACTCCTGAGAAGAGCTTGGTGGGCTGATTGCTATCGTATGGCACTTAAAGGTTGTCGAACATCTCAACGGACAGGACGTTAAGCCCTGCGCCGCCATCGATGAGGGTCTTGGTGACTTGCACATTGCTGATGGCCGGTGAACACAGCATTGGGGGAGCGCCAGCAGTAGCCGTGCACTTGAGTTGATCTGCCGAGCTGAAGGTGATGGTGCACTTGGACCACCTGAGCGGGCGTGTGGCCTCGAGCCTGGGGAGGGCTGCGTTCACCTCATGAGCAAAATGCTTGAAGATACGCTGAGAGGCTGGGGCCTGAGCCCCACCCAAGATGCAAGCGATAGCACGTGGCTCCTGGAAGCCCCCAGTCCCCTCGTCCTGATGATGGTCGTCATACCTTCTTGGCGGCGGCGGCGGAGGAGGAAGGCGTGCGTTACCCTGGGGGCGGTTCTCGAGAGGCTGATCCCTCCAGGTGCCCTCGCGAGGCTGGTCCTGCCAGCGATCCTCACGAGGTCGGTCGCACCACTCCTGGCAAGGGGCACGGTCGTCCCATCGTCCTCCGCCACGTCCTCCTCTTCGGCCGTAGCCCCGGTCGTTCTGCTCGGGGCATTGACCGAAGCGTCCTTCTCGAACGGCCCTAAGCTCCTGGCAATCATTGGTGTTGTGGGTGTGGTAGGCACAGAACGGTCGGCTGCCCTTGGACGACTCCGGTTGGTCCCTGCCGTGCTTCATGTCTGGTTCCGCCGCGAGCACGACCACTCCCTTGCGCTTCACGTCCTTGGCCTTGGTCTTCTTTTCTTCCAGGTCGGCAGTCGGGAGCTCGAGGAGGGAGAGGCATCCCTCCTTAGCTCTTGCGCACTTGGTTGCCAGGTTGAACAGCTCCAGGGATGTGCACAACTCCTCGTGGATGGCGAGCTCCTCCTTCATCTTGACATCACAATCGCCATTAGAGAATGCTGAGATGATGGCCTCGTCCGTCACCTTGGGGATCTTGAGGCGGACACTGTTGAAGTGTTGAATGTATTTTTGCAGGGTCTCCCCGGGCTGCTACCTGATGCGGCGCAAGTCACCCGCGGCCGGGGGGTGGTCGTGAGTGCCCTGGAAGTTGGCAATGAAGCGACTGCGCATTTCGTCCCACGTGGAGATCGAGCCAGGAGGCAAGTTCAGGAGCCACGAGCGGGCACCGTCCTTGAGTGCAATGGGAAACCAATTCGACATGACTTTCTCGTCGCCGTTGGCCGCCTCGATGCTTAGCTTGTAGAGCTGCAAGAACTTCGCGGGGTCGGGGGTGCCGTCATAGTGAGGAGGCAGGTCCGGCTTGAACTTGCCCGGCTAGGCGATGCTGCGCAGCTCGGGGGTGAAGGCGCGGCAGCCTGCTGTGGTCATCGGGGCCCTTTGTTGATGCAGAGCTTGCTCTTGATGGTACCCGCGCACCGCTGCCACAGGCAGCATGCAGTTTTGTCGCGCCGGTGTAGGGAGCGTAGGGGCGCCTTCTTGAGGCTGAGGGATTTCATGACAGCTTCCTTCTTCTCGCGTGGGCGCCGGACGCGGTGGGTCACGCCGAGTGGCCGCGCGCCTTGGCGCCAGTGCACCGTCTTAGGGCAGGGGTGGTGGAGGCGCTCCATGAGCCACGATGCCTGTACCTGGCGGTGGGCGAGGCAACAAGTGGGACGACACGGGGGAGCCCCCTGCGGCACTGACGAGCTCGATGATGCGAGCGAGCCATTCCTCGTGGAGGTTGTCGACGGGGCGGTAACACAGGAGCTCACACACCATAAGCAGCACGGCCTGCGAGTCTGTGGGGCGCGATGAGTGTGGGACGACGAACCGGCTGGGGTCAGCAACGGAGTGGTGGTGCGGCCGTCCCGCCGCACTGAGGGGTGCAGCGAGGATGCTTGCTGCTCGTTCCCCGCCGGGCTGGTGGCGGCATTTGCGGCAGGCGACGGAGAACGACGGGGAGGTCCGCCGACAGGAGCCGTCTGGGCGACACGTGCGGCGAGAGCGGTCCGGTGCTCAGCGGGGGCTCGGCGGGCGTCGGACATGGATGTGACGAAGCGATGGGATGCGGATCAGCGGAAGGAAGACTTCGGCGCACCCCTACCTGGTGCGCAAATGTCAGATTTAGGGTTTCGGCAAAACCCTTGAGGTTCGAACACTGGGGTGCGCACGAAGATTTCCCCCTACCGAATCTCACCCCCAGCCTTGCTGCGATCTCTAAGTTTAGGTCGATGAACTCTCAACACAAGAGACACAAGATTTATACTGGTTCAGGCCACCGTTGTGGTGTAATACCCTACTCCAGTGTGGTGGTGGTGGATTGCCTCTTGGGCTGATGATGAACAATACAAGGGAAGAACAGCCTCCTGAGGAGAGGTGTTCTTGTGCTTGGTGGATGCGAGGATGAACTGAGTTTGTTCCGGTCCCCCTTCTAATGTGTTCTTGTGCTTGGTGGATGCAAGGATGAACTGAGCTCGTTCCGGTCCCCCTTTTACTGTGGTGGCTGTTCCGGTCCCCAAATATTGAGCGGGAAGGGATCCAACAATGGCCAATTTGAAAGGGGACAGCTAGTACAAGCTATCCTGACTAAAGGTGGTCTTCGCCTGTCAAAGGCGCTGGTGGTGACGCCGTCTTGGGCTCCATGATGACCTCCATCCTGTCGTCCTGCTGGTCTTGTTCTTGTTGCACCAATATGGAAACCTTTGTCTGATGCCTCGGTACTCTGCGCCTATGCTTGCCCCCTTAGCACCAAAGGGGAAACGAGGACACTGCGCACGCTGGCGCCCTCCTGGCGCCCACCTGGCCTTGGTCGTCACAGCTTGCGTCACGGGAACCTCACGAGGTACCCCTTGCCTTGATCTCTCCGCCCCCTCGTGAGCCTGCCTGGTGAGGCCACTCCCGAGGAGGCCTTGTGTCATCTGCCTCGTGAGGCTTGGACCCTCGTGAGGGTCTTGAGTGTTTGGCTGACGAAGACCGACCGTACTGGGCCACTGGTGGAGCCACACTGTGGGCCGCAGGCAGGCAAGTCAAGGGACCCCAGTTCCCAGAACGCCGACAACTTCCACCTCCTGGCAGGCCCTGGCAGCGTCCATGAGCATTTGAGCCGCGTTCCATGGATCTGGCGGGTTACCATGGGGTGGGTTCCGATGTCATTCACTGCTGGAGACTACATGTGGCTCAATGCACCATCTATAACTACGACTCGGGAGGGGAGTTGAGTGCACACGATCATGGCTATAGGAATAAGCCGCTTGCTGTGCAATGGATGTCTCTAAGAGCTCCACTGCATTCCGGGTCCCAACCGCGACTGGTGACTCACCTGTGATCGGAATCGCCGCCAGCTGGGTTGCTGCTGCTAGCATTTTATCCCTCGGGTTAGAAAAGTTCCCGCGTGGTGTCAGAATATGTCGAGGCGGTGTCTGATTGGGGGTGGGTTAGGCTGCCATTTCTCCCTCCGTGCCAGCTCAGGAGGGCGAGGTTGAACCGCCGCCCAATTCCCTGGAATATCTGGGTTTAACTGAGGATTTACCCATGCATCTGGAGTGCTTGGACCTGCCCCTGGTGTGTTAAATAGATTCATGCACTCATAATGCAAAGGCAGGCGGGTCTGGTGCCTCCTACAAAGAACTGCATTGGAAGCATTCTGCTCTAGACTTAAGCGTCAACCTTCTGCCTTCACGCGCTCTACTCAGCCTCGATCTGAGCCCGCACCGTTGCCATCCTGCTATTCTTTGCGTTGATATCCTCCTGGGTCTTGGTTATCTCCTCAAGAATCTTTGCAACCTCTGCGTTGTGCTCTGCCTGATTCGCTGCAGTGACCTAAGTTGCCAACAAAGCTGTCAAGGTACCCATGAGATCCAGCAGTACTTGAGTCGGCGGCCTGCCTGACTCGGATCCACCAACCCTTGTCGCAGCCAGGTCAGAGGTTGTTGCAACCACTGTCGAAGAATTGAGAGCCGGCACTTTGCTATCCATGAAGATAGCAGCCCTGCATGGGAGCTCATAGGGGTCCGAAATACTGTTGCCATCGGAATAGCCCCCAAGCCCGCCGTCTTGATGCTGATAGATTGATTCCGTCTCTCTGATTGAGGACCCATCACCTGAGTAGATGAAAGTCTCTCCTCCAAACTAAAAGTTTTCCGCAAGCTCCATGACTTGCGTGAAATCAATGAGAACGCGCTTCAGGCCGGGTTGAACCTGTGCTGGTTGCGCGCGCCGAGCCGACTCGATGAGGTCGGTGCAGGTGTCTGGCCCAGGCTCAGATCCACTGATCTTTCCGATGAAGACGTGAATTCTCCCAAAGGGGACCCGGTACCCATACTCGATTGAGTCGGCCTAGGGGGCCCAGCTAGCATCGTCGATGTAGAGCTTGCCGCGACGACTCTTGGTCATCCTGCCAACAGCGTGATACGTCTCCAAGGTATCTATAATTTATGAAGTATTCATGCTATTATATTATCATTCTTGGATGTCTTACAATCATTTTATAGCAACTTTATATCATTTTTTGGACTAACCTATTGACCCAGTTCCTAGTGCCATTTGTTGTTTTTTGCTTGTTTCTTACTCCCTCCATTTCTTTATATAAGGTGTATTTGTTTCTTCAAAAGTCAAACGAGTGCATGGTTGACCAAGTTTTTATAAAAATATATCAATATCCACAATATGAAATTTATATCATTTGATCGATCATGAAAAGTAGTTTCATATTTTATCTATTAAGTATTGCAGATGTTTCTATTTTGTTCTATAATCTTGGTCAAACTTTCAAATGGTTGACTTGCATGGAAACCAATACACCTTATATTCTGAAATGGAGGGAGTACATCACAAGAATCAATAAAACGGAGTCCAAACACCACGAAACTTTTTGTGGATTTTTATGGACCAGAAGACATACAGTGGGCCAGAGCAGCACCTAGGGGGTGCCTCGAGGGGGGCACAACCCACCAGGGCGCGCCTGGGCCCCCAGGCGCGCCCCGGTGGGTTGTGCCCACCTTGGTGGCCTGGGCCCCCAGGCGCGCCCCGATGGGTTGTGCCCACCTCGGTGGCCTCCCGCACCCCTTCTTCGCTCTATAAATCGTCAAACATTCCAAAAACCCTCACAAAGACCCTAGATCGTAAGTTCTGCCGCCGTAAGCCTCTGCCGGAGGGGGGAATCATCACTGGTGGCCATCTTCATCATCCCGGCGGCAACCATGATGAGGAGGGAGTAGTCCACCCTCGGGGCTGAGGGTTTGTACCAGTAGCTATGTGTTTAATCACTTTCTCTCTCTCTCTCTCTCGCGCGTTCTTGATGGCACGATCTTGATGTATCAGGGGCTTTGTTAATATAGTTGGATCATATGGTGTTTTCCCCACTCTATCTTGTTGTGATGAATTGAGTTTTCCCTTTGGGATTTCATTTTATCGGATTGAATACTTTTATGGATTTGAGAGAACTTGATATATGTCTTGCATATGAATACCCGTGGTGACAATGGGGTATTATTTTGATTCACTTGATATATGTTTTGGCACTCAACTCGCGGATTCCCGTGGTGCCATTGGGGTAATCTACGCATAGGGGTTGATGCACGTTCTTGTCTTTGTTTCTCCGGTAGAAATCTCGGGGCACTCTTTGAGTTCTTTGTGTTGGATTGAGTATTATGAATATGAAATTATTTGGTGTTATTTTAGTACGAACTCTTTGATAGATCAATCGAAAATAATAGCTTCGAGGTGGTTTCGTACCCTACAAACGATTTCTTCTTATGTTCTCCGCTAGATAAGAACTTTGGAGTGATTCTTCATCGCACGTTGAGGGATGGTTATGTGATCCAATTATATTAGCTTTGTTGAGAGATTGCACTAGGGAAAGTACGAACCCTAGGCCTTGTTTTCAAGCATTGCAATACTGTTTGTGCTCCGGTTTATCAATTGCTACCTTGCTGTTTTCATTTATTCAGATTATAAAAACATATTTCTACCATCCATATTACACCTTTATCACTATCTCTTCACCGAACTAGTGCACCTATACAATTTGGCCATTGTATTGGGTGTGTTGGGGACACAAGAGATTTCTTATATTTGGTTGCAGGGTTGTCTGAGAGAGACCATCTTCATCCTACACCTCCCACGGATTGATAAACCTTTGGTTATCCACTTGAGAGAAAATTGCAACTGTCCTATAGAACTCTGTGTTTGGAGTCCCAACATGATTCTACAAGAATAAAGTTGCGTAGTAGACACCAAGCTCTTTTCTGGCACCATTGCCGGGGAGGCTAGGTAAGCGGCACTCACATCCCGTTGACGAAGCTCTTTTCTGGCGCCGTTGCCGGGGTGGTGAGTGCTTGAAGGTATATCTTTAGATCTTGCAATCGAATCTTTTAGTTTCTTGTTTTATCACTAGTTTGGTTTATCAAAAGAAAATTACAAAAAATGGAGATTGGGTTACCTCAGGTTGTTCTTTACCTTTATAATGTCTATCTTGAGAATAAGGATTCCGATAATTGTGCTCAATCGCTAGAAAAAGAATTCAACAAAATTTATGGCATAAAAATGTTGGATGATGGGCATGATTGCAATATTGATAGTGTGAATTCTTTGAATCTCCATGATGATAATGATGATTGTATTAGTCGTGATAATCCTATAAGAATGTAATTTTTGTGGAGCAAGGGAAGATAGATTTTGTAAAAAGCATAAATATTTAGAAACTAAAAAGTTGTAAGAGAGGCTAGATGAATGTGCTGAAAGATTTAATTTTTCTTGCCATCCTTGTGAACTTTGCAATGAACGTGGTCATTTAAGTCTCTAATGCTATTTGTTTCAGGATCAAATCGTGTCCAAAAATTGTGATAACTTGATTACCCTTGAGCATCATAATGAGCTTAGTCTTCTTTTGGGGTATGAAGAAATGAAACGTATAACTGAGGGTATCCCAAAATTTAATCTCAAGAGATTTCTTGATTTTGATCTAGAGGAAATTTATATGTATTGTGCTGTAAATTGCATTAAGAATCCTTATATTGCCAACTATATAAACATAAGAAAACAAATAAAATATTAAGAGAGTACTAATGAAAGGGAAAATATTTCCCAATACCCTCCTAGTGTTTCTTATGATGAATCAGGTAACGAGGAGTAGCTTCCTATCCAATCAATCTCTTCAACAAGAAGCTCAAAAAATTTGATTAAACCCACACTTGAGGTGGTGAAGAAGAAAAAGAAAACAAGAAAAAGTAGAGGTAAAAAGGTAACTCTCCCAAGTAATATTGCTCCTATCACCATTGTGCCTCATGAAAGTGAATCAAATATGTTGATGGAGGATGATGATATTGAGTATGATTTTGTGATGCCGAATACTTGTTGTAATGATTATGCTTGGGAAGAAAATGATGTCTCTTATGATCTTGAAAATCTTTATGGCACTTGCTTGGAAGAATATGATAATAATGTTTACTATACTATTGGTGTCATTCATGCTATTGATAAGAATGATTATGATGATATGCAAAACCACAAGCTTGGGGATGCTATGTTTGATGAGTATGAAATGTTTGAAGATTTATTTGCTGAAAATAATGCTTGTCCTAAGCTTGGCGATGCTTTGCATAATGAATATGATCGTTTGATTCCTGCTACTTTCGATAAGAAAATTTATTATGATGATAGCATGCCTCCTATTTATGATGATTACAATGATGAAAGTGGGTTTGGAAGAGTGTCAACTCTAGGTAGTAGTGATCCCACTATTTTGGAGGGTGTTGAATCTTATTACAATATTGATGAAAGTGTATTTGGAGAGGTCATGACTTTATTTAGTGATAAATCCACTATTTTGGAAGAGGTTTCAATTGCCTATGATGAGAACAAAGTTGCTACTTATGATGATTATTATGATGACATGTATGCCATAAAGAGTAATAAATTTTCTATGCTTTTGGATCATGAAAAGAATGCTTTATGTGATGGTTATATGGATGAATCTATTCATGATGATACTGAAAATTATTATGAGAGAGGAACTTGTGATTCATGATGCTCTTGTTATGTTTCAATCCTTATCTTTTATGCGAGCATCATTGAACTTATCATGCCTAGCTAAAAGGCTTTAAACAAATGCACTTGTTGGGAGGCAACCCAACATTTACTCCTACTGTTTTTGTGTGTTCACATGATTATGCTACTATAGTAATCATGTTTTATTGCTTTTGGTTCAATAAAGTGCCAAGTAAAGCCTTTGGGATAGTGTGGATGGTAGTTGACTTGATTCTGTGCAAAAACAGAAACTTTTGTGCCCAGTCCAGGAATTTATAAAATTCACTGGAATGTGCTTTTGATCTGAATTTTTTTACAAGTGATAGATATAAAAATTCCCTACGTTGTCCAAATTTTTCAGAATTTTTGGAGTAGAAGAAGTATGGTTGGAGTACAGATTACTACAGACTGTTCTGTTTTTGACAGATTCTGTTTTCAATGCATAGTTTGCTTGTTTCCTTAGTTTCGATAGCTTATATTGCTCAATATAAATTGTGTAAATGATATGATACAGTAGTCATTGTGCGGAAACAATTATAAATCTTGTCTTTGACACAACCAAAGTGAAATGGTTTGCTCTTTATCATACTAACCTATCTCATGAAGTTCCGTTAAGTTTTGTGTGATTGAAGTGTTCAAGTTTTGGATGAGATGTCAATATTAGGAGAATAAGGAGTGACAAGACCCTAAGCTTGGGGATTCCCAAGTCACCCCAGGGTAATGTTCAAGGAAGATCCAAGCAACTAAGCTTGGGGATGCCAAGGAAGGCATCCCCTCTTTCGTCTCCAACATTATCGGTAATCTCACTTGGAGCTATATTTTCATTCGTCACATGATATGTGTTTTTCTTGGAGCATCATTTTATTTTGTTAGGATTTGCTTGATGTTATTTAGAATAATGTTTTGCATATTTCTTTTCAATAAAAATGTTAAGGACAACCTTTACCATGCTTATCTTGCAAGTATATGACTTGCTGTTTCAAAACAGAAAGTTTGTCGCTGTTGCAAGAATTCCCGAGAAAAGTCAGAATGTGATAAAATGTTGAAACTTTTTGCACAATAAGCTCTGATAAATTTTCTACAGTGTGTTAAATTTTCAGAATTGTTTAAGTTGAATAAGTATGGATCCTATTGCACTCTTTGCAGACTGTTCTGTTTAGACATATTGCTTTATGTTTGCACTGTTTGCATATGCTTGCTTGTTTAATGATTCTATTTGAGGATAGGACTATTATGCAGAGGCATTTAGTATTCAATGTTGAATAATAATTTTAGTAATTTGACAGTAGAGAATGATAAAGTTTTTGCATTGGTTTACACTAACTTATCTCACGAGTTTGAGTTTTGTGTGGATGAAGTTTTTTAGATTTAGGGAACCCGTGATATAAGAGGAATTAAGGAGACACAAAATCTCAAGCTTGGGGATGCCCAAGGCAACCCAAGCTACTATTCCAAGAAGTCTCAAGCATCTAAGCGACCTTTCTTCTTCAACAATTATCGGTTAGTATTGGTTGAGCTTAAGTTTTTGCTTCCTCACATGGGTTTTGCTATGCTTGGATTGTCATTTTATTTTGTTTTGCTTGCTGTTTATATAAAATACTTAGGCTTGAAATTTTTTAAATAAGAGAGAAGCCACAATTGGCTACCCATTTGCTTGACTACTCGCTTGATCTTCACTTATATCTTTTTGGAGTAGCTTGTCATTTACTCTTGTGCCTCATTTATATCCTATGGGTAAATTGTTGAATGAATTGAATATCATGAAGTGGAAATTGTATGTTCATATCATGCCTAGTGGTAGCTTCACGTTGGGTTTAGAAAGTGAAATCTTTTGAAGCTTGACAATCACAATATTGGTCATACAAGCAATTCATGAATGATTAGTAGAAGGAAGAGAACTTTCACATGCAAATACACTATCTTGGAAATATTTTGTGATTGTGAGCCCCATCAAAATATTATATGCCAAAATTGTTGAGTTGGACAAGGAAGACAATGTAATGATTTATGTTTGTTCATATTCACATAGAGGTTATATTTTCATAGATCCTTCAACATGTGGTGCTTGCCCCCCATCTTTGCTAACCTAAAATTCCGCACCAAGTAGAGATACTACTTGTGCATCGAAAAACCCTTAAACCCAAATCTTATTCTCAAGAGTCCACCATACCTACCTAAGGACTGAGTAAGATCCTTCATGTAAGTTGTCATCGGTGCAGTAAGGCAATAAAACTTGCTTATAAAAGTGTTCAATAATTTAGTGTAAGGGAAAATTGAGCGTTGTATGAACTTGTGATGGCAAAGAATAAAAGTGATAGACTGCATAATAAAGGTTGCTACCATAAGGGCAATATAACCTGATTTTCTTTTGCACCAAGGGATTGACCATACAAACAAGAAGCGCATGGAAACCTCTGCTTCCCTCTGCGAAGGGCCTACCTTTTACTTTTATGTATTTACTTTCATGCAAGAGTCAAAGTTTTTCTCTCTGTTCATTTTTATTTTTCTCTTTTGGCAAGCATCATGTGGTGAGGGAAGATCTAGGCACATATATCCAGTTGGATATGGATAGCATGAATTTTTATTGTTTACATCACCCTTGAGGTGAATACGTTGGGAGGCAAAATTATAAGCCCCTATCTTTCTATGTGTCTGGTTGAAATGTTTTGCTCATGTGTATGCGGTGAGTGTTAGCAATCATAGAAGACTATATGATGTTTGAGTATGTGGAGCTCTTAGTTAGACTCTGTTGAATAAGTTGAATTGCAATTGTTTGGTAACGAAGAATATAGGTTGTTGAGTTTCAGGAGAATTCGTTGTTTGAACCTTAACATGTGAATTGGTTGCTACTTTAACATGAGAAGTTTTATAAGAAAGAATGGTTGTTATGATGCTAGGGGAAGTGATTGAAATTATCATTGATCAAACTTATGCACTGTGCTAGCATTCACACTTCATAAATTATTTCTTTTATCATTTACCTACTCGAGGACGAGTAGGAATTAAGCTTGGGGATGCTGATACGTATCCAACGTATCTATAATTTATGAAATATTCATGCTGTTATATTATCATTCTTGGATGTTTTACAATCATTTTATAGCAACTTTATATCATTTTGGGACTAATCTATTGACCCAGTGCTTTGCTGTTTTTTGCTTGTTTTTTACATCACAGGAATCAATATCAAACTGAGTCCAAACACTGCGAAACTTTTTGTGGATTTTTTATGGACCAGAAGACATCCAATGGGCAGAGCAGCACCTGGGGGGGTGCCCCGAGGGGGGCACAACCCACTAGGGCCCGTCTGGGCCCCCAGGCACGCCCCGGTGGGTTGTGCCCACCTCGGTGGCCTCCCGCACCCCTTCTCCGTCCTATAAATCATCAAACATTCCAAAAACCCTCGCGGAGACCCTAGATCAGAAGTTCTGTCGCCGAAAGCCTCTGTAGCCATGAGAAACCAATCTAGACCCTGTTCCGGCACCCTGCCGGAGGGGGGGAATCATCATTGGTGGCCATCTTCATCATCCCGGCAGCCACCATGATGAGGAGGGAGTAGTCCACCCTCGCGGCTGAGGGTTTGCTCCAGTAGCTATGTGTTTAATCTCTCTCTCGTGTTCTTGATGGCACGATCTTGATGTATCGGGGGCTTTGTTAATATAGTTGGATCATATGGTGTTTTCCCCTCTCTATCTTGTTGTGATGAATTGAGTTTTCCCTTTGAGATTTCGCTTTATTGGATTGAATACTTTTATGGATTTGAGAGCACTTGATATATGTCTTGCATATGAATACCCATGGTGACAAAGGGGTATTATTTTGATTCACTTGATATATGTTTTGGCACTCAACTCGCGGATTCCCGCGGTAACATTGGGGTAATCTACGCATAGGGGTTGATGCACGTTCTTGTCTAAATTTGTTTCTCCAGTAGAAATCTTGGGGTACTCTTTGAGGTTCTTTGTGTTGGATTGAGTATTATGAATCTGAAATTATTTGGTGTTATTTTAGTACAAACTCTTGGATAGATCGATCGAAAAGAATAGCTTCGAGGTGGCTTCGTACCCTACAAACGATTTCTTCTTATGTTCCCCGCTAGATAGGAACTCTGGAGTGATTCTTCATCGCATGTTGAGGGATGGTTATGTGATCCAATTATATTAGCATTGTTGAGAGATTGCACTAGAGAAAGTACGGACCCTAGGCCTTGTTTTCAAACATTGCAATACCGTTTGTGCTCCTTTTATCAATTGCTACCTTAATGTTTTGATTTATTTAGATTATAAAAATATATTTCTACCATCCATATTACACTTTTATCACCATCTCTTCGCCGAACTAGTGCACCTATACAATTTGCCATTGTATTGGGTGTGTTGGGGACACAAGAGATTTCTTATATTTGGTTGCAGGGTTGCTTGAGAAAGATCATCTTCATCCTACGCCTCCCACGGATTGATAAACCTTAGGTCATCCACTTGAGGGAAAATTGCTACTGTCCTACAAAAATCTGCGTTTGGAGTCCCAACACGAGTCTACTAGAATAAAGTTGGATAGTAGACATCACAGCGTATTCCTCAAACCCTGAGAAAGAGCCCTTCAAGAACTCTAAACCACCGTCCGTTGGACCCATGGTAGGTGCCAACTGTCGTGGGGTTAACAGGGCAGATGCCTGTCGGCGTTCTGGAAATGGGGGTCCCCAGACTTGCCTGCCTACGGCGTGGCTCCACCAGTGGCCCAGTACGGCCCATCTTCATCAACCAACACTCAAGACCCTCGCGAGGGGCCAAGCCACGCGGGGCGGACGACACAAGGCCTCCTCAGGGGCAGCCTCCAACTTTAGTTGAATCGAGTTTGACTACGGCTGGTCCTTGTTGAAGGTTAAAACAACACACTTGACGAAAAATTGTTGTGGTTTTGATGCGTAGGTAAGAATGGTTCTTGCTAGAAGCCCGTAGCATCCACGTAAACCTTGCAACAACAAAGTAGAGGACGTCTAACTTGTTTTTGCAGGGCTTGTTGTGATGTGATATGGTCAAGACATGATGTGATATAAATTGTTGTATGAGATGATCAGGTTTTGTAACAGAGTTATCGGCAACTGGCAGGAGCCTTATGGTTGTCGCTTTATTGTATGAAATGCAATCAGCATGTAATTGCTTTACTTTATCACTAAGCGGAAGCGATAGTCGTAGTAGCAATAGTTGGCGAGACGACAATGACGCTACAATGGAGATCAAGGTCTCAAGCTGGTGACGATGGAGATCATGACGATGCTTTGGTGATGGAGATCATGAGCACAAGATAATGATGGCCATATCATGTCACATATTTTGATTGCATGTGATTTTTATCTTTTATGCATCTTATTTTGCTTAGTACGACGGTAGCATTATAAGATGATCCCTTACTAAATTTCTAGGTATAATTGTTCTCCTGAGTATGCATCGTTGCTACAGTTCGTCGTGCTGAGACACCACGTGATGATCGGGTGTGATAAGCTCTACGTTTAGATACAACGAGTGCAAGCCAATTTTGCACGTGCAAAATACTCGGTTAAACTTGACGATCCTAGCATATGCAGATATGGCCTCGGAACACTGAGACCGAAAGGTCGAACGTGAATCATATAGTAGATATGATCAACATAGTGATGTTCACCATTGAAAACTACTCCATCTCACGTGATGATCGGACATGGTTTAGTTGATTTGGACCACGTGATCATTTAGATGACTAGAGGGATGTCTATCTAAGTGGGAGTTCTTAAGTAATATGATTAATTGAACTTTAATTTATCATGAACTTAGTCCTAATAGTTTTTGCATGTCTATGTTGTTGTAGATCAATGGTCCGTGCTACCGTTCCCATGAATTTTAATGCATTCCAAGAGAAAGCTAAGTTGAAAGATGATGGTAGCAATTACACGGACTGGGTCCGTAACTTGAGGATTATCCTCATTGCTGCATAGAAGAATTATGTCCTGGAAGCACCGCTAGCTGCAAGGCCTGCTGCAAATGCAACTGCGGACATTATAAACGTCTGGCGGAGCAAAGCTGATGACTACTCGATAGTTCAGTGTGCCATGCTTTACGGCTTAGAATCGGGACTTCAAAGATGTTTTGAACGCTAAGGAGCATATTAGATGTTCCAGGAGTTGAAGTTAATATTTCAAGCAAATGCCCGAGTTGAGAGATATGAAGTCTCCAACAAGTTCTATAGCTGCAAAATGGAGGAGAATAGTTCTGTCAGTGAACACATACTCAGAATGTCTGGGTACCATAACCACTTGACTCAGCTAGGAGTTAATCTTCCTGATGGTAGTGTCATTGACAGAGTTCTTCAATCACTACCACCAAGCTATAAAGGCTTCATGATGAACTATAATATGCAAGGGATGACAAAAACATACTGAGCTCTTCGCAATGCTAAAGGTTGCGGAGGTAGAAATCAAGAAGGAGCATCAAGTGTTGATGGTCAACAAGACCACTAGTTTCAAGTAAAAGGCAAAGGGAAGAAGGGGAACTTCAAGAAGAATAGCTAGCAAGTTGCTACTCCCGGGAAGAAGCCCAAGTCTAGACCTAAGCCTGAAACTGAGTGCTTCTACTGAAAAGGGACTGGTCACTGGAAGCGTAACTACCCCAAGTATATGGCGGATAAGAAGGGGCATAGTGAAAGGTATATTTGATATACATGTTATTGATGTGTACCTTACTAATGCTCGTAGTAGCGCTTGTGTATTTGATACTGGTTTTGTTTGCTCAAATTTGCAACTCGAAACAGGGGCTACAGATTAAATGAAGATTGGCTAAGGAGGAGGTGACGATGCACGTCGGAAATGGTTCCAAGGTCGATGTGATCGCTGTCGGCACGCTACCTCTACATCTACCTTCTGGATTAGTTTTAGACCTGAATAATTGTTATTTGGTGCTAGCATTGAGCATGAACATTATATCTGGATCTTGTTTGATGCGAGATGGCTAATCATTTAAATCAGAGAATAATGGTTGTTCTATTTATATAAGTAATATCTTTTATGGTCATGCACCCTTGTTGAGTGGTCTATTCTTATTGGATCTCGATCGCAGTGATACACATATTCATAATATTGAAGCCAAAATATGCAAAGTTTATAATGATAGTGCAACTTATTTGTGGCACTGCCATTTAGGTCATATTGTTGTAAAGCGCATGAAGAAACTCCATGCTGATGAGCTTTTGGAATGACTTGATTATGATCGCTTGGTGCTTGCGAACCATGCCTCATGGGCAAGATGAGTAAAACTCCATTCTCTGGAAAAATGGAACAAGCTACAGACTTATTGGAAATAATACATACTGATGTATGCGGTCTAATGATTGTTGAGGCTCGTGATGGGTATCGTTATTTTCTTACCTTCACAGATGATTTGAGCAGATATGGGTATATATACTTAATGAAGCAGAAGTTTGAAACGTTTGAAAAGTTCAAAGAATTTTAGAGTGAAGTGGAAAATCATCGTAACAAGAAAATACAGTTTCTACGATGTGATCGTGGAGGCAAATATTTGAGTTACGAGTTTGGTCTTCATTTGAAACAATGTGGAATAGTTTCGCAACTCATGCTACCTCGAACACCACAGTGTAATGGTGTGTCCGAACGTTGTAACCGTACTTTATTGGATATGCTGTGATCTATGATGTCTCTTACTGATTTACCACTATCGTTTTGGGGTTATGCTTTAGAGACGGCTGCATTCACTTTAAATAGGGCACCATCAAAATCCGTTGAGACGACGCCTTATGAACTATGGTTTGGCAAGAAACCAAAGTTGTTGTTTCCTAAAGTTTGGGGCTGCGATGCGTATGTGAAAAAGCTTCAACCTGATAAGTTTGAACCCAAATCGGAAAAGTGCGTCTTCATAGGATATCCAAAGAAACTGTTGGGTACACCTTCTATCATAGATCCGAAGGCAAGATATTCGTTGCTAAGAATGGATCCTTTCTAGAGAAGGAGTTTCTCTTGAAAGAAGTGAGTGGGAGGAAAGTAGAACTTGATGAGGTAATTGTACCTTCTCCCGAATTGTAAAATAGTTCATCATAGAAATCAGTTCCAGTGAACACCAATTAGTGAGGAAGCTAATGATGATGATCAGGAAACTTCAGATCAAGTTACTACTTAACCTCGTAGGTCTTCCAGAGTATGGTCCACACTAGAGTGGTACGGTAATCCTGTTCTAGAGGTCATGTTACTAGACCATGATGAACCTACGAACTATGAGGAAGCGATGATGAGAACAGATTCCGCGAAATGGCTTGAGGCCATGAAATCTAAGATGGGATCCATGTATGAGAACAAAGTATGGACTTTGGTGGATTTGCCCGATGATCGGCAAGCCATAGAAAGTAAATGGATCTTCAAGAAGAAGACTAACGCTGACGGTAATGTTACTGTTTACAAAGCTCGACTTGTTGCAAAAGGTCTTCGACAAGTTCAAGGATTTGACTATGATGAGACTTTCTCACCCGTAGCGATGCTTAAGTCTGTCTGAATCATGTTTGCAATTGCCGCATTTTATGATTATGAAATTTGGCAGATGGATGTCAAAACTGCATTCCTTAATGGATTTCTTGAGGAAGAGTTGTATATGATGCAACCAGAAGGTTTTGTTGATCCAAAGGGTTCTAGCAAAGTGTGCAAGCTCCAGCGATCCATTTATGGACTGGTGCAAGCCTCTCGGAGTTGGAATAAATGCTTTAATAGTGTGATCAAGGCATATGGTTTTACAAACTTTTGGAAAAGCCTGTATTTACAAGAAAGTGAGTGGGAGCTCTGTAGCATTTCTAATATTATACGTGGATGACATATTGTTGATTGGAAATGATACAAAATTTCTAGATAGCATAAAAGGATACTTGAATAAGAGTTTTTCAATGAAAGACCTCGGTGAAGCTACTTACATATTGGGCATCAAGATCTATAGAGATAGATCAAGACGCTTACCTGGACTTTCACAAAGCACATACCTTGATAAGGTTTTGAAAAAGTTCAAAATGGATCAGTCAAAGAAAGGGTTCTTGCCTGTGTTACAAGGTGTGAAGTTGAGTCAGACTCAATGCCCGACCACTGTAGAAGATAGAGAGAAAATGAAAGTCATTTCCTATGCTCCAGCCATAGGTTCTATCATGTATGCAATGTTGTGTAACAGACCTGATGTGTGCCTTGCTATAAGTATAGCAGGGAGGTACCAAAGTAATCCAGGAGTGGAGCACTTGACATTGGTCAAGAACATCCTGAAATACCTGAAAAGGACTAAGGATATGTTTTTCGTTTATGGAGGTGACAAAGAGCTCATCGTAAATGGTTACGTCGATGCAAGCTTTGACACTGATTTGGATGACTCTAAGTCGCAATCCAGATACATATTTATATTGATGGTGGAGCTTTCAGTTGGTGCAGTTCCAAGCTGAGTGTCATGGCGGGATCTACGTGTGAAGCGGAGTACATAGATACTTCAGAAGCACAAATGAAGGAGCCTGGATGAAGGAGTTCATATCCGATCTAGGTGTTATACCTTGTGCATCGGGTCCAATGAAAATCTTTTGTGACAATACTGGTGCAATTTCCTTGGCAAAGGAATCCAGATTTCACAAGAGAACCAAACACATCAAGAGGCGCTTCAATTCCGTCACGCATCAAGTCACGGAGGGAGACATAGAGGTTTGCAAAATACATACGGATCTGAATGTTGCAGACCCATTGACTAAGCCTCTTCCACGAGCAAAATATGATCAACACCAAGACTCCATGGGTGTTAGAATCATTACAGTGTAATCTAGATTATTGACTCTAGTGCAAGTGGGAGACTGAAGGAAATATGCCCTAGAGGCAATAATAAAGTTGTTATTTATATTTCCTTATATCATGATAAATGTTTATTATTCATGCTAGAATTGTATTAACCGGAAACATAGTACATGTGTGAATACATAGACAAAACAAAGTGTCCCTAGTATGCCTCTACTTGACTAGCTTCTAACAAAGATGGTTATGTTTCCTAGCCATAGACATGTGTTGTCATTTGATGAATGGGATCACATCATTGGGAGAATGATGTGATGGACAAGACCCATCCGTTAGCTTAGAATTATGATCGTTACAGTTTCATTGCTACTGCTTTCTTCATGACTTATACATGTTCCTCAGACTATGAGATTATGCAACTCCCGAATACCAGAGGAACACCTTGTGTGCTATCAAACATCACAACGTAACTGGGTGATTATAAAGATGCTCTACAGGTGTCTCCGAAGGTGTTTGTTGGGTTGGCATAGATCGAGATTAGGATTTGTCACTCTGTGTATAGAGGTATCTCTAGGCCCTCTCGGTAATGCTCATCACTATAAGACTTACAAGCAATGTGACTAATGAGTTAGTTGCGGGATGAAGCATTACGGAACGAGTAAAGAGACTTGCCAATAACAAGATTGAACTAGGCATGATAATACCGACGACCGAATCTCGGACAAGTAACATACCGATGACAAAGGGAACAACATATGTTGTTATGCGGTTTTACCGATAAAGATCTTCGTAGAATATGTAGGAGCCAATACGAGCATCCAGGTTCCGCTATTGGTTATTGATCGGAGATGTGTCTCGATCATGTCTACATAGTTCTCGAACCCGTAGGGTCCACACGCTTAATGTTCGTTGATGATTTGTATTATGAGTTATATGTTTTTGATGACCGAAGTTTGTTCGGAATCCTGGATGAGATCACAGTAGTGACGAGGAGTGGCCGTGCGCCCCCCTCCATTGCAGGTCTGAATTGGACTAGGAGGGGGAGGCGCCCACCTCTTATCTTCTCCCTGTCCTACACCTTCCCTCTCTCCCCCTCTTGGAAAGGAAGGGGACTCCAACTAGGATTGGGAATCCTAGTTGGACTCCCCATGGCGTGCGTCCCTCCTGGCCACCGGCCTCCTCCCTCCCTCCTTTGTATACGGGGGCAGGAGGCACCCCAAGGCACAACAGTTATTCTCTTAGCCGTGTGCGGTGCCCTCCTCCAAAGTTTAACACCTCAGTCATATCGTCGTAGTGCTTAGGTGAAGCCCTGCGCCGGTAACATCATCAACACCGTCGCCACGCCTTCGTGCTGACGGAACTCTCCCTCGACCCTCTATTGGATCAAGAGCTCGAGGGACGACATCGTGCTGAACGTGTGCTGAACATGGAGGTGTCGTACATTCGGTACTTGGATCGGTTGGATCATGAAGACGTTCTACTACATCAACCGCGTTACTAAACACTTCCACTTTTGGTCTATGAGGGTACGTGGACACACTCTCCCATCTCGTTGCTATGCATCTCCTAGATTGATCTTGCGTGATCGTAGGAATTTTTTTGAATTATTACGTTTCCGAACACCCAGTGCCAGTTGCTGTTTTCTGCATGTTTTTTTACATCGCAGTAAATCAATATCAAATGGAGTCCAAACGCAGCGAAACTTCTTGAGGATTTTTTGGGGCCAGAAGACATCCAGTCGGCCAAGGCTGCACCTAGGGGGTGCCTCGAGGAGGGCAGCACCTACCAGGGCACGCCAGGTGGTCCAGGCGTGCCCTGGTGGGTTGTGCCCACCTCGGGTGCCCCCTGAACCGCCTCTTTGCTCTATAAATACCCCAATATTCCAGCAACCCTAGTGGAGTTGACGAAAATCAGTTCCAGCCGTCGCAGAGTCCAAAACCACCAGATCCAATCTGGACACCATCATGGAGGGGTTCACCACTTCCATTGGTGCCTCTCCGATGATGCGTGAGTAGTTCTTTGTATACCTACGGGTCCGTAGTTAGTAGCTAGATGGCTTCCTCTCTCTCTTTTGATTATCAATACAATGGTCTCTTGGAGATCCATATGATGCCTTTTTGCGGTGTGTTTGTTGGGATCCGATGAACTTTGAGTTTATGATCAGATCTATGTTTTTATCCATGAAAGTTATTTGAGTCTTCTTTGATCTCATATATGCATGATTGCTTATATCCTCATATTTCTTCTCCAATATTTCGGTTTTGTTTGGCCAACTTGATCTATTTATCTTGCAATGAGAAGAGGTGCTTTGTAGTGGGTTCAATCTTATGGTGCTTGATCCCAGTGACAGAAGGGGAACCGTGTTAGTGTCAAAACCGACAGATCTCGGGTAGGGGGGGGGAAGATGTATGTCTGAGGACCGAAGGTAACTATGAACAAAGGACACAGTGTTTACCTAGGTTCAGGCCCTCTTAATGGAGGTAAAACCCTACTCCTGCTTGATTACATTTGAGGGTATAGGGGTTACAAGATTTGATCTACCTCGAGATCGATTCGGCTAATCCTAGATCAGCTAGCCTAGCAATGTTGTGATCCTACCTCCGATCTACCCTCCGGTTTATATAGTCACCGGAGGGGCTTAGGGTTGTACAAACTCAGTTTTACAGAAAGGAATAACATATCTGGACACCTATACTTGCCATCCACGCATACGGGAGTTCCTTCCGGACACGAGAGGTGATCTTCTGCCTTGTATCACGACGGACCATCAGTCTGGCACACATCTAATAGACCGGACGCCCGAGGACCCCCTAATCCAGGATTCCTACACTAGCCCCTAAACCAGTCTTCAATGATGATATATTCGGCATTCAGATTGTCTTCAGCATTGCAAGGCGGGTTCCTTGAAGAATACACATCAGCTGTCCTCTATAAAAGAATTGTATCAGACTTTTTATAATAAACACATCCCTTAGCCGCAAAGGCGGGATATATAAAAAATAAGAACAGTGTCTTTTACTGATAACTTTTTCGGCGAAGTGTCAGGCTTGACCCTTTCGCATTTTGAACCATTTTCCCATCCCGTGTTCCATGTTTCGAGGCCACGCCCCATTGGCACGTCCTATCAAGCAGAGATCGTGCCAACTTAATACGGGATTGCACATCAATGATACTTGGGTAATCCAACCGTTTGCGGCGCACGCTTTCATGGGGAATAGGCGAGATTCAAGGCACGAACAGGGGGTTGTTGGCATTTTTGCTGCCTATAAGAGGGCAGTGGATCGTTACTTTCTCCCCCACGCCTTCACATCTCCTCAACCTTCCTAATCTCCCAAGCTTTCTGCGCCTGCAAAGCTTCTCACCACCACCACCACCTCCTCCAACCATGGCCAGAGCTGGCTCCAAAGGCAAGTGGGAGACCTCCTCCGTGATGGACAAGGAGATAAAAGATCTCCGGAGTGTGGGGTGTCTCGCCGCCGATATCAAGCACAAGGTTCCCCCCAAAGGTGAAATCATTCCCACTCTGGAGCCCGGCGAACGGGTAGTCTTCCCTCCCCACTTCCTTAGAGGGTTAGGTTTTCCACTCCACCTGTTCGTCCGTGGACTCATGCACTACTACGGGCTAGATTTCCATGATCTAGCCCCGAACTCTTTCCTCCACATCTCGGCGTTCATCGTCGTGTGTGTGGCGCTCCTCCGCATCCACCCACACTTCGGCCTATGGCTCAAGGTCTTCAACATGAAGCCGAAGGTGGTCGATGGGCAGCACGCTGACTGTGGTGGAGCTATGATTAGCAAGCTGCCGAACACCACATGGCCCAAGGGGGCCTTTGTGGAAACCGTGAAGATCTGGCAACAGGAGTGGTTATACATCACCGAGCCGCGCCGCACTAAGTGGGCAGCCATTCCGGAGTTCAGATTCGGACCCCCCATGAGGCTCACCTCCTAGAACGCGAAGGACCTCTACTGGGGGCCCCAGACAGAGGTGCAGGCGCTGCAAATGCGCATCACCAACGTGTTGGGGAAGAACGTTGGTCTAACCAACATGGTTTAGATCATGCTCTTCCTCCGCATTCTTCCCTGCCAGCACTGGGCTTCTCCCATGTGGGAATTCAAGCTGGAGGAGCCGCGGATGCTACAACATTTCCTTGGCACCATGCATGAGGGAATGTGGAAGCTGCTTTTCAAGGTGCAGAAGCGCAGCTGGCCCATGAAGACCGAAGACATCGGCCTCAACGCCACAAATCCGGCCTTTCCAGTAAGTGTTCGATATTTTGAAGATATATCTAGTTCATATACATATTCGATCTATGCCGAACTCACCAACCCATCCTTTGTTATAGGGCTGGACCAAGAAGTCAGAGCGGATCAAGAGTCCGGCTCTGCTACCCGAAAACCCAGTCACTCCTCAGCTGGAGGAGATGCTGGTCCCGGCGCCTTATAAGCCGCCAGAGAAGAAGGCCAGGAAGAAGAACAAGGGGCCCAAGGACGGGCACCACTGCAAAGGTCCTACGGAAGCTGTGTACAGAGAGACCGAGCTCGTCTCCTCCCACGAGGAAGACGAGGATGAAGAGGAGGAGGAGGAGGAAGAGGAAGTAGAAGCGATTCCCCCTCAAGTGAGGAGGGGAAAGAGGACAACCTCCGAGAACCTGGAGGGGGCGACACTGAAGAAGGGGAGGGTGGTCCTCTCGGATAGTTCGGACTCGGATCCAAACACAACCCAGAGAGGGTCCAAAGGGAGAAGCCCCTTGCTGAAACGTATGTGTCAGTAACTTACTTGCTTCAATTATCGCTTCAATCTGCCTCTATAATGCCTAATCCTTTGATGCTTTTCAGTCCTCCGCGCGAGATCCCGATCCCCTCTTCTTCGGAGGGGAACTCTCTGGCCCCTGGAGAGGCGGAGAGTGACGGCCCATCTCGCACCCTCTCTCCCCCTAACATGGAGGACACCGAGGTGTCATTCCAAAGGCCATCTCCTGGTCGGGGAGGGGCGGACGAGACCGACCAGAAGGCACCTGAGGACAACACCTCAGACGCTGTAGAGCGGGGCACGGTGACTCCCATGACCACCGAGGGTAAGGGGCTTCAACAGTCCGGGCCCTCGCCGAACACCGCCCCGGAGACCAGTACGACTCCGGGTTCGGACCAACGTCCCCTTTGAAAGAGGGGGGAGGAGCAGGAGCTCCAACGGCGGCCTCTCCCAATCAGGAGGCCACTGACGCTATGCAGGAGCCACTGTAACGTGCCTCCATCATGGAGGAGCACCGCACCCTGATGGGTGCGGTCATGGAAAAGGTTCGGTCCGCAAAGAGCAGACTGACTGAAGCGTTCAATAGCCTATTGATAGGCTTTGAGGTAAGTGATGTAATATTCTTTACTAGCTTTTATTTTTGTACACATATATGTGTTGAGGAGAGACCCATGTGTAGACAGTAGCTCCTGAGACTATGTCTGGATTAGGACAATCCGGAGAGAGGATCAAAACAGGTTAATAACGTGACGTATATATTGTTGGACAGGCTTCGATGTTGGCGGCTACTGCCCAGGCCGCAGAGATAGCCGAGCTCAATCGGAAGCTTCGACTATCCGACGAGGAACTCGACCGCATCAACAAGTGGTTTAATGAAACCCAAGGTATGTTGAAGTACTTCATACCCGAAAGTGATGTTTGTATGTAGTCGTGTAAACTGACTAAAAATGTTGTAAAATACTCACAGTTGGCGCAGCTGAGGTCGAGTCCCTCAAGAGCGCCCTCACTGAAGCCAAGAAGGAGGTGGAGGTGAGCAAGACGGACACGGACAAAGCGGCCGAGGATTTAGAGGAGGAGCAAACCACCCATCGCAGACATGAGGCGCGGGCGGAAGAGGTCGAACAGGAGCTCAAGGACGCCATCGCTAATTGCGAGACCTTGGAGCAAAAGAGTTCAAAGCAGGCCTCCGAGCTCACCAAAGCTATGGACAGCCTTAAGGAAGCCCGGGTTGATGCCCAGGGCGCTTGCCAGGAGATTCAAGAGGTGAGACAGATTGCGGCTGGTAAGGCCTTTATCATGCAGAATAGGTTTACTAGCAAAAGATATATTTTACTGACATGAGTTTGGAGTTCTCCAGGCGCCTTTGCGGATCTACCAAGGAGTATTATGGATGCCGCCACATTCTTCCGAGCCGAAGAGGAGAGCTCGACGGAGAAGTTGTTCTGGTCGCAGTACCTTGCGCCAGAACTTCCAGTGCCCCTGAGTGACCAGCTGAAGTAGCTGTCCGAGCTGCACAGGGTGGCCGGACAGGCCATGAAGGATGTTATAGTCCATTTGTGGCCGGTCGAATCCATCCCTAGCAGTCACTTCGGACTCGTGAAGAGGCTGGTGGAGGCGCTTCCTCGGATCAATGCCTTCAAGCGATCGTCCTACATAGAAGGTGCTCGGATGGCCTTCGACCGCGTCAAGGTACAGTGGGCAAAGATGAAGGCCACCGAGATTGCCACCGCAGGGCCACATGAAGCAAAGAGCATCAGCGAACAGAGAAGTATTTTGACGAGGTCCTCAAGGGAGCCCGCATTGTAGAGGGCCAGTGCTCCAAGGACATCATATTTGAGTAGTTGTGTCCAGTTTGTAAGAGTCATGTAATGAACTCGTGATGTATAATAGCTATGCTTATGCTTTATGATTAGTTTATCCTCCTATTCTGCTTTTTTATATATCTAAAAGTTTACCAGTCATCGGCTTCATCCCCTACGTAAATATTACAGGGGTGTTCGGAAATGCATGGCCACACTTTATCCAATGTGTTGGTCCGATGTAGGAGGCAGCTTGCGAGGTGAACTAGGCAATCAGACTATGCAGTTTTAGTACTTTCACTTAGCCATAAGGGTCCATTGGTGGCTCTAAGTACTAGCCCCTCTTTGCATGATCGGCAATCCGGAGTGCGGCGCCTTTGCAACGTGGCTGGTTGAAAACCCAGCCCCTCCTATAACACAGCATAAATAGTGAACGATTCGTAGTATAACACTAAGTCACCGGATTGCTGACCCGCTCTCGCTCATCATCACAATCAGTTTTCGGCTTTCTCTATTGAGGTACTTAACCGGACGAACCAGTAATACAATCGCAGTAGTTCTCCCTTTACTACCTTAGCCGAACTTGCGGAATGTAAGGTGGCAAACACAGGACCCTGGCAACCCAACTATAGACCAAAGATATGATTCGGAGCCGATGCATATAATGCCATATCCGGGACACCGAACAGTTCCCTATAGGTGTTTGATACGTCTCCAATGTATCTACTTTTCCAAACACTTTTGCCCTTGTTTTGGACTCTAACTTGCATGATTTGAATGAAACTAACCCGGACTGACGCTGTTTTCAGCAGAACTGCCATCATGTTGTTTTATGTGTAGAAAAGAAAAGTTCTGGGAATGTCCTAAAAATCCACAGAGGCACTTTTTGGAAAATATAAAAAATACTGGCGAAAGAATCAAGACCAGGGGGCCCACACCCTGTCCACGAGACAAGGGGGCCGCCCCCTCCTCCTGGGCGCACCCCCCTATCTCGTGGGACCCCTGGACCTCCACCGACCTCAACTCCAACTCCATATATTCACGTTCGGGGAGAAAAAATTAGAGAGAAAGTTTCATCACGTTTTACGACACGGAGCTGCCGCCAAGCCCTAATCTCTCTCGGGAGGGCTGATCTGGAGTCCGTTCAGGGCTCCGGAGAGGGGGATTCATCGCCGTCGTCATCATCAACCATCCTCCATCACCAATTTCATGATGCTCACCGCCGTGCGTGAGTAATTCCATCGTAGGCTTGCTGGACGGTGATGGGTTGGATGAGATTTACCATGTAATCAAGTTAGTTTTGTTAGGGTTTGATCCCTAGTATCCACTATGTTCTGAGATTGATGTTGCTATGCTTAATGCTTGTCACTAGGGCCCGAGTGCCATGATTTCAGATCTGAACCTATTATGTTTTCATGAATATATGTGTGCTCTTGATCCTATCTTGCAAGTCTATAGTCACCTATTATGTGTTATGATCCGACAACCCTGAAGTGACAATAATCGGGATACTTCTCGGTGATGACCGTAGTTTGAGGAGTTCATGTATTCACTATGTGCTAATGCTTTGTTCCGGTTCTCTATTAAAAGGAGGCCTTAATATCCCTTAGTTTCCGCTAGGACCCCGCTGCCACGGGAGGGTAGGACAAAAGTTGTCATGCAAGTTCTTTTCCATAAGCACGTCTGACTATTTACGGAATACATGCCTACATTACATTGATGAACTGGAGCTAGTTCTATGTCACCCTATGTTATAGCTATTACATGAGGAATCGCATCCGGCATAATTATCCATCACTGATCCATTGCCTACGAGCTTTTCACATATTGTTTTTCGCTTATTTACTTTTCCGTTGCTACTGTTACAACTACTACAAAAACCCCAAAACTATTATCTTTACTTTTGCCACCGTTACCTTTATTATCATACTACTTTGATACTAAATACTTTGCTGCAGATACTAAGTTATCCAGGTGTGGTTGAATTGACAACTCAACTGCTAATACTCAAGAATATTCTTTGGCTCCCCTTGTGTCGAATCAATAAATTTCGGTTGAATACTTTACCCTCGAAAGCTGTTGCGATCCCCTACACTTGTGGGTTATCAAGACTAATTTTTGGCGCCGTTGCTAGGGAGCATATCTCTATTCTTTGAGTCACTTGGGATTTATATCTGTTGATCACTATGAAGAACTTGAAAGACGACAGAACTACAATTTTTCCCTCAACTACGAGGGGAGGTAAGGAACTGCCATCTAGCTATGCACTAGATCTCCTTCTGTTTTGAGTAAGCTTGCGACACCTAAACCTGCTACTGCTATGAATTCTGATATGTTGCATGTTATTGATGATGCCACTTCTGCTATGCATGATGAAACTACTTCTGTGCGTGATACTCCTTCGCCATTAGGTGAATTTCTTGATGAACAACTTGCTAGAGTTAGGGGGAATGAAATTGTTAAAGATGCTATTATTGATGATAGTGATGATGAAAGTTCTCCCAATGATTATGAATTGCCCATTGTTCCTGAGGGTTATGTTATGAATGAAGAAGATGCTATTGCTATCTTTGCTTGCAGTGATAGAGATGATCTTAAGAAATTATTAGCTAAATGGAAGCAGCAGTCTCTTAATGCTAGAATGAAACCTGACCCTGCTTTTGCTACTTCACCTATCTGTGTTACTGATAAGGATTATGAATTCTCCGTTGATCCTGAAATTATTAATTTAGTAGAATCTGATCTTTTTATGGCCTTGAATCTGAAACTGTTGTGGCACATCTTACCAAGTTGAATGATATAGCTACCCTGTTTACTCATGATGATAAATCTCGCTATTTTTATATCCTCAAGATATTTCCATTCTCATTAATGGGTGATGCTAAGACTTGGTATAATTCTCTTGCCCCTGGTTGTGTGCATAGTCCCCAGGATATGATTTATTACTTCTCTGCTAAATATTTCCCTGCTCATAAGAAACGAGCTGCCTTGCGGGAAATATATAATTTTGTGCAAATCAAAGAAGAGAGTCTCCCACAAGCTTGGGGGAGGCTTCTCCAGTTACTTAATGCTTTGCCTGATCATCCTCTCAAGAAAAATGAAATACTTGATATCTTTTATAATGGACTAACCGATGCTTCCAAGGACTATTTGGATAGTTGTGCTGCTTGTGTTTTCAGGGAAAGAACAGTCGACAAAGCTGATTTACTATTGAATAATATGTTGACCAATGAAAATAATTGGACTCTTCCTGAGCCAATTCCCGAGGCAATTCCTGAACCAATTGAGCCAACTCCTGAGCCTATTCCTAAACCCACTCCGAAGAAGAGAGGTGTTTTATTTCTCAGTCCTGAAGATATGCAAAAGGCAAAGAAATCAATGAAAGAAAAAGGTATTAAAGCTGAAGATGTTAAGAATTTACCACCTATTGAAGAATACATGGTCTTAATATACCGCCTGTCAAAGAAACACATTGTCTTGATAACCCGACACAGGTAGTAAAGGTAAATTCTCTCTATAGATATGATAAAGTTGAAATCCCCTCTACTAAATTTCATATCCCATGCTTACATGAATTTGATGACTTTATGGCTAGACAAGAAAGTTTTAATGCTTATATTGGTAGAGAGTTAAAGAATAATGCTTTCGAGGTAGGACGCATGAGCGATAATATGGCTAGAGTTAAAGGTGAACTCAAACTCATTAGCAAATATACTTCTGTGGTTGCTACTCAAGCTGAGCAAGTACTTAAAGCTCAAAATGATTTGCTTGATGAATTAAATAATAAAAATGACTTTGCTGTTAGAGTGGCTACTAGAACTGGTAGAATGACTCAGGAACCTTTGTATCCTAAAGGCCACCCTAAGAGAATCGAGCAAGATTCTCAGAGAAATAATTTAGAGGCACCTAGTTCTTCTAAAAAGAAGAAAAAGAAAAATGATAGAACTTTGCATGCTTCTAGTGAACCTACTGTAGACACACTTGAGAATCCCAATGATATTTCTGTTTCTGATGCTGAAACACAATCAGGTGATGAACATGAACCTAGTGATAATGTTAATGATAATGTTCATTTTGATGCTCAACCTAGCAAAAACAATGACGTAGAGATTGAACCTGCTGTTGATCTTGATAACCCACAATCAAAAAATCAACGTTATGATAAGAGAGATTTTGCTGCTAGTAAGCACGGTAGAGAAAGAGAACCATGGGTTCAGAAACCCATGCCCTTTCCTCCTAAACCATCCAAAACAAAGGATGATGAGGATTTTGAGCGCTTTGCCGAAATGATTAGACCTATTTTCTTACGTATGCGCTTACTTGATATGCTCAAAGTAAATCCTTATGCTAAGTATATGAAGGATATCATCACAAATAAAAGAAAGATACCGGAAGCTGAAATTTTCACCATGCTTGCTAATTGCACTTTTAAGGGTGGAATACCAAAGAAACTTGGAGATCCATGTGTACCAACTATACCATGCTGCATTAAAAGAAATTATGTTAGAACTGCTTTATGTGATCTTGGAGCCGGTGTTAGTGTTATGCCTCTCTCTTTATATCGTAGACTTGAATTGAATAAGTTGACACCTACTAAAATTTCTTTGCAAATGGCTGATAAATCAACTGCTATACCTGTCGGTATTTGTGAGGATGTGCCTGTTGTGGTTGCAAATGTCACTATCTTAACGGACTTTGTTATTCTTGATATTCCCGAGGACGATAGTATGTCGCTCATCCTTGGTAGACCCTTTTTGAACACTGCAGGGGCTGTTATTGGTTGCAACAAAGGCAATGTCACTTTTCATGTTAATGGTAATGAGCATACGGTACACTTTCCGAGGAAACAATCTCAAGTTCATAGCATCAATTCTATTGGAAAAGTTCCAACTATTATTATTGGAGGTTTTGAATTTCCTCTCCCTACTGTCAAGAAAAGGTATGATATTCTTATTATTGGGGATTTTCATATCCCTGTTGAGGTAACTTAGTGTTGTTCGAAATTTCTCCGGTTCCGTGTTATTCGGAATGAGTTTGTTAACAAGACATGATCAACCTTGTTAATGGATTCATTTTGATGATCATGAGATGGATGAAACTAGAAGGCACAACCTTCTGTACCCTCTTTTTACTTTCTGTTGTTTAGAATAAATAAAGAAAAAATAGTATTACCGTCTGTTTTCTGAATTATCCGTGCATAAAAAAATATCCTGAAAATAAAAGTGCTCCAAATGCCCTGTAAATTTAGTATGATTATTTATGAAATATTTGAGGATTTTAGGCACTGAAAACACTGCAGGAGGGGCAAGCACCAGGCCACGAGAGTGGAGGGCATGCCCACCCCACCTGGGCGCGCTCCCTATCTCGTGGGCCCCTGGTGGTCCCCCTCCACTTATGCCAGCACACACACACTTCATCTTCTACCCAAAAAAATTCCCATCCAGCTCAAGCATGAGTTCAAGCTCATTTTGCTGCGATTTTCGATCTCCTTGCTCAAAGCTCCATTCACAAAACTGCTTTGGGAGATTGTTGCTTGGTATGTGACTCCTCCATTGGTCCATTTAGTTTTTGTTCTAGTGCTTTATTCATTGCAAATTCTTGCTGCATAGGTGACAATGTTCTTGAGCTTGCATGTTAAATTTATGAGGTCCCAAGCAATTTGAATGCATGATAGAGGCTCTAGGCACTTGTAGGAGTAGTTGCTACCAATCTTGTTTAGTTTTATTCACTTGTATTTTGAAGTTACTAAAATTTCAGAAATTTTCAGAAAATGTTAAGTAAATTTTTGAGGGGCTCTTCTAGCCAAGGCTCTCAGGAAAAACAAGCCAAAGAGAAGGAAAAAGCCAAGTATAATCTTCCTCGCTTAGCGGAAGTACGGTCGTGTGAATGGCCATGCGAGGATTTCTTGAAAGAAGCTGGAATTCATGAAGATATTTATTCTTTGATCGAGAATGTAGGCCTCACCGGTTTCATTAACGACCGGATCGATCAGTATCTCTTACTCACCAATACTTTTGTGCAAATTTTTTATTATTATCCTAAGAAGTCACCGCCTGCAGTATCATTTCATTTATATGATGAATTCAGAGAAATGTCTTTACGTAATTTTTGCGCGGTGTGTAGGATACCTTATGAGGGAGAATTAGAGGAACCCCATCGTAAAGATGTGGATGGCTTTGTTAATACTATCGCTGTAGAGGAGCGAAAGAAGGGTTCCGAGGGAAAAATCTCTAGCATACACTTTCCGATTTTACGCTACTTTGCCATATTTGCTAGTAGATGCTTAATTGGTCGTGGAAATAGTGGAAACTTTAGTGTTCCTGATATTATCATTCTTCAACATGCTTTGCTTGGAGACAATAGTTTTAGTATGGGTGCCGTCGTTGCTAAACGGCTAGCCCTGAATCGTACAAAAGGCCCCATATTTGGAGGTATCTATGCTTCACATCTTGCTAGACATTTTCAGATACCCATTAGGCACCATGAGAAAGAGGAGACAAAATTGCCTCCTCACATTTTAGATTACAAGAGCATGGTAGCACACAAGTTTATTGTTGACAACGAAGAGAAGATGCTCTTGTATAAACTTAGATTTAATAAGAAACACATTGAGATTATTATTTTGCCTACGCCTCTGTTGTTTGATTTGCTTGCAGAAAATTTTCTTGTCACGCCGGAAGCGGTGTACAATCATCGAGCTCAAGCTTTCATTCCAGAACATGAACCTAAGCCGGAACCTGAACTGGACCCTTATCATGCATCATCTGTCCAGTGGGATCCGGAGATGACCAGCCAGTGGTATCCTGATTACACCTCCCAGTACACTGGGGAGAGTAGCGGCGGTCCTTGGTAGTAGACCAACTTAGGACAAAAGCCTAAGCTTGGGGGAGTACGTATTTCTCACCGACTTTACATTCATGTTCACACACTAGTCGTCGGTGCTCATACTCTTTCATTGTATTATCCATGCTAGTTTAAATTTCTTTTTCTAGCTTTCTTCTTGTGTGTTTGATAAACCTTAAGAAAAACCAAAAAAAATTAGTTAGTTTAATTTCCATGCTTGTAGTAGAATTAAAATGAAAACCCAAAAAGATTTCTAGTTCTTCTTATTACTTGTTGGGAGCTTTCCCGTGTAAATAGTTTTCTTTTCTTTTCTTTCCTTTGGGGGTCGAGAAGACCATATTGAAAATGTTTAGTGGCTCTCATATGCATGATTGTTTATTTAACTTAGATCCCATATTACCTTGTCTTCTCTCTTGAGTTGAATACTTGCTGATTCCAGCTTAGTCCAATGCACGTGCACTATTATTATTATACACATCATTTGGTCGTGCAAGTGAAAGGCAATAATGACGATATATGATGGACTTATTGAGATGAGAAAAGCTGGTATGAACACGACCTCTCTTGTTTTTCTAAATATGATGAGTTCATCGTTTCTGAGTCAGCCTATTATTAGGTAAACATATTTGCAATGATATTTATAGATTATGGTTTCTTGTGCCATGCTTGATTAGCTATGAGTTATAATGGTTTACCTTGCGTGCCAACATGCTATTAGAATGATTATGATGTGGTATGATGGGATGGTATCCTCCTTTGAATGAATTGAGTGACTCGACTTGGCACATGTTCACGCATGTAGTTGAAACAAATCAACCTAGCCTTCATGATATTTATGTTCATGGTAGATTATATCCTATTCATGCTTGTATTCGGTGTGAATTCATTTTAATGCATGTTTATGACTGTTGTCGCTCTCTCAGTTGGTCGCTTCCCAGTCTTTTGCTAGCCTTCACCTGTACTAAGCGGGAATACTGCTTGTGCATCCAAACTCCATAAACCCCAAAGTTGTTCCATATGAGTCCACTATACCTTCCTATATGCGGTATTTACATGCCGTTCCAAGTAAATTTGTATATGCCAAACTCCAAACCTTCAAATGTTTTGTATGCTCGGGCAACTCATGTTTCAACTAGGGTTGCCTATATCTTCCATGCTAGGTGGGTTATTCTCAAGAGGAGTGGACTCCGCTCCTCATGCACGAGAAAGGGCCGGTAACCGGGATGCCCAGTCCCATCATCCAAAAAGATCAAAGCAAATCAAAATAATTAAACAAAACTCCCCCAGGGCTGTTGTTAGTTGGAGGCACTCGTTGTTTCGATCAAGCCATGGATTGATGCTTGTTGGTGGTTGAGGGAGTATAAACCTTTACCATTCTGTTTGGGAACTGCCTAAATGCATGTAGTATGGAAGATACAGCCATCTCATAGTTGTTGCGTTGACAGCAAAAGTATGCCGCTCAAAATGTTATTCAATCTCTATTTTAAAATCAAGCTCTGGCACCTCTAAAAATCCCCGCTTCCCTCTGCGAAGGGCTTATCTATTTACTTTTATGTTGAGTCATCACCCTTCTTATTAAAAAGCACCCGCTGGAGAGCACACTGTCATTCACATTCATTACTATTAGTTTATATTGGGTATGACTTGACTGGATCTCTTTTACCATGAGTTACAATGTTTAGTCAGTCCTTGATCTTTAAAGGTGCTCTGCATTTATGTTTTGCCATCTCAGAAAGGGCTAGCGAGATACCATTTTGTTATATCATGTTATGATTGTTTTGAGAAAGTGTTGTCATCCAAGTTTTATTATTATGGCTCGCTAGCTGATTATGCTATTCATATGAGTAATTGTGAGACCTAAGTGCTATTGAGAGTATGGTTAGTTCATAATATTTGCTGAAAATTGAATGCTGGCTTTTCATGTTTACAACAACAAGAGCAAACAGAGTTTGTAAAAGTTTTTCTTTATCACTTTCAGTTTATCAACTGAATTGCTTGAGGACAAGCAAAGGTTTAAGCTTGGGGGAGTTGATATGTCTCCAAGGTATCTACTTTTCCAAACACTTTTGCCCTTGTTTTGGACTCTAACTTGCATGATTTGAATGAAACTAACCCGGACTGACGCTGTTTTCAGCAGAACTGCCATGATGTTGTTTTATGTGTAGAAAAGAAAAGTTCTCGAAATGTCCTGAAAATCCACGGAGGCACTTTTTGGAAAATATAAAAATTACTGGCGAAAGAATCAAGATCAGGGGGCCCACACACTGTCCACGAGACAAGGGGTGCGCCCTCTCCTCCTGGGCGTGCCCCCTATCTCGTGGGCCCCCTGGACCTCCACCGACCTCAACTCCAACTCCATATATTCACGTTCGGGGAGAAAAAATCAGAGAGAAAGTTTCATCCCGTTTTACGACACGGAGCCGCCGCCAAGCCCTAATCTCTCCCGGGAGGGCTGATCTGGAGTCCGTTCGGGGCTCCGGAGAGGGGGATTCATCGCCATTGTTATCATCAACCATCCTCCATCACCAATTACATGATGCTCACCGCCTTACGTGAGTAATCCCATCGTAGGCTTGCTGGACGGTGATGGGTTGGATGATATTTACCATGTAATCAAGTTAGTTTTGTTAGGGTTTGATCCCTAGTATCCACTATGTTCTGAGATTGATGTTGCTATGACTTTGCTATGCTTAATGCTTGTCACTAGGGCCCGAGTGCCATGATTTCAGATCTGAACCTATTATGTTTTCATGAATATATGTGTGTTCTTGATCTTATCTTTCAAGTCTATAGTCACCTATTATGTGTTATGATCCGACAACCCCGAAGTGACAATAATTGGGATACTTCTCGGTGATGACCGTAGTTTGAGGAGTTCATGTATTCACTATGTGCTAATGCTTTGTTCCGGTTCTCAATTAAAAGGAGGCCTTAATATCCCTTAGTTTTCGCTAGGACCCCGCTGCCACGGGAGGGTAGGACAAAAGATGGCATGCAAGTTCTTTTCCGTAAGCACCTATGACTATTTACGGAATACATGCCTACATTACATTGATGAACTGGAGCTAGTTCTATGCCACCCTATGTTATAGCTATTACATGAGGAATCGCATCTGGCATAATTATCCATCACTGATCCATTGCCTACGAGCTTTTCACATATTGTTCTTCGCTTATTTACCTTTCTGTTGCTACTGTTACAACTACTTCAAAAACCCAGAAACGATTATCTTTACTTTTGCCACCGTTACCTTTATTATCATACTACTTTGCTACTAAATACTTTGCTGCAGATACTAAGTTATCCAGGTGTGGTTGAATTGACAACTCAACTGCTAATACTCAAGAATATTCTTTGGCTCCCCTTGTGTCGAATCAATAAATTTGGGTTGAATACTTTACCCTCGAAAGCTGTTGTGATCCCCTACACTTGTGGGTTATCAGTGTTCGGACTTAAGAATTTTGCGTGGACGAATACAGCCCCTGGTATGAAGACCGTGTCGAACCACGTATGTCAATCGAACGTAAGGGGGAGCACATATGACAAGGCAAAAAGCCAAGACCCAACCAAGAAGGTGATAAGCAGATGCATCCTTTATATCTTTATTGATACATCAATGTTAGGCAATGTCGTTCGATATCAAGGTCATATTACATGCCCAAAGAGAAAAAGAAAAGATTTTACATAAGGGAAAGTCTAACACAGGGCCTAAAAAACATAGTTCGAAGAAGAAACTCCAATGATGCCTTGGCGCACGTCTGCGCCTTTTCTTTTCGTCTTTGCCTAAAAATAGTATTGATTCTTGGAACAAGTGCAAAGATGCTTTTATCTCTAAGTATTTCCCTCCCGCTAAGATTATCACTCTTAGGAACGATATTATGAATTTTAAACAACTTGATCATGAGCATGTTGCCCAATCTTGGGAAAGAATGAAATTGATGATTCGCAATTGCCCTACTCATGGTTTGAATTTATGGATGATCATACAAAAATTTTATGCCGGTTTGAACTTTGCTTCTAGAAATCTCTTAGATTCGGCCGCAGGAGGCACGTTTATGGAAATCACGTTAGGAGATGCTACAAAACTTCTTGATAGTATTATGGCTAATTATTCTCAATGGCACACCGAAAGATCTTCTAGTAAAAAAGTGCATGCTATAGAAGAAATCAATGTTTTGAGTGGAAAGATGGATGAACTTATGAAGTTGTTTGCTACTAGAAATACTCCTCTTGATCCCAATGATATGCCTTTGTCTACTTTGATTGAGAATAATAATGAATCTATGGATGTGAATTTTGTTGGTAGGAATAGTTTTGCAAACAATGCTTATAGAGGAAACTTTAATTCTAGACCGTTCCCTAGTAATTCCTCTAATAATTATGGAAATTCCTACAATAATTCTTATGGTAATTTTAATAAGATGCCCTCTGATTTTGTGAATAGTGTGAAAGAATTTATGATTTCTCAAAAGAATTTTAATGCTTTGCTTGAAGAAAAATTGCTCAATGTTGATGATTTGGCTAGGAACATTGATAGACTTTTGCTTGATGTTGATTCTCTTAAACTTAGATCTTCTCCTCCTAAGCATGATATCAATGAGTCTCTCAAAGCAATGAGAATTTCCATTGATGAGTGCAAGGAAAGAACCTCTAGATTGCGTGCTAAGAAACATTGCTTTGTAAAGGCGTGTTCTACTAGTTCCAATGAAAATAATGATGAAAGATCTTAAAGTTATTGATGTGTCCCCTATTAGATCTTTGTTTTGCAATTTGAATCTTGATAATAATGGGACTGGAGATGATTCAACTTTAGTTAGAAGGCATCCCAAGAATTCAGAGTTTTTAGATCTTCATGCTAAATTTGGTAAAAGTGGGATTGGAGAGGTCATGAATTTAAATAGCATTGAACCCACTATCTCGGGTTTCAAGGAATTTGATTATGATAATTGTTCTTTAGAAGGTTGTATTTCCTTGTTGCAATCCGTTGTTAATTCTCCTGATGCTTATAGTCAAAATAAAGCTTTTACCAAACATATCATTGATGCCTTGATGCAATCTTATGATAAAAAACTTAATTTGGAAGTTTCTATACCTAGAAAACTTAATGATGAGTGGGAACCTACTATAAAGATTAGAATTAAAGATCATGAGTGTTTTGCTTTGTGTGATTTGGGTGCTACTGTTTCCACGATTCCAAAAATTTTATGTGATATTCTAGGTTTCCATGATCTTGATGATTGCTCTTTAAATTTACACCTTGCGGATTCCACCATTAAAAAGCCAATGGGAAGGATCAATGATGTTATCATTGTTGCAAATAGAAATTTGGTGCCCGTAGATTTTATCGTTCTTGATATAGTTTGCAATCTTTCTTGCCCTATTATTCTTGGTAGACCTTTCCTTAGAATGATTGGTGCGATTATTGATATGAAGGAAGGGAATATTAGATTCCAATTTCCATTAAAGAAAGGCATGGAGCACTTTCCAAGAAAGAAAGTCAAATTACCTTATGAATCTATCATGCGGGCTACTTATGAATTGAGTGCCAAAGATGGCACTACTTAGATCTACCTTCGCTTTTATGCCTAGCTAGGGGCGTTAAACGATAGCGCTAGTTGGGAGGTAACCATATTTTCTTTGTGTTTTTTGTTTTAGTTTCTGTTTAGTAATAAATTTTGCATCTACCTTCTGTTTAGATGTGTTTTTATGTTTTAATTAGTGTTTTTGCCAAGTAGAACCTATAGGATAACCTATGATGATAGTTGATTTGATTCTACTGAAAAACAGAAACTTTGTGCGCACGAAATTAGTTTTGTTAAATCACAGAAACGTGCTTTTGCGTTGATTCTTTTTTATGCTGATCTATAGACAAATTGTACAGGACTTCCTATTTTTCTATGATTTTTAGAGTTCCAGAAGTTTGCGTTAGTTACATATTGCTACAGAATATTCTGTTTTTGACAGATTCTGTTTTTCGTGTGTTGTTTGCTTATTTTGATGCATCTATGGCTAGTAAAATAGTTTATAAACCATAGAGAACTTGGAATAAAGTAGGTTTAAAACCAAAATAAATAAATAATGAGTTCATTATAGTACCTTATGTGGTGGTTTTGTTTTCTTTCACTAACAGAGCTTATAAGATTTCCTGTTGAGTTTTGTGTTGTGAAGTTTTCAAGTTTTGGGTAAAAGCTTTGATGGACTATGGAATAAGGAGTGGCAAGAGCCTAAGCTTGGGGATGCACATGGCACCCCAAAATATTCAAGAATAGCCAAAATCCTAAGTTTGGGGATGCCCCGGGAAGGCATCCCCTCTTTCGTCTTTGTTCATTGGTAACTTTACTTGGAGCTATATTTTTATTCGCCACATGATATGTGTTTTGCTTGGAGCGTCGTGTATTATATTAGTCTTTGCTTTTTAGTTTACCACAATCATCCTTGCTGTACACACCTTTTGGGAGAAGCCTACTTAATTAGAATTTGCTAGAATACTCTATGTGCTTCACTTATATCGTTTGAGCTTAATAGTTTTTGCTCTAGTGCTTCACTTATATCTTTTAGAGCACGGCGGTGGCTTAATTTTGTAGAAATTGCTAGTCTCTCATGCTTCACTTATATTATTTTGAGAGTATTTTAGAACAGCATGGTATTTGCTATGGTCATAAATTGGTCCTAGAATGGTAGGCATCCAAGTCGGGTATAATAAAAACTATCATAGGAAGTGTATTGGATGCTATGATCAATTGATACTTGATAATTGTTTTGAGATATGGAGGTAGTGATATTAAAGTCATGCTAGTTGGGTGATTATGAATTTAAAGAATGCTTGTGTTGAAGTTAGCAACTCCCGTAGCATGCACGTATGGTTAAAGTTGTGTAACAAATTTCAAACATGAAGTGTACCTGGCTTGTGCATGCTTATGAGTGGCGGTCGGGGATGAGCGATGGTCTTTTCCTACCAATCTATCCCTATAGGAGCATGCGCGTAGTGCTTTGTTTTTGATGACTTCTAAATTTTTGCAATAAGTATATGAGTTCTTTTGACTAATGTTGAGTCCATGGATTATACGCACTTTTACCTTTCCATCATTGCTAGCCTCTTCGGTACCGTGCATTGCCCTTTCTCACCTTGAGAGTTGGTGCAAACTTCGCCTGTGCATCCAAACCCCGTGATACGATACGCTCTATCACACATAAACCTCCTTATATATTCCTCAAAACAGCCACCATACCTACCTATTATGGCATTTCCATAGCCATTCCGAGATATATTGCCATGCAACTTTCCACCGTTCCGTTCATCATCATCATGACATACATTACTTTTGTCATATTGCCATTGCATTATCTTGTAGTTGACATTGTATTTGTGGCAAAGCCACCATGCATAATCTTTCATACATGTCACTCTCGATTCATTGCACCATCCCGGTACACCGCCAGAGGCATTCATATAGAGTCATATCTTGTTTTAGTTTCAAGTTGTAATCAATAAGAGTGTGATGATCATCATTATTAGAGCATTGCCCAAAAAGAAAAAAAAGAAAAAAAAGAAAGGCCAAAAAAAGGCCAAAGAGAAAAAAAGAAAAAAAGAAAATAAAGAAAGAAAATAAAAGGGGCAATGTTACTATCTCTTTTTTCCACACTTGTGCTTCAAAGTAGCACCTTGTTCTTCATGTAGTGAGTCTCATATCTTGTGCTTCAAAGTAGCACCTTGTTCTTCATGTAGTGAGTCTCATATCTTGTGCTTCAAAGTAGCACCATGTTTTTCATATAGCAAGTCTCATATGTTGTCACTTTCATATACTAGTGGGAATTTTCATTATAGAACTTGGCTTGTATATTCCTACGATGGGCTTCCTCAAATGCCCTAGGTCTTCATGAGCAAGCAAGTTGGATGCACACCCACTAGTTTTCTTTTGTTGAGCATTCATTTATAGTTGTAGTGCATCCGTTGCATGGCAATCCCTACTCCTCATGTTGACATCAATTGATGGGCATCTCCAAAGCCCGTTGATTATCCTCGTCAATGTGAGACTTTCTCCTTTTTTGTCTTCTCCACACAATCCCCATCATCATATTCTATTCCACCCATAGTGCTTTATCCATGGCTCACGCTCATGTATTGCGTGAAGGTTGAAAAAGTTCGAGATTATTTAAGTACGAAACAATTGCTTGGCTTGTCATCGGGGGTATAGAAGTTGGGAACATCTTTGTGTGACGAAAATGAAGCATAGCCTAACTATTTTATTTTGTAGGGATGAACTTTCTTTAGCCATGTTATTTTGAGAAGACATGATTGCTTTGATTAGTATGCTTGAAGTATTACTATTTCATTCATCATTATGAACTTTTATTTTGAATCATTTGGATCTGAACATTCATGCCACAATAAAGAAAATTACATTGAGAATTATGCTAGGTATCATTCCACATCAAAAATTCCGTTTTTATCATTTACCTACTCGAGGACGAGCAGGAATTAAGCTTGGGGATGCTTGATACGTCTCCAACGTATCTATAATTTTTTTATTGTTCCATGCTATTATATTACCCCTTTTGGATGTTTATGGGCTTTATTTTACACATTTATATCATTTTTGGGACTAACCTACTAACCGGAGGCCTAGCCCATATTGCTGTTTTTTTGCCTATTTCAGTATTTCGAAGAAAAGGAATATCAAACGGAGTCCAGATGGAATGAAACCTTCGGGAGCGTGATTTTTGGAACGAACGTGATCCAAAGGACTTGGAGTGCAAGCCAAGAAGCAACCGAGGCGGCCACGAGATAGGAGGGCGCACCCCCTGTCTTGTGGGCCCCTCGGGCGTCCATCGACGTACTTCTTCCTCCTATATATACCTACGTACCCTGAAAACATCCAGGGAGCCAACGAAACACAATTTACACCACCGTAACCTTCTGTATCCGCGAGATCCCATCTTGGAGCCTTCGTCGGCGCTCCGCCGGAGGGGGAATCGACCATGGAGGGCTTCTACATCAACACCATAGCCCCTCCGATGAGTTGTGAGTAGTTTACCACAGACCTTCGGGTCCATAGTTATTAGCTAGATGGCTTCTTCTCTCTTTTTGGATCTCAATACAATGTTCTCCCCCTCTCTTGTGGAGATCTATTCGATGTAAACTCTTTTTGCGGTGTGTTTGTCGAGATCCGATGAATTGTGGGTTTATGATCAAGTTTATCTATGAATAATATTTGAATCTTCTCTGAATTCTTTTATGTATGATTGAGTTATCTTTACAAGTCTCTTCGAATTATCAGTTTGGTTTGGCCTACTAGATTGATCTTTCTTGCCATGGGAGAAGTGCTTAGCTTTGGGTTCAATCTTGCCATGTCCTTACCAAGTGACAGCAGGAGCAGCAAGGCACGTATTGTATTGTTGCCATCGAGGATAAAAAGATGGGGTTTATATCATATTGCTTGAGTTTATCCCTCTACATCATGTCATCTTTCTTAATGCGTTACTCTGTTCTTTATGAACTTAATACTCTAGATGCAGGCAGGAGTCGGTCGATGTGTGGAGTAATAGTAGTAGATGCAGGTAGGAGTCGGTCTACTTGTCGCGGACGTCATGCCTATATACATGATCATTCCTAGATAATCTCATAATTATTCGCTTTTCTATCAATTGCTCGACAGTAATTTGTTCACCCACCGTAATACTTATGCTATCTTGAGAGAAGCCTCTAGTGAAACCTATGGCCCTTGGGTCTATCTTTTATCATATAAGCTTTCAATCTACTTTTATTTGCATCTTTACTTTTTGAATCTATATTATAAAATACCAAAAATATATTTATCTTATCATATTATCTCTATCAGATCTCACTTCCGTAAGTGGTAGTGAAGGGATTGACAACCCCTTTATTGCGTTGGTCGCGAGTTCTTTGTTTGTTTGTGTAGGTGCGTGTGACTTTTGAGGAGCCTCCTACTGGATTGATACCTTGGTTCTCAAAAACTGAGGGAAATACTTACGCTACTATTGCTGCATCACCCTTTCCTCTTCAAGGAAAACCAATGCAAGCTCAAGACGTAGCACCGCTCCAGACGACCCCTCTCTAAGCGGTGGTTCTCCTCGTATATCTCCTGGTTCCTCGCCTCTAAGGCGGCGTGTGTCGCGGCCACGGCAGTGGTAAGGATCTTTGCACGCTCGACGAGGTGCTCCTCCTCCACCCACATGAACTAGGTGTAGCGCACAAGGTCGCTGACGCACGTGCCGGCATCCACCTCCGCCTCCCGCCTTTGGGCGGCGGTGGCAGAGCGGGTGATGAACCCGACGGTCGACGGTGGGCTGGCGGCCAGGGCGGACGATGATAGGGTGGCAGCCACGACCACCACCTCCCGCCTTTGAGCCGCAGTGGCAGAGCGGGTGATGGCCACGGTGGCTGTCAGTGGGGTGGCGGCCACGACGGCCAACTCCTGCCTTCGGGCCGCGGCGACGGAACGGGCGATGGCCCTGGCTTTCGACGGTAGTGTGGCGGCAACGGCGGCCGGCAACAGCTGCTAACAGGGACCAGCGGCGGAGCGTGTGGTGGGTGTTCCGCGCAAACCCAACAGGGACGCCACGCGCACTACACTACGCCGGGGACTGTGCCGCTGCCGCGGTGTAGCCTCCCAACTAGAGATGTCGTCTGATGACGGCGGAGTGGATGAGCGACCACGACGGAGTGGTGCCATTGGCGATTGTGGGAGAAGCAGACGAGATAAGCTACAGGGAGGGGGTGGGGGAAATGCGACGCAGGACTCGCCGGCCGTGAGGGTTTTTATAGCAGGCCAGTAAGCATTGGGATTTTGGGGGATTTCACCCAGTCGGGCGGGAAGCTTGCACGGGAACATGCGAGGATACGCAGTCACGGGCTCACCGACGATTCATTGACGCCACCGTTTGGCCAAAAGAACGCTCCCGCGCGCTGCAAAAGCTTGCGCTTTAAGCCGTCTGCGGCAGCGGGGTGACAAGACGAGCGAGAGGAGGACGAAAGGCCACGTACACATACGGTTAATAGAAAAACGTTTGCGATTGAATTACCTACTGTACACCCATCCTGGTTTATAAGTAGGATTTAACTAATAAAATACGAATGTATGTTGCCAAAGATTATATAGTTGGATTCGTATTTGAACATAGTTTCCAATTATATAAATTTGAGGGCAAAGTATGGGACATAATATAAATGGGACTATAGACAAGACGGAGGTAGTAGCACACGGCCGCTCTCTACGCAGCGATGCAAGTGTCGGCCGGCTTGTAGGTGACCATTTACTGCGTGTTCAACTGCTCTATGTGTGTGGTTGCTTGCGGTTGAGCCGGCCATAGCGCGCTCTGCTCATGTCCCGCCGTGCGCGCTCTGCTCTCTCGCATCCCTCTGGGTGCTATGCCCTCGTCCCTCCATGTGCGGTTCCAGTGTTTGGGGCTAGTGCACGATCACGCACGTTCGTGTGCATGCAGTTGCACTGGGCATGGCTCCACAATGCAGTTACCCGATGCAGAAACTGCCATGCGGACGCGCCGAGAATCTAGGCTACCCAGCCCCCATTTATTCCTGCGGCCATTTACCTTCATCTCTCGTGTCACATGACACAATAAGTACTGCAACGACGACACATACAAAGAGGATATCTAGCAGTTCCAATGGTGATCCCCGTGGCTCCAATGGCGCTCCCAGCGGCCGACGACAACAACGGCGGGCATTTCACCATGCATCACATAGTGGATACCCACGTGAGGGGGAAGGCCCTCTCGGTGGTGTACACGAATGATCCGACGTCGTTGGAGAGCTCCATACAAACTATGGAGTAGTTCCTTGCCGAGGACAAGTACCAAGTGGTCGGGTTCGACCTCGAGTACACCATTGGTCATGCCAGGCATGATCAAAAGTTTGCTGTCACCCAGTTGTGCATGCGACATGATATCCTCGTCTACCACTACCACCTATCCACAAGGCCTTGCGAGATTTTCTCTAGGTTTATCAATAGCTCCGACTACAAGTTTTCTATGGTGGACACCACCAATGATCTAAAAGCGCTCAAGGTTTCGGGCTTGGAATGCCCGAATCTTGTCAACATCCAGGACCACAACAAGGTCTGGGGCAGCGCCAAGAACAAACTGAACTCCCTGGTTGACCTCGGCTCGGCCATCATCGACCCCTACTACATGAAGATGAAGGATGAGAGCAAGAAGAACAAGGACACCTGGCACAGTGTTTGGCATGAGAGACTAGATGAAGAACACGTCAAGTACGCGACCAATGACGCGTACACAAGCTACGAGATGTATAGGCGGATCGTTGACATGATGAAGTGTCTTGTTCATGCCCCAGCCGAGGGATCAAGCCATAGAGGAGTGGCGGGAGCGTCACAAGAAGTAGATGACTAGACGATCGTTTCTCCTACTTTAGAATGCATGTAATTGTTTATTGAGGTGTGTGCAAATGATCTGTATCGTCACTTATGAAATTGGATGTTTATTCTTCTGTAGACAGAGCAAATCACACGTCTTATTAGCAGCAATCATCTGTGTTTATTGGTCTTCGCACACATTTCTGATCACGGACCTGTTTGCCGCGTATCACACACATATTGTTCAGTTGAACCGTTTCCATTGTGTTGCGCAATAAAGGCTCCAAAGAGGGATCTACAGCAGCAAGGTCTATCGAGGTCTTTGTTTTGTAATTTTTGACATTTCTTGTTTTTTGAACACATGTTGATTAGCTTGAAGAAGGTCTATCTCATTACTTTTTGATAATTGTTTATACGCAAGCAACTAGTTTGCATTTTTCAAAGTTTTTTGTATGAACAGAATTGCACACGAACTTACGATAGTAACCGTCTGTGTTATAATTTCTCATCACAAACAGTTCGTCCAAGTGGGCTGTTTGCTGCATATCACACACATCTGGTTTACACGAATCGTTTGTGTTCTTTTGGCTGATCGCAAATGCCGTATATCACACACAGCTTTTTAAGATGAACCGTTTCCGTTCTCTTGCCTAATCAAAAATAGTTTGTCCAAGTGAACCCTATGCCGTATATCACACACACCTTGATCTGGCTAACCGTTTCTCTAGCATTTCCTAATAGCACACAGTTCATCGGAGGGAACTATATGCCATATATCACACACACATTGATATGGCTGCCCATTTCTGTTGTTCTTCCTCATCGCAAACAGTTCTGCTGGATCAACTATATGCCCTTGATCGCACACACAACTAAAATCTGAATCGTGTTTGATGCATCCGTCATCACAAACATTTTGCACATTTTAGACTATTCTCTTACACCACCGTTTGTGATTATTGGATCGCACACAGTTTTTTGAAGGGTCTCTGATCATAGTGTCGCGTTAGCAATATCCTGCAGTAGTGTCTTCAGTATGGAGGGAGTGCTCCATGTTACCATTAACTGCGATAATGCCACGAGGTCCGAGCATTTTAAGCTTTAAGTAAGCATAGTGCGAGACTGCGTTGAAGGGACGATGTCGAAGATCAACTCTTCGCTGTAGAAGTTGTCTGGGGAGCCGAATACTACCTCCAGTGTTAGTGAGCCCGTACAATGGGCCTCCACTCCTGGTATCACACCTTTAAAGGTAGTGTTACTAGGCTTGATTCGTGATGGGTCGATCCCCATCTTACGGACAGTATCTTGATAAATCAAGTTGAGACTGCTTCCTCCGTCCATAAGGACTCTAGTGAGGTGGTATCCGTCAATGATTGGATCCAGAAGCAGAGCGGCCGAACCCCCGTGACGGATACTAGTTGGGTGGTCCCTGCGATCAAAGGTTATCGGACAGGATGACCATGGGTTAAACTTGGGTGCGACAGGCTCTATGGCATAGACGACAGGTAGTGCGCGCTTGCGCTCCCTTTTGGGGGTATGAGTGACATATATCATGTTCACTGTCTTCACCTCGGGGGAAAACTGCTTCTGACCCCGGGTGTTCGGCTGACGGGGCTCGTCATCGTCTTCGCTTGGAGGCCCTTTTCCCTTGTGTTCGGTATTTATCTTATCGGCTTGTTTGGAAACCCAACAATTCCTGTTGGTGTGGTTTACAGGCTTATCGGGTGTGCCATGAATCTGACAGGGTCTCTCAAGGATTTTATCTAAGCTGGATGGCCCGTCTTTGTTGCCTTTCAAAGGTTTCTTCCGCTGACCGGACTTAGGACCGCTGAATCCGGCATTGACTGCCGTATCGTCTGCGTCATTGTTGTTGTTGTTCCGACATTTGTTTTTATTTCGGCAAGGTTTACCATTGCTGTCCCGCAGCTCGGAAGTGCCAGGGTCACCTGAGCTGTTGCTTCTATGAGCCAACCAGCTGTCTTCGCCCGCACAGAAGCGGGTCATGAGTGCCGTTAAGGCTGGCATGGTCTTTGGCTTTTCCTGCCCAAGGTGTCGGGAGAGCCATTTGTCACGGACGTTGTGCTTAAAGGCCGCTAAGGCTTCGGCGTCCGGACAGTCTATGATCTCGTTCTTTTTTGTTAAGAACCGATTCCAAAGCTTGCGAGCTGATTCGCCTGGCACCTCAGAAGTGCCAGGGTCACCTGAGTTGTTGCTTCTACGAGCCAACCAGCTATCTTCGCCCGCACAGAAGCGGGTCATGAGTGCCATTAAGGCTGCCATGGTCTTCGGCTTTTCCTGCACAAGGTGTCAGGCAAGCCATTCGTCACGGACGCTATGCTTAAAGGCCGCTAAGGCTTCGGCATCCGGACAGTCTACGATCTGGTTCTTTTTAGTTAAGAACCAATTCCAAAGCTTGTGAGCTGATTCGCCTGGCTGCTGAATTATGTGACTCAAGTCGTCAGCATCCAGTGCCGGACATAAGTGCCCTGAAAATTAGCCCTAGAAGCATCTTCCACATCTTCCCAGGTTCCAATGGAGTTTTCTGGGAGGCTGTTTAGCCAGTGCCATGCTGGTCCTTTCAGCTTTAGAGGAAGATATTTAATGGCATGTGTTGGTGTCAAAACCGGCGGATCTCGGGTAGGGGGTCCCGAACTGTGCTTCTTAGGCTAATGGTAACAAGAGGGGGGGGGGCACGATGTTTACCCAGGTTCGGGCCCTCTCTATGGAGGTAATACCCTACTTCCTGCTTGATTGATCTTGATGATATGAGTATTACAAGAGTTGATCTACCACGAGATCGTAGAGGCTAAACCCTAGAAGCTAGCCTGTGATTATGATCGTTGTTGTCCGATGAACTAAACCCTCCGATTTATATAGACACCGGAGGGGGCTATGGTTACACAGAGTCGGTTACAGAGAAGGGAATCTACATATACGAATTGCCAAGCTTGCCTTCCACTCAAAGGAGAGTCCCACCCGGACACGGGACGAAGTCTTCAATCTTGTATCTTCATAGTCCAACAGTCCGGCATAAGCATATAGTCCAACTGTCCGAGGACCCCCTAATCCAGGACTCCCTCAGTAGCCCCTGAACCAGGCTTCAATGACGATGAGTCCGGCGCGCAGATTGTCTTCGGCATTGCAAGGCGGGTTCCTTCTCCGAATACTCCAAAGTAGATCTTGAACACAAGAATCATGTCCGGCTTTGCAAAACAAATTCCACATACCACCGTAGAGAGTACAATATTCCACGAGTCTAATCTGCTGACAACTTTTACATAGCGTGACATCACACCGCGGCCCGATCATTTTTTGAACCGTTTCCTCAACTTGCTACTGCACATCTTGCGAGGCGGTTTTATTGGCACGTCTTGTCGAAGCAGAGATCGTATCCCCTTATCACAGGATTCTCATCAATACGGGTGTGGGTAACCCAACCGCGCCATTAGCACGGTACTTGGGGAATAAGTGAGTTTCTAGGGCAAGTGTGGAGGCGCATGACCCCTGCTGCCTTTATAAGGAGATAAGGATTCCCCTTTTTCACCCACGCCTTCTTCTTCCTCTTCTCATCCATTCTCGAGCTCCAACGCCCAAGCCTTCACCTTCTCCGAAAAATCATTCCAAACATGTCCGGAGCGGGAGGCAAGTGGATGGCCTCTTCCATTACGAAGGAGGACATCAAGAAGCTTCGAGAGGCTGGATACCTGTCCACAGACATCGTGCATCGACTTCCGGTCGAAGGGCAGATCATCCCTACCCCGAAACCCCAGGAAAGGGTAGTATTCCTCTCTCACTTCGTTTGCAGGCTGTGATTCCCCCTTCACCCGTTCATCCGCGGACTAATATTCTACTACGGTCTAGACTTCCATGATTTGGCCCCCAACTTCATGCTCAACATCTCAGCGTTTATCGTCGCGTGCGAGTCCTTCCTCCACATCACGCCCCACTTCGGCCTATGGCTGAAGACCTTCAACGTGAAGCCAAAGGTGGTGGGCGGCCAACAAGCGGAGTGCGGAGGCGCCATGGCGGGCAATATGCCCAATGTCACCTGGCCTGAAGGCTCCTTTGTGGAGACTGTGAAGGGGGGGGGGGGGGGGCAATCGGGGTGGTTCTACATCACCGAGCTGCGCAACACCAACTGGGCGGCGACCCCTGAATTTCGATCCGGCGTCCCCATGCGGCTCACCTCCTGGAAAGAGAAGGGCTTAGCATGGGGCTCAGCGGAAGAACTAACCGGACTTCAGACCTGCGTCAAAAATATGATAAGCAAGAAAATCAAGCTCGTCAACATGGTCCAGGTTATACTACTCCGCCGGATCCTTCTGTGCCAGAGACGGGTTTGCAATCTATGGGAGTTCGACTCGGGCGAACACCAGACGGTGCGAGAGCTCTTCGGCACGACGCACGAAGACGTCTGGAAGGTGCTTTTCAAGGCCAACGAGGTACCACCACCCATAACCGAAGATCGCGAACTTAGCGTGAAACACCGAGCCAATCCAGTAAGTTTTCATATTTTGCAAGATATGCCTTTCACCAGCACATCCGCGGGAGGAATCTAAGCCTCTGTGCCAATTTTACAGGCCTGGGTAGCGATAGCGGAGCAGATTGACTGTCCGGCTCCGCTACCTGAAAATCCAGAATCGCCTCTTCTAACGAAGATGATGTTTCTGGCGCCCTATGAGGTGTCGGAGAAGAAGGCCAAGAAGACGGCCGCGGGGACCAGAGAAGGTCTCCGGCGCAAGGTTGCATCGGACATGACGTCTGAAGACACCGAGATGCACTCCTCCACCGAAGACGACGAGGAGGAGGAGGAGGAAATCCATTCCCCCCCCACCAGGGGGAGAAAGAAGAGGAAGGCCACCACACACGGGGATGCCGAGGTGTCCAAGAAGGGAAAAACCTTCCTTCCGGATCACTCCACCGCAGCCACCAACAGCGGTGAGGAGTGGGAGCCCAGGGACAAGCCCCTGGCTAAGTCGTAAGTATCCGGACACAATAGTATTCCCATGTTTGTTTTATTGCTTCTTATCATGCCAGATGCGCAACTGCAGTCCAGCCAAATCCAACATTGAGATATCCTCCTCTTTGGAGGGGTCTCTCGACCCATCGGTGATGAACAACGATTCACTTCCGACAACATCCTCCCCCAGGGCCACGGACGACACCGAGGTGTTGTCTCGAAGGATACCAGGCCAAGGGGAGACAGTTCTAGAGACGCCCCCAGGCGAGATCCCAGTCGCCGGGCACATGGGGGGAGGACCCCCATAGACTTCGATAATGGGGGCCGCAGCCAGTTTGGCCCCCCAGCCGAATATGGCTCCGGAAACCCAAGTGGTTCCGGATTCAGGCAGGCAGCCTCCCCCTAAGGAGGGTGAGCCACCTATACCGATGACCTCCGTCCATCTAGAGGCACCAGACAGCTTACTAGAAATGCTTCGCAGCGCTTCATTGATGAAGAACACCGTACTCTTATCTGTACGGTGATTGAGAAGGTCCGTTCCGCCAAAAGCGGATTGACCGAAGCCTGTGCTAGCCTTCTAGCAGGCTTTGAGGTAAGTAATAAAATTGTAAGAGAAAATCACAGTATAGACAGTAGCACCTGATGCTCTATTTGGTGTTTGCAAAGAAAAGCCGAACAGAGGATCAAATAATGTTCGCAGGAGTCTAACATAAGATGTCTATGTGAATAAGCAGGCGTCGCTGCTGGCCGCTGCCGCTCGTACCGCGGAGGTCTCTGGACTAAAGCAGGACCTGGAGAGGACCGATGGAGAGCTCAGCCTCGTGAAGAGGCAGCTCGAGGAAAGTCAAGGTACGCAATACCCCACCTGTATACTTATAAAGGATAAATAGTTTCTGCTGATAGAGGCGTCATGAACTTTGATAGGGGCCACTACTGAAGTGGCAGCCCTTAAGAAGGCGATGGCCGAGGCCAAAGACAAAGCGGCCAAGGAACGCGCCGTGCGCGAGAAGCAAGAGGCCTGGGTCAGCGAGGTCCAACAAGAGCTCCAGGATTTCATCCAGATATACGAGTCCTTAGAGCGTGACTCTAAGACTCAAGAGTCTGAGCTTGCTAAGGCCCTCCAGAGCATGCAAGACGCCAAAGCCGAAACCCAGAAGGCCCTCCAAGAGATCTAAACAGCCAAGAAGATTGCAGTGGGTAAGGCATTTGTTATGATAAGCAAGCATGTGAAGGAGACATTCTTTTTACTTACCCAAATTTCGAGTTCTCCAGGAGCATTTGTGGATCTTCCGCGCAGCATATCAGATGTCGCAGAGTTCTACCGAGCCGAAGAAGGGAGCTCAACGGAGAAGTTGTTTTGGTCTCAATATCTTTGGGCAGAACATCCGATGCCCTTGAGCGACCAACTGAAGCAACTGGTTGAGCTGCACAAGGCAGCCGAACTGGCCATGAAGGACCTCATAGTCCGGCTATGGCCTGCCGAGCCTATGCCCAGCAGCTACTTCGGTCTCGTGAAGCGGCTTGTGAGGGCCTGCCCCCGACTTGAAGTCATAAAGCGGTCAGTTTGGATTGAAGGTGTGAGGTTGGCCTTTGCCCGTGCAAAGATGCATTGGGCGAAGATGGACGCAACAGTGCTGATGACCGAGGGGCCACCAAAGGGCAAGGAGCACCGCCGCCACGAAAATTATTATGACAGTGTCCTGAAGGGCTCCCGCCTTGTGGCGGAACAATGTACCAAGGATATGATCTTTGAATGAATACATTCAGTTTATCCTGTAATATGAAACAAGTTCGTTCGCGCAATATAATGCTTGTTGATTTAAAATTTTACCTCCTGTGCGGCCGTTTACAAAATCTGAGAGTTAGCTAGTCGTCGACTTCTGCCCCCATGTAACTAGTACAGGGGTGTTCGGGATAAATCTAAACACTCTTTATCCAATTTTTTGGTCCTTTAAGGAGGTGTTTAGCGCAGCGAACAAGGCAATCAGACTATACAGCTTCACTTAGCCATAGGAGTTCTATAATTTTAAATTTTGGCGTAGCCCCTGGTATTCAGAAGACAGAACTTGGGGCGCTATACATGCCTAAATCGGACAAAGACCGATTCCTCGCATAAAGCGGATAAAATCTTTAAGGACTTGAAACCTCTCGAACAACGACCAGCTCTTGCTACATCATGACAGTCAGTTTTCGGCTTTCTCTACTGAGGTGCTCGTCCGAAAGAACCGGGACACAATCGCAGTATTTCTCCCTTTACTACCCTAGCCAATATAGCGAAACATAGGATAGCAAGCATAGGAGCCGGGCAACCCAACTATTGACCCAAGACATGATTCGGTGCCGATGCATATAATGCTATAAGTTCGGGGTGCACACTATCGAAAGTGCTCGGACTTTCTTGCTGTGTTATGGGGTACACTGAAGCCCCTGGCGAATTGAACATACCAGAATGTACGGGTGCGAGTTGTAATAAATAAACAGTCAAGGAAAAAATAAAGTAATAAGCTAATGCTGCAAATTATTTTCCATTGTTATTTGAATATTACGTCGAGGCGTATGTATACAAGTAGTGCGATAAGCAAATAGGACTATTTGACATGCCCTAACCAAGAGTGAGCTATGTGTGGGTATGTAAAACAGGTATAGTGATCGTTAGCAGAGACCACCTGGGGAATCCCTTGTACGTCAAAGCTCCTTGGTGTATCCGTCCTGTGATGGGTCCGATGATCAGGTTATCGGAAGAGCCTCAAGAAGAGAGGAACCTGAAATAAAGAAAAAGGTGAATTGTGGACCGTGGTCTAGCTGGGCCTCCGTCTATGCCCATGGTATTTTAAGTGCGTAATTATGTACATGCGGCACAAATTTCACCGCTTGACTGGGACTAGGATGGAGGCTGCATGGCTAGGCGAGCTCTGGTCGAGCCAAACGATCCTATTGCAGAGTACTCTGGACTCGCTTGACGGTGTCCGGGGGCTTTACTGCCGAATTGAGGGTCTGCCTAAGGAGGCTGCTCTGTACTTCTGCTGCGAGGGCCGCAGTGTGCTCCTCCGTACGGAGGGAGCGCTCCGTATTTCCATTGACAGTTATAACGCCGCACGGTCTAGGCATCTTGAGCTTGAGGTAGGCATAGTGTGGCACCGCATTGAATCGAGCGAATGCGGTTCGTCCAAGCAGTGCGTGATAAACACTGTGAAAGGGGACGATATCAAAGATTAACTCCTCGCTTTGGAAGTTGTCTGGGGATCCGAAGACCACTTCCAGTGTGATTGAGCCTGTACAATAGGCCTCTACACCTGGTATTACACCTTTGAAGGTGGTTTTAGTGGGTTTGATCCTTGAGGGATCGATACCCATTTTGCGCACTGTATCCTGATAAAGCAGGTTCAGGCCACTGCCACCGTCCATGAGGACTCGTGTGAGGTGGAATCCGTCAATGATAGAGTCAAGGACCAGTGCGGCTGAGCCGCCATGACGAATACTGGTCGGATGGTCCCTGTGATCAAAGGTGATCGGACAAGAAGACCATGGGTTGAACTTTGGGGTGACTGGCTCCATCGCGTAGACGTCCCTTAGTGCGTGCTTCCGCTCCCGCTTAGGGATATGGGTATCGTATATCATATTTACCATTTTTACTGGCGGAGGAAATTTCTTCTGTCCCCCTATGTTCGGTGGCCGGGGCTCCTCGTCGTCATCACTATGCGGCCCCTTTTCCTTGTTTTCGGCCTGTTTAAATACCCAACATTCTCTGTTGGTGTGGTTTGCTCGTTTATCGGGGTTGCCCTGGATTTGACATGAGCAATCGAGTATGTGGTCCAGACTAGACGGGCCCGGATTGTTTCTTTTGAATGGCTTTTTCAGTTGACCGGACCTGGAGCCACTGAATCCGGCATTGACGGTCGTGTCTTTGGCGTTTTCGCCATTGTTGCGACGCTTGTGTCTGATGCGCCGGGGCTTGCCGTTGCTATCTCTGGCGTCTGAAGTGCCAGGATTTGTTGATGTGCTGTTGCTATGAGCCAACCAGCTACCCTCGCCCACACAAAAGCGGGTCATGAGTGTCATGAGGGCCGCCATGGATTTCGGCTTCTCTTGGCCGAGGTGTCGGAAAGGCCACTCATTGCGGATGTTATGCTTAAAGGTCGCTAGAGCTTTGGCATCCGGACAATCGATGATTTGATTCTTTTTAGTTAAGAACCGAGTCCAGAATTTCCTGGCTGGCTCTCCTTGCTGTTGGGTTATGTGACTTAAGTCATCAGCGTCTGGTGGTTTGATACGTCTCCAACGTATCTATAATTTTTGATTGCTCCATGCTATATTATCTACTGTTTTGGACTATATTGGGCTTTATTATCCAGTTTTATATTATTTTTGGGACTAACCTATTAACCGGAGGCCCAGCTCAGATTTGCTGTTTTATGCCTATTTTAGTGTTTCGAGGAAAAGGAATATCAGATGGAGTCAAAACGGAATGAAATCGACTGGAGAAGTTATTTTTGGAAGGAAACCCACCTGATGGACTTGGACTCCATGTCAGAAGATACGGGAGGAGCTCACGAGGGTGGGGGGCACGGCCACCCCCTAGGTCGCGCCCCCCTGCCTCGTGGGGCCCCTGTAGCTCCACCGACGTACCCCTTGCACCCATATATACCTACGTACCCTAAAACTTCCTGAACAGAAGATAGATCGGGAGTTCCGCCGCCGCAAGCCTCTGTAGCCACCAAAAACCTCTCGGGAGCCCTTTCCAGCGCCCTGCCGGAGGGGGAACGCATCACCGGTGGCCATCTTCATCATCCCGGTGCTATCCATGACGAGGAGGGAGTAGTTCACCCTCGGGGCTGAGGGTATGTACCTGTAGCTATGTGTTTGATCTCTCTCTCTCTCTCTCATGTTCTCCCTCGTGTTCCCTCTATGGAACGATCTTGATGTATCCCGAGCTTTGCTATTGTAGTTGGATCTTATGATGTTTCTCCCCCTCTACTCTCTTGTGATGAATTGAGTTTCCCCTTTGAAGTTATCTTATCGGATTGAGTCTTTTATGAGAACACTTGATGTATGTCTTGCCGTGATTATCTGTTGTGACAATGGGATATCATGTGCCACTTGATGTATGTTTTGATGATCAACTTGCGGGTTTCGTGACATTTGGAACCTATGCATAGGGGTTGGCACACGTTCTTGACTCTCCGATAGAAACTTTGGGGCACTCTTTGAAGTACTTTGTGTTGGTTGGATGAATCTGAGATTGTGTGATGCATATCGTACAATCATGCCCACGGATACTTGAGGTGACAATGGAGTATCTAGGTGACATTAGGGTTTTGGCTGATTTGTGTCTTAAGGTGTTATTCTAGTACGAACTCTTTTATAGATTGATCCGAAAGAATAACTTTGAGGTGGTTTTGTACCCTACCATAATCTCTACGTTTGTTCTCCTCTATTAGTGGCTTCGGAGTGACTCTTTGTTGCATGTCGAGGGCTTGTTATATCATCTATCTATGTTATTATTGTTGAGGGAACTTGCACTAGTAAAAGTATGAACCCTAGGCCTTGTTTCCTATCATTGCAATACCGTTTACGCTCACTTTTATCATTAGTTACCTTGCTGTTTTTATTATTTCAGATTACAAATACCTTTATCTACCATCCATATTGCACTTGTATCACCATCTCTTTGCCGAACTAGTGCACCTATACAATTTACCATTGTATTGGGTATGTTGGGGACACAAGAGACTCTTTGTTATTTGGTTGCAGGGTTGCTTGAGAGAGACCATCTTCATCCTACGCCTCCTATGGATTGATAAACCTTAGGTCATCCACTTGAGGGTAATTTGCTACTGTCCTACAAACCTGTGCACTTGCGGGCCCAACAACGTCTACAAGAAGAAGGTTGTGTAGTAGACATCATGGTTGCATATAAGTGCCCTAGAAGTTTCCAAGGAATGCATCTTCCAGGTTCTCCCAACTGCCAATGGAGTTTGCCAGCAGACTATTCAGCCAATGCCGAGCTGGTCCCTTGAGCTTTAGTGGGAGGTACTTGATGGCATGTAGATCATCGCCGCGGGCCATGTGAATGTGGAGAAGGAAATCTTCAACCCATACCGCGGGGTCTGTTGTCCCATCATATGGTTCAATGTTCACGGGCTTAAATCCTTTTGGGAATTCATGCTCCATTACTTCGTCAGTGAAGCATAGGGGGTGTGCAGCGCGTCTATGCCGGGCTACATCGAGACGTAGTTCGGATGAGTCTGGTCTGCTGTATTGGCCCGGACGGATTTGTATTTAGTATATCCGGCGTGGCGGTCATCGTCACACGTTGGGGCGCGCCCCCGCGATCCGTAGATCGATCTTGATTGTCCTGCTTTGTCTTCCAATTTGTCTCGTAGGTCATGCGTGTAGCCCCAGGCCTTCGTGTTTTTATTTGTTCGGCGACGGGGTGCGGGCTGGTGTTCGGGCTGATACGCCGCTTTGTCTCGGCCACGAGGTGGTCAGTCAGCCGCATCCTGCGCTGGTAGTATAGGCTCTAGTGCCTCATCCTCGAATTGAGGTAACAACCTGCACCTCGGGTAACTTTTGGTTGGGCGCTCGAGTCCGTATTCCTCGGCCGCCAGGACCTCAGTCCATCTATCAGTGAGCAGATCTTGATCAGCTTGAAGCTGCTGCTGTTTTTTCTTCAGGCTCTTTGCAGTGGCTATAAGCTGGCGCTTAAAGCGCTCCTGCTTGACAGGATCCTCAGGCACGGTAAATTCTTCGTCGCCGAGGCTCACCTCATCTTTGGAGAGGGGCATGTAATTGTCATCCTCCGAGTCTTCATCCATTGCCTGTTCATCAGGGCTAGCTTGCCCGTCCTCCCGTCCAGCCTGCTCGAAGCTTGGCTGGGCGGGATTGTTTTCGTCTTCGGCATCATCCGGAGTGCTATTGTCTCTTGTGCCGGTATCGCTGTTTTTGCTGTGGCAGGGTTTAGAGCGGCGCCGCTGACATCGACGCTTAGGTTGCTTCTCAAGAGGATCACCCTCTTTTGCATCATTTTGATCCTCGCCATTGTTTTCTTTGGGTGTGTCCACCATATATATGTCGTATGATGAGGTGGCTGTCCAGCGCCTTGTGGGCGGTGGTTCCCGTTCTTCTCCAGCATCGTCATCCATACCGTCGATGTCTTCAGAGTCGAAATCAAGCATGTCGGTTAAGTCGTCGACAATGGCTATTAAGTGGGTGGTGGGTGGGCAACGAATTCCTTCTTCGTCTGCTTCCCACTCAAGTCAGACATAGTTCAGCCAAGAGTCTCCTGATAGGGAGAGAGATTTTAATGAGTTTAGCCCGTCACCCAAGGGTGAGTGCTGAAAGATACCGCGGAGCTAAACTCCATGATCGGTGCCCAGTTGGATCCAATGGGCACGGATGCACGCGGTTCGGAGCCTATGGCCGGAGACGAGTCCGAGGGTTCGATGACACAGACCTCATTGGAAGTGAAATCTGTGTTCGGCTCTATCGTCGTTGAGTGTGCGGCTTCCGTGGCGGGGTCCATCCTTCCGTCCTCGGATGGCACGATATGCACTGGATTTAAAGCCAGGGAAGCTGCAGGTGTGATCTCCTGAACACCGTCCGATGGAAGATCTAGGTCATGCTCGTTGCGACTGTAGGGTGCACCTGTGATGGGCTCGAATCCATCAAAGATTAAGTCTCCGCGGATGTCGGCAGTGTAATTCAGGCTTCCAAACCTGACCTGATGGCCAGGGGCGTAGCTATCGATCTGCTCCAGATGGCCAAGCGAGTTGGCCCGTAGTGCGACACCGCCTAATACGAAGATCTGTCCGGGGAGGAAACCCTCACCCTGAACCGCATCATTGTAGATGATTGAAGGAGCCAACAAGCCTTATGGTGACGACACAGTGGAACTCTCAATGAAAGCACTAATGTCGGTGTCAAAACCGGCGGATCTCGGGTAGGGGTTCCGAACTGTGCGTCTAAGGCTAATGGCAACAGGAGGCGGGGGACATGATGTTTACCCAGGTTCGGGCCCTCTCTATGGAGGTAATACCCTACTTCCTGCTTGATTGATCTTGATGATATGAGTATTACAAGAGTTGATCTACGACGAGATCATAGAGGCTAAACCCTAGAAGCTAGCCTATGATTATGATCGTTGTTGTCCTATGGACTAAACCCTCCAGTTTATATAGACACGGGAGGGGGCTAGGGTTACACAGCGTCGGTTACAGAGAAGGGAATCTACATATCCGAATTGCCAAGCTTTCCTTCCACGCAAAGGAGAGTCCCACCTGGACACGGGACGAAGTCTTCAATCTTTTATCTTCATTGTCCAATAGTCCGGCATAAGCATATGGTCCGGCTGTCCGAGGACCCCCTAATCCAGGACTCCCTCAGCGTGGAGATCATCTCCTCGAGCCATGTGAATGTGGAGAAGAAAAGCTTCAATCCAGATGGTTGGATCCGTCGTCCCATCGTACTGTTCGATGTTCACGGGTTTAAACCCTTCTGGAAATTGATGTTCCATGACCTGATCGGTGAAGCATAGGGGGTGTGCGGCCGCTCTATATCGTGCAATGTCACGGCGGAGATTGGCTGACATCTGAGTTTGGTTCTGATCCCGAACATAGTAATGGTCATCGCGCCGGGCTTCATAGCCATTGTCTCGCACCGGGGTATGACCATTTGATCCGTAGATCGATCTAGTCTGACCAGCTTTATTGGCTAGGTCACGTTGCAAGTCGTACATGTATCCCGCAGCTGCCGTCTCCCTGCCTCTTCGGCGAAGGGGTGCGGGTTGGTGCTCGGCTTGAGATGCCGTCTTATCCCGCTCACGTGGTGGTTGGTTTGCTTGGTCTGCCTAATTATACTTCGATGGTATGGGATCAAGGGCTTCATCGTCAAATTGTGGCAGCAGCTTGCACTTAGGGTAACTTTTAAAAGGTCACTCATGGCCGTATTTTTCAGCGGCCAGGACCTTAGTCCACCTTTCATTCAGCGTATCATGCTCGGCTTTAAGCTGCTGGTGCTTCTTCTTCAGGCTCCGGGCTGTAGCAACGAGCTATCGCTTGAAGCGTTCTTGACCGAGGGGTTTCTCTGGGACGATAAAAACTTTGTCGCCGAGGCTAACCTCCTCTTCGGTTTCTGGCATATAGTTGTTGTCTTCCGAATCTTCATGATCAACGTGTCCGGGACTATATTCACCCTCCTCCCTTTCGTCATGTTCGGATGTGGGCTCGACGGGGTATTCGGTTCTTTGGCATCGTACGGAGTCACATTATCTCCGGTGCCGGTATTGCTGTCCTTCGCCCGACACGATCGTGAGCGGCGCCACTGACGTCGGCACTTTGGTGGTTTATCGACGGATTTGTCCTCATCTGGGCTCGGGTTATCCTTGTTGTTCTTTTTATTCATAGTGTCCACCATGTACACATCATAGGTTGAGGTGGCCGTCCAACGTCCCGTGACGGGTGGGACCTGGCTTGGTTCAGCGTCGGCATCGTCGTCCATGCCGTCGATGTCTTCGGGTGCATAGTCCAACATGTTGGTTAAGTCCTCGACAGTGGCTATTAAGTGGGTGGTGGGTGGGGCATAACATTCCATGCTCTCAGCCCCCAGTCCAAGCTAGGTACAGTTCGGAGGTAAGACCTCTATAATGGCGAGAGACTGCATCAATCCCAATGCTTCGTCTAAGAGCGGAAGTGGGACAGAAAACTGCAGATCTGCTGGGCTAAGTTCGGCATGGGACACCTGATCGGACCCGCTGACTGCAGACCTTGGCAGTTCGGGATGGCTGCCCAAAGCCAAGTCTAAGATTGCATCTGGGTCTTCGGTCGGGAGTTCCACAAGGGAAAAAGTCTGGCGGGGCTCACGCTCCCGTCTTTGGACGATCAGACCTGTCTCGGATCTAAGGCCGAGGTGGGTATGGGTGTTGACCCTTGGACGGGATCTAATAGGGGATATGAAGAGTCTTCTTGGTGGGGACGTGGAGTGGCGGCAGAGGCCGTGAACCAGTCAAAGACTAGGTCTCCTCGAATGTCAGCAATGTAGTTCAGGTTTCCAAACCTAATCTGGTGGCCGGGGACATAACTATCGACCTGCTCAAGGCAGCCGATCGAGTTGGCATGAAGCACAAAGACACCGAACACAAAGACCTGCCTAGGAAGGAATATTTCCTTGGACACAACATCAATGTTGATGAAGAGTTGAGCCGTCGATCCTTCTATCGATGATACAGCGGAGCTCTCAATGAAAGCACCAATGTCAGTGTCAAAACCGGCAGATCTCGGGTAGGGGGCCCAAGCTGTATGTCTGAGGACCAAAGGTAACTATGAACAAAGGACACAATGTTTACCTAGGTTCGGTCCCTTTTAATGGAGGTAAAACCCTACTCCTGCTTGATTATATTCATGGGTATAGGGGTTACAAGAGTTGATCTACCTCGAGATCGATTCGGCTAATCCTAGATCAGCTAGCCTAGCAATGTTGTGATGCTGCCTCCGATCTACCCTTCGTTTATATAGACACCAGAGGGGCTTAGGGTTGTACAAAGTGGGTTTTATAAAAAGGAATAACATATCCGGGCACCTATACTTGCCATCCACACATACGGGAGTCCCTTCTAGACACGAGAGGTGATCTTCTGCCTTGTATCTCGACGACCCATCTGTCCGGCCCACATCCAATAGACCGGACGCCCAAGGACCCCCTAATCCAGGATTCCCAAAAACTGGCATGTATGTATCGTTGCTACTAAGGATAAAATGATGGGGTCTATCTCTACATAGATAGATCTTGTCTACATCATTTCATTGTTCTTATTGCATTATTCCGTTTCTCCATGAACTTAATACACTAGATGCATGGTGGATAGCGGTCGATGTGTGGAGTAATAGTAGTAGATGCAGGCAGGAGTCAGTCTACTAATCTTGGACGTGATGCCTATATAATGATCATTGCCTGGATATCATCATGATTATTTGAAGTTCTACCAATTGCCCAACAGTAATTGTTTTCCCACGGTTTGCGATTTTTCTCGAGAGAAGCCACTAGTAAAACCTACGGCCCTCGGGTCTCTTTTCATCATATTTGCCTTTGCAATCTATTTTCCTTTGAATTTATTTTCAGATCTATTAAACCAAAAAAACAAAAATACCTTGCTGTAATTTATTTGTTCCATGATCTATTTATCCTATCAACCACTTTTTACCTCACGTTATTTGCCTATCTTGAGGCGCCGTACCCGAAAGGGATTGACAACCCCTTTAACACATCGGGTTGCGAGTATTTGTTATTTGTGTGCAGGTTCTATTTACGTGGTGTGAGGAGGTTCTCCTACTGGTTCGATAACCTTGGTCTCATCACTGAGGGAAATACCTACCGTCGCTATACTGCATCATCCCTTCCTCTTTGGCGAAATAAAGACGTAGTTCTAGCAGACATAATGCTCCCCTCGGAGCACCCCCCAGGTGCTTTCCTGTCCCACTGGATGTCTTCTGGCCCAAAAAAATCCACAAAAAATCTCGCTGCGTTTGGACTCCATTTGGTATTGATTTCCTGCGATGTAAAAAATATGCAGAAAATAGCAACTGGCACTGGGCACTATGTCAATAGGTTAGTACCAAAAATGATATAAAATATAAAATGATTGTAAAACATCCAAGAATGATAATATAATAGCATGGAACAGTAAAAAATCATAGATACATTAGAGATGTATCAGGTCCCGGCAGGTCTGGCTGGCGCTGATGGTACATTCACTATCAGTGCCACCCTCGATGACAACAGGAAATCACGCTCGTTTCCTTCCCGCGGGCGAATATTGATGTGTTTTCCTTACAACCATCTGATATCCCCGGTGTTCCCAGGGAGGTAATCGAGCACCACCTTGTTGTCTGCCCACATGCCCGACCTGTCAAGCAGAAGGTCCGGAAGCAAGCTTTGGAGCGGTAGCAATTCATTGCCGAGGAGATCAAGAAACTTGAGGCAGCTGGTCTGGTCAGAGGGGTATTGCATCCATCTTAGTTAGCAAATCCTGTGGTGGTACACAAGGCTAATGGGAAATGGAGGCTTTGCATAGATTTTACAGATCTGAACAAGGCATGCCCGAAGGACCCATTTCCCTTGCCACACATCGAGCAGATTGTGGATTCCACCACCTGGTGTGGCCTACTTTCTTTCCTGGATGCATACTCTGGGTACCAGCAGATCTTCATGTCCAGGGAAGACGAAGAGAAGACCGCGTTCATAACCCCATGTGGCACGTACTGCTTCCTATGGATGCCCTTTGGGTTGAAAAGCATCGGGTCCACTTTCGCAAGGGTAGTCCAGATTGTCTTTGAATCCCAGCTGCACAGAAAAATTGAAGCTTACATGGATGATATTGTTGTCAAGACCAAGGACAGATCAACCCTCATCCAGGATTTGGAAGAAACCTTTGCTAATCTGCTCAAGATCAACTTGAAGCTGAACCCGGAGAAGTGCATGTTTGGCATTCCTTCCGGCAAGCTACTTGGCTTCTTTGTGTCCCATCGGGGAATAGAGGCGAACCCCAACAAGATCAAGGCTATCGAGTAGATTCAAGCACCCAAGACAGTTAAGGACGTTAGGGGTTTGACTGGATGTGTTGCCGCACTTAACATGTTCATTTCCAAGTCTGCCGAGCGCGCCTTGCCGTTCTTCAAAATCTTGAAGAAGGCAGGACCTATGGAGTGGACCCTGGAGGCTGATGCTGCGCTACAAGATTTGAAGACCTATCTTTCCTCTACGCCCACTTTGGTTACTCCCAAACCACAAGAGCCATTGCTGATATTCTTAGTGGCAACAAAACAAGTGGTTAGTGCAGCACTAGTGGCGCAGCGGGAAGTGGATGAAGCGGCAGCCATAACCATTGTCCCCTTTGGAAAGGAAAGCGAGTACGTCCCGGAAAGGCCAGATGTAGTTCAAGACAAGGGAGAGAAAGGCAGAAGAAACGGTCCCAAGGTTGAGGCAAGAAATAAAGTGGTGCAGCGCCGAGTATACTTGGTTAGCTCCCTATTGCAGGGGGCTAGGTCAAGGTACTCTGGTGTGCAAAAGTTGATTTTTGGCCTCATCATGGTTTCAAGGAAACTGCGCCACTACTTTCAAGCCCACGAGATCACGGTTGTTGCCCGCTTTCCTTTGCAGGACATACTCTGAAACCTTGAGGCCATCGCAGGATAGTGGAGTGGGCCTTGGAGTTATCCAGTTTTAGTCTGAAGTTTGAGAGTACATCAACTATTCAGAGCAGAGCAGTGGCATAATTCATTGCAGAATGGACACCAACCCCTGATGAAGAAGTGTTAGAGACAGTTATTCCCGGCAAGGAGGCACCCCAAGAATGTATTATGTATTTCGATGGCGCCTTCTCCCTAAAAGGTGCAGGGGTTGGCATACTTCTCACTGCCCCCACTGGGGAACACCTTAAGTACGTCGTCCAAATGCATTTCCCCCTGGGAGAAGGCTACCAACAATATTGCAGAGTATGAGGGGCTCCTTTCCGTGCTCAGGTTTGCAACAAAACTGGGAATCAAGAAGCTGATCATCCGTGGAGACTCGCAACTTGTGGTGAGACAACTAAACAAGGATTACCGAAACCCATTGATGGAGGCATACTGTCGGTGTCAAAACCGGCGGATCTCGGGTAGGGGGTCCCGAACTGTGCATCTAGGCGGATGGTAACAGGAGACAAGGGACACGATGTTTTTACCCAGGTTCGGGCCCTCTCGATGGAGGTAAAACCCTACTCCTGCTTGATTGATATTGACGATATCGGTAGTACAAGAGTTCATCTACCACGAGATCAAGGAGGCTAAACCCTAGAAGCTAGCCTATGGTATGATTGTTGTTCGTCCTATGGACTAAAACCCTCCGGTTTATATAGACACCGGAGAGGGCTAGGGTTACACAGAGTCGGTTACAATGGTAAGAGATCTACATATCCGTATTGCCAAGCTTGCCTTCCACGCCAAGGAAAGTCCCATCCGGACATGGAACGAAGTCTTCAATCTTGTATCTTCATAGTCTTGGAGTCCGGCCGATGATGATAGTTCGGCTATCCGGACACCCCCTAGTCCAGGACTCCCTCAGTAGCCCCTGAACCAGGCTTCAATGACGACGAGTCCGGCGCGCATATTGTCTTCGGCATTGCAAGGCGGGTTCCTCCTACGAATAATTCATAGAAGATTGTGAACACCAGGATAGTGTCCGGCTCTGTAAAATAAATTCCACATACCACCGTAGAGAGAATAATATTTACACAAGTTCAATCTGCTGACGTATTTTGTGGCGTGACGTCACACCACTACTAAGCCTTTACTTGAATCGTTTTTATTATACCACCTCAGCGCGTTTAGCGAAGCGGTTTCCTTGGCACGTCTTGTCGAAGCAGAGATTGTGTTCCCTTATTCCGGGATTCCCATCAATACGGACATGGGTAACCCAACCGCGCCATTGATTGTGGCGCTTGGGAGATAAGCGAGTTTTACCAGGCCGGTGGGGATGCATAGTTTTCGTCCGCCCATATATAAGGGGATAAGGATCCACCTCTTTTACCTACGCCTTCTTCCTCCTTTGCTTATCCATCTCCGCGCACTCGAGCTCCAGCGCCCAAGTCCGCACATCTCACCTCGACCTTCTCCAGCCATGTACGGAGCGGGAGGCAAGTGGATGGCCTCCTCCGTTATGGAGGGGCACATTGAGAAGCTGCGCAGCGCCGGATATCTGTCCAGCGACATCGCGCATCGGCTCCCCGATGAGGGGCGGCTCATCCCCACCCCCAGGCCCCATGAGAGGGTGGTATTCCTTCCCCATTTCCTCCGCGGATTGGGCTTCCCACTCCACCCCTTTGTCCGGGGGCTCATGTACTACTACGGCCTGGATTTCCATGATCTGGCCCCAAATTTCATCCTCAATATCTCGGCGTTTATCATTGTGTGCGAGGCCTTCCTCTGGATCCAGCCCCACTTCGTCTTGTGGCTAAAGACCTTCAATGTCAAGCCGAAGGTTGTGAAGGGCAGCCAAGCGGAGTGCGGAGGTGCCATGGTGGGCAAAATGCCCAACATCACTTGCCTTGAGGGTGCCTTCGTGGAATCCATCAAAGGGTGGCAATCGGGGTGGTTCTACATCACCGAGCCGTGTGACCCTAAATGGGCAGCGGCCCCCGAATTCAGATCTGGCATCCCTATGCAGCTCACCTCTTGGAAAGAGAAGGGCTTGCTATGGGGTAGTTCGGAAGAGCTGACCGGACTCCAGTCCTGTCTCCAGACCCTGGTGAACAAGAAGCTCAAGCTTGTCAACGTGATCCAGGTCATGCTCGTCCGCCGGATTCTCCCCTGCTAGCAACGTGACTTCAATTTGTGGGAGTTTGATCCGGCACAACACCGGACCTTAAGCAGGCTCTTCGACTCTACGTACGAAGCTTCCTGGAGGGTGCTGTTCAAGGGCGCCGAAGCTCCCACATCTGCTACCGAAGATCGCGGATTCAGCATGCAGCGTCCGGCTGGCGAGGTAAGCCATGCTATCCTTTATGGGACACTTGCTTTTCATGTTTTGACTTTATGCGGGATCTAAACTACCGATGCCTTTAACAGGCCTGGCAGAAGACGTCCAGACAGGTTAACTGTCCGGCTCCTCTTCCAGAAGACCCAGCGGATGCCCGTTTGACAGGGCTGCTGGTCCCGGCACTTTACGTAGTGCCGGAGAAGAAGGCCAAGAAGAAGGCCACGGGAACCCGAAGGAGTTCCCGGCGTCAGGTGGTATCGGACTCATCGTCCGATGACTCCGAGGCGGACTCCTCCCACGAAGACGAGGAGGAGAAGAAAGAGGCCTCTCCCCCAGCGGGGGGAGAGAAGAAGAGGAAGGCCTCCCCAACGAGGGAGGCCGAAGGGTCCAAGAAGGGAAGGACCCTTCCCCCGGACTGTTCCGCCAATGTTGGCGATGACAACTAGGAGTGGCCCTCAAGGGCCAAGCCCCTAGCGAGATCGTAAGTATTCGGACTCCTAGATGATTTATAATTTTTCTTTTTGCCACACGGTGTCTTTCTAATGCCGCATACAACCTGTAGTCCGCCCAAGGACGATCTTCCCGCTTCGTCGAGCGGGTCCTTGGGCACGTCGGATATGGATTCTCTTCCGACCGCCTCCACCCCCCGTGACGCTGACGACGTCGAGGTGGGATCCTAGGAATGGACCCGCCAGGAGGAGGAGGCCCCAAAGGTGCCGCAGGGCAACCTCCCGGACTTTGCACCGGACTCCGCACCGGAACCTGCAGTGGTTCCGGAGTCCGGCGAGCGGCCCCTTCGTAAGAAGGGCAAGACTGTGACACCGGCGGCCTCCGTCCAACCGGAGGCGCCGGATAACTTGCTGGAGGCGCTCAACGGCGCTTCCATCGAAGAAGAACACCGCACTGTCACGAGTGCGGTGATTCAGAAGGTTCATCTCACCAAGAGCGGGCTAACCAAAGCCTGCAACAGCCTTCTAACAGGCTTTGAGGTAAGAATTTAAAGATATGTAATATAATACCGCATAGACAATAGCCCCTGATGCTCGGTTCAGTGTTCGGAAAGAAAAGCTGGACTGAGGATCTAAAAAGATATACGCAGGAGTCTATGGGATTGCAGGCTGCGCTGCTGACCTCTGCCGCACTGACTGCGGAGGTTGATGCTTTGAAGCAGAGCCTCGAGCGGTCCGAGAACGAGCTCGGCCATGCCAAGAAGCAGCTCGAGGACAAGGAAGGTGAGTAACACCGTATTAAGTTGTACCTTACAGAAAGGGATTTGGTTGCAAGAGAAATAACAAGGATAACGTGGGTACTCCAGGGGCCACAAACGAGGTGGCGACCCTGAAGGAGGTGGTGTCCGTGGCCGAACGCAATGCAGCCGCGGAACGAGCCGAGCGAGAGAAGCAGGAGGCGCGGGTGGCGGAGGTACAGCAAGAGCTCCAGGCTCTCGTGGAAAAGCACGAGAGTTTGGAGCGTGACTCGAATACTCGAGAGTCCGAGCTTGCGTCGGCTCTTGAGAGTGCCAAAGCCGCTAAGGCTGAAGCCCACAAGGCCCTCCAGGAAATCGGGGCGTTGAAGAAAATAGCGGCGGGTAAGGCATTTTTCATGCAAAGCAAGCATGTGAATGTGAATTACCTATTACTTACCCAAATTCGAAGCTCTCCAGGAGCGTTCGCAGATCTACCCCGCAGCGTGTCCGATGCTGCCGCTTTCTACCGGGCCGAGGAGGGGAGCTCAACGGAGAAGGTCTTCTGGTCCCAGTATGCTGAGGCCGGACATCCGGTGCCCCTTAGCGACCAGCTGAAGCAGCTGATCGAGCTCCACAAGGTGGCCGAACAGGCCATGAAGGGCCTCATAGTTCGGCTGTGGCCCAAGGAGGCCATGCCTGGGAGCTACTTCGGCCTGGTGCATCGGCTGGTGGATGCGTGTCCCTGGGTTGAAGTCGTCAAGCATTCCGCCTGCATTGAAGGTGCCCGTCGGGCCCTTGCCCGTGCAAAGGTGCACTGCGGCAGGATGGACGCTGAGAAGCTTGTGACGGACGCGCCACCGACGGGCAAGGAGTATCGCACGCCCGAAATGTATTATAAGAGTGTCCTGAAGGGTGCCCGCATGATTGCGGGTGAGTGCTCCAAAGATGTAATATTTGAGTAGACTCGCATTTTGTTATCCCGTGCGCTGAAAACTTTGTTCATATGCGCTAAGCAACGCTTGTTAATTTAAAATATTACCTTCTATGCGGCCGTTTATCAAATCTGAGAGATGGCAAGTCATCGGCTTTAGCCCCCATGCCACGAGTGCTGGGGTGTTCGGGATAAACTTGAGCGCTCTTGTTCCCATCTTTGGGTCCATCTAGGGAGGCGCTCAATGCAACGAATGAGGCAACCAGACTTATAATGCTTGAACACTCTCACTTAGCCATAGAATTCTATAATTTTAAATTTCGGCGAAGCCCCTAGTGTTTGGAAGACCGAGCTCGGGGCGCTATCCACGCCTGGGCCAGACAAAGCCGGTTCCTCGCTCTAAGCGGCATAAGTCTTTAGGGACTCGAAAAAACCTCTCGAACAGCGACCAGCTCTCACCTTATCATGACGGTTAGTTTTAGCTTTCTCCACTGAGGCGGTCGCCCAGCTCAACTGGGCGCAATCGCAGTGGTTCTCCCAGTGCTACCTTAGCCGATATAACCGAACGTAAGTTACCAAAACATGGGAGCCGGGCAAACCCAACTATTGACCCAAGACATGATTCGGAGCCGATGCATATAATGCTATAAGTTCGGGGTGCCGCACTTGTGAAAGTGTTCGGACTTATCACACCATAATGTGGGGAACTTAAGCCCCTGGTGTATTTAGCCGTACCAAAGTGTACGGATGCAACATATCATAAATGAATATATGTATAAGGAAGAAATGCAATTATAACCAAAAAGCGATGCATTGTTTATTCAAAAAATACTGCCACGAATGTAGAATGATACAAATAGTGCGGTAAGCAAGGGATGGGACTATTAAACATATCCCCCTCCAGGGGTAGGCTGCGGAATGGTGTATAAAACAGATTTAATGCTCGCAATGGAGACCACCTAGATACTCTTCGTAGCCTTTCTCCTTCCCTGGCTGTTGCATCGTGAGTTCGGCAGGTCTACTGCCGGACAGGGCCTCTGGTGAATGGAGTCCTATTGGTAAGAAAAAAGAAAAAGGAAAAAAAAGATGACACACTTTGGAGCCCTTGGTGTGGTTGAGCCGCACTCTGGGTCTGTCGTGGTCGTGCCCCTCCCCCTATGCCCATGGTATCTCCAGAGCGTAATGATGTACGCAAAGGACAAGTCTTGCAATTTTGCAAGGGCTGGGGTTGGGGCCGCATTTCTACGCGTGCTCGGAACATGCCAGGTGGTCTTGTTGTAGGTTACTCCGGGCGCGTTTAGCCGTGTCCGGTCGCTTAATGGCCGGACTCGAGAATTGCCTTAGGAGGCTGCTCTGTACTTCTGCCGCGAGAGCCACTGTGTGTTCCTCCGTTCGGAGGGAGTGTTCAGTGTTTCCGTTGACCGTGATGACTCCTCGAGGACCTGGCATCTTGAGCTTGAGATATGCGTAGTGCGGCACCGCGTTGAACTTTGCAAACGCGGTCCGCCCGAGCAGAGCATGATAGCGGCTGCGGAACGGAACTATGTCGAAGATTAACTCCTCGCTTCGGAAGTTTTCCGGGGATCCGAAGACCACTTCATGTGTGATTGAGCCTGTACAATTGGCCTCTACACCTGGGATGACACCTTTGAAGGTGGTCTTTGTGGGTTTAATCCTTGAGGGGTCTATGCCCATCTTGCGCACAGTATCCTGATAAAGCAGGTTCAGGTTGCTGCCTCCGTCCATCAAGACTCTAGTGAGGTGAAATCCATCGACGATTGGGTCTAAAACCAATGCGGCAAATCCACCGTGGCGGATACTGGTGGCATGGTCCCTTCGATCAAAAGTGATCGGGAAGGAGGACCATGGGTTGAACTTCGGGGTGACTGGCTCCATCGCGTATACGTCCCTGAGTGCACGCTTCCGCTCCCTCTTGGGTATGTGAGTTGCGTATATCATGTTCACCGTCTGCACTTGTGGGGGGAAAATCCTTTTGTCCTCTATTGTTCGGCGGCTGGGTCTCTTCCTCGTCATCGCTGTGCAGCCCCTTGTCATTGTTTTCGGCAATTAACTTGCCTGCCTGCTTGAATACCCAACAATCCCTGTTGGTGTGATTAGCCGGCTTTTCGGGGGTGCCGTGTATCTGGCAAGAGCGGTCGAGTATCCGGTCCAAATTGGACGGACCCGGAGTAGTTCTTTTGAATGGCTTTTTCCGCTGACCGGGTTTGGAGCCTCTAAATCTGGCGTTGACTGTCGTATCCTCGGTGTTATTGCCGTTAACGCGGCATTTGTTTTTGTTGCGATGCAACCTGCCATTGCGGTCCTTGGTATCCAGACTGCCAGAATTTTTGCTGAGGTTGTTACTGCAGGCTAGCCAGCTGTCCTCTCCTGCGGAGAAGTGGGTCATGAGTGATGTGAGGGCTGCCATGGATTTCGTCTTTTCCTGTCCTAGGTGCCGGGAAAGCCATTCGTCGTGGATGTTATGTTTGAAGGCTGCGAGGGCCTCTGCATCCGGACAATCGATGATTTGATTTTTCTTTGTTAAGAACCGTGTCCAGAATTGTCTGGCCGATTCGTCTGGCTGCTGAATTATGTGGCTTAGGTCATCGGCGTCTGGTGGTCGCACATACGTGCCCTGGAAGTTATCAAGGAATGCGGCTTCCAAGTCCTCCCAACACCCAATTGGTTTTGCTGGCAAGCTGTTAAGCCAATGCCGAGCTGGTCCTTTAAGCTTGAGTGGGAGATACATGATGGCGTGAAGATCGTCACCGCGGGCCATGTGGATATGAAGGAGATAGTCTTCGATCCAAACCGCGTGGTCTGTTGTGCCATCGTAGGATTCAATGTTCACGGGTTTAAACCCATCAGGGATTTGATGATCCATTACTTCATCTGTGAAGCATAGTGGGTGTGCGGCGCCTCTATATTGGGCTATATCACGACGTAGCTCGAGTGAGCTTTGTCTACTGTGTTCGGCCTGGCCGGAGTTGCTGTATCCGGCGCGACGGTTGTCGTCGCGTATCATGGGGCGCCCACGCGATCCGCAGATCGATCTTGATTGTCTTGCCTTATCCTCCAATATGTCTCGCAAGTCCGGTGCATTCCCCCGTGGCTTCGTACTTTTCGAGCGGTGCCGGGGTACGGTTCTAGTGGAGGGCTCAGAGGCCTCTCTGTCGTGGCCACGAGGTGGTCGGTCAGCCATATTGTGCGCTGGTGATGCAGGTTTATATGCTTCCTCCTCTAATCGGGGGAGCAGCTTGCGTTTGGGGTAGCTTTTGGAGGGGCGTTCGAGTTCATGCTCTTCGGCCGCAAGGACTTCCATCCATCTGTCGGCTAGCAGATCTTGATCAGCTCTAAGCTGTTGCTGCTTTTTCTTGAGGCTGTTTGCCGTGGCCATAAGCCTGCGTTTAGAACGCTCTTGTTCGACGGGATCCTCAGGCACGATGAATTCGTCGTCGTCGAGGCTTGCCTCGTCTCCGGAGGGAGGCATGTAATTATCATCCTCTACCTATTCATCTGCCGCTCTCTTATGAGGGCTGGCTTCTCCGTCCTCCTGTGCTGAATCTTGCTGGAGGGGGTTGTCTTCGGCACTCTCTGGGGTGTTATTATCTCCGGTGCCGGAATCTCCATTCTTGCTGTGGTGGGATTTAGAGCAGCGCCGCTAACGTCGACGCTTGAGCTGTTTCTTGGAGGAGTCTTCCTCCGCTGCTTCCTCGCCATTCCCATCCTTTGGGATGTCCACCATGTATATGTCGTATGACGAGGTGGTCTTCCAGTGCCCCGTAGGCGCTGGTTCTTGGTCGTCTCCGGCATCGTCGTCCATACCGTCGATGTCTTCGGAGTCGTAGTCTAGCATGTCAGTTAGATCGTCGACAGTGGCTACAAAGTGGGTGGTGGGTGGGCTTTGAATTTCTTCGTCGTCCGCATCCCAACCATCCTGACCGCAGTTCGACCAGGGCTCTCCTGATAACGAGAGATACTTTAGCGAATTCAAGATGTCGCCAAAAGGTGAGTGTTGAAAGATGTCCGCAGCGGTGAACTCCATGATCGGCACCCAATCGGATTCAATTGGAGGGGGCGCGGGAGGTTCAGAGTCTGGTGAGGAGTCCGGCACCTCGGAGTCACGAGCTTCAAAATGGACAAGGTCAGTATTTGGCTCCATCGCCGTAGAGGTTGCAGCCCCCGAGGCGGTGTCTAGCCACCCATCCTCGATCTGCGCAGCCGGCTCCGAGTTAAGGGTCGGAGCGGACTCATGTGCGGCCTCCAGGGCACTATCCGGCAGGAGAGCTAAATCATGTCCATCGTGACAGTGCGGCGCGCTAGGCTGTGGCTCGAATCCATCGAAGATCAAGTCTCCGCGGATGTCAGCCGTGAAGTTCAGACTTCCAAATCTAACCTGACGGCCAGGGGCGTAGCTTTCGATCTGGTCCAGATGGCCATGTGAATTGGCCCGCAGTGCAAAGCCGCCGAATACGAAGATCTGTCCACGAAGAAAAGTCTCACCCTGGACTGCGTCGTTGGTGATGATCGAAGGAGCCTGTCGGTGTCAAAACCGGCAAATCTCGGGTAGGGGGTCCCGAACTGTGCGTCTAGGCAGATGGTAACAGGAGACAAGGGACACGATGTTTTTACCCAGGTTCGGGCGCTCTCGATGGAGGTAAAACCCTACTCCTGCTTGATTGATATTGATGATATGGGTAGTACAAGAGTGGATCTACCACGAGATCAAGGAGGCTAAACCCTAGAAGCTAGCCTATGGTATGATTGTTGTTGTTCGTCCTATGGACTAAAACCCTCCGGTTTATATAGACACCGGAGAGGGCTAGGGTTACACGGAGTCGGTTACATTGGTAGGAGATCTACATATCCGTTTCACCAAGCTTGCCTTCCACGCCAAGGAAAGTCCCATCCAGACACGGGACGAAGTCTTCAATCTTGTATCTTCATAGTCTTGGAGTCCGGCCGATAATGATAGTTCGGCTATCCGGACATCCCCTAGTCCAGGACTCCCTCAGTAGCCCCCGAACTAGGCTTCAATGACGACGAGTCCGGCGCATATATTGTCTTCGGCGTTGCAAGGCGGGTTCTCCTCCAAATTCCATGTGCTTACCGAATAGTGTCCGGCTTCCCTATAAATGTTGCGCTCCTTGGCTTCCACGCCCAATAATGGCCCTCTTCCACGTGTCGTACGAATGTGAAAGGCCAGGGTATTTTTACATTTTACCCCCAAGCTGCGCGAATAAGCTGCCTATAAGAGAGGCAAGAATCCAGATCCAAATCACACCATCCTCCTTCCGCGAGTACTCATCGGAGCGCTTCTGACAAAAATACACTCCATCATGGACCGTCGACGCGTCTCCTCCTCTCGCGCTCCCAGCCCTCAGCCAGGAGATTGGAGGAGATGTTCAGTCCCGCATAGCGAGCCGGTGACGCTCCAAGCGGAGGGATACCTTCCTCCGGCCTTTATGGTCCCGGTGCGAGCCGGGCTGGCCACCTACAAAGGTGGAAAGCAGGCGGAGAACACCCCAGTCCTTCCAAAGGAGAGCGGGTGTGCTTCGTCCCTTATCTAATAAGGGGGCTCAGATTTCCCATACATCCGTTTCTCCGGGGCTTCTGGAGTTCTACGGACTCCATCTTCATCACCTTACGCCCGAATCCATTCTGCACATTGCGGGTTTCGTAGCTCTTTGCGAGCTGTTCTTGGGCATCGATCCCCATTTTGCGCTGTGGAAGAGATTGTTTTGCCTCGTACCCCGTTCTCACGAGGGGTCGATATATCAAGTGGGCAGAGCCAAAATATGGCGCATCGCCGGGACAGGATATCTATCCAGAACACCAAAGAAGGCGTCCGAAGACTGGCCTTCAGAATGGTTTTATGTGGAAGATGCTCCACTGCCGGACCCAGTTCGGATCGGCCTCCCGGAGTTCAGCAACACTCCTCTGAAGAAACGCCTGAGTTGGCGCCCGCGGAGCCCTCAACGGGAAGATGACAGGAGCGTCCATTATCTGATGGGCCGGATAAGGTTGTTGGCTCATTTCGGATTGACCATGATTGGAGTCATGGCCACGTGCATTATGCGAGGGGTGCAGCCGCTCCAATATAGGGGCCACCCCATGTGGGATTTCAATGGGGAGAATGACGCCACCCGTCATGGCCGCAAGGGGCCGGGATCGGCCGCAGATCTGGTGAAGATCCTGTCCGGCTTGTACAAGGGGGAGAAGGAGGACTTCCTCCAAACGAGTCCATTGAACGGATTCTCCATGAATAACCCTTGGAGCTGGGTAAGCGGACGTTTATCTATCCGATCCGTGCTTTCAAAGTTAAGTGTCTTACTTTATGATTTCGACGCAGGAACTGCGCCGGGATGTGGAGGGTATACACAGTCCGACTCCACAACCCGAGGATCCGGGAAGATCCCTTGATCCGGCCTCCAAAGAGGATCCGGACATAAAGGTGGAGCTGATTGACGGGGTGTTCCACCAACTTAGCATGGATAATGCTCTAGTCGCCATTACGGCTGACTACCCCGGTTTATCTCCGGCTTCCCAGGTAACTACGACCAGAGCCCTGACACCATTACTTCGTTCGTGCTTATTTCTGACCACCGTATACCAACGGTGTCTCGCAAGAGGTGCCTTCAAGGCGGGAAGCTGATCCCGTGGTGGCTGACCAACAAGGGTCAGTTCGGCCCAGCAGGCGGAAGAGGGGTGCGGTGCGAATTGAAACGTCGCCGCAACGGTATGGCATGCCACCGTTTTTAAGGAAAAGATTCCTGTAAACTATATTAATGCTCATGACTTTTCAAGGAGAAAGAGCGCTCGCCGGACTGTGTCCGGAGAGGTTACCCACCAAGCCTCCGCCAGCCAGGCTCCAACACCTGGTCCAGAGGGGGAGGCGAGCGCAAGGCGCGAGCCGGATGCTCCTCCAACGGAGGATGCCGATAGGCTGTCCGCCACTAGGTCTGAGGTGGAGAGCGCCATGAATCATAGGCGCTGCCGTATAGTACTTCGTGACGCGTGTTTCTCCCCAGAGGCGTTGAATGCCTTTAATGCGGGAGACGCGCACCTCCGTGCCGCTCAAGATGGTTTAACCAGAGCCACGGAGCAGTATGTGAAAGACATACGGGTAAGGAGTTTTAATAGTTATATATGCCAGTAGCCCCTGAGACTTAAAGCAGGTAGAATAAATGATTTAAGGATCATTCGATATGCAGGATCTTACGCAGAAGAATACCCAATTGTCCCAGGAGCTTCAAGAGTGCAAGGCCCAACTTGAGGCCGCACTAGCCACCGCAGGAGGAGACACAGAGTTGTGCGTCTAGGCGGACTGGACGCGCATTATCCAGTCAATTTTTGTATTTGTTTGAGGTCTTTTGGGATATCCAACTGTGACAGAGCTCGGATCTTGGTTGGGTTTGCTTCAATTCCTCTACTGGATACAATGAAGCCCAAGAGCTTTCTGGTTCGTATGCCAAAACACATTTTTCTGGGTTGAGCTTAATGTCATATGCTCAGAGGTTGTCGAATGTGAGCCTCAAATCGTTTACTAGAGTTTCGACGTGTTTGGTCTTGACGACCACGTCGTCCATGTATGCCTCCACTGTTTTGCCGATCTGGGTAGCCAGACATGTCTGAATCATGCGCTGATATGTTGCGCCGGCGTTTTTGAGCCCGAAGGGCATTGTGTTGAAGAAGAATGGTCCGTATGGAGTAATGAATGCTGTTGCGGCTTGGTCTGTCTTCGCCATCTTGATTTGATGGTAGCCGGAGTATGCGTCGAGGAAGCACAATGAATCGTGCCCTGCGGTAGCATCGATGATTTGATCGATGCGGGGAAGGGGGAAAGGATCCTTTGGACAAGCCTTGTTAAGGTCTTTAAAATCGACACACAGGCGCCAGGATTTGTCCTTTTTTGGTACCATTACCAGGTTTGCTAGCCAGTCCGGATGTTTGATGTCTCTGATGAATCTGGCTTCTAATAGTTTGGCTAGCTCCTCTCCCATTGCCTGTCTTTTGGGTTCGAAAAATCGCCGAAGAGCCTGTTTGACTAGCTTGAATCCTTTTAGGATGTTTAGGCTGTGTTCTGCCAATCTGCGTGGGATTCCTAGCATATCTGAAGGGTGCCAGGCAAAGATGTCCCAATTTTCCCGATGGAATTCTCATAGTGCGGCGTCTACATCAGGGTTTAATTGTGCCCCAATGGAGGCCGTCTTTGTGGGGTCCGTTGGATGGACTTGGAATTTGACTATTTCATCCGCTGGTTTAAAAGAGGTGGACTTGGATCTCTTATCGAGTATCACATCGTCCCTGTTCACCGTGGAGCGCAGCGCGGTGAGTTCCTCTGCCGCTAGGGCTTCAGATAGTGCCTCTAGGGCTAGTGCGGCTGTCTTGTTTTCGGCGCGGAGTGCTATGTCCGGATCACTGACAAGAGTGATGATTCCATTGGGCCCGGGCATTTTAAGCTTCATGTACCCGTAATGGGGTATGGCTTGGAAAATTGTGAATGCCTCTCGCCCTAATAAAGCGTGATATCCGCTGCTGAACGGGGCCACTTGGAACGTGACCTCCTCGGACCGGTAATTGTCCGGCGAGCCGAACACCACATCAAGTGTAATTTTTCCTGTGCAGCGTGCTTCCCGACTAGGGATTATTCCTCTAAAGGTTGTGCTGCTTCACTCAATGCGGCTCCAGTCTATTTCTATTTTTCGAAGGGTTTCCTTGTAGATGAGGTTTAATCCGCTGCCGCCATCCATGAGTACCTTGGTAAGGCGAAAGCTGTCCACTATTGGACTGAGGACCAATGTGGCTGGTGCTCGGGCTGTTCGGAATTTAGGTTCGTCGCTGGCGTTGAAAGTGATAGCCGTGTCGCTCCATGGATTTGTTGTTGCTACTTGGTAGACTTCGGCGAGGCTGCGGATTGTTCGTTTCCGCATATTATTTGATGCGAAAGTCTCGAAGACTGTTAATACCGTACTGGTACTGTTGGGGTGGATCTCCGAGGCTAGAAGCTCTTCGCCACTTTTGGCCACCTGCCGCAGTATCCAACATGCTCGAAGGCTATGTGTTGGAGTGGCGCCCTCTGTACTATGAATTTTACAGGGTCCGCCGAGCCATCCCTTCAGTACGGTTCCGTTCCCTTTATGGGGTTTTTGCTTTTTGATTTTTGTCCCAGGTGCCTGAGCATGATGCACCCTTTTGTTTTGGACTAGGGTTGTGTTCGGAGCCGGATTGTCCCAAAACTTAGTTTCGGTTTTCCAGGCGCTCTCCATCGCACAGTACTTTCGTACTATGGACGCCAGGTCGACGAAGTGTGTAATTTCGCGACGACTTACGGCGTTCAAGATTCCCTTGTCCGTGCAATTGTTGCAGAAAATTGAGATTGCGTTTTCCACACGGCAGTCCTTTATCCTGTCCATAACCAGGAGGAATCTGGCCCAGTAATGATGTACTGTTTCAGCGGGCTCTTGCCGGATTTGAGATAGGTCGCGTATGTTTGGGTGGGCGGGTGGAATTAAGTTCGGAACCCTGCCCAACTTGAGGCTCAAGGGCCGAAAAGTTTCCGAAGTTGGAAGCTTGGATTGCTGGATGTCGTCCAACGAATCTGGTCCACTGCCTGACTTTAGGTTCAGTACTTGATTGACGTCTGTCCCTCTGTGGGAATCCGGCATGGAGGGATCAGGAGTCTGGACATAAATGGTTTTTAATATAGAAGAAGAATCGCCGTGTTGTTCCTCTACCACAGCAACGTGGTGGGTAACCTGGGGAGAGTTAATCTCTCTCAGATCGGTTTTAAGCCCGATCTGATTGTAGTCTGTAGCGACTCCCAGGGCGGCGATGCGATCCAAGAGCTCATTTACGGAAGAGAGCTCCAGCGGATCTAGCTGCTCGGTTAATTCTGAGTTGACGTGAAGATCGCTTTTGAAGACCTGAGAGGTCATCGTCGAAGCGGCGGCCGAACAGGCGGTCATAAGAAAACCACCTAGCCGGATAGTTTGGCCGGTGGACAAAGCTCCTTTGGCGATGGTACCGTCTTTAAAGACGGGAAGAGGCATCCTTCCTGATCGTGATGGCACAGAGGAACTCTAAATGAAAGCACCAATGTCGGTGTCAAAACCGGCGGATCTCGGGTAGGGGGTCCCAAACTGTGCGTCTAGGCGGATGGTAACAGGAGACAAGGGACACGATGTTTTTACCCAGGTTCGGGCCCTCTTGATGGAGGTAAAACCCTACTCCTTCTTGATTGATATTGATGATATGGGTAGTACAAGAGTGGATCTACCACGAGATCACGGAGGCTAAACCCTAGAAGCTAGCCTATGGTATGATTGTTGTTGTTCGTCCTATGGGCTAAAACCCTCCGGTTTATATAGACACCGGAGAGGGCTAGGGTTACACAAAGTTGGTTACAATGGTAGGAGATCTACATATCCGTATCGCCAAGCTTGCCTTCCACGCCAAGGAAAGTCCCATCCGGACACGGGACGAAGTCTTCAATCTTGTATCTTCATAGTCTTGGAGTCCGGCCGATAATGATAGTTCGGCTATCCGGACACCCCCTAGTCCAGGACTCCCTCAGAGCCATCGGGCCTATATGCGATGGTACAGAGGAACTCTCAATGAAAGCACCAATGTCGGTGTCAAAACCGGCGGATCTCGGGTAGGGGGTCTCGAACTATGCGTCTAGGCGGATGGTAACAGGAGACATGGGACACGATGTTTTTACCCAGGTTCGGGCCCTCTCGATGGAGGTAAAACCCTACTCCTGCTTGATTGATATTGATGATATGGGTAGTACAAGAGTTGATCTACCACGAGATCAAGGAGGCTAAACCCTAGAAGCTAGCCTATGGTATGATTGTTGTTGTTCGTCCTATGGGCTAAAACCCTCCAGTTTATATAGACACCGGAGAGGGCTAGGGTTACACAAAGTCGGTTACAATGGTAGGAGATCTACATATCCGTATCGCCAAGCTTGCCTTCCATGCCAAGGAAAGTCCCATCCGGACACGGGACGAAGTCTTCAATCTTGTATCTTCATAGTCTTGGAGTCCGGCCGATAATGATAGTTCGGCTATCCGGACACCCCCTAGTCCAGGACTCCCTCAGAGCCATCGGGCCTATATGCGATGGTACAGAGGAACTCTCAATGAAAGCACCAATGTCGGTGTCAAAACCGGCGGATCTCGGGTAGGGGGTCCCGAACTATGCGTCTAGGCGGATGGTAACAGGAGACATGGGACATGATGTTTTTACCCAGGTTCGAGCCCTCTCGATGGAGGTAAAACCCTACTCCTGCTTGATTGATATTGATGATATGGGTAGTACAAGAGTTGATCTACCACGAGATTAAGGAGGCTAAACCCTAGAAGCTAGCCTATGGTATGATTGTTGTTCGTCCTATGGACTAAAACCCTCCGGTTTATATAGACACCGGAGAGGGCTAGGGTTACACAGAGTCGGTTACAATGGTAGGACATCTACATATCCGTATTGCCAAGCTTGCCTTCCACGCCAAGGAAAGTCCCATCCGGACACGGGACGAAGTCTTCAATCTTGTATCTTCATAGTCTTGGAGTCCGGCCGATGATGATAGTTCGGCTATCCAGACACCCCCTAGTCCAGGACTCCCTCACATATGCTGAGGAAGTGAGAAAGTTGGAGGAGTGCTTTGACGGATTGCAAACAGAGCACGTACCCCATGAGGAAAACAACATTGTTGATCATCTGTCGAAGTGCGTTGCACAAAAACTCTCTGTGGAACTAGGGACTTTTGTTCTCCATCTGACTTAGCCCTCTGTATCCCCGGCAATAATGGCCAGAAAGAGGAGGAAACTGGACTCCGGCAAGCCTCTCCTAGCAGAGCCTCCCGAGGCCCCTGGCAGAGAGCTTGGCGGGAACAACTCCCCTTCGATCGCTGAGCTGCACCCTCCCACTAGACCACCGGTCCCTGCGGTCAAGGAATGCACTCCCACGAATGAGGAGGTGTTGCTAGTCCTTGTTGTCGAGCCTCAGGCTACAACTTGGGCGCGACACATAATCCATTTTCTCCAAACTGGACAACTTCTCGAAGAGCAAGAAGAAGCTGAAAGAGTAGCCCGGAGGGCCTATATGTATCAGTTCATTGACGACATGCTGTATAGAAGAAGGCCCAATGGTGTAAAATTGAAGTGCATTTAAAGGAACTGTTGGCAGAGCTACACAAGGGTATGTGTGGCTCATACATCGGATCGAGGGCTCTGGTTGGAAAAGCCTTCCAGCAAGGATTTTACTGGTCCATGACGCTCCAAGATGTAGTTGAGTTGGTCACCAAATGTGAAGCCTGCCAGTTCCACTCCAAGAATATCCATCAGCCTTCCCAAGCTCTCTAGACGATCCCTTTATCATGGCCCTTCTCGGTTTGGGGGCTCAACATCTTGGGCCCCTTCCCCCATGCTACTGGGGGCTTTAAGTTCTTGTTCATCACCATCGACAAGTTCACAAAGTGGCCAGAAGTGGAGCCTATGAGAAAGGTGACCGCACAGTGAACTATCAAGTTCTTTTAAGGATTGGTGTGCCTCTTCGGGGTCCCCACCCGGATCATCACCGACAATGGCACCCAATTCATGAGCCACGCCTTCATGCAATAAGTTCATGCCCTCCGAAGCAAAATTTCATTTGCCTCTGTTGCTCATCCAAGGAGCAATGGGTAGGCTGAGAGGGCGAACGCTGAAGTGCTGTGAGGACTCAAGACGAGAACATTCGATAAGCTGCGGAAGTATGGCAGGCAATGGATCGACAAGCTGCTGGTGGTTCTTTAGTCCCTCAGGACGACACCAAATCGAGCTACTGGGCAGACTCCCTTCTCCCTAGTCTATGCGGCAGAAGCAGTTATCCCCACGAAACTCATTTATGGGTCACCTCGAGTACTTGCCTATGATGAAGTAGTGCAAGAATGGCAACGGGGTGATGACGCTGCGCTACTTGAGGAGAACCATCTCTGGGCTGCTACGCGTGCTGCACGCTACCAGAAGCCCTGCGTCTCTATCACAGCCGCATGGTTCATGCCCGGAGTTTTGAGGAAGGCGACCTTGTCGTTAGGCGTGTTCAGTATGGCAAGGGTACAAACAAATTGATGCCGAAGTGGGAAGGCCCTTACCAGGTAGTACGAGTCACCGGACCTGGCGCAATCCGTCTGGAGACCGGAGATGTCATTCAATTCCAAAACTCATGGAATATTGAGCATCCCTGTAAGTTCTACCCTTAAGGTGCGGCTATTGGGCCCTGCCCGGCAGCCACCCTTTTGTATAGGCATTGCCGATGTTGCATGTAACCCCTTGTACAAAGCCAGGCGCAAACCCTGAGCAACAGAGAAATAAAAAAAGCACTGGGGGCCCCCGAAAAATTGCATGCATGCATAAGCATATCATGAGCATAGCATGTTCATGTAGATAAGATCGCATGTGGCATCATTCTCATCTGCACTAAGCTACAAGGCTCTTACCAAGGACTTGTTCCCGAATGAGAGAAGAGAAGATAAGCCTACGTCACGATCCCCGGCAAGCCTAACAGATAAGTTCTTTCTTACCCATACATGTTCTGTAAGTAGAGACTTGTGCATCTGAAAACCTCGCCATGTTCGAAACTTAGGTGCTCCCATCCTTTGACTCGAACGTTGCTTCGGTCTAGATGGTTATAGTGGCCTTTGATGAAGAAGTTTGGCGGCGGGTTGGTCCCTCTTAATGATTTGTGCCCGGCAGGCCTAGCTCTGCGTCAACAAACTGAGGGTGCCAGCAGGATAGCATGCTGGGGTAAACTTGTTTACTTGAATGTATAGAGGCATTTCACCTCTGCATGGACATGTTACATGCACAAGTGCCCGACAAGGCTTGTCTTTTTCATTAATATGCTAATTAACAAGTACACGATCTTACAGAACACAAACATGGGTAAAGATTACATAATTTAAACTAAACTTTGGCCAGTGCCTACCTATTTTAGACTGAAAAAGATAAGTACCCCATGATGCCCTTTCTTGTCCCTCTCCTCGTAGGCACTATGGTGGGAGGCGAAGAGGGCAAAAGGAGCGCCTGGACAGAAGCCCAGCCTGACCCAGTCAGGCCCTTTGACAAGGAGCCTGGTGGGAGCAGGAGGGCGCGGGCGAAGGTGATGGTGAAGAGATCGACGGGGACGACCCCGCAGCCGCCACCACCAACGCCAGTAGGACGAGGCAGGGCGAACGAAGCTACAACCCGCGAGGAAGCCTGCCGGGGTCCAGTTGGAAGGCTACTGGAAGAGCCAAGGGCATGATAACCCACAAGTGTAGGGGATCAATTGTAGCCTCTTTCGATAAGAGTGTCGAACCCAACGAGGAGCTAAAGGTAGAACAAATATTCCCTCAAGTTCTATCGACCACCGATACAACTCTACGCACGCTTAACGTTTGCTTTACCTAAAACAGGTATAAAACTAGAAGTACTTTGTAGGTGTTGTTGGATAAGTTTGCAAGATAATAAAGAACACGTAAATAAAAAGTAGGGGCTATTTAGATGAAGAAGCAACTAAGTTAGTTTTAGTAGAGAGCTTTTTGTCACGAGAGAGTTATTTGTCCCTAGGCAATCGATAACTAAACCGGTAATCACTATTGAAATTTTATTTGAGGGAGAGGCATAAGCTAACATACTTTCTCATCTTGGATCATATGCACTTATGATTGGAACTCTAGCAAGCATCCACAACTACTAAATATAATTAAGGTAAAACCCAACCATAGCATTAAAGCATGAAGTCCCCTTTATCCCATACGCCACAACCCCCTTACGCGGGTTAATGCTTCTGTCACTTAAGCAATCCACTATAAGCGAATCATGAACATACTGCAACACCCTACAGCGGGAATCCCTCACGCTTGCACGACACGGAGAGCACCATAGGATAGCACCAATAATAAAACATGCAACTCAAACCAATCACGATCATCAATTAACCCATACGACAAAACGGATCTACTCAAACATCATAGCATAGCCATACATCATTGTGAAATAATATATAGCATTGAGCACCATGTTTAAGTAGAGATATACAATGGGTAATAGAGGGGTTACACTGCTGCATAGAGGGGGGAAGAGTTGGTGATGAGGGCGGTGAAGTTGTTGGTGTAGATCGCGGTGATGATGATGGCCCCCGGCAGCGTTCCAGCGCCACCGGACGCAAGGGGGAGAGAGCCCCGCTTCTTCTTCTTCTTCTTCTTCTTCCTTGACCTTCTCCCTAGATGGGAGAAGGGTTTCCCCTCTGGTCCTTGGCTCCCATGGCGTGGGAGGGGCGAGAGCCCCTCCGAGATTGGATCTGTCTCTCTGTCTCTCTCTGTTTCCGCGTTCTCGGATTTTTCCCTTTCACCATTTATTATATATCCGGAGATCCGTAACTCCGATTTGATTGAATCCTTCGCCACAATTGTTTTTCTGAAAATTAGCTTTCTTGCGGCCAAAGAAGAGCAGCAACCTCCTTACGGGGTGCCCATGAGGGTCAGGGGCGCGCCCCCTGCCTCGTGGCCCCCTCGGGCACCATCTCGCGTTGATTCTCCCTCCCAGATGTCACAAATATTCCAAAAATATTCTCCGTCCATTTTTATCCCGTTTGGACTTTGTTTGATATGGGGTTTCTGCGAAACATAAAACATGCAACAAACATGAACTGACACTGGGCACTGGATCAATATGTTAGCCCCAAAAATAGTATAAAAAGTTGCCAAAAGTATATGAAAGTTGAATAATATTTGCATGGAACAATCAAAAATTATAGATACGACGGAGACGTATCAGCATCCCCAAGCTTAATTCCTGCTCGTCCTCGAGTAAGTAAATGATAAAAAAGATAATTTTTTATGTGGAATGCTACCTAGCATAATCTTGATCATATGTCTAATCATGGCATGAATATTAAGACACGAGTGATTCAAAGAAATAGTCTATCATTTGACATAAAAACAATAATACTTCCAGCGTACTAATAAAGCAATCATGTCTTTTCAAAACAACATGGCCAAAGAATGTTATCCCTACAAAATCATATAGTCTGGCTATGCTCCATCTTCATCACACAAAATATTCAAATCATGCACAACCTCGATGACAAGCCAAGAAATTGTTTCATTCTTTTGATGTTCTCAAACCTTTTCAACTTTCACGCAATACATGAGCGTGAGCTATGGATATAACACTATAGGTGGAATAGAATATGATGATGGAGGTTGTCTGGAGAAGACAAAAAAGGAGAAAGTCTCACATCAACGCGGCTAATCAACGGGCTATGGAGATGCCCATCAATTGATGTCAACGTGAGGAGTAGGGATTGCCATGCAACGGATGCACTAAGATCTATAAGTGTATGAAAGCTCAAACTGAAAACTAAGTGGGCGTGCATCCAACTTGCTTGCTCATGAAGACCTCGGGCTTTTTGAGGAAACCCATCATCAGAATATACAAGACAAGTTCTATAATGAAAATTCCCACTAGTATATGAAACTGATAACTCAAGAGACTCTCTATATGAAGAACATGGTGCTATTCTGAAGCACAAGTGTGGTAAAAGGATAGTAACATTGCCCCTTCTCTCTTTTTCTCTGATTTTTTTGGTGGGCTTCTTTGGCCCCCTTTTTTTATTTGGGCTTCTTTGGCCTTTCCTTTTTTTTCATCAAGTCCGGAGTCTCATCCCGACTTGTGGGGGAATCATAGTCTCCATCATCCTTTCCTCACTGGGGCAATGCTCTAATAATGATGATCATCACAATTTTATTTACTTACAACTCAATACTAGAACAAAGATATGACTCTATATGAATGGCTCCGGCGGTGTACTGGGATGTGAAATGATCTAGCGTAGCAATGACATCAAAAAACGGACAAGCCATGAAAACATCATGCTAGCTATCTTATGATCATGCAAAACAATATGACAATGAATGCTCAAGTCATGTATATGATGATGATGGAAGTTGTATGGCAATATATCTCGGAATGGCTATGGAAATGCCATGATAGGTAGGTATGGTGGATGTTTTGAGGAAGATATAAGGAGGCTTATGTGTGATAGAGTGTATCATATCATGGGGTTTGGATGCACCGGCGAAGTTTGCACCGACTCTCGAGGTGAGAAAGGGCAATGCACGGTACCGAAGAGGCTAGCAATGATGGAAGGGTGAGTGCGTATAATCCGTGGACTCAACATTAGTCATAAAGAACTCACATACTTATTGCAAAAATCTATTAGTCATCGAAACAAAGTACTACACGCATGCTCCTAGGGGAATACATTGGTAGGAAAAGACCATCGCTCGTCCCCGACCGCCACTCATAAGGAAAACAGTCAATAAATAAATCATGCTCCGACTTCATCACATAAGGTTCACCATACGTGCATGCTACGGGAATCACAAACTTCAACACAAGTATTTCTACAATCCACAACTACCCACTAGCATGACTCTAATATCACCATCTTTATATCACAAAACTATTGCAAGGAATCAAATATATCATATTCAGCGATCTACAAGTTAATGTAGGATTTTATGACTAACCATGTGAATGGCCAATTCCTGTCATCTCTCTAAATAGATATAAGTGAAGCAAGAGAGTTTAATTCTTTCTACAAAAGGTATGCCCATTCTCTAACAAATATAAGTGAAGCAAAAGAGCATTCTACAAATGGCGGTTTTCTATGTGAAGAGAAACAGGCAATCCAAACTTCAAATGATATAAGTGAAGCACCTGAAGCATTATATAAAGCCATACTCAAAAGATATAAGTGAAGTGCAATGAGCATTTTATAAATCAACTATGGACTATCTCATACCAGCATGGTGCATAAAAGAAAAGTGAAAACTAAATGCAAAAGACGCTCCAAGACTTGCACATATCGCATGAACGAAACGAATCCAAAAACATACCGATACTTGTTAAAGAAAGAGGGGATGCCTTCCGGGGCATCCCCAAGCTTAGACGCTTGAGTCTCCTTGAATATTTACTTGGGGTGCCTTGGGAATCCCCAAGCTTGAGCTCTTGCCTCTCTTCCTTTTCCTCATATCGAGACCTCCTCGATCAAACACTTCATCCACACAAAACTTCAACAGAAAACTCGGTAAGATCTGTTAGTATAATAAAGCAAATCACTACTTTAGGTACTGTTGCAAACCAATTCATATTTTGTTTTTGCATTGTGTCTACTGTAATATATCTTTTTCATGGCTTAATCCACTGATAGAAATTGATAGTTTCATCGAAACAAGCAAACTATGCATCAAAAACAGAATCCGTCAAAACAGAACAGTCTGTAGCAATCTGAACATTCACCATACTTCTGGTACTCCAAAAATTCTACAACAATTAGTAAAATAAACAATTTGTACTGCAAGACAATGCAAAAAGAATCATAACTGTTTGACGTTCCAGTAAAAAATGTAAAATTGCACACTAGAGCCGAAGTTTCTGTCCTGCACCACACAAACCAACAAGCATTGTAAACATCCTAAAGGCAAACCTTGGCACATTATTTTCATAATACAATGGAATTGTACAAGGGGATAATTATTTTTGATGAAAATTTTCTGTAATCAATATTTACAAAGTTGCCGTGAGCATGAACAAAGTTCAAGGAGCTCTCCCACTTCAACAATGCTTGTCTCTCTCACTTTCACTTTCCTTTTTGAAAAGTTTTGGGTTCCCCTCTTTATTTTTTTATTTTTTTAGACTATATAAAAGAACTCAATAGAAATAAATGATTCTTTAAAACTTTCGGGTTGTCTCCCTGGCAGCGCTTTCTTTAAAGCCATTAAGCTAGGCATATAATGCTCAAGTAATGAATCCACCCGGATCCCAAGGTATATCAAAGCCAATTTTAATTAACAATGATTTGTAATTTAGTAGTGAGCACAAAGAAACATATATCAAGCAACAACAAAGTCTAACTCTCTTCCTATGCATCGGCATGTCATAAAAAGAACAATTCATGCACACCGAGTAAAGGCCAATGCATAGTATTGTCGGCGTTCTGGGAACGGGGGTACCCAGAGTTGCCTGCCTGCGGCCTGCGGCGTGGCTCAAGGAGTGGCCCAGTACGGCCCATCTTCATCAAGACATGCTCAATACCCTCGCGAGGGGCCAAGTCTCGCGGGGCGGACGACAGGAGGCTTCCTCAGGCACAGCCTTGTCAGGCTGGCTCACGAGGAGGCGGAGAGATCAAGGCAGGGTACCTCACGAGGTGCCCATGATGCAAGCCATGACGACCAAGGCCAAGCGGGCGCCAGGTGGGCGCCGGCCTGCACAGAGTCCTTGTTTCCTCTTTGGTGTAAAGGGGGCAAGCGCAGGCAAGAGTATCAAGCAAAGGCAACCATTTTGGTGCAACAAGACCAATACCAGCAGGACGACAGAATGGAGGTCATCGTGGAGCCCAAGCCGGCGTCATCGTGAGGGCCTTTGGCAGGCGAGGACCAATGAGGGAGTCCTGGACTAGGGGGTGTCCGGATAGCCGGACTATCATCATCGGCCGGACTCCAAGACTATGAAGATACAAGATTGAAGACTCTGTCCCGTGTCCGGATGGGACTTTCCTTGGCGTGGAAGGCAAGCTTGGCGATACAGATATGTAGATCTCCTACCATTGTAACCGACTCTGTGTAACCCTAGCCCTCTCCGATGTCTATATAAACCGAAGGGTTTTAGTCCGTAGGACAACAACCATTACAACAATCATACCATAGGCTAGCTTCTAGGGTTTAGCCTCCTTGATCTCGTTGTAGATCCACTCTTGTACTACCCATATCATCAATATCAATCAAGTAGGAGTAGGGTTTTACCTCCATCAAGAGGGCCTGAACCTGGGTAAAAACATCGTGTCCCTTGTCTCCTGTAACCAACCGCCTAGACGCACAGTTCGGGACACCCCACCCGAGATCCGCCGGTTTTGACACCGACATTGGTGCTTTCATTGAGAGTTCCTCTATGTCGTCATCGATAGGCTTGATGGCTTCTTCAATCAACAACAACGCAGTCCTGGGTGAGACTTTTCACCCCGGACAGATCTTCGTATTAGGCGGCTTCGCACTGCGGGCTAATTCACTTGGCCATCTGGAGCAGATCGAAGGCTACGCCCCTGGCCATCAGGTCAGATTTGGAAGCCTAAACTTCACGGCGGATATCCGCGAGGACTTGATCTTCGATGGATCCGAGCTGCAGCCGAGCGTGCTGCACTATCACGATGGGCATGATCTAACTCTGCCACCAGACAGTACCTTGGAGGCCGCACACGAATCCGCTCTGACCCATAGTTCGGAGCCGATCGCGCAGATCGAGGACGGGTGGCTGGACACCACCTCGGGAACTGCAACTTCCATGGAGATGGAGCCGAACACTGACCTCGTCCCTTATAAAGCTCATGACTCCGAGGAGCCGGACTCCCTGCCGGACTCCGAACCTCCTGCGCCCCTGCCAATCGGATCCGATTGGGCGCCGATCATGGAGTTCACCGCTGCGGACATCTTTCAGCACTCACCCTTTGGCGACATCCTAAATTCGCTGAAGCATCTCTCGCTATCCGGAGAGCCCTGGCCGGACTACGGCCAGGATGGTTGGGACGCGGACGATGAAGAACTTCAAAGCCCACCCATCGCCCACTTTTTAGCAACTGTCGACGATCTAACAGACATGCTAGACTACGACTCTGAAGACATCGATGGAATGGATGACGATGCCGGAGACGATCAAGAACCAGCGCCTACAGGGCACTGGAAGACCACCTCGTCATACGACATATACATGGTGGACACCCCAAAAGATGGGGACGGTGAAGAAGCAGCGGAGGCAGATTCCTTAAAGAAACAGCCCAAGCGCCGACGTCAGCAGCGCCGCTCTAAATCCCGCCATAGTAAGAATGGAGATTGCGGCATAGGAGATAATAACACCCCAGAAAGTGCCGAAGACAACCCCCTCCAGCAAAATTCAGCGCAGGAGGACGCAGAAGCAAGCCCTCATGAGAGAGCGGCAGATGAAGAGGTCAAGGATGATAATTACATACCTCCCTCCGGAGACGAGGCAAGCCTCGACGACGACGAATTCGTCGTGCCTGAGGATCCCGTCGAACAAGAGCGTTTCAAACGCAGGCTAATGGCCACGGCAAATAGCCTAAAGAAAAAGCAGCAGCAGCTTCAAGCTGATCAAGACCTGCTGGCCGACAGATGGACCGAGGTCCTCGCGGCCGAAGAGTATGAACTCGAACGCCCCTCCAAAAGCTACCCAAAACACAAGTTACTCCCCTGATTAGAGGAGGAAGCATACATACCTTCATCACCAGCGCACAATACGGCCGACCGACCACCCCGTGGTCGCGACAGAGAGGCATCTAGGCCCTCCATCAAGACCGTACCCCGGCATCGCTCGAAAAGTACGAAGCCACGGGGGAACGCGCTGGACTTGCGGGATATATTGGAGGACAAGGCAAGACAATCTAGATCTATCTATGGATCACGTGGGCGCCCCACGACCCACGACGAATACCGTCGAGCCGGATACAACAACTCCGGCCGGGCCGAACACAACAGACAACGCTCCCTTGAGCTACGTCGTGATATTGCTCAATACAGAGGCGCCGCACACCCGCTATGCTTCACTGACGAAGTAATGGATCATCAAATCCCTGAAGGGTTTAAACCCGTAAACATCGAATCCTACGATGGCACAACAGACCCCGCGGTTTGGATCAAAGATTATCTCCTTCATATCCATATGGCCCGCGGCGACGATCTCCATGCCATCAAATATCTCCCGCTCAAGCTTAAAGGACCAGCTCGGCATTGGCTTAACAGCCTGCCCGCAGAGTCAATTGGGTGTTGGGAGGACCTGGAAGCCGCATTCCTCGACAACTTCTAGGGCACATATGTGCGACCACCAGACGCCGATGACCTAAGCCACATAATTCAGCAGCCAGACGAATCGGCCAGGCAATTCTGGACACGGTTCTTAACAAAGAAAAATCAAATCGTTGACTGTCCAGATGCAGAGGCCCTCGCAGCCTTCAAACATAACATCCGCGACGAGTGGCTGGCCCGGCACCTAGGACAGGAAAAGCCGAAATCCATGGCAGCCCTCACATCATTAATGACCCGCTTCTGTGCGGGAGAGGATAGCTGGCTAGCTCGCAGCAACAACCTCAGTAAAAATGCTGGCAGTCCGGATACTACGGACCACAATGGCAGGTCGCGTCGAAGCAAAAATAAACGCCGTGTTAACGGCGACAACAATGAGGATACGGCAGTCAACGCCGGATTCCGAGGCTCTAAACCCGGTCAGCGGAAGAAGCCATTCAAAAGAACCACCCCGGGTCCGTCCAATTTGGACCGAATACTCGACCGCTCTTGCCAGATACATGGCACCCCCGAAAAACCAGCTAACCACACCAACAGAGATTGTTGGGTATTCAAGCAAGCAGGCAAGTTAATTGCCGAAAACAATGACAAGGGGCTGCATAGCGATGACGAGGAAGAGACCCGGCCGCCGAACAGTAGAGGACAGAAGGGCTTCCCCCCACAAGTGCAGACGGTAAACATGATATACGCAACCCACATACCCAAGAGGGAGCGGAAGCGTGCACTGAGGGACGTATATGCGATGGAGCCAGTCGCCCCGAAGTTCAATCCATGGTCCTCTTGCCTGATCACTTTCGATCGAAGAGACCATCCGACCAGTATCCGCCATGGTGGATTCGCAGCATTGGTTTTAGACCCAATCGTCGATGGATTTCACCTCACGAGAGTCCTGATGGACGGCGGCAGTAGCCTGAACCTGCTTTATCAGGATACAGTGCGCAAGATGGGCATAGACCCCTCAAGGATTAAACCTACAAAGACGACCTTTAAAGGCATCATACCAGGTGTTGAGGCCAATTGTACAGGCTCAGTCACACTGGAAGTGGTCTTCGGATCCCAGGATAATTTCCGAAGCGAGGAGTTAATCTTCGACATAGTCCCATTCCGCAGCGGCTATCACGCTCAAGATGTCAGGCCTTCGTGGAGTCATCACGGTCAACGGAAATACGGAACGCTCCCTCCGAACGAAGGAACATACAGAGGCTCTCGCGGCAGAAGTACAGAGCAGCCTTCTAAGGCAATTTTCGAGTCCGGCCGATAAATGACCGAACACGGCCAAACGCGCCCGGAGCAACATCAATCAAGACCACCTGGCACGTTCCGAGCTCGCGTAGCAATGCGGCCCCAACCCTATCCCTTGCATGATTGCAAGACCAGCTCTCCGCGTACATCATTACGCTCTGGAGATACCATAGGCATAGGGGGAGGGGCACGACCACAACAGACCTAGAGTGCGGCTCGACCACACCAGGGGCTCCCAAGTGTGTCGCTCTTTTTTTATATATTTTCCTTCTTTTTATACACAGGACTCCGTTCATCAGAGGCCCTGTCCGGCGGCGAACCTGCCGAACTCACGATGCAACAGCTAGGGAGAGACAAAGGTTGCACCGAACACTCAGGTGGTCTCCATTACGAGCATTAAATTTGTTAAAAACACCATTCCACAGCCCACCCCTGGAGGGGGACATGCTTAATTAGTCCAATCCCTTGCTTACCGCACTATTTGTATCGCCCTGCACTCATCGCAGAATTCCTTGAATAAGTAATGCAGCACTTTTTGCCTATAATTGCATTACCTTACATATATGTTCATTAACGACATCTTGCACCCGTATATTTTGGTACGGCCGAATACACCAGGGGCTTATGTTCCCCGCATTATGGTGTGATAAGTCCAAACACTTTCACAAGTGCGGCACCCCGAACTTATAGCATTATATGAATCGGCTCCGAATCATGTCTTGGGTCAATAGTTGGGTTTGCCCGGCTCCCATATTTTGGTACCTTACGTTCCATTCTGTCGGCTAAGGTAGCACTGGGAGAACCACTGCGATTGCGCCCCGGTTGAGCTGGGCGAGCACCTCAGTGGAGAAAGCTAAAACTGACTGTCATGGTAAGGCGAGAGACTGGTCGCTGTTCGAGAGGTCTTCTCGAGTCCCTAAAGACTTATGCCGCTTCGAGCGAAGAACCGGATAATGTCCGGCCAAGGCGTGGATAGCGCACCGAAATTGGTCGTTCGAATACTAGGGGCTTCGCCGAAATTTAAAATTATAGAATTCTATGGCTAAGTGAGAGTGTTCAAGCATTATAAGTCCGGTTGCCTTGTTCGTTGTGTTGAGCGCCTCCCTAGATGGACCCAAAAATGGGAACAAGAGCGCTCAAGTTTATCCCGAACACCCCAGCACTCGTGGCACGGGGGCTGAAGCCGACGACTTGCCATCTCTCAGATTTAATAAATGGCCGCACAAAAGGTAATATTTTAGATCAATAAGCGTTGCTTAGCGCATATGAACAAAGTTTTCAGCGCATAGGATAACACATAGCGAGTTTACTCAATAATTACATCTTTGGGGCACTCATCCGCAATCTTGCGGGCACCCTTCACGATAGTCTTATAGCACATCTCGGGCGTACAATACTCCTTGCCCGCTGGCGGCGCGTCAGTGATAAGCCTCTCCGCATCCAGCCTGCCCCAATGCACCTTTGTGCGGGCAAGGGCCTGACGAGCACCTTCAATACAGGCGGAGCGCTTGATGACCTCCACCCAGGGGCACGCATCCACCAGCCGCCGCACAAGGCCGAAGTAGCTCCCAGGCATGGCCTCTCCAGGCCACAGCCGGACTATGAGGCCCTTCATGGCCTGCTCAGCTACCTTGTGGAGTTCGACCAGCTGCTTCAGCTGGTCGCTAGGGGGCACCGGATGTACGGACTCAGCATACTGAGACCAGAAAACCTTTTCCGTTGAGCTCCCCTCCTCGCCACGGTAGAATGCGGCGGCATCCGACACACTGCGAGGCAGATCTGCAAACGCCCCTGGAGAGCTCCGAATTCAGGTAAGTAACAGGTAATTTACATTAACATGCTTGCTTTGCATGAAAAATGCCTTACCCGCCGCTATTTTCTTCACCGCCTCAATCTCCTGGAGGGCCTTATGGGCCTCGGCCTTAGCGGCTTTGGCACTTTCAAGAGCCGAGGCAAGCTCGGACTCTCGAGTCTTCGAGTCACGCTCCAAACTCTCATGCTTTTCCATGAGCGCCTGGAGCTCTTGCCGCACCTCTGCCACCCGCACCTCCTGCTTCTCTCGCTCCGCTCGCTCCGCGGCCGCATTGCGTTCGGCCGCGGACACGGCCTCCTTCAGGGTCGCCACCTCGTTCGTGGCCCCTGCAGTACCCACGTTATCCTTGTTATTTTCAGTGCAACCAAAATCCTTTTCTGTAAGGTACAAATCTTAAAGTGGTGTCACTCACCTTCTTTATCCTCGAGCTGCTTCTTGGCAAGGCCGAGCTCTTGCTCGGACCACTCGAGGTCCTGCTTCAAAGCACCGACCTCCGCAGTCAGTGCGGCAGAGGTCAGCAGCGCAGCCTGCAAACCCATATTGACACAATTTTTAGCACTCCTGTGTATATCTTTTTTTTAGATCCTCAATCCGGTTTTTCTTTCCGAACACCGAACCGAGCATCAGGGGCTACTGTCTATGCGGTATTACATTACATATTTTTAAACTTCTTACCTCAAATCCTGTTAGAAGGCTACTGCAGGCTTCGGTCAGCCCGCTCTTGGCGAGCTGAACCTTCTGAATCACGGACTCATGATAGTGCAGTGTTCTTCCTCGATGGAAGCGCCTTTGAGCGCCTCCAACAAGTTGTCCGGCGCCTCCGGTTGGACGGAGGCCACCGGTGTCACGGTCTTGCCCTTCTTGCGAAGGGGCCGCCTGCCGGACTCCGGAACCACTGCGGGTTCCGGCGTGGAGTCCGGCGCAAACTCCGGGAGGCTGCCTTGTGGCGCCTCCGGAGCCTCCTCCTGACCGGTCCCTTCCTGGGATCCCACCTCGGCTTCCTCAGCGTCGCGAGGGGTGGAGGCAGTCGGGATGGAATCTACATCCGACGGAGCCAACGACCCGCTCGATGAAGCGGGGAGATCATCATCGGCCGGACTGCAGGCAGTGTGCGGCATTAGAAGGACACTATGTGACACAAAAGAGAAATTAAAAAACATTCAGGAATCCGGATACTTACGATCTTGCCGGAGGCCTGGCCCTTGAGGGCCACTCTTCGTTGCCAACGTTGGCGTTGGCGGAGCTGCCCCTTGTCAGGCAGCCGATGCGCGATGTCGCCGGAAAGGTATCCGGCGCTACGCAGTTTTGCGATGTGCTCCTCCGTAACGGAGGAGGCCAACCATTTTCCTCCCGCTCCGGACATGGTCGGAGAAGGTCGAGACGAGATGCGCGAACTTGGGCGCTGGAGCTCGAGTGCGCGGAGATGGATAAGCAAAGGAGGAAGAAGGCGTAGGTAAAAAGGGTGGATCCTTATCCCCTTATATATGGGCGGACGAAAACTATGCGTCCCCACCGGCCTGGTAAAACTCGCTTATCTCCCAAGCGCCACCATCAATGGCGCGGTTGGGTTACCCACATCCGTATTGATGAGAATCCCGGAATAAGGGGAACACGATCTCTGCTTCGACAAGACGTGCCAAGGGAACCGCTTCGCTAAACGCGCTGAGGTGGTATAATAAAAAATGATTCAAGTAAAGGCTTGGTAGTGGCGTGACATCACGCTACAAGATACGTCAGCAGGTTGAACTTGTGTATACATTATTCTCTCTGCGGTGGAATGTGGAAATTATTTTGCAGAGCCGGACACTATCCTGGTGTTCATAATCTTCTATGAATTATTCGGAGGAGGAAGCCACCTTGCAATGCCGAACAATATGCGCGCCAGACTCATCGTCATTGAAGCCTGGTTCAGGGGCTACTGAGGGAGTCCTAGACTAGGGGGTGTCCGGATAGCCGGACTATCATCGTCGGCCGGACTCCAAGACTATGAAGATACAAGATTGAAGACTCCGTCCCGTGTCCGGATGGGACTTTCCTTGGCGTGGAAGGCAAGCTTGGCGATACGGATATGTAGATCACCTACCAATGTAACCGATTCTATGTAACCCTAGCCCTCTCCGGTGTCTATATAAACCGGAGGGTTTTAGTCCGTAGGACAACAACCATTAAAACAATCATACCATAGGCTAGCTTCTAGGGTTTAGCCTCCTTGATCTCGTGGTAGATCCACTCTTGTACTACCCATATCATCAATATCAATCAAGCAGGAGTAGGGTTTTACCTCCATCAAGAGGGCCCGAACCTGGGTAAAAACATCGTGTCCCTTCTCTCCTATAACCATCCGCCTAGACGCACAGTTCGGGACCCCCTACCCGAGATCCGCCGGTTTTGACACCGACAACCAACTTTAGTCAGGATAAGTGTACTAGATGTTCCCCTTCAAAATGGTCAACTGTTGGTGCCTTTCCCGCTCAATTTTTGGGAAGAGGCCCAGGGCCTCCGCCTATAAATAGGACTAGCCACCCACAGGGTAGAGCATCGAGAGAAAAAGGATAGAAAGACATAGAGAGAGAGAAGCGACTGAACTCCCCCTAGAAGTTCATCGCACCAGTCAAGAACAGACCCTCGTGAGGCTGTTCTTCCTTGTACTGTTCACCATCAGCCCAGAGGCAATCCACACACCACACACTGGAGTAGGGTGTTACACCAGAATGGTGGCCCGAACTAGTATAAACCTTGTGTCCTCTGTGTTGTTCTTCGTGTAGTTTAGATCCTTGCGAGTCGACGAGACACGGGTAGGCAGTAGGTGTGATCTCCGCGCGTGCCCGAGAGTTCGAACCTTGAGGGTCTGCCGGAACCCGAAATCTGACATTTGGCGCGCCAAGTAGGGGTGCGCCGGAATCTGCCTTCCGTCGCCTCGTGGTTCACCGCCCGTCGCATCATCGTCATCATGTCCGGCGACCCAACGGGCAATCCTGATCCCTAGGCGGCCTTGCCCGCCCACGCAGAGCCGCTTGCCCAGGGCGACCTCAACCCCGTGCCCCAGGCAGCCCGCGGTCCGCAGGGCGCTGCGGGCCACGGGCGACGCGGTCAGACGACACCAGCTCTCACACCGCGGCAGGTGCGGTCGGCAGCGAGGGCCTCGAGCCACGCTGCGGCCACGCCACCGTACTCACGGCGAGAGCAGGCGAACTCAAGGGCCGCGCTCACGGTACCTCGAGAACTACTGCAATGCAGGCTGCTAGAGGGCGGCCGCGACGTGCTACTAGAGCGGGTGGCAGAGCTCCTGGGCTCTGCCGCCTCGGGGGCTCACCCCTTCTGCACCCAGCTGCCGCCTCATGCCCAAGGAGGATCGCACGGAGGCCCCACACGCGCCTGCACAGCCCCAAGCGGATTCCAGGGCCACTCCAACGCCAACCTGGCCGTTAGCGCCTGGCCACTGACGGTGCCGCCTCCGCCTCCAACCAGCGAAGGGGGATCCACTACAGCCCATGGTCCTAGTGAGCCGTCGCGCTACCACTCCCAGGTTCGCACCATGAGCAGAACTGCGTGGCACATGGGGCACTACGGCGAGGTGTTCGGAGCGGCGGCTCCGGAGGCGTATGTGCCCCACATGATGGATCAAGGACACGCGTAGGAGGAAGACCATGGCCAGTTCCTCGGCCCAGGCTGGGGAGAAGAAACACCCGAGGCTGAGCTCTTTCAGGAGCCCAGGGAAGGCCCCGTCGACTGCGCAAGGGGCAGCGACTATCGGGTAGCGCTAATCCCTCAGGAACAGGCATATGCTAACCATGGATCGCAGGAGGTACATGTCGTCGCAGCGGGTGGCTGCCCCAATCCAGCAGCTCCCCACCCCTCAGGAGGAGGGCACCGGGGGCTGCAGGAGAGGGGCCGAGATCCGGCCTCGCCCACGCGGCGCTCGGAGCAAGGCATCCTCAGGAGGTAGGCCCTCTGTCGTGGAGGTGCCCCAGGGCCTACCCCCGGCAGAGGACCCGTGGTCGTCGGGGGCGCTGGCGACCGCTCTATCCCATCGGCGGCGTCCTCGGTGTCCGGCCATCGTCGATGGCAATAGAGTGTGGCACAAGGCGGGGCCCTCGTCTGGCGATATGAAGCAAGGCCGGTACCTGTGAAGAAGGCCCAGTGCCTGTGAAGCTCGCCGCCCCGTGACACTCTCACGTAATAATGATTGGGGCTATACACGCCCCGGAGTCCCTGGAGAGCCGCCCTCGAGCCTCGGGGGCTCCCGCCCACGCCCAGTGGCAGCACTTAGCTCCGCTCTGGTGAGAAGACATCGAAGACTAGATTAGGTGCCGGACGCGGCTTTTTCTGCTTTTCTTGCTTTTCCCCTTGGTTGTCGCTTTTCCCTGTTTAGATTTAAGTTGGATTTGAGCTTGAAACTTGCGTGTGTCCGGGGAAGGGGTGTTTAGTATCGTTCGAGCAATCTCTTGCATTCTGGTTACCGCTTTGTGTCCATCCAAGCTTCAGCTGCCTCCCCTCGCGAGCCCCTCGCGAGCCGGGCCAGGTCCAGCATGTACGCAACCCAGACTACCATCGGCACACCCTCTCAGGAGGTTCTCATTACAGGTACAATAGGTTCATCCATGAGGCACTTGGGGCACCACGGCCCCCGCGGGCTCGCTCAGGACCCACGCGGGTCGAAGGTAAACAAGCCAGTTGACTCATCACAAAACTAGTCACTCGATATGGGCATGCAGGCAACATCCTGCCTACAAATACGCTAACTGCAAGTTTCCACACGCGGGGCTCCCCCTTCCAAAATGCTCTTACAACCCTCAGGGCCAAGCCCGAACTCTCTCTGCGCAGGGTAAGAAGCAGGAACAGCGCGCGGTCAATCGGATAAATTGCCCAATGCATCCTCGGTGGCACCTCCGGAGTCGCCACTGGTGTCGCTGGCCTCGCCGTCGCCTTCTACACTGCCGCCATCGGCACCTGGGCCATTCACCACTCCGCCCTCATCAGCAGCTACGACCACACCGTCATCATCAGTGGTGAAGGCCCTAACAAGGGCGTCCACATTGTCTTCCACCCAATGCGCTACATTGCCCCAGATTGCCAGGGGTACCGGAGCGATGGCGGCATCGAAGTCAAAATGAGGGTCCATGTTCTGAAGGTGACTGAAGACACGAGAAAAAGCACGCCCAAGTAGGGCACGGCTCATCTCCTCCACCAACCTGTCGGCTCTGCCCGAACGAGCCTCCAGCTGCGTCACCACATCGGTGAAGAACTGAAGGTTTCCAGCATAGTTAACCACACGAGGCTCCCCAACGGTTGCCTTGCAGATGATGCCCAAGGCCGTGTTAGCTCTTTCCCGGAGCTCGCGGAGCATGGGGCTGTGCACGTGCTCCAGGGTCTGCCGCTGGCGTATCTCGTCCTCGTTCCGCCACGCAACGGGCTCAGCCGCGTCCACCCTTTGGTGGAGAAGAAGCACCTCAACGCGGGAGGAAGCCAGTTCCGCCTGTGCCACGCCAAGGGCGGTCCCGGCAACGTCCGCACGCCGCATCACTTCATCCAGCTTGGCCTTCAGGGCGGCGGTCCTGCCCTCTGTTTTGACCTTGATCAACTCCAGCCTTTCCTCGAACTCGCGCTCGAGGTTCGAGTGGGCTGCCGCCACCCGGCAATCAACCTCTTTTGAGGCTCGGGCTTCCCTCGCGGCAACATCATCCTCCGCTTGCGCCACCAGGCGCTCCCTCGTCTCCAATCGCTCGAGTTCCAGGGTGCGCTCGGTGGCCTCCAGCGTCAGTGCCTCCTCATGTTTTTGAAGCTCTGCCCGATCGACCGAGCCCCCCTTCATCGACGCAAGGGCCGCCTCACGCAACTCCACCTGTTGCTCCAGGGAGCTACTCCAGGCCCGGAGCTCCCACGCCCGCTCTTCCGCGGCCCTCTGCCGCTGGTTGGCCTCCTGAGCCTCCTCGGCGGCCCGGCAGCAGGCCTCCCGAGAAGCTGCCAGCGACACCGGCCTTCTCATTGTCGAGGTCATGCTGGTGGCGTGCAAGGGCAACGACCACCTTCAGCTTGAGCCTCTCCTCAGCTAGGCGCAGGCCCTCGGCCTCAAGGCGCACGTCCTCGTCAGTGAGCTCTACACCAAGCTGGCTCACCGCGTCAGCCTCCCTCCGGAGGAACCCTTGGCGGAGGGCGCAACGTTCCCGGGTGCACTCGAGCACGTCTTCCGCATCATGCTCCGCTCCAGGCGCGCGCGGAGGACCACGGACCAGCACTCCCCCCTGGGCTGGGGGCTGGGGGCTGGCACCCTCGCAATGACCGGACGCGCCTCGCCAGAAGACTGGCCCAGAGCCAACTCGTCCTCCAAGCAGGAACGCAAGGCCGACCTCAGCTAGTCGCTGTCCACAACCAATCGAGGAGCCCAGGGCAGGCTGGCTATGCCCCGGGAGGGCTCGTGAAGGATGGTCGCGAGGTGCGCGGAATCAGGAGGCATCACAGGATGACCCACCTCTCCAACCGGCCTCACCACAAGGGCAGTGCTGGAGCTCGGGGTGCTTGGGGAAGGTGGAGAGGGCGAGGCCAGGAGGGATGGCTCCTCAGCCATCTCCGTGAACTCGGCAGGAAGGGCCCTGCAGGGCAATGATCAGCCGAAGCAGTAGGAAAGTAAGGAACTGAGAAAGGGAAAGGCTTACTCATTGGTGGTGAAGTACTTCCTGCGCTTCAATAGGCGGCAAGGGTAATCATCACCCAAGGCCCTGAGGGAGTCCTGGACTAGGGGGTGTCCGGATAGCCGAACTATCACCGTCGGCCGGACTCCAAGACTATGAAGGTACAAGATTGAAGACTTCGTCCTGTGTCCGGATGGGACTTTCCTTGGCGTCGAAGGCAAGCTTGGCGATACGGATATGTAGATCTGTCACACCCTAATTTTCATGCCACAACACTTAAGCTAATGAATCATGATAAAATGTGGTTTGACAAAAACTTTTGAGTGTTTTGAACCTTGCCTTGATTGGTTTTTGTCTCTTGTTTGTAAGTGCTCTAAAAATCAAATAAATCCTCCAACTCCTATACTTCATCTCCTTGATCCAAAACCTTTTCCCAATGATCATGCCATGTGTATAGAGCAATATAGTATTTTCTTACAAAAATAAGTTGGCCAAACAGTATTTTCAAAAATTAATTTTTCAAAAACCCCTGAATTGAGGTTTGCACTGCAAGTACTTAATTAAGTGAAGTAAAAATCTTTACAAAAATATATTTGACTCCTATTCGATATAGGATACCCACAAACCATAAAAATATAATTTTAAAAGTTATTTTCCTATTTTATTTAAAAGCTTTTTCTTAAAGCCAGAAATGGTCTTTAATAGGGAAAAATTATTTTATTGTTTCAACAATATTTGACAAAAACCTAGAGAAACTCAGTGGACATATATTGTCCATATATAAGAGTTTCAACACATGTTCATGTTCAAAATATTTGTCAAATCCCTCAAGAACCCTTTCTGGATATTTCAGGCTTTTGAAATATTTACAAAGGAAATATTCTCCAAAAATTCCAAGAAAATTCTAACATGTCACATATGACATGTTTGATGATCTTGACAAGTATCATGTCATGGAGAATAGTATAACCCCATGAAATACCCTCAAAACCATTTCTGTCCATTTTGAAGTTTGAGCAACTTTACATTGCCAAACATTCCCAAATAATCTCAAACCTTGTGAACATTCTCAAATGTTCTAATTATTCATCTAGACCAAATGGCACAAGTTGGAGAACAAGTTAACTTGATCAAAGTGCCCCAAAACCCTCTCTGACCAGAATCAAATTTGAACAACTTTGTATTACCAACTTTCTCTCCTTGACCCCAACTTTTGTGAGCATGATCAAATGACCAAATGAGGCCACTACACCAAGTGGTGCATCAAGGAGAATAGATTTGCATGACTAAATCTTGGAAAGTCCATTTCTGCTGATTTCTAGGGTTTACAAAAGTTGCATTGGCAACTTTTCCCAAATGGACTCAATCTTGGTGGTACCTCTTATTTTCTCATACCATTTGACCCTGTCAAGCCTCATGACAAATGGAGATCATCTACTTTCCCAAACCAATATCAAACACCTTCTGCCACTTTACCAAAATGCCATTTTTGACCTCTTCCACTAATCTCCATGAGTTATCCTTTTTACCACAGCCCCTCCTAGTCCCCCTCTACCTCTGGTGTGCTTCCCTGCCCGAGAGGCAATGATGGAGGGGGCAGAGACCCATTTTTATTCTCTGGACAGCCACTTTCCCCTCCCCTTCTCATCTCTCTCTCACTCCTGGCAGGTTCCAGAGCATCCAATGCCACTTCCCCCCTTGTTTATTCCCTCTGCATGCCTTTGACACTAGTGGACACGCGAATGCACGCGCAAAAGCCACGCATGCCAGCAAAAGACGTGCTCTGGAGCACGCTACCGTGCTCCCGACCGTTGACACAGCGCTCCCATCCACCTCGAGCCTCCCCCTCGCGCCAGTCGAGGTGCCTCAGCATCCGCAACAAGCTACGCGGTCGGCCCCCTCCTCTCTCCTCCTCCCCGCGCCTCTGCGCTAGCAAGCAGAGGCCGCCCGAGCGCGCCAATGGTGCGGCTCACACGCGCGCGTCTCTGGCCTCTCCCCACTCCCTCTCTCTATCTCTCCCGACGTAGTCGACGTCCAGGAACACCCCAGACACGCCCACACGAGCCCCCGTGGCTTGCAGCGATGGCAACAGCCTCGCGGGCGCACGGCCCCGCGGTGCACCTCGCCCCCTTATATTTAAGGTCACCCCGAGCCTCTTCTCCACTCCTTTGCCTCTCTCTCCCTCCCAGAGACCACCGGGACCAACTCACTCCTCTCCCCGCGCCCCCCATCCACCTCCAAGGCCGAAGCCGAGCCACCGTCCATCGCCTAAATTCGTGATGCCCGAGCACCATCCCCTCCACCTATGCGTCCCAATCCATCTTCCACGACCCCCCGAAGCTTCCCCGCACTCCGGTTACTTCTCCCGGTGGCTGTAGTGCCGTGCCCACCATCACCGCCGGCCTCGTCCGCCGCGGCCAACACCCTACTCAGCCCGGTGCCCCGGGGAGATCGTGCCACCCACGGTTGGACGTGGTCGGGTCCCCTGGGCACGCCGGTGTGTAGAGCGTCGTCGGAGACGCCCTGTGGCGCCGGCAAATCGCCACTGACGCCGCCCCTTTGCCTCTGCTCTGTTCGAGCGGGAGGTTGGGGATGAACCCGACAGATGGGCCCCGCGCGTCGGCGACCCAGCGGCTGGGCCCCACCCGTTTAAGTGGAAACGGGCTCTGCCCGCTACCGCCTTCGCTCGGGGAAGGCATCTTCCCGGGAATGCGCCTTCGACGTCGCCCCTGACACCGCGCAGCTGAGCCACTGGGCCGGCCCACTACTATCCTTCGCCTGGTGCGCAGGATAAGGGTAATGCCCTATATTTCTTTTTATTATTTTTCCAGTGAGTTTCTAAAATCCATAAACAATTCAAATGGACTCCAAATTTGATGATTCAAATTTCTAGTGACTCTATAAATCATGATCTATCTGGTGATGCAACATGTACATTTTTCCAGAGACCTTTTCTTCACAAATATTTATCAAATCCTACTTTTCCTATTTCTGTGATGAACTTTAGAAAATCACAGAGAGCCCATTTTTGATCCAAACTCCATGATTCAAAATCCTAGATGTCTATAAGTTCAAAACTTAGTTTTTGAACATGTTTACTAGTACTTTCTGTATCACCTCAAATAATGGTCTATTTCTTTGTATATAGCCAACTTTGCAAATTCATAGGAAAATTATCTCAACTCCAAATCCAGTGAAACCAATTCCTGGATGCTTCTAAAATCATCCTTTGTTAAATGGGTGCCTTTGCTCATTTTTCAAAAATATATTTCTGTACACTTCTTGAAAACCCATTAATCCCTTGATTCCATCATATTGAAATGTTCAGAGATGACCATTGATCAAATCCTAATGAAACCACTTTGGTCATCCCTCATATGACCAGAGGTATCCCAGAAAAGTCCAACTCATATTTTTAGAGCACTTTTATTTCCTGCCTTGTTGTGTTGCTTATTATGGTTGCTCTCGACGATAGTTGACGAAGTAGACGGAGTACTTGGAGAAGGACCAGAAGATTTCAAGACTCTGATGAACCAGGCAAGCAGCCCTTTGACCATGTCCATGAAACCCTTTTTATGCATGACATATAACTCTTTATTATTGTTGCATCGGAATCATGATGAGATGGTAGACCACGTTGGTTGGCTGCCTCTGTTACTTCCTCATTGATACTTGCATTGTGCATGACCCTACCTTCTTATGAGGGTTCTACCGGTGGGAGTAGATAGGATGCTGAAGTAGTTTCTACGCAAAGTGGTCAGGGTTATGCATGGAAAGAAACCAAGTGTGGTCTGACATACTTGCAAATAGCCCAGTGGGTGCCACTAATGCCCCTGGGAGATGATGATGAACTAGGTCACTACTTGGTGGAGAGGTAGTGTACCGAGGCTTGATGAAAGTGTTGTTTACAGAGACGGATTAGATTTAAGATTTGATGACTGTCCCAACCTTACATGCGCAACCACTCTACCCTTATATGGGAAAGGGCATTATTGATTACCTAGACCGATACTAGCTTGGAGCCCGCATTACTAGTGATGGGAGAGTTGTTGGTGCGCTCTCTCAAGACAGGGTCATGCCAGGTAGGGCGGCCATGACTGTTTTCACAGGGCACCGGACACACCGTTGGTACCCCGTGCTTGTGGTATGTGATGAATATGGGAGTGAGGCTCCACAACTTTATGATGTGAAATGTTCGGCACGGGGGTTACTACCAATCGAGTGGACTCCATGTTAGTGTCGTCTAGGGAAAGGTAGTGATCGGGTGCTTACCCCGGGTACTTGAGGTATCGCGGGTCGTGGATGACACGGAAGTTCCCCGGATCTTGTGGGTACAGTGTGCAACCTCTGCAGAGTGTAAAACTATTCGAATAGCCGTGTCCACGGTCAAGGACAGTTGGGCGGTGCTGCTTAGACTATGTCCATATGTTTCTGACAAACAACACCATTTGGTGATATTGATGATGTGACTCGTGAGGAAGTCATGATGAGCTTGAGCATGAGTTGTTCATAACTCTATCTCGATGTTGATGTCTGTAACCAGTCCTCATGGTTACATGAATTCTCTTGATGCATACCTTACTAGTTGTTGAACATGTCATTGCGCTCAAAACTAGCTTTCTGCAAAAATTTACCTATATCATGCATTGTTGTATCTTGAACCAAAACATGGGTTGCTTGCGAGTACATTCAAAGTACTCATTGGCTTGCCACTGGTTATTTTATTGGCCAGGCATGAAAGAACAAGATATATTGAAGAGTTCCTTGGTGACGATCATGCAAGCTAGGACGCTTTCCTAGTCAGAATGCCTATAGGGTTAAGGCAGATGGCATGGGTCCAAGATATCGACGAAGATTTCCACTGCGATGATATACTCAAGACTTGACCATAATGGTCCTACTTGTGTAAACGGTATGTATGGATGTAAGACTCTTGTTATTCAGCTTCTGTGTGTTCAGTGAGCATTGATCTCTGGGATCACTGTACACGTGCATTCGGTGATCTCGACTTATGAGTCAGGGTCCCCACAGAGCTGGTTTCAGAGCCATCCTAACTGTAGGAAGCCTTAGTTAGCATGGTCGTTAGTTAGGGTAAAATATTTCCAAAACTACTACTAGTTTTCAAAACTATCTATACTTCTCTTCCCTTCTTAGTTTTTTGAAAACTAAGGTATACTTTCCTTATTGATCTCTTCCCCTTCAAAACCTTTGGTCGCTAGAACCCTTGTGCCCCTGACCACTGGATTCCTTGTAATCCTCGTGGATAATCTAGAAGGAAGATGCCTTGCCAGACATTCACCCAGATCTCCTGAACACAAGATTGGCGACATCACAACAAGACGATACCAACAGAAGATACATCCTCGAGGAATGAGGACCTGAAGACCCAGGAGATGGTGACACCCTTGACACTGCCCCAAGATGATGCAACCTTAGCCCACGATGATCAGGGCATAGAATATGCAAGATCATGATATACATCGCTAGTAGAGTAACCCTGTCACTACCGTTGTTGTATCGGCAACCACCGATGGATGAGAACCTAGCCATTTGGTCCGTCTCACCATAGTGAGCAGGAAAACGGTTCTCCTCATCCCCCGCTCTTGGTGTCGATGTTGTCATCAACATAACCGACATGGTGGACCTCTATTACGCCTTGATAATATCATTGCATAAAGGATTACCTACCTGGTACCATCGACGGCTTAGAAGACAAAAAGGGATCGTCGTGATTAAGAATACAATAGAAGACCAAGTCAATGCCAGTTACGAGGAGCCACCTTCACCCCATCACTTCAACAAGAGAGAAGTTGTTGAAGAATCTTTAGGCTCAACCTGGATTGTTTCATCGAACAACTGCAAGAGACGTAGCAACACCTGAGGAAAACTCAGAAGACTGCATGAGGCCCAAGGCACGACTACTAAGTCCGAGAACCCCTAGGGTAGGATGAGTCGTGTACCCCCTATGCGCAGTCGAGTCCGTATGATAGTTCGAATAGAACCATGACTATGTGTTGCTTGTTTTTATTTGTTTGTGTTTTGATATCAGTCACCCTTTTTGCCCTAGGCAACAAGTACGCAACTATATCACCTGCCTTATTTTGTTGTTTTGGTTTGGCCCTTTTTGGCACTTGTTTGTTTGCACCTGCACTATAGAACCCCCTTTAGGCATCCCCCTTTTTATGCTACTTATCCCTCTCATCTCTCTCCTCAACTGAAGACCAGCAAGACAAGATGCACCAAGGAACCTGCTTCGGCAACCAACTAGCAATGAAGACTTTTGTTGCAGCCTCCTCGACCTAGTGCAACCCAGTAACGTTATGTCTACTCCTCAAGATTAGGAACCCATTCCTAGACCCTTCGAGACTTCACGAGATACCCCAGCTCGAAACCTTAACCATGTGCTTAACCCACAGAATTGCAAGGGAACCTGTTAAGCCTGCGTAACCTTGCTTGTCACTGGGTTCATTATGGAACTAGTGGACATAGTGGACGAGCACATTATCATCCTAAGATAGCACCAAAACTGACGATGCCATAGGGAAGACCAATCTGAGGATATAGGAACTGAGGACAAATGACTTGGTGAGTTTATATCAGTGACCTTGAGGAATTATCTGAGACTTTGGTGGATTATGAGGCTTTCATGTTGGTAGATGAACTTGGTGGGATCATTAATATAGAGTAGCATAGCTTTCATTACCCCTGGATAAATTGGAATTAGAGGGACAATTAAGATCGCAAGCTGAATTCCTGGAAGTATGAGAATTTGGCTTAGCCCGGGGATATTGATAGGAGATAGTTGACATTATGATAATGACTTTGGGGAAGCTTGTAGGAACTCTTGTTGGACATGATATTTGGATTTAAATAGGTGATCCTAGTTGAGTATAGGTGGTGAGTAAGTCTACATGGTTCAGAGTAAATTGGGTTTAGACTGATGATCTCGATCATGATACCATGTTTCTTGGAGGACAATAAGCTAGGAGATTGGATTAATTGTCGGAGTTGATATAAGCTTGAGCTTGGAGTTTACTGACCATGATAATGGGAATTGGTGGACTTACTATAGTAGAGACAACCCTTTCAAGCATTTGGGGATTATATAGACTTTAGGAGATCACGTGGGACACCAGCATAGGCGTTGGATTTGTAGAATTAATGGATCATGTAGTGATTTATGGAAGTTAACGGGTTGTTGGAGTTAATTCATAGAGAAGGAAACAAGATTTTGGAGTGGCATATGACGTGTTTCTTAGGATAGGGATGCGCTACCTTGGACCTTGGGTCAATAGACTGAGCACTTGGATGGTGGATATTAAATCCAGGCTTGTATGCTCTACCCATGGATTTTTAGGGGTAGCCACACACATGAGTTTGGGGATCGTAGACATATATGATTTCTTTAGATCTCCTCTCGAGAGCCATGAGGATATGAATAACATGAGTGATGATTGGAGTTGACCTATACGAGATGATTCTTTTGGTAATATGAGGTGAAGACTAGGTAGAAGTATTGGCATCTCAGAAACTGTGCTCAAGGATGGGATGATAAATGTTCACTCGCACACTAGAATCCTTGAAACCCTTACGCTCTACCAAGCGACAACATGGTCGGATCCTGACCTTGGGTTTTGGCTCTAGATCAATAAGACCTTGGCCAATGCTCAACCGTGACCATCCCCAATGCCTCAGCCCATTTTACATACCCCATAGACTTCATGGAGTGCTTGGACAAGTTAGTTGTCATCTTTCTTTGATGACATACTTGTCTACCCGACGACGGAAGAAGAATTGTTGAGTGGGTCAAGGAACGTCTGAAGATCGCCATGTCCAGGAGGAAGAACTATACCAACCATCATCGTCAAGAAGTGAACTTCCTTGTCAAAGACCGTGCATATCTACAAACCACTCCTCTCAAGGGAACCAAGCATTTCCATGACAAGGAGACCCACACCAAGATTCATAGGCCCCTTCGAGATCACTCCGAGATTTAACAACCCCCTCTGAGATCACTACAAGACGAAGAGAAGACAGATACCAACTAGAGTTACCACCTGGCACACCCACTGTGCACAGCGTTTTTCCACACGACACCACTCCAGAAACATTTCCAACTTCCTAACTAGCCCGGTCTCTACAAGGACATCGATCACCGAGCCATCGACCTCCAGCCCAATATGACCACCGCAAGCAACCCCTTAGAAACCTGGATCGAGAAGAACGTCATACACGAAGCCACACCATCAAGTACTTCAAGTTCAATGGAGCACCAAACAGAAGCAGAAGCAGTATGAGGACGTGAAGACTACCCCGAATCCAAGTTTCCATACTCCTTTCCGCGCCTAGTTTGGGAATCTCGGGGACAAGATTCTTGTAAGGGGGGTAGGTCTGTCACACCCTGATTTTCATGCCACAACACTTAAGCTAATGAATCATGATAAAATGTGGTTTGACAAAAACTTTTGAGTGTTTTGAACCTTGCCTTGATTGGTTTTTGTCTATTGTTTGCAAGTGCTCTAAAAATCAAATAAATCCTCCAACTCCTATACTTCATCTCCTTGATCCAAAACCTTTTCCCAATGATCATGCCATGTGTATAGAGCAATATAGTATTTTCTTACAAAAATAATTTGGCCAAACAGTATTTTCAAAAATTAGTTTTTCAAAAACCCCTGAATTGAGGTTTGCACTGCAAGTACTTAATTAAGGGCAGTAAAAATCTTTACAAAAATATATTTGACTCCTATTGGATATAGGATACCCACAAACCATAAAAATATAATTTTAAAAGTTATTTTCCTATTTTATTTAAAAGCTTTTTCTTAAAGCCAGAAATGGTCTTTAATAGGGAAAAATTATTTTATTGTTTCAAAAATATTTGACAAAAACCTAGAGAAACTCAGTGGACATATATTGTCCATATATAAGAGTTTCAACACATGGTCATGTTCAAAATATTTGTCAAATCCCTCAAGAACCCTTTCTGGATATTTCAGGCTTTTGAAATATTTACAAAGGAAATATTCTCCAAACATTCCAAGAAAATTCTAACATGTCACATATGACATGTTTGATGATCTTGACAAGTATCATGTCATGGAGAATAGTATAACCCCATGAAATACCCTCAAAACCATTTCTGTCCATTTTGAAGTTTGAGCAACTTTACATTGCCAAACATTCCCAAATAATCTCAAACCTTGTGAACATTCTCAAATGTTCTAATTATTCATCTAGACCAAATGGCACAAGTTGGAGAACAAGTTAACTTGATCAAAGTGCCCCAAAACCCTCTCTGACCAGAATCAAATTTGAACAACTTTGTATTACCAACTTTCTCTCCTTGACCCCAACTTTTGTGAGCATGATCAAATGACCAAATGAGGCCACTACACCAAGTGGTGCATCAAGGAGAATAGATTTGCATGACTAAATCTTGGAAAGTCCATTTCTGCTGATTTCTAGGGTTTACAAAAGTTGCATTGGCAACTTTTCCCAAATGGACTCAATCTTGGTGGTACCTCTTATTTTCTCATACCATTTGACCCTGTCAAGCCTCATGACAAATGGAGATCATCTACTTGCTCAAACCAATATCTAACACCTTCTGCCACTTTACCAAAATGCCACTTTTGACCTCTTCCACTAATCTCCAAGAGTTATCCTTTTTAACCACAGCTCCTTCTAGTCCCCCTCTACCTCTGGTGTGCTTCCCTGCCCGAGAGGCAACGATGGAGGGGGGCAGAGACCCATTTTTCTTCTCTGGACAGCCACTTTCCCCTCCCCTTCTCATCTCTCTCTCACTCCTGGTAGGTTCCAGAGCATCCAATGCCACTTCCCCCCTTGTTTATTCCCTCTGCATGCCTTTGACACTAGTGGACATGCGAGTGCGCGCGCAAAAGCCACGCATGCCGGCAAAAGACGCGCTCTGGAGCACGCTACCGTGCTCCTGACCGTTGACACGGCGCTCCCGTCCACCTCGAGCCTCCCCCTCGCGCCAGTCGAGGTGCCTCGGCGTCCGCAACACGCTACACGGTCGGCCCCCTCCTCTCTCCTCCTCCCCGCGCCTCCACGCTAGCAAACAGAGGCCGCCCGAGCGCGCCAATGGTGCGGCTCACACGCGCGCGTCTCTGGCCTCTCCCCACTCCCTCTCTCTATCTCTCCCGATGTAGTCGACGTCCAGGAACACCCCAGACACGCCCACGCGAGCCCCCATGGCTTGCAGCGATGGCAACAGCCTCGCGGGCGCACGGCCCCACGGTGCACCTCGCCCCCTTATATTTAAGGTCACCCTGAGCCTCTTCTCCACTCCTTCGCCTCTCTCTCCCTCCCAGAGACCACCGGGGCCAACTCACTCCTCTCCCCGCGCCCCCCATCCACCTCCAAGGCCGAAGCCGAGCCGCCATCCATCGCCTAAATTCGCGACGCCCGAGCACCATCCCCTCCACCTATCCGTCCCAATCCATCTTCCACGACCCCCCGAAGCTTCCCCGCACTCCGGTTACTTCTCCCGGTGGCTGTAGTGCCGTGCCCACCATCACCGCCGGCCTCGTCCGCCGCGGCCAACACCCTGCTCAGCCCGGTGCCCCGGGGAGATCGTGCTACCCACGGTTGGACGTGGCCGGGTCCCCTGGGCACGCTGGTGTGCAGAGCATCGCCGAAGATGCCCTGTGGCGCCGGCAAATCGCCACTGATGCCGCCCCTTTGCCTCTGCTCTGTTCGAGCGGGAGGTTGGGGATGAACCCGACAGATGGGCCCCGCGCGTCGGCGACCCAGCGGCTGGGCCCCGCCCGTTTAAGTGGAAACGGGCTCTGCCCGCTACCGCCTTCGCTCGGGGAAGGCGTCTTCCCAGGAATGCGCCTTCGACGTCGCCCCTGACACCGCGCAGCTGAGCCGCTGGGCCGGCCCACTGCTATCCTTCGCTTGGTGCGCAGGATAAGGGTAATGCCCTTTATTTCTTTTTATTATTTTTCCAGTGAGTTTCTAAAATCCATAAACAATTCAAATGGACTCCAAATTTGATGATTCAAATTTCTAGTGACTCTATAAATCATGATCTATCTGGTGATGCAACATGCACATTTTTCTAGAGACCTTTTCTTCACAAATATTTATCAAATCCTACTTTTCCTATTTCTGTGATGAACTTTAGAAAATCACAGAGAGCCCATTTTTGATCCAAACTCCATGATTCAAAATCCTAGATGTCTATAAGTTCAAAACTTAGTTTTTTGAACATTTTTACTAGTACTTTCTGTATCACCTCAAATAATGGTCTATTTCTTTGTATATAGCCAACTTTGCAAATTCATAGGAAAATCATCTCAACTCCAAATTCAGTGAAACCAATTCCTAGATGCTTCTAAAATCATCCTTTGTTAAATGGGTACCTTTGCTCATTTTTCAAAAATATATTTCTGTACACTTCTTGGAAACCCATTAATCCCTTGATTCCATCATATTGAAATGTTCAGAGATGACCATTGATCAAATCCTAATGAAACCACTTTGGTCATCCCTCATATGACCAGAGGTATCCCAGAAAAGTCCAACTCATATTTTTAGAGCACTTTTATTTCCTGCCTTGTTGTGTTGCTTATTATGGTTGCTTTCGACGATAGTTGACGAAGTAGACGGAGTACTTGGAGAAGGACCAGAAGATTTCAAGACTCTGATGAACCAGGCAAGCAGCCCTTTGACCATGTCCATGAAACCCTTTTTATGCATGACATATAACTCTTTATTATTGTTGCATCGGAATCATGATGAGATGGTAGACCATGTTGGTTGGCTGCCTCTATTACTTCCTCATTGATACTTGCATTGTGCATGACCCTACCTTCTTATGAGGGTTATGCCGGTGGAAGTAGATAGGATGCTAAAGTAGTTGCTACGCAAAGTGGTCAGGGTTATGCATGGAAAGAAACCAAGTGTGGTCTGACATACTTGCAAATAGCCCAGTGGGTGCCACTAATGCCCATGGGAGATGATGATGTACTAGGTCACTACTTGGTGGAGAGGTAGTGTACCGAGGCTTGATGAAAGTGTTGTTTACAAAGACGGATTAGATTTAAGATTTGATGACTGTCCCAACCTTACATGCGCAACCACTCTACCCTTATATGGGAAAGGGCATTATTGATTACCTAGACCGATATTAGCTTGGAGCCCGCATTACTAGTGACGGGAGAGTTGTTGGTGCGCTCTCTCGGGACGGGGTCGTGCCAGGTAGGGCGGCCATGACTGTTTTCACAGGGCACCGGACACACCGTTGGTACCCCGTGCTTGTGGTATGTGATGAATATGGGAGCGAGGCTCCACAACTTTATGATGTGAAATGTTAGGCACGGGGGTTACTACCAATCGAGTGGACTCCATGTTAGTGTCGTCTAGGGAAAGGTAGTGATCGGGTGCTTACCCCGGGTACTTGAGGTATCGTGGGTCGTGGATGACACGGAAGTTCCCCGGATCTTGTGGGTACAGCGTGCAACCTCTGCAGAGTGTAAAACTATTCGAATAGCCGTGTCCACGGTCAAGGACAGTTGGGCAGTGCTGCTTAGACTATGTCCATACGTTTCTGACAAACAACACCGTTTGGTGATATTGATGATGTGACTCGTGAGGAAGTCACGATGAGCTTGAGCATGAGTTGTTCATAACTCTATCTCGATGTTGATGTATGTAACCTGTCCTCATGGTTACGTGAATTCTCTTGATGCATGCCTTAGTAGTTGTTGAACATGTCATTGCACTCAAAACTAGCTTTCTGCAAAAATTTACCTATATCATGCATTGTTGTATCTTGAACCAAAACATGGGTTGCTTGCGAGTACATTCAAAGTACTCATTGGCTTCCCACTGGTTATTTTATTGGCCAGGCATGAAAGAACAAGATATATTGAAGAGTTCCCTGCTGACGATCATGCAAGCTAGGACGCTTTCCCAGTCAGAATGCCTATAGGGTTAAGGCAGATGGCATGGGTCCAAGATATCGATTAAGATTTCCGCTGCGATGATATACTCAAGACTTGACCATAATGGTCCTACTTGTGTAAAACGGTATGTATGGATGTAAGACTCTTGTTATTCAGCTTCTGTGTGTTCAGTGAGCATTGATCTCTGGGATCACTGTACACGTGCATTCGGTGATCTCGACTTATGAGTCGGGGTCCCCACAAGATCTCCTACCATTGTAACCGACTCTGTGTAACCCTAGCCCTCTCCGGTGTCTATATATACCGGAGGGTTTTAGTCCGTAGGACGAGCAACAATCATACCATAGGCTAGCTTCTAGGATTTAGTCTCCTTGATCTCGTGGTAGATCTACTCTTGTACTACCCATATCATCAATATTAATCAAGCAGGAGTAGGGTTTTACCTCCACCGAGAGGGCCCGAACCTGGGTAAAAACATCGTGTCCCTTGTCTCCTGTTACCATCCGCCTAGACGCACAGTTCGGGACCCCCTACCCGAGATCTGCCGGCTTTGACACCGACATTGGTGCTTTCATTGAGAGTTCCTCTGTGTCGTCACCCATAGGCCCGATGGCTCCTTCGATCATCGACAACGACGCGGTCCGGGGCGAGACTTTTCTCCCCGGACAGATCTTCGTATTCGGCGGCTTCGCACTGCGGGCCAATTCACTTGGCCATCTGAAGCAGATCGAAAGCTACGCCCCTGGCCATCAGGTCAGATTCGGAAGTTTGAACTATACGGCCGACATCCGCGGAGACTTGATCTTCGACGGATTCGAGCCATAGCTAAGCACGCCACACTGTCACGATGGGCATGATTTAGCCCTGCCGCCGGACAGTGCCCTGGAGGCTGCACAAGAGTCCGCTCCGACCCTTAGCTCGGAGCCGACTGCGCCGATCGAGGATGGGTGGCTGGACACCGCCTCGGAGGCTGCTACCTCTACGGCGATAGAGCCGAATACCGACCCTGTCCCTTGTGAAGCTCGTGACTCCAACGTGCCGGACTCCTCTCCGGACCCCGAGCCTTCCACGCCCCTACCAATCGAATCCGATTGGGCGCCGATCATGGAGTTCACCGCTGTGGACATCTTTCAGCACTCACCTTTTGGCAACATCCTGAATTCGCTAAAGTGTCTCTCTTTATCAGGAGAGTCCTGGCCGGATTATGGTCAGAACGGTTGGGATGCGGACAACGAAGAAATTCAAAACCCACCCACCACCCACTTCGTAGCCACTGTCGATGACTTAACCGACATGCTAGACTTTGACTCTGAAGACATTGACGGTATGGACAACGATGCCGGAGATGACCAAGAACCAGCGCCTTCAGGGCACTAGAAAGCCACCTCGTCATACGACATATACATGGTCGACATACCAAATGATGGGAATGGCGATGGAACAGCGGAGGACGATCCCTCCAAGAAACAGCCTAAGCGCCGGCGTCAACAACGCCGCTCTAAATCCCGCCATAGCAAAAATGGAGATTCCGGCACCGGAGACAATAAAACCCCGGACAGTGCCGAAGACAACCCTCTCTAGCAAGATTCAGCACAGGAGGATGGAGAAGCCAGCCCTCATGAGAGAGCGGCAAACAGAGAGGTAGAGGGCGATAATTACATGCCTCCCTCTGGAAACGAGGCAAGCCTCGACGACAACGAATTTGTCGTACCTGAGGATCCCGTCGAAAAAGAGCATTTCAAACGCAGGCTTATGGCCACGACAAGCAGCCTTAAGAAAAAGTAGCAACAGCTTAGAGCTGACCAAGACTTGCTAGCCGACAGATGGACTGAAGTCCTTGCGGCCGAAGAGTATGAACTCGAACGCCCCTCCAAAAGCTACCCCAAACGCAAACTGCTACCCCGATTAGAGGAGGAAGCACATAAACCTAAATCACCAGCGCACAATACGGCCGACCGGCCACCTCGTGGCCGCGACAGAGAGGCCTCTAGGCCCTCCACTAAAGCCGCACCCGGGCATCGCTCGAAAAGTACAAAGCCACGGGGGAATGCGCCGGACTTGCGAGACATATTGGAGGATAAGGCAAGACAAACAAGATCGATCTACGGATCACGCGGACGCCCCACGATATGCGACGACAACCGTCACGGCGGATACAGCAATTCCGGCCGGGCTGAACACAGTAGACAAAGTTCGCTTGAGCTGCGTCGTGATATAGCTCAATACAGAGGCACCGCACACCCACTATGCTTCACAGATGAAGTAATGGATCATCAAATCCTCGAAGGTTTCAAACCCGTAAACATTGAATCCTACGACGGCACAACAGATCCTGCAGTTTGGATTGAAGACTATCTCCTTCATATCCACATGGCCCGCGGTGATGATCTGCACGCCATCAAATACCTCCCACTCAAGCTTAAAGGACCAGCTCGACATTGGCTCAACAGCTTGGCAGCAGAATCAATTGGGTGTTGGGAGGACCTGGAAGCCGCATTCCTTGATAACTTCCAGGGAAAATATGTGCGACCACCAGACGCCGATGACCTAAGCCACATAATTCAGCAGCCAGACAAATCGGCCAGACAATTTTGGACACGGTTCTTAACGAATTAAAATCAAATCGTCGACTGTCCGGACACAGAGGCCCTTGCAGCCTTTAAACATAACATCCATGACGAATGGCTTGCCCGGCACCTAGGATAGGAAAAGCTGAAATCAATGGCAGCCCTCACATCACTCATGACCCGCTTCTGTGCGGGAGAAGACAGCTGGCTAGCCCGCAGTAACAACCTAACCAAAAGCTTTGGTAGTTCGGATACCAAAGACAGCAATGGCAGGTCGCGTCGCAATAAGCACAAGCGCCACATTAACGGCGATAATACTGAAGACACGGCAGTCAACGCCGGATTGAGAGGCTCTAAACACGGTCAGCAGAAAAAGCCATTCAAAAGAACTACTCCGGGCCCGTCCAATTTGGACCGGATACTCGATCGCTTGTGCCAGATACACGGCACCCCGAAAAGCCAGCTAATCACACCAATAGGGATTGTTGGGTATTCAAGCAGGCAGGCAAGTTAATTGCCGAAAGCAATAACAAGGGGCTGCATAGCGATGACGAGGAGGAGACACGGCTGCCGAACAATAGAGGACAGAAGGGTTTCCCCCCACAAGTGCGGACTGTGAACATGATATACGCAACCCACATACCCAAAAGGGAGCGGAAGCGTGCGCTCAGGGACGTATACGCGATGGAGCCAGTCGCCCCAAAGTTCAATCCGTGGTCCTCCTGCCCGATCACTTTTGATCGAAGGGACCACCCCACCAGCATCCGCCATGGCGGATTCACCGCATTGGTTTTAGACCCAATCGTCGATGGATTTCACCTCACTAGAGTCCTGATGGACAGTGGCAGCAGCCTGAACCTGCTCTATCAGGATACAGTGCGCAAGATGGGCATAGACCCCTCAAGGATTAAACCAACAAAGACGACCTTCAAAGGCGTCATACCAGGTGTAGAGGCCAATTGTACAGGCTCAGTTACACTTGAAGTGGTCTTCGGATCCCCGGATAACTTCCGAAGCGAGGAGTTAATCTTTGACATAGTCCCGTTCCGCAGCAGCTATCATGCACTGCTCGGACGAACCGCATTTGCAAAGTTCAATGCGGTGTCGCACTACGCATACCTCAAGCTCAAGATGCCAGGCCCTCGAGGAGTCATCACGGTTAACAGAAACACCGAACGCTCTCTCCGAACGGAGGAGCATACAGCGGCTCTCGCGGCGGAAGTACAGAGTAGCCTCTTAAGGCAATTCTTGAATCCGATTGTTAAGCGACCGTACACCGTCAAGCGCGCCCGGAGTAACCTACAACAAGACCACCTGGCACATTCTGAGCATGCTTAGTAATGCGGCCCCAACCCCAGCCGTCGCGAAATCGTGAGACCAGTACCACGCGTACATCACTATGCTCTGAAGATACCATGGGCATAGGGGGAGGGGCACGACCACGGCATGCCCAGAGTGCGGCTCAACCACACCAGGGGCTCCCAAATATGCCATTATTTTTTTTATTTTTTTATTTTTATTCTCAGGACTCCGTTTTCCAGCAGCCCTGTCCGGCAGTGGACCTGCCGAACTCACGATGCAACAGCCAGGGAAGCAGAAAAGCTACGACGAGTATCCAGGTGGTCTCCATTACGAGCATTATACCTGTTTTACATACCATTCCGCAGCCTACCCCTGGAGGGGGACATGTTAAATAGTCCCACCCCTTGCTTATCGCACTATTTGTATCATTCTGCCTTCATTGCAGTATTTTTTTGAGTAAACAATGCATCACTTTTTGCCTATCATTGCATTCCTTTCTATATATGTTCACTTATGACATGTTGCACCCGTACGCTTTGGTATGGCCAAATACACCAGGGGCTTCGGTTCCCCAAAATATGGTGTGATAAGTCCGAACACTTTCACAAGTGCGGCGCCCCAAACTTATAGCATTATATGCATCGGCTCCGAATCATGTCTTGGGTCAATAGTTGGGTTTGCCCGGCTCCCATGTTTTGGTACCTTACGTTCGGCTGTATCGGCTAAGGTAGCGCTGGGAGAACCACTGCGATTGTGCCCCAGTTGAGCTGCGTTGAGCACCTCAGTGGAGAAAGCGAAAACTGACCATCATGATGGGGCGAGAGCGGGTCGCTATTCGAGAGGTTTCTTCGAGTCCCTAAAGACTTATGCCGCTTAGAGCGAGGAACCGGCTTTGTCCGGCCCAGGCGTGGATAGCACCCCGAATTCGGCCTTCCAAACACTAGGGGCTTCGCCGAAATTTAAAATTATAGAATTTTATGGCTAAGTGAGAGTGTTCAAGCATTATAAGTCTGGTTGCCTCGTTCGTTGTGTTGAGCGCCTCCCTAGAAGGACCCAAAAATGGGAACAAGAGCGCTCAAGCTTATCCCGAACACCCCAGCACTCGTGGCATGGGGGCCGAAGCCAACGACTTGCCATCTCTCAGATTTGATAAATGGCTGCACAGAAGGTAATATTTTAAATTAACAAGCGTTGCTTAGCGCATATGAACAAACTTTTCAGCGCACAGGATAACAAAATGCGAGTCTACTCAAAAATTACATCTTTGGAGCATTCACCGGCAATAAGGCGGGCACCCTTCAGGACACCCTTATAATACATCTCGGGCGTGCGATACTCCTTGCCCGGCGGTGGCGCGTCCGTCACAAGCTTCTCGGCGTCCATCTTGCCCCAGTGCACCTTGGCGCGGGCAAGGGCCTGACGGGCACCTTCAATGTAGGTGGAGTGCTTGATGACTTCAACCCATGGACAGGCGTCCACCAGCCGCCGCACCAGACCAAAGTAGCTCCCACGCATGGCTTCTTTGGGCCACAGCCGAACTATGAGGCCCTTCATGGCCTGTTCGGTCACCTTGTGGAGCTCGACCAGCTGCTTTAGCTGGTCGCTCAGGGGCACCGGATGTCCGGCCTCAGCATACTGAGACCAGAACACCTTTTCCGTCGAGCTCCCCTCCTCGGCTCTGTAGAATGCAGCAGCATCGGACACGCTACGGGGCAGATCTGCGAACGCTCCTGGAGAGCTCTGAATTCGGGTAAGTAACAAGTAATTCACTTTTACATGCTTGCTCTGCATGAAGATTGCCTTACCCACTGCTATCTTCTTTACTGCCTCAATTTCTTGGAGGGCCTTTTGGCCTTCGGCCTTAGCGGTTTTGGCACTCTCAAGAGCCGGCGCGAGCTCGGACTCCCGAGTCTTCGAGTCACGCTCCAAACTCTCGTGTTTTTCCACGAGAGCCTGGAGCTCTTGCCGCACCTCCGCCACCCGCGCCTCCTGCTTCTCTCGCTCGGTGCATTCCGCGGCTGCATTGTGTTCGGCCGCGGACACCGCCTCCTTCAGGATCGCCACCTCGTTCGTAGCCCCTAGAATACCCACGTTATTCCTGTCGTTTTTTGCAACCAAATCCTTTTCTATAAGGTATAACTTTAATAAGGTGTTACTTACCTTCCTTGTCCTCGAGCTACTTCTTGGCATGGCCGAGCTCGCTCTCGGACCGCTCGAGGCTCTGCTTCAAGGCATTGACCTCTGCAGTCAGTGTGGCAGAGGTCAACATCGCAGCCTGCATTCCCATATTGACATATTTGTGTTAGACTCATGGGTATATCTTTTTAGATCCTCAGTTCAGCTTTTCTTTCCGAACACCGAACCGAGCATCAGGGGCTACTGTCTATGCGGTACTATTTTACATATCTTAAAAATCCTTACCTCGAAGCATGTTAGAAGGCTGGTGCAGGCTTCGGTCAGCCCGCTCTTGGCGGACTGAACTTTCTGAATCACCGCACTCATAACAGCGCGGTGCTCCTCGTCAATGGAAGCGCCGTTGAGCGCCTCCAGCAAATTATCCGGCGCCTCCGGTTGGACGGTGGCCACCGGCGTCGCTGTCTCGCCCCTCTAACGAAGGGGCCGCCCACCGGACTCCGGAACCACCAAAGGTTCCGGTGCAGAGTCCGGCCCAAAGTCCGGGAGGTTGCCCTGCGGCACCTCCGGGGCCTCCTCCTCCTGGCTGGTCCCTTTCTGGGACCCCGCCTCGGCGTCGTCTGTGTCACGGGAGGAGGAGGCGGTCGGAAGTGAAGTGCTATTCACATCCGATGAACCCAGGGACCCGCTCGACGAAGCGGGAAGGTCATCCTTGGGCGGGCTACATGGTCGTATTTGACGTTAGAAGACACTATGCGATGAAAGAAAAATCATGAGTTATTCTGGAATCCGGACACTTACGATCTCGCCAGGGGCTTGGCCCTCGAGGGCCACTCCTCTTTGCCGTCGTCGGCGTTGGTGGAACAGTCCGGAAGAAGGGTCCTTCCCTTCTTGGACCCTTCGGCTTCCCCCGTTGGGGAAGCCTTCCTCTTCTTCTCTCCCCCCGCTGGGGGAGAGGCCTCTTTCTTCTCCTCCTCGTCTTCGTGGGAGGCGTCCGCCTCAGAGTCATGGGACGATGAGTCCGATAACACCTGGTGCCGGGAACTCCTCCGGGTTCCTGTGGCCTTCTTCTTGGCCTTCTTCTCCGGCACCACGTAAGGTGCCAGGACCAGCAGCCCCATCAAACAGGCGTCCGCTGGGTCTTCTGGAAGGGGACCGCACAGTCAACCTGCCCGGACGTCTTCTGCCAAGCCTGTTAAAGGTAATGGGAGTTTAGATCCCGCATAGAGTCAAACTATGGAAAACATGTGTCCCGTAAAGGGTAATATAGCTTACCTCGCCGGCTTGACGCTGCGAGTTGAATCCGCGATCTTCGGTAGCAGATGCGGGAGCCTCGACGCCCTTGAACAGCACCCTCCAGGCCTCTTCGTACGTAGTGTCGAAGAGCCTGCTCAAGGTCTGGTGCTGCGCCAGATCGAACTCCCACAAGTTGAAGGCCCGCTTTTGGCACGGGAGAATCCAGCGGATGAGCATGACCTGGACTATGTTGACAAGCTTGAGCTTCTTGTTCACCAGGGTTTGGACACAGGATTGGAGTCCGGTCAGCTCATCTGAATCGCCCCACGTCAGGCCCTTCTCTTTCCAGGAGGTGAGCCGTGTGGGGATGCCAGATCTGAATTCGGGGGCCGCTGCCCATTTATGGTCACGTGGCTCGGTGACGTAGAACCACCCCGACTGCCACCCTTTGATGGTTTCCATGAAGGCGCCCTCGAGCCAGGTGACGTTGGGCATCTTGCCCACCATGGCGCCTCCGCATTCCGCTTGGCGGCCGCCCACTACCTTCGGCTTGACATTAAAAGTCTTTAGCCATAAGCCGAAGTGGGGCTAGAAGCAGAGGAAGGCCTTGCACACGATGATAAATGCCGAGATGTTGAGGATAAAATTCGGGGCCAGATCATGGAAATCCAGGTCGTAGTCGAACATGAGCCCCCGAACAAATGGGTGGAGTGGGAAGCCCAGTCCGCGGAGGAAATGGGGAAGGAACACCACCCTCTCATGGGGCCTGGGGTGGGGATGAGCTGCCCCTCATCGGGGAGCCGGTGCGCGATATCGCTGGACAAGTATCCGGCCTTGCGCAGCTTTTTGATGTGCCCCTCTGTGACGGGGGAGGCCATCCACTTGCCTCCCACTCCGGACATGGTTGGAGAGGATGGAGGTGAGATGTGCGGACTTGGGTGCTGGAGCTCGAGTGCGCGGAGATGGATAAGCTAAGGAGGAAGAAGGCGTAGGTGAAGAGGTGGATCCTTATCCCCTTATATATGGGCGGACGAAACTATGCGTCCCCACCAGCCCGGTAAAACTCGCTTATCTCCCAAGCGCCGCAATCAATGGCGCGGTTGGGTTACCCACGTCCGTATTGATGAGAATCCCGGAATAAGGGGACACGATCTCTGCTTTGACAAGACGTGCCAAGGAAACCTCTTTGCTAAACGCGCTGAGGTGGAACAATAAAAACAATTCGAGTAAAGGCTTGGCCATGGTGTGACGTCATGCCGCCAAATACGTCAGCAGATTGAACTTGTGTAAATATTATTCTCTCTATGGTGGTATGTGGAATTTATTTTGCAGAGCCGGACACTATCCTGGTGTTCAAAATCTTCTATGAATTATTCGGAGGAGGAACCCGCCTTGCAATGCCGAAGACAATATGCGCGCCGGACTCGTCGTCATTGAAGCCTGGTTCAGGGGCTACTGAGGGAGTCCTGGACTAGGGGGTGTCCGGATAGCCGAACTATCACCGTCGGCCGGACTACAAGACTATGAAGATACAAGATTGAAGACTTTGTCCCGTGTCCGGATGGGACTTTCCTTGGCGTGGAAGGCAAGCTTGGCGATACGGATATGTAGATCTCCTACCATTGTAACCGACTCTATGTAACCCTAGCCCTCTTCGGTGTCTATATAAACCGGAGGGTTTTAGTCCATAGGACGAACAACAATCATACCATAGGCTAGCTTCTAGGGTTTAGCCTCCTTGATCTCGTGGTAGATCTACTCTTGTACTACCCATATCGTCAATATTAATCAAGTAGGAGTAGGGTTTTACCTCCACCGAGAGGGCCCGAACCTAGGTAAAAACATCGTGTCCCTTGTCTCCTGTTACCATCCGCCTAGACGCACAGTTCGGGACCCCCTACCTAAGATCCACCGGTTTTGACACCGACAGCCTCCCTTCTCTTTCGAAGAGCCTCGAAGTCCACACGGAAGCGACCCAGGAGCTCGGCGCAGGGGTTAGCCTGCGACGAGGAAGAAGCGCCAAAGTGACCGGCGTCGGGGACATCATCCTCGCGCATGCTACCAGACGCCGCGCCAAGAAGGGTGGCCGGGGCCTCAGGGGCCTCTGCTGCGGGAGCCACGAGCCGCAGCTCAACACCTTCAGCCGCCACAGGGCAGGCCTCAGGAGCTGCTGCCTCAGGAGTGCCGCATGGAGTCCTCATCCCGGCGGTGGCCCTCTCAGCCCCCGATGGCCCTTGCCTCCCAGCTCCACCACTCGAGGAAGGGCCATCACGGGCAACCGGAAGGGCAACCACCACAACTGTGTTCTCACGAGGTCCCACGAGGCCTGCGGGGCGCAGCCTCCATTCGTCGAAGCTGGGCATCTGCTTCACAAAATCACCCCTGTTTGAGCAAAGGTACAGCAGGGCGCCCCCATGCCGGATGCTGCCAGGGGACGGGTCCCCAGTTAGGATCATGAGAACCTTCCTTAGCACTTCAGGCATCAGATCTTCCTCCTGGAGCCTCATGTAGTCTTCACGCCCCCCGAAGGACCACATCTTGCGGGAATAGCGTTGTAGAGAGGCAATGCGGCATAGGAGGAACTCCTTCACCACCTTGGGTGCCGTCACAACGAGCGCCCTCAAGTTCGCGAAGCGATGCCAAACGAAGACGAGCCGGGGGCTCGTGAGCGTCTCCTGGCCCCAGCCCGAATTAGGGATAGCGGGCACGGTTGGCTCCGAAAGCAGGGGGCTAGGCACCCCGGCAGCCATGTACAGCCACCACTCACGGAAGCCGGTCGTAGGCGGAGGAAGGCTGAAATCGATTCCCGAAGCCGCTGTTTCTGGTGCGGCAAGGAAGCTCACGCACGCCGAGCATTGGGTGGGATCGCTGAGACGCAAAGAGAAGAAGTGGCGCAGCAAGGCTACAGAAGGGGGAATGCCCATCATCGCCTCGCAGACAAAAGCGAAAACGGCAAGAAGAGTAATGGATTCGGGACCCAAATGCATCATGTGGATCTGGTAATGAGAAAGCACAGCGTTGAAGAAATAAGAAAAGGGGTGAACCAGTCCCGCCCGCCGAGCGTCGGCAAAGTATCGGACCTCGGTGACTGTTCTATCAATGGAGAAGTGAGACACAGGCCAGACCGTCGTCCTCCCACACTCGTTGAAAAAGGTGGCGATGGCAGAACTGACCTTGTCCGAGCCTTCCCGGTTGAGTATGATCGACCGGTCGACAGTAGGAGCCGCCGACAGCGATGGGCGGGGCAAGGGCACAGGCTTTTGCCATTTCCCTTTCTTCGTCGGAGCCATGGCGACAGGAAGGGGGAGGATTCGAGATTGGATTGGAAGCGGAGACTGGAGCTCGAGAGAAGGAAGAGCAGGAGGCGCGCGCACGGCGAGAAGAGGGGCGACTGTGTGCAACCACGGGTCCGCCTAGCTGGGTGCAAAATAAGGAAGCATGGGGGAACAGGGACACCCACATCCAATCGACCGCCACGCGGCACCCAAGGCCGCAGGCTAGTGGGACCCACGGCGCCTCGTACTTGCCCCTTTGCTTCACTGCTAAGCCAAGTCCGGGCGCGCCTTGGGCCCGGAGGCTACTGTCGGCGTTCTGGGAACGGGGGTACCCAGACTTGCCTGCCTACGGCCTGCGGCGTTGCTCAAGAAGTGGCCCAGTACGGCCCATCTTCATCAACACATGATCAAGACCCTCGCGAGGGGCCAAGCCTCGCGGGGCGGACGACAGGAGGCTTCCTCGGGCACAACCTCGTCAGGCTGGCTCGCGAGGAGGCGGAAAGATCAAGGCAGGTTACCTCACGAGGTGCCCATGACGCAAGCCATGGCGACCAAGGCCAGGCAGGCGCCAGCCTGCGCAGAGTCCTTGTTTCCTCTTTGGTGCAAAGGGGGCAAGCGCAGGCAAGAGTATCAAGCAAAGGCAACCATTTTGGTGCAACAAGACCAAGACCAGCAGGACGGCAGAATGGAGGTCATCGTGGAGCCCAAGCCGGCGTCATCGTCAGGGCCTTTGGCAGGCGAGGACCAACTTTAGTCAGGATAAGTGTACTAGATGTTCCCCTTCAAAATGGTCAACTATTGGCGCCCTTCCCGCTCAATATTTGGGAAGAGGCCCAGGGCCTCTGCCTATAAACAGAACTAGCCACCCGCAGGGTAGAGCATCGAGAGAACAAGGATAGAAAGACATAGAGAGATAGAGAGAGAGAGAGAAGCGAGTGAACTCCCCCTAGCAGTTCATCGCACCAGCCAAGAACAGACCCTCACGAGGATGTTCTTCCTTGTACTGTTCATCATCAGCCCTAGAGGCAATCCACACACCACACACTGGAGTAGGGTGTTACACCACAATGGTGGCCCGAACCAGTATAAACCTTATGTCCTCTGTGTTGTTCTTCATGTAGTTTCGATCCTTGCGAGTCGACGAGACACGGGTAGGCAGTAGGTGTGATCTCCGTGCGCACCCCAGAGTTCGAACCTTGAGGGTCTGCCGGAACCTGAAATCCGACAAGTATAAGAAGTTTCTTGCAATTTTATCATATTGGAAACATGGAGAGGTGGAGATATAGTTCCTCTCTCATAATAATTGCAAGTAGGAGCAGCAAGCACATGAATATCACATTCGTCAAAATTATCATGTGCAATGGTAAGAGGCAACCCATCAATATTATCCTTAATAAGCACAAACTTCTCCGATATAGTGTAGTCTAGAGAATTCAGAAAGATAATAGGACTATCATGCGTGGGTGCAATATCAACAATTTCATGTTTAACATAAGGAACTATAGCAAGTTCATCTCCATAAGCATAATTCATATTGGCATCTTGGCCACAAGCATCATCAAAAAGGGATATTTCAAGAGAATCAACAGGATCATAACAATCATCATAGCATTCATCCTTTGGTAAGCACGAAGGGAAATTAAACAATGTATGAGTTGAAGAGTTACTCTCATTAGAAGGTGGGCACGGGTAGCTAATCCGCTCTTCCTCCCTTTGTTCTTCGCTCTCCTCATCATCTTTTTCATCCAATGAGCTCACAGTTTCATCAATTCCTTCTTCCATAGACTCCTGCAAAATTCTTGGACAGTGGAGATTTTCTCAATAAAAGCATCAATATCGGAATTGTATTCATAATTCTCATAAGAATATTTAAGTATAGCAAAGTTTTTAGGTCTGTAAACAGCATCATCAAAATTTTCACACTCTTTAAACAAAGATTCAATCTCATAAGCACCCATAAAAGCAACGAATTCTTCTATTTGTTCCACATCATAGTAATCATATATACCATTAGCACAAGAAGCTAAGGTTTTATTATCATTGAATTTGCATGAAAATCGAAGGTATGGAGCCTTCATCCTAGAGCAACAAGTATAATCATATCTCAAGCATAGTTCCCGAGCATACCAATGCAACATATAAATTTGATCCCATAATAGTTCCCCTCTTTGTTTCAAGCGATAATCCCTAAAGTATTCACGTTGATCCAACGTGTCTCCCATAACATAATTGAATGGGGTGTTCTCAGGATTATCAAAGTAGTACATAATATTTTTCACATAACCATCATCGAGGGTTTTAGGAGGTTCCCCATCTCCATGAGTAGCAAGTACACCTAATTTTTTTTGTATTTCGTGTTCCATATCCATAACTAACGATAGAGAACAACTTAGAACAGAAAATAAAAATTACTTAGTGATAAAGCAAACAAGCACACACGAGAATATTCTCTCCACGCTATGACTCCCCGGGAACGGCGCCAGAAAAAGGTCTTGATAACCCACAAGTGTAGGGGATCAATTGTAGCCTCTTTCGATTAGTAAGGGTGTCGAACCCAATGAGGAGCTAAGGTAGAACAAATATTCCCTCAAGTTCTATCGACCACTGATACAACTCTACGCATGCTTAACGTTCGCTTTACCTAAAACAAGTATAAAACTAGAAGTACTTTGTAGGTGTTGTTGGATAAGTTTGCAAGATAATAAAGAACACGTAAATAAAAAGTAGGGGCTATTTAGATGAAGAAGCAACTAAGTTAGTTTTAGTAGAGAGCTTTTTGCCATGAGAGAGTTATTTGTCCCTAGGCAATCGATAACTAAACCGGTAATCACTATTGCAATTTTATTTGAGGGAGAGGCATAAGCTAACACACTTTCTCTTCTTGGATAATATGCACTTATGATTGGAACTCTAGCAAGCATCCGCAACTACTAAAGATCATTAAGGTAAAACCCAACCATAGCATTAAAGCATCAAGTCCCCTTTATCCTATACGCCACAACCCCCTTCCTCGAGTTTATGCTTCTGTCACTCATGCAACCCACTATAAGTGAACCATGAACATATTGCAACACCCTACAACAGGAATCCCTCACGCTTGCGCGACATGGAGAGCACCATTGGACAGCACCAATAATAAAACATGCAACTCAAACCAATCACGATCATCAATTAACCCATACGACAAAACGGATCTACTCAAACATCATGGGATAGCCATACATCATTGGGAAATAATATATAGCGTTGAGCACCATGTTTAAGTACAGATTACAACGGGTAAAATAGGGGTTACACTACTACTAGAGGGGGGAAGAGTTGGCGATGAGGGCGGTGAAGTTGTTGGTGTAGATCGCGGTGATGATGATGGCCCCCGGCAGTGTTTCGGTGCCACCGGAAGCAAGGGGGAGAGAGCCCCCCTTCTTCTTCTTCTTCCTTGACCTTCTCCCTAGATGGGAGAGGGGTTTCCCCTCTGGTCCTTGGCTCCCATGGCGTGGGAGGGGCGAGAGCCCCTCCGAGATTGGATCTGTCTCTCTGTCTCTCTCTGTTTCTGCATTCTCGCATTCTGCCCTTTCACAGTTTCTTATATATCCGGAGATCCGTAACTCTGATTGGATTGAAACCTTCGCCATGATTTTTTTCCCGAAAATTATAGATACAACGGAGACGTATCAGGGCACCACTCCCACCTCTGCATCCAACTCCCTGGCAAATCGCCTTGCTAGGAAAGGGGTGCAAGTGCAGATGATGGTGCCGCCGCCTAACAGTGACGGTGCAGCTGGTGTTCAGCCGGAGTCGGAGTCATCGTCCTCCCGGTTGGCGCCATCGTCATCACCGTCTCTGTCCTCATCATCGCTATCGCTCGAGGAGGAGCTTTCCTCATCGGTCGAGCTCCCCGCGCAGCACCCTAGGAGAGCACCCAAGCACCAAAATACCTTGACGGAGAGCAGATTGGCCTCCATTAATTTAAAATGGAGGACGTGCCCCTCCAACAAGCTATGGGCACGAGCATAGGTCTTCCAGCCGCATCGGAAGAGCATGACATGAGGGGCAGGAAAATCCACATCCACATCCACCCGCATGCCACCATTCCTGCAACCCTCATGTGCAGCTTCAACACACGCGGATGTTCGAGCTCCATCACCCTCGCGAATGGACTGGGGAGACGGAGGCAGCTGCGCGGACGCTTGTACAATCTGATGATGAACTCTAGAGGTTGGTCTCCAACATGGCCTTCCATCAGGGGAGGGGCGACCGATGGGGGCGTAATCAGAGTGCCACCCCATCCTCCTCTGCCCCGGGCACCATGACGACCACGACCTCACCCCCTCCCACCTCCTCTCGCGGCAGGCTCCGCCCCCGCATCTCCGGAGGGAGGAGGGAGACGCTGTTGAGTAGAAGTTCTCGTTGCCGCCACTAGAGCGCCGCGCCCCCGACCTCTCGCCATGGTGGGCGAGGACTGCTGCAAGAATGGAAGGAGAAGGGTATGTGGAAAAAGCCTTGCCCCACGTTCCCTTTTATAGATGAGCGGGGAAGGGGGCTATATTTTTCCATGAAGGTGGTCACCCCGTTCGACTAGTTCGGCTCCCCCTCACCATTAACGGCTCAAAGAATCAAGGCTGACCCCCTGCACCAATCCATGACGCCTGGCTTTCTGCCACAGCGCACATTCCGGCACCCTCCGCATCTGCCACCCACTTTGCACGGTGCATGCAATACACGTGGCGGAGGCTCTTGGAGTGGGAAAGATAATGGGGTGGTAGTTACCGCCCCGTGAGCGTGGGACAGGGATACCACACGAATCATGGCCCACTATCTCTCCCACTACAATTGGCGTTATGCGACACGTGGGAAAACCGGAAACTGACATGGGCTTAGGTTAATGAAGAAGCAAAGAAGATATCAAAGTACAATCAACTACTACCCTCTTGCCTGTGCACTAGATAGGGCCTACCCCGACGACGCTCGACAGCGCGTTCGGGCCAGGCCCGGGGGCTCCTGTCGGTTCAACAAACCCTGGGTTTGTTTCCCAGACCATGCATAGTCCTAAAAGAGCAAGGTTGCAACATCCAAGATGAGATCAAGTTGAAGACATAGCTCTTTGAGAAATCAGAGGGTGGATTAAGAAGACCAAGTCAAGCCAAGGGAAGCAAGACACCACTAAGGGAAAGCCTCCCTTGCCGGGTAGGCGAGCCTGGCGAGGTCGAGGTTACTCCGAAGACAAATCTCAAGACTGCCCCGGCAAGCTTGCCGGGGAAACCAAGGGTGGACCACCCCGCCAAGGCTCCACCGCTCCACCCCAAAGCAACGCATGTTATCGATAGGTGCGGTGTCAAGCCCCCAAGTGACTAGGTGGCCGTTTCTTGACACATGGAAGCCACTTCTGAAGGAAATAACCTCCAAATGAAACCCGTCCAGAGACGTGTCGAACAGACAGACAAGAAGGTGGCCAAACAGCCCGGCAAGGCTTGCTGGGCACACCATGATGTGACACTAAGCGGTGCATTTTAATGCGCTCTGACTTGTTTGCAGAGTTAGGTATGATAGCACTATTTGCTATCTAATCAGTACACAATGACTAATTTTCCATTGTGGTGACCCCTTAATCTATAAAAGGAGGGACATGGCAACCACAGAAAGGATTCCGACCCTTGTACACTCATACACGCGTAGCTACCCTCGCCCCAAGGCAACCCTGCCGGGCTAGAGCGCTGCGTCCCCACCATGGTCCTCTCATCAATCCACCAACCAAGAGTAGGGTTTTAGCCTCACGGCGGCTCGAACCTGGGTAAAACTGCATGTGTGATCTCTTCCATGCAGTGCTACGTTCTCTGCTCTTTGTGCAATGTGCTCATCCCCCCTGCCGAACCACAAGGGGCTGATGGCCCCATAGGTGGTCGTGGTTTCCCACGACATCTTCATCGTGATGGAATCATGTGGTGGTGCATCATATTCCACTATGGCCATTGTCTTGTCCAAAGGAAGGACGAAGTCGTCGAGGGTCGGCGGGTCATCATATATGGGACCTAGCACCAAATGAGAAGACACAATAGAGGTAGAGGTTAAGTCGTTAAACTTAAAAATGTCCTCACATGACCCATCAACTATCACACTCTCTCTATGTGGTGGCTTACTCACTCCCTCAAAGTAGGTGTAGTCACATATGGTGGAGTCACTCATCTCACACAGGTGGTGGGGGTTGTGGCTCTCCTCACAAGGGAATTGGGGCAACTCATCATATATGGGGCTAGTGGTGAACTCGCTCTCACTCTCAATATGCTGGCACAAGTCTCTCAACTCATCACTATACGCCTCCGTGGTCGAAGGGATAATCTCATGCTCAATTGTCTCGTCACCATCATCGTGGATGAAGGCCCAAGATGGCACATCATCACTCATATCCATGATCGAAGGGAAAATCCCATGCTCAATCATCTCGCTCTTGCCTCCAAAGCTAGAAGCATCATCCTTCAGAGACTCCCTAGTCGTAGTCGTCGCCGTGCCATCTTCAAAAAGAGTCATGGTAGATTCGGCATCATCAATGCCACAAAGAGGGATGGCGATGAAGTCGAACTTGGGAGCATCGTTTTGGTGCTCGTCGAGCTTGTGTGTCATGGTGGTACTATCCTCATGCTCGTTGTCGTGGATCTTGGTCGTCGTGAAGTGTGCCTCGGGTGGAGAAGCCTTGGCCTTCATGTGGTCTTAATCCGCCTTGAGAGCACCAACGTAGTTGTCATCGAGGGACTTGTAGTTTTCGAGGAAGATAATCTTGGAGATGCCGTTGTTCAATCCCATGATGAAGTGGAACTTCATCGGAATGGAGTCATCCACTCCGGTTCGTCGTAAGGCTTTCTTCATATCCTTGAAGTACTCGTCAATGGACTTGGATCCTTGGATGGTGTTCTCCAATTGGCGTTGAAGATGTTCCATGTAGGTGGAAGGCAAAAACTCTCGCCTCAAAGCCTTCTTCATCTTGGGACAACTCATGTCGAAGTTCTTGGAAGGTGTGTGAAGCCACCATGTCGATGCGTAGTCGTGGAAGTTACTTGTGGCGCACTTCACTTGATCTTTGGAGGGGACTTGATGTAGCTTGAGGTAGTTTCCCATTTTGTGCTCCCACCCAAGATACTCCTCGGGATCTTGAGTCCCATAGAAAGGAATCTTGTGGTTGGTGTCAATGTCGTAGAAGCTCATGAAAGTCACAACCTTGAGCTTTGGAGCTTCTCTTGAGCGTAATCTTGAGGTGCTTGTCGGCGAAGATGCCTCGAAGTCTCTTGGTGAAGATGCCAAGGTAGATGGTGAAGTCATAGAGCGGTGGTTGGTGTTGCGCTCTTGACCTTCAGGTTCTCGTTGGTGATGGTGTCGATGCCGATGTGACCGGAGATGGTAGCTCAGCAGCATGTGCACTTGAGCGTCTTCTTGAAGATGAGGGAGATCTCTTGCCGGTCTTGATGAGGGCTTTGAGCTCCTCCATCTAAGCTTCCGTCTTGGTATCAATGAAGTTTTTCATGGCATCAAACTCGTCATTGTTGTTGTAGACCGAAGTAGATGTGCTTCACCTATTGTCGTGGGAAACGAACACCTATGGGGCAGGGCCCCTTTCGGTCCGGCAAGGGAGCGGAGGGCGCATGAAGAGCAGATCAAGGCGAAGCACGCGAGGGATTTTACCCAGCTTCGGAGCTCTCCAGAGAGATAAAACTCCTACTGCTGCTTTGTGGTGGTATTATGTTCTTGCTCAAAGGCGTGAGCATTCTGTGTTTTCGAAGGAGTCGAACCCCTTCTACGTTGCGCATGGGCCTCCTTTTATAGGCTAAAGGGGTCACCGACAGGTGGCAACGCAGAGAGAGGGGTACAAAAGTAAAAAGAAGGGTTGGTACAACCGCTATCTACAGTGCCCCCTACCTAACTCTGACGGCAGGGGACAAGGGCATTTAATGCCCGTCCGGTCGCCCAAACAGTGCAGAGAAGCGACCGTTAGGGACGCCACCGCCTGCCACGATGGCCTTCTCGTCATCTCTACTTGCCACCTCGCACCGCTTGGCTGCACAGCTCCCCGCCACGTGTGCCTGGAACGATCTTGTGGCGACACGTCGTCAGATGCGCTGGAGCGTGGGCGCAGAGTGGTGGCTTCGCCGCAGCAAGCGCCTTGCCGCGGTCATTGTCTTGTCGCGCCCGAAAGCTTGTCGCTCGCTGGGTCTTGCCGGGACGTGCAGCATGTCGCGGCAAGTTCCTTGGCTGGCTTTCCCGGCAAGCTCCTCTTGCCGGGGCCTCGTCCTTCCCGGCAAGCTCCTCTTGCCGGGGCCTTGTCTTCTTAGTTAAAACACTTTGTTCTTGAATGGCACAAATATGAGCTACGGAGGATCTTGGCGGACGCCCGGCAAGCCCTGCCACTGGGTGCTGCGACTGCCCGTGCACAAGTTCGGGATACTAAGGTACCCCTACTTTAGTACACCGACAGGAGCCCCCGGGCCTGGGCCACACACGGTGCCGAGCGCTGTTGGGCCAGGCCCAAAATAGGGCACGGGCACTCGCGGCCTGGGTCCATACCAAATCTAACACCGTATCCACCGCGCCCTCCCGTAACGGCACACGTCAAACGCGGCGTCGTGGGAGAGATCGTGGGCAATTCTTTAATCAGGAAAGGCGTAACGTTCGCCTCTCCTCTTTATAAGCAGGGGAAACAGGGGCCGTTCCCCCACCTTCGCCACTTGCGGTTCCTTCCTCAGAAAGCTCCGCCGCTCCCCTCCGCTTCCCAAGCTGAAAGAGAGCAGCGTTCCGCCGTCGCCGCCGCCGTCGCCGCTGTCGCCGCCAACCTCCTCCACCGCTTCCGCCATGGCTCCGAAGACCGGGAAGAGCATGAAGTCGGCCGAGGCGCTGCGGCTTGAGGTGCTGCACAAGGAACGAGCGCTTCCCCCCCCCCCCCCGAGCTCACCCCGAAGGTGCTGCGGGAGGAGTTCTATCTCTTCTGGTCGACGGAGACGCGGGCGCATCCGCGCACGCAGGTACTCTCCGCCGAAGCTTCTACTTCGAAAAAGTGTCCCAGAGGATACTATTTCTTCCCCCTGTTCTTCTATTGCGGGCTTTGCCCACCTTTTTCCGATTTCTTCTATGATATCATGAATACCTACGGGTTTCATCTTCTTGACTTCACCCCCAACGCCGTTCTGACAATGGCAGTTTTCGCACACCTCTGCGAGAACTTCGTTGGAATCGACCCAAATGTCGCCCTCTTTCGCCACTACTTCATACCCCGGGCCGAGAAGGGAGAGCCCTTAGCTGGCGGGATCGCCTGGATCTCGAGGGTCGGCATGAAGGAGGTTTATCTGGAGGGCGAGCTCCGCAGCAAGTGGGATGAGTGGAGGGCGGAGTGGTGCTGGATTGTTGACGCAGATCCGCAGCCATTCACCAGCCTGCGTCAAGCCCGAGTGGTGCGCGGCGGCGACTGGAGCGCCCTGGCGGCGGACGACACCAGATTGAAGATCGCCACCACGCGGATTCTGCGGCTCAGGCTTGTCGGGCTTACTGTAGGGGCCGTTGGCGCGGACTTCCTTCGCCGCCGTATCGCCCCTCTGCAGGAGAGGAAGAGGCCCGCCTGGCTGTTCGGGGGCCCGACAGATATCATGAGGCTGCGTCAAGGCCTCAATTTTAATTTCACAGTCTTGGAGTTGGATGGGATGCTCAAGGAGCTATTCAAGCATGACGCCAACCATTCGGAGTGGTTCAGGCTGCCGCGGGGTGTCGTGCCGTTGTGCAATAACTCCTAGCTCGATCGCATCCGCGCAATGATGCTGGAGTGCGACTCGCATGGGATTATCCCAACGTGGCAGGAGCCTGCCGACGACGTCGTGCAGAACTTCTTCGACAACTTGGTGGAGGTGGCGAACCGTGCCGACGAGCAGAGGCTCCTCACCCAGGACACCACTGATGACGAAATGCGGTACATCGCCACCAGGGCCGAAGAGGCGGCGGCAGCCGCCGCCTCGGGCGAGTTTGGGTTCACGTTGGAGGAGGCAGAGGCGGCCGAGGCGGCAAGCCTTGCCGACCGAGAGGACCTTGGCGGGGAGGTCGCTGGCGAGGGGGAGCCCGAGGCCGAGGCAAGCGAGCCTGCAGGGGGCGCAAGTGGCCAGCCATCTTCAAGCAGCTTGCCGCAGACGGGAACCTCAGTGCAGCCCCCAGCTCAACCAAGGAGGCGCCTCCGCAAGACTGGAGACACAGCAGGGCGGCGGGCAGGCCAACAGGCGCAGTGCCGCGGGACACGCTCTACCGCGACGAGCACCGTTGCCGCGGGAGCGTCTCATGCCGCGTCGGCAACTGGAGCGGGATCTTCTCGAGCCGCTACTCCTGATCCTACCGCAGCTCCCGCCAAGCGCCCAAGGGAGCCTACTCCTCCACCTCACCGCGCGGAAAGGGTGCCGGACTTCGACCTCTCCGCACTGAGCTCTGACGAGGAGGAAGAAGAAGAGGAGGAGTATGACTTTCTTCCTATTGTACTTTGTATCTGATCTGCTTCCCTCTGAACCTCGTTCCATTTCAGGACTCTGGCCGAGAGAGCGGTGAAGAGGGCCAAGGTGCCCATAGTTGTCATCAAGGACGATCCTGCTGTGGTGGTAGAGGACACGTCCGAGACTACCTTGACGGACCCGACACCCTCTCCTCGAAGCAGCCCCCAGCGTAAGTATTCGTTCACTTCTTGTCGTGGGGCGCGCATGGGTGCTTTCTCCTTGTTGATATCTTGGTTGTTAACTTGCTTGTGCAGGAGCAGAACAGGCCCATCAGGAGCAACCAGAAGCCGCTCCGGAGGTGCAATCTGCTTCAACTACGCCGCCAAGGGGTGACTCTCCGACAAGGGAGCACTCTCCGGCAAGGGAGCGGTCCCCGGCAAGGGGCAGTTCCCCGGCAAGGGACGGGACCGGCGAGCCTTCGGTGGTGGAACCCATGGTCACAGAGCCCAGCACGGGTAACCGTCCTTGTCGGAAATTTTCCCTTGGGTTCTTCTTCTTCTAGTCTTCTTTTTGGATATTTGCTTGACTTTTTCTCCCTCCTTTTCCTGCCTTCAGATCCACCCTCTGCGGAGCCAATGGAGACCGAGGCCACCGGCGAGGAGAACTTGCGCGGCGATACTGGTGATGCCGCTGCTACTGAAGAGGAGGCCGGCGCTGATGACCCCGCCGACGAAGAGGCCGCGAAGGCTGCCGGCGCTGGAGCTGGCGAGGGATCCGGCGATCGTACTAATGACCCGGGGGCCGCAGGAGCGCAGGGCGCTACACCGAACGCCGATCCCTCCGCCGCTGACGCAGCGCCAGGCCCCGAAGAGCCCCAGCCCGGCGCCTACTTGAAGGCCGGCGAAGGTATCTTCATCAGGCTCCCCTGGGCGTCGAGTTCCAGGGCGCCGGTCGAGGGAGAGGCTTTCAATGGAGAAGTACTCGCCTCCGCTGGGCTGGCGGTGGTTGACGCGCCAAGCAGCAGCAGTGGCGAATCTGAAGAGGAGCAGTTGCTCCGGAAGTTGGTGTCGCTCTACCGCGCCCGACAAGCGAAGCTGGAATCCCGAGAAGCGCTTGTCGCTCGAGCGGGAGTTGATATAGAGAAGCATGCGGAGGAGCTCCAAAGCCGCAACCAAGAGGCCCTCCGGTCCATCGCGAAGGAGAGGGCGCAGCTTGTCGAGGCGAAGAAGGCGTTCATCCTTGAGAAGGCTGAAGCCGAAGAGCAGCAGAGGCTTGCCGCTGAAGAGCTGTCCACCCGGGAAGGTGATCTGACACAGCGGAAAGTCAATCTGGACAGCTACGAGGAGGAGCTCGTCACACGCGAGCAATCACTTGGCGAGGCACTCAAAGAAGCGAAGGACGCTGCCGCAGCTGCCGAGGCCGCCAAGAAGGAACTAGAGATGAAGATGACGCAGCTGGAGGCTGATCTGAAAGGGAAAGATGAGGAGCTTGCCGCACTCCAGCGCGAACGCGAGAAGGATGCTCTTGCTCATGGTGATCCGCATGTCCAACTCGCCGACAAGGGCAAGGAACTGAACGCTGTCGAGGACTCAAATGCTGATCTGGAGCTGAAGCTGGCCACACTGACGGAGACGCTGGGTGGCGCCAAGAGGCGAGAGGAGGAATTGAAGAAAGAGATCAAGGCCAACGAGGAGCTGCTAACGAGGAGCTCTGGATGGAGGGCCTCGTCAACATTGCTGCAGTCATCGACGAAGAGCTGGCGGAATTGGACTTGGCGGGCTTCGGGTACTCCTCCGACGAGAACCTCCAGCCCAGCGCCAAGCTTACTCTTTTCTTCAAGGGTGTGGCGACGGCTCTCCAGCAGCTCCGGGAAAGGATCCCAAAGAAACTGGCCGACGAGTCGCGCGCCGGCGGGTGCTGATCTTGAAGAGCTCAAAGCCATTGTCGCACCCATTGTGGACAAGGTGAATGAAGTCAGGAGGATCGACGACGAGCACGTGGATTAGGCCACCCTTCTTCTCCCTTCCTTGTCGCTGTTATTTAAGTTATGAGAACAATTTAGTTAGTGCCGCAACAAGTTAGTTTTGTAATATAACTTTACTCTGGGCAATGCTTGCTATGTTATCTCCTTTACTTGATTCCTTTCTCTGTATGTTTTTACCCTACGCTTTTAGGGAACTTGCCGGCGCAGGCACGCTTGCCGCGAGCGCTGAGTGCGGAACATCAGCAGTCCACTGGCGGTGCCAGTTCCGGCAAGAAACCTTGTCGCAACTAGTTGCAGCACACTTAAGTTGTTGAGCGGACTCGAAACAAAGTAAGGGCGCAACTAGCTACGAGGAGGTTCCTTTGCACACAGGTTTTCCATACAAAGTACGGTCGTTCAAGGAAGATAACTTAAAATTTTAAGAACTGATCATGCTCAGACTTTGGCTACTTAGCCTTTTCTTTTTGTCGTCTGTGTCCCGACAAAGGCCATACTTCTTTGAACGACGCCTAGTCCACACCATTATCTTCTTATCTTCTCCTCCCCCCCCCCCCCGGTGAACTTGTGGGTGAAGGAACCTTCTCTTTGAGAAAAAGAAGAGAAAATAACGATATGGAGCCTTAAGGCTCGTTAGTGCTTACCGGGGCAAGTGCTGCACAAAGTGTCAGATAAAGCATGCAAAAAAGAAAGAATGCATGAAATTTGACAAGATGTGCGAAGCACATGAACTTTATTTATGCACGGGATCTGCGCCCGGCTTTGTACAAAGGGTTACATGCAACAGCGGCAAGGCTTGTACAAAAGGTGGTTGCCGAAACAGGTTCCGGCAACCGCGCCTTATGGGTAAAACTTACGAAGATGCTCTATGTTCCAGGAATTGCTCACCGGAAAGCCATCTTCGGTCTCAAGGCGGACAGCACCGGGCCTAGTGACTCGCTTTACCTGATAAGGGCCTTCCCACTTCGGCGTCAACTTGTTGGGATTCTTGGCGGATTGAACGCGCCGAAGAACAAGGTTGCCTTCCTCGAAACTTCTGGCGTTAACTTTGCGGCTATGGTAGCGATGCAAAGCTTGCTGGTATCGAGCAGCTCGTACAGCAGCCTGAAGGCGATCATCCTCAAGGAGCAGCGCGTCATCTTGCCGCAGCTGCTCTTCCTCAAGCTCATCATAAGCGAGCACTCGAGGCGATCCGTATATAAGTTCCGTGGGGAGAACTGCTTCTGCTCCATAGACTAGAGCAAAAGGTGTCTGGCCAGTGGCTCGATTTGGTGTCGTCCTGATCGACCAAAGAACCACTGGCAGCTCCTCGATCCAATTTCTTCCGCACTTGTGTAGCCTATCGAAAGTTCTGGTCTTGAGCCCGCGCAGCACTTCAGCATTCGCCCTCTCAGCTTGACCGTTGCTTCTCGGGTGAGCAACAGAAGCGAAGCAGATCTTGGCACCAAGATCTTGGACGTACTGCATGAAGGTGCGGCTCGTGAATTGTGTGCCATTGTCGGTGATGATCCTATTAGGGACTCCGAAACGGCAAACAATTGACCTGAAGAACTTGACTGCTGACTGTGCTGTCACCTTCCTCACTGCTTCCACCTCCGGCCACTTCGTGAACTTGTCGATCGCCACATACAAGTACTCGAAGCCCCCGACAGCTCGGGGAAAGGGGCCCAGGACGTCGAGCCCCAAGATAGAAAATGGCCAGGATAAAGGGATTGTTTGGAGAGCTTGAGCTGGTTGATGTATCTGCTTGGAGTGGAACTGGCACGCTTCACATTTGGTTACTTGTGCAGTTGCATCCTGGAGGGCTGTCGGCCAAAAGAGACCTTGTCGGAAGGCTTTGCCGGCAAGTGCTCTTGCGCCAATGTGGTGACCACATATGCCTCCATGTATCTCCGCCAACAGCTCTTGTCCTTCTTCCCGGGAAATGCACTTCAATTTCACTCCGTTGAATCTTCTTCTGTACAGTATGTCATCGACAAACTGGTACATACTTGATTGCCGGGTTACTCTCTCGGCTTCTTCTTGCTCTTCGGGAAGTTCTCCTGTTTGAAGGAAACGGACAATCTTCTGCACCCATGCCAGAGCCTGCGGCTCAACGACAAGGACTAAAGGCACAAATGCTGCTGCGGGAACATCAGCTTCTACGGCAAGAACCTAGTGTTCAGCGGGAGCTTGATGTTCCCCGGCAAGCTCGCCGGAGCAAAACTTGTCGGGAGCGTCTGCTTCAACGAAACAAACCCTAGGGCTTGTCGGAGCAGACTGCTCCTCAGCACTCTTGGTGTTGATCTTGGGGATCTTCTTGGCGGCGGCTTCGGGGAGCTCAGCCGAAAAGTAGTCACCAGAAATCAACTTCCTCTTCTTGCTCTGTCCAGTTGATGGTGTTACAGATGGTTAAGTCAACTTGAGCACAAAGATCCCTGGTTCCACAGGCAACTTGAGTGCGGCGCATTTTGACAGGCCATCTGCAATGTCGTTCTGAGCTCTCGGAACATGTTCCATCTGTAGGCCGTCAAAATGCTCTTCTAGTTTTCTCACTTCATCAATGTAGGCTTCCATCAATGGACTCTGATAATCTTTGTTAACTTGGCGGACGACAAGCTGCGAGTCACCCCTGACAATAAGCCTCTTGATCCCAAGGTCTGATGCAATCCTGAGTCCGGCAAGCAAGCCATCATACTCTGCAGTATTGTTTGTCGCTTGCTCCTTGGGAAAGTGCATCTGGACCACGTACTTGAGGTGCTCTCCGGTGGGTGCGACAAGTAGTACGCCCGCACCGGCGTCTTGCAGCGAGAAGGCACCGTCAAAGTACATGACCCATTCCTTGTTTGCTTCCTTGACGGGGATGCTCGTCTCTGGAGTTTCTTCATCAGGTGTTGGCGTCCACTCTGCTATGAATTCTACCAATGCTCGGCTCTGGATAGTTGAGGTACTCTCAAACTTGAGGCCAAAGCTTGACAATTCTAGTGCCCACTCGACAATCCTGCCTGTTGCTTCTGGATTCTGCAATATCCTCTTCAACGGAAAGCGAGTGACAACTGTGATCTCATGTGCTTGAAAGTAATGGCGCAGCTTCCTCGAGGCCATAAGAAGGCCGAAAAGCAACTTTTGCACCCCAGAGTACCTTGATCTAGCCCCCTATAGAAGGGAACTGACAAAGTAAACTGGGTGCTGCACCATCTTCCTTCGTTTCTCTTCCTCTGGCTGCACAGATCTATCCTTGTCGAGACCAGAGCTTGTCGGGGAAGCCCCCTGCTTGTCGCTGGATGTGCTTGCCGCGGTCGCTGGCTCATCATCTGCCTCCCTATCCGCTACTAACGCAGCACTAACCACTTGATTGGTTGCCGCTAAGTATAGCAGCAACTTCTCTTGTGGCTTAGGTGCGACAAGTATTGGAGTGGAGGACAGATATTTCTTCAAGTCTTGCAGCGCAGCCTCCGCTTCTGGAGTCCATTTCATTGGACCTACCTTTTTCAAAATTTTGAAAAACGGCAGGGCACGTTCAACAGACTTAGAAATGAACCTACTGAGAGCAGCAACGCAGCCGGCAAGCCTTCGTACATCCTTGACGCGCTTCGGTGCTTCGATCTGCTCAATGGCCTTGATCTTGTCGGGATTAGCTTCAATCCCCCTCTGGGATACAAAGAACCCGAGGAGCTTGCCGGAAGGGACTCCAAACACACACTTCTCGGGGTTCAACTTGAGATTGATCTTGCACAGATTTGCAAAGGTCTCGTCCAAGTCTTGGATCAAAGTTTCTTTGTCCTTGCTCTTGACCACTATGTCATCCATGTAAGCTTCTACATTTCTGTGCAACTGTGGCTCAAAAGCATGACTGACTACCCTTGCAAATGTTGAACCAGCATTCTTTAGTCCGAAAGGCATCCGTACAAAGCAGTACGTGCCGCATGGAGTAATGAATGTAGTTTTCTCTTCATCCTCTTCTGCCATGAAAATCTGATGATATCCTGAGTATGCATCAAGAAATGAAAGCAAATCACATCCTGCCGTGGAGTCAACAATCTGGTCTATGCGCGGCAAGGGAAATGGATCCTTGGGACAAGCTTTATTAACATCAGTGAAGTCAATACAAAGCCTCCATTTCCCATTCGCTTTGCGCACGACTACAGGATTGGCCAGCCACGTTGGATGGAGCACTCCTCTGACCAGGCCTGCTGCTTCCAACTTCTTGATCTCTTCAGCAATGAATTCTTGTTGCTCCACTGCTTGCTTCCTAACTCTCTGCTTGACGGGCCGCGCGTGAGGGCAGACGGCAAGGTGGTGCTCAATTACTTTCCTGGGAACACCGGGGGTGTCAGATGGTTGCCATGCAAACACATCAACATTCACCCGCAGGAAAGCAACGAGCGCGCTTTCCTATTTAAGGTCAAGTGTGGCACTGATGGTGAAGGTACCACCAGTGCCGTCCTCCTTGGCGGCCACTTTCTTGGTCTCTGGTGAAGCTGTCTTTGCCTTCTTGTACTTGCCGGTGGAGCTCGATGGTGCATCCTCGACGGTAGCGCAGCACTCCGAAGAGGTGCGCTTGCCGGAGTGGGCATCAGAGCTGTTCTTGCCGGACTTGGTCTTCTTCTTCCCCTCGGGATCTTCAGCGGCAAGTGTCTTGCGATCTGCTGCGGCTGCTGCTTCCCGGTAGATTTTTTCGGTACAGATAAGGGCATCTTTCTTGTCGCCAGGGACAGAAATGACACTTATCGGACCGGGCATCTTGAGCACGTTGTAAGCATAATGAGAGGCTGCCATGAACTTGGCGAGCGCTGGACGGCCAAGTATCCCATTGTAGGGCAATGGGAAATCAGCAACGTCAAAGGTGACCTTCTCTGTCCTGAAGTTCAGCTCGCTGCCAAATGTCACCGGCAGTGTAATCTTCCCCTTCGGCTTGCTCCTTCCCGGGTTAATTCCTTGAAAGGTACCAGTCTCTTTGAGCTCGCTGTCGGGGATCTGGAGCTTCTTGAGCACTGCGGAGGAGATCAGATTCAAGCCGGCCCCGCCGTCAACCAGCATCTTCGTGACCTTGAGGTTGCGGATAGTTGGCGAAACCAACATCGGCAAGCACCCGACCGCAGTTATGCGATCAGGGTGATCCTCAACGTCAAAGATGATGGGCGTGCTGGACCACTTCAGAGGCTTGCGCGACTCAACCGATGGTTCTGCCGCATTAACTTCACGCACCCACTGTTTGAGTTGGCGGTGCGAACTATGCAGAGAAGCACCGCCGTCAACGCACAAAACCTCTGTTGCCTTCCGAAACTCCTGCTTGTCGGTCTCATCCTCATCCATCTCTTCATCTTCGTCTTTGTCTTCGTCCTTGTCGCGGCCGCGGGGAGGCCTGTCTCCTTGCCACTGCTTGGCCTTGCCGCGGCGTCCTCCCCGGCCAGGACGCTTCTTGCCGGATCCTCCGCCACCTTTCCTGGGCCTTCTCCTTGTCGCGGCGCTCGTATTAAGCTTTCTGTAGCTCAACAAGCTGCTCAACCTTCTTGCAAGTCTGGAGGTCATGGCCCTTGGTGCGGTGGATCTTGCAGTACTGCTTGCCGGAGCCGTCCTGCTTGTCGGCGGCCACCACGGCCTCGCCGGAGTCACCAGCTTTGGCCTTCTCGGCGCCACCTCCGTTGCCGGATTGCTCGACAACTAACACATCCTTAGCTTTCCTCTTCCTGTTATTTCGCCTCCGGTTCTTCTTTGCCGGAGCGGCATCCTCACTGTCAGATCCCTCTGCTCATGCGTTCTCTCCGGGGAGTTTCCTCCCCTCTTCAGCACGTGCACACTTGTCGGCCAGAGCATATAGCTTGCTGACATCTCTGATTTTGCACATCGCCATCTCCTTACTCATCCTGCGGTTACGCACGTTCTGATGGAACACGCTGATAACCGCGGCAGGGTGGACGTCTGGGATGTTGCGCTGCACTTGGCTGAATCTTTGAATGTACTTGCGCAGGGGTTCTCCTTCTTTCTGGGTGAGCAGATGAAGATCACTCTCCTGGCCATGGGGCTTGTGGCCGCCTGTGAAGGCGCCGACAAACTGATGGCACAGATCTGCCCATGAAGAGATGGAGTTATCCGGCAAGTGCATGAGCCAAGATCTGACGTTGGGCTTGAGCACCAACGGGAAGTAGTTGGCGAGGATCTTCTCGTCGCGCCCCCCGGCAGCCTGCACCGCGATGGTGTAGACGCTGAGGAACTCTGACGGATGTATCCTGCCATCGTACTTCTCGGGTACATCTGGCTTAAAGTTCTTGGTACTGGGCCATTGGACCTGCCGCAGCTCATGAGTGAACACAGGGCAACCTACCGCGTACGGCAAGTCGCTTGGTTCCCCTAGTGCATGCATATCAACAGCAGGCCCAGCGCGCTGGTCTGACTAACGCCGCGCTTCTCTTCGACGCTCGATGCGAGTACGAGCGTCTTCTTGTCATCGTTCTTGGAGAACTTGGCGCTGATCGCGACGAGCTCGCGGGTCCGACGATGCGGTGGAGTCGGTGTCAAGGTTAGCCCGGCGAGTCGGCGATCTTGGCCTTCGGGGCGGGGAGTGGATGGTGGTGGCACCCCCAGCGGTCTTGTCGGCGTCGGCTTGCGCCTGGGCGTCTTGCCGGGGCTTTGACGTGCTCGGTTGCCGGGGCTTGTCGCCGTTGGCGAAGCCGATGAGGCTCTGAATGGTGGCCCTCCAGTCGTCGATCTTGTCTGGCGCTGGAGGGTAATCTAGAAGCAGTTGGGCTCAGGCCAATGCTTCCTCTGGAGTCTTGGGCGGCGGTGGCGAACGGCGCGAGGAGCGGGATATGCTCAAACTTCTAACAGCGTTAGAAGGAGCAACATCTCGTCCAGGCGACCGTACCGCGCTCGTGCCAACATGTTGACGCGCATGTTGGCCTTGAGCGTCCCACGATCCACCAGCTCGGCCTTGTTCTAACGTGAGTACGGTGCTAGGAGCACCATGGCATTGTCGATCCTGCACCTCCTGGGAGGGGTGCGGTGTATGTACAGACGCCGAAGCTTGCGGGGCCTTGTCCTTGGACCTGGTGACGACGTGAGTCCCCCCGTCGGCGCCCGCTCCTCCGCCGGCGTCCACCCCACCGCCCGTTTGCTCCGGTGGCGGTGGGATCGACGCGGACGGAGCGGCCACCTCTGAAGCCTTCTTCTTCGGTGGCATGTCGATGAAGATGTTTATGTAGCGCGCACGAACGCCGGATCAGGTTCGCACAACCTCGACGCCCCCCTACCTGGCGCGCCAAAGATGTCGTGGGAAACGAACACCTATGGGGCAGGGCCCCTTTCGGTCCGGCAAGGGAGCGGAGGGCGCACGAAGAGCAGATCGAGGCGAAGCACGTGAGGGATTTTACCCAGCTTCGGAGCTCTCCGGAGAGATAAAACTCCTACTGCTGCTTTGTGGTGGTATTATGTTCTTGCTCAAAGGCGTGAGCGTTCTGTGTTTTCGAAGGAGTCGAACCCCTTCTACGTTGCGCATGGGCCTCCTTTTATAGGCTAAAGGGGTCACCGACAGGTGGCAACGCAGAGAGAGGGGTACAAAAGTAAAAAGAGGGGTTGGTACAACCGCTATCTACAGTGCCCCCTACCTAACTCTGACGGCAGGGGACAAGGGCATTTAATGCCCGCCCGGTCGCGCAAACAGTGCAGAGAAGCGACCGTTAGGGACGCCACCGCCTGCCACGATGGCCTTCTCGTCATCTCTACTTGCCACCTTGCACCGCTTGGCTGCACAGCTCCCCGCCACGTGTGCCTGGAACGATCTTGTGGCGACACGTCGTCGGATGCGCTGGAGCATGGGCGCAGAGTGGTGGCTTCACCGCGGCAAGCGCCTTGCCGCGGTCGTTGTCTTGTCGCACCCGAAAGCTTGTCGCTCGCTGGGTCTTGCCGGGACGTGCAGCGTGTCGCGGCAAGTTCCTGGGCTGGCTTTCCCGGCAAGCTCCTCTTGCCGGGGCCTCGTCCTTCCCGGCAAGCTCCTCTTGCCGGGGCCTTGTCTTCTTAGTTAAAACACTTTGTTCTTGAATGGCACAAATATGAGCTACGGAGGATCTTGGCGGACGCCCGGCAAGCCCTGCCACTGGGTGCTGCGATTGCCCGTGCACAAGTTCGGGATACTAAGGTACCCCTACTTTAGTACACCGACACCTATCCATCAAAAGACTCAAGTAGAGGTGAGTAGGAAATGAGATAAACAATACCAAGATACCTTTTTCCCAAAGTTGAGGATGTATCCCGTTTCACTCAATGTGAAATGAAAGAATAGTGGAATTGGTACCGGACTTGCTCACTCACACCTACAAAGTAAAGCTTATCGAGTGGCTTGGTTAGGACAAGTGGCAAAAAATTCAAGCAATTGTTAGTAAGAGTCAATAATGTTGAAAGAGATTCACGAATGCGCATGTGAAACAAGTAGACCAATGGCAATGAATGGCACATGGAAACGCATAGACAGATAGATAAAATGGGGTCGTGCAACTAAGGAATGAGCTCAAAATGTGGAATCCCCGGAAAATGCTCTTGTTGCACAACACTAAAGAGACGCTAGCACGATTGATCAATAGGCGAGATATGAACTTGTGCACAACCTAGAAGATACAAAACGTATCGACTTTCTATCCCAACTATGCTATGTATGTATGGTTTGCGGTGTTGTACTCACGATGATGAATTATGATATGAAATGTGGTATGATTCTATGGCTCTTTCTTACAAGCTCTTTATTTTTGTCTTTTCTTAGAAGTTTTTTTATATGATATGGCCACTATGTGGAATGCTCAAACCAAGATAGCAATTTTGTATATGTGGGAACAATGTATGAGACAAGAGATGATACGTGGATATGTACATGCTATGATAGCTATGCGGAACAAGTATCACTAATGTGCATAAGTAGGGTTGCCCAACAATGCTCAAATGGCTAGTCTTGATAGCAAAGTAATGCAAAATTGGCTCGAGGGTTAACAATGCAATGGCAAGGGAGAATGTACAATGATGTCATCGAGGTTACCGTCGATCGTTTGCTATTTATAAGCAAGGACGAATAATGATGAAGTAGTTGTTGTCGATGTTGAATCCATGGTGATGATGAGTGGCAGTGTTCTTGATGTCCAACCATTCCTAATTAACCGAAACACCTTAAGAAAGGAAAATCCGTGAACTCAAAATCTCAAACGTCAAATGTCAAATGGTGGTAGCGGAAAGTGGTGGTGGTTTCGGAGTTGGCAATGCAGAAGTGGAGGTGGTAGATTATGCGAGTCGGATTTGAAGTCACCATCCCTAAGTAGCCAAAACACCTTAGAAGAAACAAACCACAACTCAAACTATCTCTAACAAAATTGGGTTAAGGTGGTGAAAATGTATGGTGCGCAAGGTAACGCAGAAGTTATGGTGGTGGTTGATGAACAAGTAATTGTCCCTAAGTAGTCGAAACACCGTAGGAGACTCGAATCACAACTCAAGCCACCACAAATGCTATATGGATTAAAATGGGTTAAATGTCAAAATGGTGGTAATGCGGGTGATATGGTGGAGGACCTAGGAAAAGATGCCAAAATGTCAAAATTTTGATGGGGTCAAATGGTGTTGGAACCTATCTAGGTGGATGGGGAATTTCAGTAGCTATCCAATGAGTTAAAGAACACGAAAATTGGACTCCGGATGTGAAAGTTATGACCGAAATGGTGAAACACTGCTGGCTGAAATCCGAGGGGTCACATGTCCGGGGGGAGCCCGGATTTCTGGGGCTGGCAGTCCAGAAACCTGCGCACTTTTGTGTTGCAGGAGTCGAATGTACGACCCGATGGTCTGGATGTCCGACCTGTGGCCCGAATGTCCGGTGTGACAAATCCAGGTCTCGATTTGGGGCTCGTAAACTCAATTCGGGCCGGAAATAGATGATTCCAATGGCAAAATTGGATGAATTTCATGGATGGAAATGCAGAGAAAGATGAGGAAAAGCTAGATCCACTTGAAACACTTCGAATCCATAGGTCAAAATCAAAAAAATCTCATGAAACCAACAAATCGTAAAAAAATGGTGGGGATTTTCGAATTAGGACAAAAACAAGCAAAATTAGGCTAGGAAACGAAGGGGAGGACTCCAATTTCGTGATCAACGTGGCTCATGATACGAAGATGATGTAGGGTGGAACCCTAGGGGCCGATTGATGATGACATGACTACCTTGGAAACGACCAAAAATATTGCATACATGCATATTTGTGAGGTGATTTCTAATGCAAACTATGCAATAATTTATATATATTATCCAGGACAAAAATACTTCACAAAATTTTGCGCCATGTCTAATTGCAGGTGTATGGGACATTTGTACATTCCACATATGAATATAAGGAAAAATAGAAGTTTAGGTGTTGTTCAAAAAGTCCTCTCACATCACTTTTGGGCCAAGAGAAGATAGAGTCCAAGTATCTCATGTTCTGGACTCAGATTCGGACTGCACAAACATACCTGACTCAAAACAACAAGATCTCTTTCATCCGGACTCCGATGGGTGATTCTTTTTTTGTTGGAAAATAGATTTCGTACTCTTTCCAACCCAATTCGATTCACTTTCAAATTTGTCCGGAGCATTGAGATATTGATCAAACAATCTAACACTGCAGCACAATCCGGGTCAAACTATAAGTCCAAAGGTGTTGCATCACCTCCACTTGGGCCCATGGGCCTTATATGGCCTAGGGTTAGTTTTAGGCTTCCTTGGGACGTCCTCCCACCTCCTTGGCTGCCATCCATTGCTCCTATATAAGTAGATCAATCTAGTAGCTTTTTCTAGGGATTTGTTTAGTTAAAAGTTAGCCATTGCAACTTCGTGTACTTCGTTTGTGTCCAACGACCAGACCAAGACCGCTTTTAGATCCCCACTTTTATCAATACTTCATATATATTCACAATATTCAGATTGCATTATTATATTCTTGCTTGTTCTTTGATTGCAAGGAGGAATAGACTTTCGTGGTCAGGCTGATCATGGTTCCGGCATCGCTAGTAACCTCAGGAGATTGGTTTAGCGATTGCTAAGGCGCAACGTTGTTGCACGTTCATAGTCGGATCATCAAACTTGACTCCACCAAATCGATAATTATCATCTCAGTGAAATATTGGGCCCCTCATCTCTCTCACTGGTCTTTCACAAATTGGAGGGGGATTCATTGAAGAACACGAAGAACACAGGGAAGAACGGGAAGAAATCACAAGAGAGCACTCAAGAACAAGGCCAATCACACATCCACTAGACTAACAAACACATAGATCTATAAGGTACATCTTTACCTAATATTAAAAGATGGAGGCTTTCATAGTTCTCCATATGTTAGATCTTTATATCCGTTGATTTTTCCTTAACCATTAAGCAAGTCCATGAAGGGGTAAGTGAGAGGGGGATACAAGGGCCTCGGCCCCTGTCCATGCATGTGGGCAGGCGCCGGATGTTCGGGCTGGGGCTGGATGTCCGGCTGCTCGCGAGACGCCGGATGTACGGGCATTGGCCGAATGTCCAGCCATGTGATGGTCTTCGCTAGTGTACTCCTCTGCCGAATTTCTGGGGGAATGCCGGATGTCCAAGCTATTGGGCCCAAATGTCTGGATCTTGTAGCTTCAGCAGCTCCGTCTTCTTCCGTCTCCTCTTCCATGCTTCCCTCACAGATGGTGTAGTATTTCCTTGGTGCTTGTACTCCTCCTCATCATCCGTGAAGCTCCGACAATACCTGTGTATGCACAAGTGTGGAGTGTCAAGTAGTATACCACTCTCGAAGGGGTCAAGTGAACATGTGTAAACGAGATGATCCACCTTCTGGTATGTGAAGTACATGTCGCACGTGCCACTTGCCGAATGGACTCTTGACATGGTGATGTCCATGGGATGCTCCGCATCATAATGTGTATAGGATATTTAGGATTAATTCCACGCCCGCGTCTGAAAATTAGGACGGACCGTGTGCGATAAACCAACAAGCCAGAAATCTCCTAAAAACCTACCCGCCTTGAGCGATGCAAAAATCAGTGGTTACACGGCTTTTACTTATTATCATACATAATTATTCTTTTTGGATCGTGTGCAATCTTGGTTGCTCCCACCCCGCTTCAATTCCTTTACCCAAATTTTAGTAGTCGCGATATTTCAACCGTCGCCCCCACTCCTCCACCACCGATCTTATACTAAAATTCTAGTAGCCGAGGCATTTGAACTGTCGGTCTCCCTCATTCACCACCATCTCCACAAAAAATTACTAAAACTTTCATTAGCCGCGGCATATCTGTCAAATTTCGGGTTCCGCAAACCATTGATAGGTTCGAACTCTAGGGTGCATGCAGAGATCCCAACCTACCCAGCCTGCCTACTCGCGATCTTCTAAGCCTAGCGCGTCAAGCTCAAAGGGACAGAGAGACACGACAGTTTATCCTGGTTTGGGCCACCTTGCGGTGTAATACCCTACTCCAGCATTTTGGTGGATTGCCTCGAGGCTGAGGATGAACTAGTATAGTGGATGAACTAGCCTCAGGAGGTGAGGTGTTCTTGAGCTTAAGGGAGCTGGTGAGGCGGTCAGGTGAGAATGGATCCGATCCCCTCCTATGGTGGTGGCTAAGTCCTATTTATAGTGGCCTTGGTCCTCTTCCCAAATGTTGGCGGGAAGGGATCCCACAATGGCCAGATTTAAAGGGGGACATGAAGTACATCCTATCCTGACTAAGGTGGTCTTTGCCTGCGAATATCCTTAGGTCGTGACGCTGCGGTGGGCTCGGCGATGACCTCCGTCCTGCCGTCCTGGCGGTCTTGGTCTTGTTGCACCAGAATGGAAACCTTTGGCTGATTCCTCGGGACTCCGCGCCTGCTGCTTGCCTCCTTTGCACCCAAGAGGAAACTGGTACTCTGTGCCCGCTGGCGCCCGCCTGACCTTGGTCGTCATGGCTCACGTCAGCTGAGCCCCGTGAGGTGCACCTTTCATAGACCTCTCCACCCCTCGGGATCCAACCTGAGCAGGCCGATCCCCTTGGAGGTATTGGCATCATCCGCATCACGAGGCTTGGCCCCTCACAAGGGTCTTGAGTTGTTGAGCTGAAGGTGGGCCGTACCAGGCCATCGATGGAGCCACACAGTGGGCCGCAGGTAGGCAAGTCTGGGTACCCCATATCCAAAACGCCGACAATATCCTCAAAGACCACCCCGCCCCCTCCATAGCTCACACACCCCCACCCCTCTCCCTCCTCAAACCGTAGCTCGCCACCACCACCGCTGCCAACCCCTGCCGGTCTACCCATGCCTTCTAGCTTAGATAATAATGTTCAGGTTACCCAACGGCTCCCCTCCAGATGCACATCCCCTACTCCAGAGAGTCACAGCCTTAGCCCGACCACATATCCGGGGGAGCATGACAAGCGTACGGCCCAAAAGAGGTTTATCGTGGCCTCTCCGGTGGATGATGGCGAGGTGGCCATTGTTTGTGCTGACCTGTCAATCTTGGAGGAACATCTTGCTACAGAAGCCAGCGAGGACGTTGACTATGTTGCCATGCCAAAGGCTTCACATGAGCTCACGTATTACTATATCTCTGGAAAGCCGACTATGACATCAAGCTCGTCGACAGCGACGGCTTCATGCGGGCCATGTTACAGGTTAAGTGGTCCATCCCCAACACCCCTAATTCAATTGTCGTCGACCTCTTTGAAGTCCCTGCAGCTGATCTCCTCTGCCACACAGTCAAGGATTTGCAATCCTTGTGGGTTATCAAGCCCATTTTGTCATTTCTGAAGGACATGTTCTATAGCGGCGGCTTGGGATCCTCGGCTGCCAAGTCAGATCTCATCGATCACGACCACGAGAAGGGCACCCACTACGGCTCTTCCAAGGTGAAATAGTCCATCTACAACATCAAGGAGCGCACCATGGTTCTATGCTCTTCCAAGTGGAAGGATCCCGTCCATGGCAAGTGAGGCAATATCCTATCAGCAACTCTGACTTTTTCAAGCTAGCCAACTCGTACACTTTGTTGCCATAGCTTTTGCCATGTGGTGTTTCAATTGTGTCGTGTTTAATTATTTCATTATGCAATAGGGCTATGTGATGTTTAAGTATGAATTGTCCACTTCAGTTTCATGAATGGCTATAATTGGTTGTTTACAATGAGTAGATGCCTTGTTTATTTCTATTTGGTTGTTAGGTTGGTTGCAGTGAGCATTTGTCCAGTTGTCAAGCAGATGCCTTGTTTATCTCTATTTGGTTGTTAGGTTGGTTACAGTGAGCATTTGTCCGGTTTTCAAGCAGATGCCCTATTTATTTGTATTTGGTTATTAGGTTGGTTGAAGTGAGCATTTGTCCAGTTTTCAGGCAGATGCCTTGTTTATCTGTATTTGGTTGTTATGTTGGTTCCAGTAAGCATGTGTCCAGTTTTCAAGCAGATGCCTTGTTTATCTATATTTGCTTATTAGGTTGGTTGCAGTGAGCATTTGTCTAGTTTTCAAGCAGATCTGTATTTGCTTGTTAGGTTGGTTGCGGTGAGCCTCTGTCTGATTTTCAGTGGCTATATTTGGTTGTTATAGTGATCATATATGCCTTGTTTATTTCAGTTATTCACAATGTGATGTTCATTATGTGAAATTCGGAACTATGCAGTTCAGTTTCAACAATGCCAGTTTGAACGGCTATATTTGGTTCCTGTTATGCCTCGTGTAGTTAACACATGCCCTTTATTTCAGTTTTAAACATTTATCCAGAGTGATGTTTAGGCATGAGCGGTCAGGGTGATCCTCTTTATCAAAGATGATGGGCGTGCGGGACCACTTGAGTGGCTTCCCGGAATCGGCCGCTGGCTCTACGACATTGACCTCACGCACCCACCGTTTAAGCTGTCGGTGAGAGGAGTGCAAGGATGCACCTCCGTCAATGCATAGGGCATGAGTGGCCTTCTAGAACTCCTACTAACTAGTTTCCTCTTCATCTCCTTCATCACTCCCGTCATCGCATTCCTTCTTCTCATGGCCTTTGGCAGGTTTCCCTTGATACTGTGGGGCCTTGCCGGGGAGACCTCCTCTGCCGCCTCGGCTATTCCTACCAACACCATCTTGATCTCTCTCTTTGTCACACTTCTCGTACTCAGCCTTCTGCTTCTTGACGAGTTGCTCAACCTGATGACACTCTTGAAGATCGTGGTTCTTGGTCCGATGGATCTTGCAGTATGACCCGTCAGCCTTCCCAGCCTTCTCGGCAGCCACAGCCTCCCGGCAATCAGTGCACGCGGCAACCTCCTTGCCGGGAGCCTTGGTCTTGGCCTTCTTGCCGATACTAGGAGTGCTCGATCCTTCAAAAGACAACACTGCTTCATCCTTGCGCTTCTTGTTGTGTTTCTTGTTCTTATTCTTCTGATTGGTGGCATCATCGTCATCCTCAGAGTCAACGTCAATGCCATCTTCTTTGCTAGGGAGTCGCCTCGCCTCCTCTGTTCGGGCACACATATCCACCAAAGTGTATAGCTCATTCACAGTCTTGGGCAACTGGACATTCATCTTGGAATGTATCTTGCAGTTGTGTACGATGGACTGGAATGCGGCTATCACAGCTGCCAGGTGGATGTCTGGAATGTTCTCGTGCACCCGGATAAACCTCTGCATGTACTTCTGCAAACTTTCTCCTTCCTTCTATGGAAGGAGCTGCAAGTTGCTGGAACGCTCTGGTTCTTGATGGCCGCCCGTGAAGGAGCCAACAAATCCATGGCACAGGTCAGCCCAGGTCGAGATGGAGTTCTCCGGCAAGTGCATGAGCCACGACCGCTCGTTTCGATTGAGTGCCAAAGGGAATTAGTTTGCGAATACCTTCTCATCTCTTCCTCCGGCGGCTTGAACTGTGATGGTGTACATGCTCAAGAACTTTGCCAGGTTCAATCTTCCATCGTACTTTTCTGGTATCTCTGGCTTGAATGTATGGGCAAACAGCCAACGGACTTGCCGCAGCTTGCGAGTGAAGGCGTGGCACACAACCTCGAAATGAAGGTATCCGTCTCCACCGGGCATGGGCTCGTTGACGTCGCGGCAATTGTGCCTACCAGACTGGCTGCGCGTTTCGCGACGTCGTTTGATGGTGACGTGTGCGTCCTCCCTCCTCCTATCTTCAGGACTCGTTGCTGGTCTTGACGTTCCCGAGGATCAGATGAAGCCATCGATACATCGTCGGGTTCTTAGTCACATGGCTCTGGCTGCGGACCCTGCGCTGGTTGCCTCGGTGGCGATTGCACCGTGGGGGTGGCCTCTTCGGTACGGCCATCAGCTTGGGTCGTTGTCACCACATGTGGAGGCCATGGCGGGCCTCCCCGTTGTGATCCTCCCACCTGAACGAAACCAATCAAGCTCTGATTGGTGGCTCTCCACTCATCCATCCTATCGGCCGCTGGTGGAAATCTCAATAGGATTTGGGCACGCGCCATGGCTTCCGAAGCGGTGCTCGACATAGACGATGATGTAGACCGCGATGTCGCCTGGCTTCTGACGGTGTCGATAATGCCGGCGCCATGCTCTCATCGCCATGAGCCGTTTGCTAGGGTGGCGTGGCGACGAGGTGGATTTTCTTGGGGATTGTTGACCCCATTCGGTGTATCGTCTCGGCTAGCTTGTCCTGGGGGTGGCACGCGCCCTATAGCCGCACCCACAGGCGCGGCAGCTAGAGCGTTGCGGTTCGCCCCAGAGCAAGCGCCATCGCTGTAGCTGCATCCTTCAGCGGGGTGGAGAGGTGGAGATGGAATAATCTCTCCACCCGTATCTTATGGAGCGCGATCGCTGGGATGCTGTTGACGCTGTCCTTCTCTGGTGCCTCCCGCTCCCGTTTCGGTCGCAGGGGGAATGGTGATGACGCCATCTGCAGCGTCCACGTCCCCCGTAGGTGTCCATGTCCCCATGCATCCCCGTAGCCCCCATGACATCGGTGGACGCATGCGAAGGGGCCTTCGAGGTGGAGGGGCGAGAGCCGTATCACCGCGCCTTTTCTTGGGCTCCATGGATGATGAAGCCATTGGTAAAGAAAATGATGATGAAAATGACACGCTGCTTACACCCAGTGGTTCACGCAAGTGCTTCCCTCTACCCGGCCCACCAAAGATGGCGTGGTATAACACGGCTACCTATGGGACCATCGGCCCGTTGTGGTTCGGCAAGGGGGAAAAGCACATTGCACAAAGAGCGGAGAGCGTCAAGCAGCATGACAGTGATGACACGAGCAATTTTTACCAAGGTACGAGCTGTGCGAGGCGTAAAACCCTACTCCTGCTTTGGTGGATTGATGAAACGACCATTGTGGAGACGCAGCGCTCTAGCCCGAATTGGTGGATTGATGAAAGGACCATTGTCGGGCTAGAGCGCCCCCGGCAAGCCTGCCGGGGGAGTCTTGAGACTTGTGTTTGGGATAACCTCGACCTCGCCAGCCTTGCTTGCCCGGCAAGGGAGGTTTTTCCTTAGTGATATCTTGCTTATTTGGTTGGTCTTGGTCTTATTGATCCACCATTTGATTTCTCAAAGAGCTATCTATTCTGCTTGGCCTTGTCTTGGATGCTGCAACCTTGCTCTTAAGCCCGTGTACAGTCCGGGCAACACACGCTTGTGGTTTGTTGCACCGACACAAGGAGTCCTTCATACTCAGCTGTGTTGTTGGTGGCATCTTCCATGGGGAAATGCATTTGAATAATGTACTTGAGGTGTTCTCCGGTGGGTGCAACGAGTAACACTCCTGCCCTAGCACCTTGGAGCGAGAAAGCACCGTCAAAGTACATGATCCATTCTTTGGGGGCCTCTTTGCTGGGAAGGATAGTTTGCATAACCTCTTCATCGGGCGTTGGTGTCCATTCTGCAATAAATTATGCCAGTGCTCTACTTTGGATAGTTGTTGTGCTCTCAAACTTCAAACCAAAACTTGACAGTCCCAGAGCCCATTCTATTATTCTGTCGGTGGCCTCGGTGTTCCTCAAGATACGCTGCAGCGGAAGGTGGGTCACAACTGTGATTTCGTTAGCTTGGAAGTAATGGCGCAACTTCCTCGAGGCCATAAGGAGGTCGAAGATTAACTTTTGGACCCTAGAATACCTTGACCTAGCCCCCTAAAAGAGGGAGCTAACAAAGTAAATTGGTCACTGCACCATCTTCTTTCTTGCTAACGCCTTCTGCTTATCAGCACCGATTTGTGGCTCCCCTTCATTATCGCCATTAGGCTCTGCCTGGGATAAAGTTGGTTCATCACCGAGTGGCTTTTCCGCAGTAGTTTCTTCGCTATCCACTTCTCTCTACGCCACCAGGGCAACACTAACCACTTGGTTTGTTCCTGCCACATACAACAGCGACGACTCTTGTGGTTTTGGTGCGACCAAGGTTGGAGCAGAGGAAAGGTACGCTTTCAAATCCTTTAGTGTACCCTCGGCCTCTGGAGTCCATTTCATTAGACTGGCCTTCTTCAATATTTTGAAGTCGGCAGGGTACGCTCAGCATTTGAAATGAACCTGCTTAGTGCGGCAACACAGCCAGCCAGACACCTCACATCGTTAACGTTCTTCGAAGCTTGGATCTGTTCTATTGCCTTGATCTTGTCAGGGCTGGCTTCTATCCCTCGTTGAGATGCAAAGATTCCAAGGATCATGCCAGACGGAACACCAAACACACATTTCTCTGGGTTGAGCTTCAAGTTGATCTTCCACAAATTTGCAAAGGTTTCTTCCAAATCTTCAATGAGTGTAGACTTGTCCTTGGTTTTGACCACTATATCATCCATATATGCTTCAATGTTCCTGTGCAGCCAAGGTTCGAAACCAACCTGTACGACCCTTGTAAACGTGGAACCAGTGCTTTTTAGCCCGAAAGGCATACATACAAAGCAGTACGTGCCACATGGGGTGATACGTCTCCAATGTATCTATAATTTTTGATTGTTCCATGCTATTATCTTACCCGTTTTGGATGTTTATGGGCTTTACTTTACACTTCTATATTATTTTTGGGACTAACCTACTAACCGGAGGCCCAGCCCGAATTGCTGTTTTTTTTGCCTATTTCAGTGTTTCAAAGAAAAGGAATATCAAATGGAGTCCAAACGGGATGAAACCTTCGGGAGCGATCTTTTTGGAACAAATGCAAACCAGGAGACTTGGGGTGGATGTCAATAAGTAAACGAGGGAGCCATGAGGGTGCCCGACGCGCCCTAGGGGGGTGGGCGCGCCCCCACCCTCGTGGGCCCCTCATGGCTCCACTAACCTACTTCTTCCTCCTATATATATCCACGTACCCCGAGAACATCCAGGAGCACCACGAAAACCTAATTCCACTGTCACAACCTTCTGTATCCGTGAGATCCCATCTTGGAGCCTTTGTCGGCGCTCCGCCGGAGGGGGGATCGACCATGGAGGGCCTCTACATCATCTCCAAGGCCTCTCCGATGATATGTGAGTAGTTTACCACAGACCTTCGGGTCCATAGTTATTAGCTAGATGGATTCTTCTCTCTCTTTGAATCTCAATACAAATTTCTCCTTGATGTTCTTGGAGATCTATTCGATGTAACTCTTTTTGTGGTGTATTTGTCGAGATCCGATGAATTGTGGGTTTATGATCAAGTTTATCTACGAGAAATATTTGAATCTCCTCTGAATTCTTTTATGTGTGATTAGTTGTCTTTGCAAGTCTCTTCGAATTATCAGTTTGGTTTGTCCTACTAGATTGATCTTTCTTGCAATGGGAGAAGTGCTTAGCTTTGGGTTCAATCTTGCGGTGTCCTTTCCCAGTGACAGCAGGGGCAGCATGGCACGTATTGTATTGTTGCCATCGAGGATAAAAGGATGGGGTTTATATCATATTGCTTGAGTATATCCCTCTACATCATGTCATCTTGCTTAATGCGTTACTCTGTTCTTGTGAACTTAATACTCTAGATGTAGGCATGAGTGAGTCGGTGTGGAGTAATAGTAGTAGATGCAAAATCGTTTCGATCTACTTGACGCGGACGTGATTCCTATATACATGATCATGCCTAGATACTCTCATTACTATGCACTTTTCTATCAATTGCTCGACAGTAATTTGTTCACCCACCGTAATACTTATGCTATCTTGAGAGAAGCCACTAGTGAAACCTATGGCTCCCAGGTCTATCTTTTATCCTATAAGTTTTCCATCTATCTTTATTTGCAATCTTTACTTTCCAATCTATATCATAAAAATACCAAAAATATTTATCTTATCTTATTATCTCTATCAGATCTCACTTTCGTAAGTTACCGTGAAGGGATTGACAACCCCTTCATCGCGTTGGTTGCAAGGTTCTTGTTTGTTTTTGTAGGTACGAGGGACTTTTGAGGAGCCTCCTAATGGATTGATACCTTGGTTCTCAAAAAATAAGGGAAATACTTACGCTACTTTGCTGCATCACCCTTTCCTCTTCAAGGGAAAACCAACGCAGTGCTTAAGAGGTAGCAAGAAGGATTTCTAGCACCGTTGCCGAGGAGGTCTTCGCTCAAGTCAAGACATACCAAGTACCCAACACAAACTCATCTCCCTCGCATTATATTATTTGCCATTTTCCTCTCGTTTTCCTCTCCCCCACTTCACCCTTGCCGTTTTATTCGCCCTCTCTTTTCCGTTCGCCTCTCTTTTTCGCTTGCCTTTTGTGTGCTTGTGTGTTGGATTGCTTGTCACGATGGCTCAAGATAATACCAAATTGTGTGACTTTTCCAATACCAATAATAATGATTTCCTTAGCACTCCGTTTGCTCCTTTTAATGATGCTGAATCTTGTGAAATCAATGTTGCTTTGTTGAATCTTGTTATGAAAGATCAATTCTCTGGCCTTCCTAGTGAAGATGCCGCTACTCGTCAACTTTGTTGATTTGTGTGATATGTGAAAGAAGAAAGATACGAATAATGATATTGTTAAATTGAAGTTATTTCCATTTTCACTTAGAGATCATGCTAAAACTTGGTATTCATCTTTGCCTAAAAATAGTATTGATTCATGGAATAAGTGCAAAGATGCTTTTACTCTAAGTATTCTCCTCCCGCTAAGATCATCTCTCTTAGAAACGATATTATGAATTTTAAACAACTTTATCATGAGCATGTTGCCCAATCTTGGGAAAGAATGAAATTGATGATTCGCAATTGCCCTACACATGGTTTGAATTTATGGATGATCATACAAATTTTTTATGCCGGATTGAATTTTGCTTCTAGAAATCTTTTAGATTCAGCCGCGGGTGGCACTTTTATGGAAATCACTTTAGGAGAAGCTACTAAACTCCTTGATAATATTATGGTTAATTATTCTCAATGGCACACTGAAAGATCTACTAGTAAGAAAGTTCATGCGATAGAAGAAATTAATGTGTTGAGTGGAAAGATGGATGAACTTATGAAATTGTTTGCTACTAAGAGTTCTCCTATTCATCCTAATGATATGCCTTTGTCTACTTTGATTGAGAATAATAATGAATCTATGGATGTGAATTTTGTTGGTAGGAATAATTTTGGTAACAACGCGTATAGAGGAAACTTTAATCCTAGGCCATTTCCTAGTAATTCCTCTAATAATTATGGTAATTCCTACAACAACTCTTATGGAAATTATAATAAGATGCCCTCTGATTTTGAGAATAGTGCTAAAGAATTTATGATCTCTCAAAAGAATTTCAATGCTTTGCTTGAAGAAAAATTGCTTAAAGTTGATGAATTGGCTAGGAACATTGATAGACTTTCTCTTGATGTTGATTCTTTGAAACTTAGATCTATTCCACCTAAGCATGATATCAATGAGTCTCTCGAAGCCATGAGAATTTCCATTGATGAGTGCAAAGAAAGAACCGCTAGGATGCGTGCTAAGAAAGATTGCTTTATAAAAGCATGTTCTTCTAGTTTCCATGATAATAATGATGAAGATCTAAAAGTTATTGATGTTTCCCCTATTAAATCTTTGTTTTTCAATATGAATCTTGATAATGATGGGACTGGAGATGAGTCAACTTTAGTTAAAAGGCGTCCCAATGATTTGGAGTTTTTAGATCTTGATGCTAAATTTGGTAAAAGTGGGATTGGAGAGGTCAAAACTTTACATATCATTGAACCCACTATCATGGATTTCAAGGAATTTAATTATGATAATTGTTCTTTAATAGATTGTATTTTCTTGTTGCAATCCATGTTGAATTCTCCTGATGCTTATAGTCAAATAAAAGCTTTTACCAAATATATCGTTGATGCTTTGATGCAATCTTATGAAGAAAAACTTGAATTGGAAGTTTCTATACCTAGAAAACTTTATGATGAGTGGGAACCTACTATAAAAAATTAAAATTAAAGATCATGAATGCTATGCTTTGTGTGATTTGGGTGCTAGTGTTTCCACGATTCCGAGAACTTTATGTGATGTGCCAGGTTTCCATGATTTTGATGATTGCTCTTTAAACTTGCACCTTGCGGATTCCACTATTAAGAAACCTATGGGAAGGATTAATGATGTTCTTATTGTTGCAAATAGGAATTATGTGCCCATAGATTTTATCGTTCTTGATATAGATTGCAATCTTTCATGTCCTATTATTCTTGGTAGACCTTTCCTTAGAACGATTGGTGCAATTATTGATATGAAGGAAGGGAATATTAGATTCCAATTTCCATTAAGGAAAGGCCTGGAACACTTTCCTAGAAAGAAATTCAAATTGCCTTATGAATCTATTATGCGAGCTACTTATGAATTGAATGTCGAAGATGACAATACTTAGATCTATTCTTGCTTTTATGCCTAGCTAGGGGCGTTAAACGATAGCACCTTGTTGGGAGGCAACCCAATTTTATTTTTTCCTTGCTTTTTGCTTCTGTTTAGTAATAAATAATTCATCTAGATTCCTGTTGAGTTTTGTGTTGTGAAGTTTTCAAGTTTTGGGTAAAGATTTGATGGACTATGGAATAAGGAGTGGCAAGATCCTAAGCTTGGGGATGCCAATGGCACCCCAAGATATTAAAGGACAACCAAAAGCCTAAGGTTGGGGATGCCCCGGAAGGCATCCCCTCTTTCGTCTTCGTCTATTGGTAACTTTACTTGGAGCTATATTTTTATTCACCACATGATATGTGTTTTGCTTGGAGCGTATTGTATGATATGAGTCTTTGCTATTTGTTTACCACAATCATCCTTGATGTATACACCTTTTGGGAGAGACATACATGACTTGGAATTTATTAGAATACTCTATGTGCTTCACTTATATCTTTTGAGCTAAATAATTTTTGCACTAGTGCTTCACTTATATCTTTTAGAGCACGGTGGTGGCTTAATTTTGTAGAAATTGTTGATCTCTCATGCTTCACTTATAACATTTTGAGAGTCTCATAGAACAACATGGTATTTGCTATGGTTATAAAATTGGTCCTAGAATGATGGGAATCCAAGTTGGGTATAATAAAAACTATCATAGAAATTGAATTGGATGCTATGATCAATTTGATGCTTGATAATTGTTTTGAGATATGAGGATGGTGATATTAGAGTCATTCTAGTAAAGTAGTTGTGAATTTGAGGAATACTTGTGTTGAAGTTAGTGATTTCCGCAGCATGCATGTATGGTGAACCGCTTTGTGATGAAGTTGGAGCATAATTTATTTATGGGCCATTTGCATTTCTGTCCCTAACTTGAACCACCTAATCAGATATACCCCTAATTCCAAAGCCTGCTGAAAGATGCCCCTCCGCCATCATGTGCCCTTATAGAAATGCCCCTCCGAGCCGTTTCCGCCCAGTCAAGGCTGTTTGACCGCTAATGTGCCGTTTCTTTGACATTTTTGCCCCTCCTTCCTTACATCTAGGACCAACTAACCGGTTCACTTTCTCTCCCCTCTTTCTACTTCCTCGCGACGACAGGGGCATTTTTGAACAAGAACTGGATCAGGCATTTCTACCGCAGTCGAAGAGAGAGGGGCAGGTTGGGCACGGCATGGTGAGCGATGGGTACGTCGGGCACGGCTGGCGTGTCTTCTACGACCTCGTCGGTGGCTGCCAATGTAAGTTTCAGGGTCGATTTGGGCGGTATTGCGGAATTAGGGTTCATCAATTTGGGTTGCCCTTTGCTGATAGGTTGATGCCGTCAGGATAGTTCAGTTTCAATCGGAGTTCTACATCCCCGATCTGACATTCTGTGGCCTTGAGGTTCGGTCATCGCGGCGGTGCCCTGGCCACGGGCTTATTCCTGCTCGTCGCATCGCCTGGGGAGGAACAAGCTTCGACAGAAGGTTTCTCGGGAGCCCTCTTGATGTAAGTGTTTTTGCTTTTGAATGCTTGACTTGATTCTGCTCTTTCTCCTCTTTCTAATTTGATCATTGATTTTGCAGCTTCCTGAAATGTGACTGGGTTGTCTGGATTGACCCGCCATCGACCGAATGTGTTGGTCGTGCATTTGAGGAGCTTCATGTAGGATTGGAGAAGAGCTGGCTAAAAGCTCATTATTTAGAGAGGAGGGTGATGTATCTAACCGAGAAGAACAAGAAATTGAAGCTGAAGATGAAGAAGAGGAACGAGGTTATGCAAGCCTGGGGATTTATCATAGTTCTTGGTATTAGCATGTTGGCCACATTTGTTTCTGGGTGGTCTAATAATCCATACTAAATGGATTTCTGTTTGTAGTGTATGCTTTGATGGAGCTTAGTTTGGGAATGTATTATCCCAGAACAATGTTGTGATTTGGGAACGATGTAATACTTCTATTTGGAAATGACTGAAGAATCTTGCTTGGCATTTTGAAAGTAGAAGCTCAAATGAAACTAGCAGCTGACCAAATGATCTGTTGTGTTAAAAGTAGCAGATCACAAAATATTTAAAAGTAGCAGCTCACCACATAGCATCTCACAAATAGCATAAGTTCATAATAGCATTGCACATTCAAGATAGCATCTCACAAGTTCAGCATTACATAAGTTCATAATTTCAGCATCACACTTAAGATAATAGCTAACAAGTTCACAAATAGTTCTTAAACAACAAAAACAAAACACTTAACATAGCAGCTAACAAGTTCACAGATCTTTCATCTTCTTGCTCCTGGTGTTGCAAGCAGGGTTAGTTAATAGCCTTGAACTCCTCCTTGTGGTGACAGTTTTGCTCATTTCTTTGCTTAGCTGGTTGCTTCCAGTTACAGGTCCTACTGTAGGATCAGGTGCATACTTGAGCCTCTTCTTGGCTGGTGACATTCCTATGTCAACTGCCTTTTTGTAGTTCTTTCTTGGGCTACAATTGAAATGAGAACATTAAATGAAGCAAAAAAATAGAACATTAAATGATGCAAAAATTGAAATGAGAACATCTATAGCAATTGCACCTTACAACTGATGACACTGTTGGTGCATCTGTAGCAATGGCAGCATCAGGTTCAACTTCTTAGCATTTTCAGCATCAGTTTCCACCTCTTTAGCATTTTCAGCATCAGTTTCCACCTCTGTAGCATTTTCAGCATCAGTTTCCACCTCTATAGCATTTTCAGCATCAGTTTTAGCATCTAAAGGTTCATCTGCTGCATTTTCAGCCCCCAGTGCTCTTCTTCCCCAAAAGCTGGGTCAATGGATTCCTTGCAGTGAGTGGCACAATGCCCAAGCCTTCCACACCTGCCACATTTCTTTCTCCTTCCTCCAAGTCCTTTTCCCTCAGATTTTGCCCTAATTCTTGTCTTCCTAGGTCTACCAGGGGCCCTGTTTTGCAATGGAGCAGACAATATAAACCCAGGGTCCACCACATCCCACTTTTGTTTGCCCTCCATTGCAGGCAAATTTTCAGCATAAGTAGCATTGAATCTAGCAACAGAAAAGTACTCATGCACATACTGATCAATCTCACTCTTTCTGTCTAAAGCACTCTTTTAAAGCACTCTTTCTGTCTACTCTTCCCATTTAGTTTGTACTGTACAATGTGTTTATCAATGCTAACTACACTGCCAGGAGATGCTTTCTCCACTTCTGCCTTGAAGGTATACAATAATTGAAAAGAGTCAACCCACTTACCATAGATATTGTCAAGTGCCATTTGCTTCCCATAGAATACTCTCATATATGGAACTGCCAGGCCATACTTCTTCTTCAATTTTTTCTGCAATTCTGTTGGTCCCACTTCTGAATCCTCTAAAATCCAGGTCTTCACAGCATCAGCAGCCCATCTACTCTTAGCTGACCTCAATCTTTTCCTCCTGTTCACATTGGGACATGTATGAGCAGTCTTGTTCACTTTAAACTGCATTCATGATAGTTCAGACACATGTCAGAACTTATGTGCTGCAACAAACAAACAAAATACAGTATCAATGCTGCTAAGTACAAATGCACTATTAGTTGCTATATTTAATACCTAAAATAATGTGCTGTGTCTCATAAAGGAGGCATGCATCCTCCATTGACACCTCTTATAAGCACAATGCACTGTCAACCTAGTACTGTCACTCTTATCTATCACAAATTCACTTTGAGTCTTTATTGAGAAGGTTGCAAGGGCATTTCTACAGTCTAAAGCACTGGAAAATATTGTTCCCTCTTTCAAAGAAGGATCATCTCTATTGTATTGCACATCTGGTCTTTCCTCATCAGATGTTGTAGAGTACCCCATGTCATTGTCCTCCTCTTTCTCATCTTCACCTGCCTCACCAAACATGCCTTCAGGGGGTGGAACATAATCTTCCCCCTCATCATCTTTCTCCTTGCCCTTCTTCCTTGTTACAAACTGTGGAAACAACCTTTCATCCTCATCATCACTTGGCCAATCATCTGGTAGTCCCTCTTCAGTGTATGGGTCACCTAAATCTTTATTATTAGAGGGACCTGCATGCCTATGAACTTCTATAGTAGGTGTTCCTGGTGCCTGCATGGAACTGCTGCCTCCACTATGAGCTGTTGTTTTTCTGCCCCTTGATTGGCTAGTTCTACCTTTAGGTGTAGACCTAGACTGAGATCTTGTTCCTCTGCTCTCTGGCTCTTCTCTCTCCCTTTGTATGACACTGATTTCTAGTTTAGCAAGGAAAGAATCATGTATTGCAAACATTATACCAAGCTCATCATCACACTAGACAGGGACCCATGCTGATTTGTCAATGTCCCAGTACCTGAATTCCACTGCATCATATAGACCCCATGGATATTTAGCAGATATGGTAGATCTAAACTTATTGGAAGTCCATTGATTGTCAGCAACAAAAGGAAAAGAGAATCATGTGTTGGATGCTTTTGTGCCAGCACTAGCTAGAAGTGTGGTTTCCATTCTACAATCCATCCCAACTGCTCTATCGGGGTCCATCCTACAATGACCATGGAAAACAGAGACAGAGCCCAACGCCATGAGCACTATGAACTAGGTCAACAAATTAAACTACAAGAACAAATCAAACTACAAACGGCATGAGACTGCAGCAGATTACAAGAGATACTTACCCCGCCAAAGCATTCTTCTGTAGCTGCAGTGTGCTCCCTCGTTCATCGCCGCCGCAACTTCTGTCCCCATCCATCCAGTTGCCTGTGTCTCCTTCACGCCGTAGCAGAGTGCGTCACGAAGTCAAATCCGAAGCTCCACCATGGCCGCCATCAGTAGATCGAGCCTTAGGAGTTGGGATCGACCGGATCGAGCGAGCTAGGGTTAGGGTTATGGCGGGAGGCGATTTGGGGGAGAAAGAGAGAGCGTGCGGCTCGGGCGAGAGAATGAGAGGGGGAGAGAGTGAACCGGTGACCTGGGCCCCGGTGTAAGGACGAAGGGGAAAACTGTCAAAGAAACAGCTGCTTACCAGTCAAACAGCCTTGACTGGACAGAAACGGCACGGAAGGGCAATTCTATAAGGGAACATGACGGCGGAGGGGCATTTTTGAGCAGGCTTTTGAATTAGGGGCAAATGTGAGTAGTGGGTTCGAGTTAGCGACACAGATGTAAAAGACCCTTTATTTATTGATTGTCTTCCTTATGAGTGGCGGTCGGGGACGAGCGATGGTCTTTTCCTACCAATCTATCCCCCTAGGAGCATGCGTGTAGTACTTTGTTTCAATGACTTGTAGATTTTTGCAATAAGTATATGAGTTCTTTATGACTAATGTTGAGCCCATGGATTATACGCACTCTCACCCTTCCACCATTGCTAGCCTCTCTAGTGTCGCGCAACTTTCACTGGTACCATACACCCACCATATACCTACCTATTATGGCGATTCCATAGCCATTCTGAGATATATTGTCATGCAACTTTCCACCATTTCGTTTATTATGACATGCTCCATCATTATCATATTGCTTTTGCATGATCATGTAGTTGACATCGTATTTGTGGCAAAGCCACCTTCGTAATTCTTCCATACATGTCACTCTTGATTCATTGCATATCCCAGTACACCGCCGGAGGCATTCATATAGAGTCATATTTTGTTCTAAGTTTCGAGTTGTAATCTTGAGTTGTAAGTAAATAAAAGTGTGATGATCTTCATTATTAGAGCATTGTCCCAAGTGAGGAAAGGATGATGGAGACTATGACTCCCCCATAAGACAGGATGAGACTTCGGACTTTATAAAAAAAAAGGCCAAAAAAGAGAGAAAGGCCAAATAAATAAATAAATAAGGAAAAAAAGGAAAAACATGAGAGAAAAAGAGAGAAGGAACAATGCTACTATCCTTTTACCACACTTGTGCTTCAAAATAGCACCATGATCTTCATGATAGAGAGTCTCCTATGTTGTCACTTTCATATACTAGTGGGAATTTCTCATTATAGAACTTGGCTTGTGTATTCCAATGATGGGTGAAGGAGTCCCGGACTAGGGGGTGTCCGGATAGCCAAACTATCATCTTCGGCCGGACTCCTGGACTATGAAGATACAAGATTGAAGACTTCGTCCCATGTCCGGATGGGACTTTCCTTGGCGTGGAAGGCAAGCTTGGCGATACGGATATGTAGATCTCCTACCATTGGAACCGACTCTGTGTAACCCTAACCCTCTTCGGTGCCTATATAAACCGAAGGGTTTTAGTCCGTAGGATGAACAACAATCATACCATAGGCTAGCTTCTAGGGTTTAGCCTCTCTGATCTCGTGGTAGATCTACTCTTGTACTACCCATATCATCAATATCAATCAAGCAGGAGTAGGGTTTTACCTCCATCGAGAGGGCCCGAACCTGGGTAAAAACATCGTGTCCCTTGTCTCCTGTTACCATCCGCCTAGACGCACAGTTCGGGACCCCCTACCCGAGATCCGCCGGTTTTGACACCGACATTGGTGCTTTCATTGAGAGTTCATCTGTGTCGTCATCTTTAGGCCCGATGGCTCCTCTGATCATCAACAATGATGCGGTCCAGGGTGAGACTTTCGTCCTCGGACAGATCTTCGTATTCGGCGGCTTTGCACTGCGGGCCAATTCGCTTATCCATCTGGAGCAGATCGAAAGCTACGCCCCTGGCCATCAGGTCAGGTTTGGAAGTTTGAACTACATGGCTGACGTCCGCGGAGACTTGATCTTCGATGGGTTCGAGCCACAGCCAAGTGCGCCGCACTGTCACGAAGGGCATGATCTAGCTCTGCCGCCGGACAGTGCCCTGGAGGCTGCACCAGTGTCTGCTCCGACCCATAGCTCGGAGCCGACTGCGCCGATCGAGGACGGATGGCTGGACACCGCCTCGGGGGCTGCTATCTCTACGGCGATTGAGCCGAACACCAACCTTGTCCTTTGCGAAGCTCGTGACTCCAAGGTGCCGGACTCCTCTCCGGACTCCGAACCTCCCGCGCCCCTGCCAATCGAATCCGATTGGGCGCTGGTCATGGAGTTCACCGCCGCAGACATCTTTCAGCACTCGCCCTTTGGCGACATCCTGAACTCACTAAAGTCTCTCTCTTTATCAGGAGAGCCCTGGCCTTACTATGGTCAGGAAGGTTGGGATGCGGACGATGAAGAAATTCAAAACCCACCCACCACCCACTTCCTAGCCACTGTCGATGATTAAACCGACATGCTCGACTTCGACTCCGAAGACATCGACGGTATGGACGATGATGCAGGAGACGACCAAGAACCAGCGCCTACAGGGCACTGGAAGGCCACCTCATCATACGCCATTTACATGGTGGAGATCCCAAAAGATGGGAATGGCGATGGAACAACGGAGAATGACCCCTCCAAAAAACAACCTAAACGCCGGCGTCAGCGGCGCCGCTCTAAATCCCGCCACAGCAAAAATGGTGACTCCGGCACGGGAGACAATAACACCCCGGACAATGCCGAAGACAACTCCCTCCAGCAGGATTCAGTGCGGGAGGATGGAGAAGCCAACCCTCATGAGAGAGCGGCAGGCAGAGAGGTAGAGGACGATAATTACATGCCTCCCTCCGAAGACGAGGCAAGCCTCGACGACGACGAATTTGTCGTGCCTAAGGATCGCGTAGAATAAGAGCATTTCAAACACACGCTTATGGCCACGGCAAGCAGCCTCAAGAAAAAGCAGAAACAGCTTAGAGCTAACCAAGACTTGCTAGCCGACAGACGGACTGAAGTCCTTGCGGCCGAAGGGTATGAACTCGAATGCCCCTCCAACTACGCAAAACGCAGGCTGCTACCCCGATTAGAGGAGGAAGCACCTAAACCTACATCACCAGCGCATAATATGGCCGACCGGCCACCTCGTGGCCGCGACAGAGAGGCCTCTCGGCCCTCCACTCAAGCCGCACCCCGACGCCGCTCAAAAAATACCAAGGCGTGGGAAAATGCGCCAGACCTGCGGGATATACTGGAGGACAAGGCAAGGCAAACAAGATCGATCTGCGGATCACGTGGGCCCCCCATGATACGTGATGATAACCGTCACGCCGGATATGGCAATTCCGGCCGAGCCGAACACAGTAGACAAAGCTCATTTGAGCTACGTCGTGATATAGCCCAATAAAGAGGCGCCGCACACCCACTATGCTTCACAGATGAAGTGATGGATCATCAAATCCCTGAGGGTTTCAAACCCATAAACATTGAATCATACGACAGCACAACAGATCCTGCGGTCTGGATAGAGGACTATCTCCTCCATATCCACATGGCCCGCGGTGATGACCTACATGCCATCAAATACCTCCCACTCAAGCTTAAAGGACCAGCTCGGCATTGGCTTAACACCTTGCCAGCGGAGTCAATTGGTTGTTGGGAAGATCTGGAAGCCGCATTCCTCGACAACTTCCAGGGCACCTATGTGCGACCACCAGACCAGATGACCTAAGCCACATAATTCAGCAGCCAGAAGAATCGGCCAGACAATTCTGGACATGGTTCCTAACCAAGAAAAATCAAATCGTCGACTGTCCGGATGCGGAGGCCCTTGTAGCCTTCAAACATAACATCCGCGACGAGTAGCTAGCCCAGCACCTAGGACAGGAAAAGCCGAAATCCATGGCAGCCCTCACAACACTCATGACTCACTTTTGCACGGGAGAGGACAGCTGGCTAGCTCGTAGTAACAACATGACCAAGAGCCCTGGTAATTCGGATACTAAGGACAGCAATGGTAGGTCGCGTTGCAACAAGCACAAGCACCGCATTAATGGAAAAAGCCATTCAAAAGAAATACTCCGGGCCCGTCCAATTTGGACTGAATACTCGATCGCTCGTGCCAGATACACGGCACCCCTGAAAAGCCAGCCAATCACACCAACAGAGATTGTTGGTTGTTCAAGCAGGCAGGCAAGTTAAATGCCGAAAACAATGACAAGGGGCTGCATAGCGACGACGAGGAGGAGCCCCGGCCGCCGAATAATAGAGGACAGAAGGGCTTCCCCCCACAAGTGCGGACAGTGAACACGATATACGCAACCTACATACCCAAAAGGGAGCGGAAGCGTGCACTAAGGGACGTATATGCGATGGAGCCAGTCGCCCCAAAGTTCAATCCGTGGTCCTCCTGCCCGATCACTTTTGATTGAAGGGACCACCCCACTAACATCCACCGTGGCGGATTCGCCGCATTGGTTCTAGACCCAATCGTTGATGGATTTCACCTCACTAGAGTCCTGATGGACGGCGGTAGCAGCCTGAACCTGCTTTATCAGGATACAGTGCACAAGATGGGCATAGACCCCTCAAGGATTAAACCCACAAAGACGACCTTCAAAGGCGTCATACCAGGTGTAGAGGCCAACTGTATAGGCTCAGTTACACTGGAAGTGGTCTTCGGATCACCGGATAACTTCCGAAGCGAGGAATTAATCTTCGACATAGTCCTGTTCCGCAGCGGCTATCATGCACTGCTCGGACGAATCGCGTGTGCAAAGTTCAATGCGGTGCCGCACTACGCATACCTCAAGCTCAAGATGCCAAGCCCTCGAGGAGTCATTACAGTCAATGGAAACACCGAACGCTCTCTCCGAATGGAGGAGCATACGGCGGACCTCACGACAGAAGTACAAAGCAGCCTCTTAAGGCAATTCTCGAGTCCGGCTATTAAACATCCGGACACCGTCAAGCATGCCTGGAGTAACCAACAACAAGACCGCCTGGCACGTCCCGAGCACGCGTAGCAATGCGGCCCCAACCCCAGCCCTCGCGAAATTGCGAAACCAGTACTACGCATACATAATTACGCTCTAGAAATAACATGGGCATAGGGGGAGGGGCACGACCACGATAGGACTATAATGCGGCTCAACCGCACTAGGGGCTCCCAATTGTGTCATTCTTCCTTTTTCTCTTACTTTTAGGACTCCTTTCTCAAGAAGCCCTATCCGGCAGTAGAATCACCGAACACACGATGCAACAGCCAGGGAAGCAGAAGGCTACGTCGAGTGTCCAGGTGGTCTCTATAACGAGCAGTATACTTGTTTTACATATCATCACGCAGCTCGCTCCTGGAGGGAGACATGTCAAATAGTCCCGTCCCTTGCTTATCGCACTATTTGTATCATTCTGCTTTTACCGCAGCGTTTTTGAATAAACAATGCATAGCTTTTTCCTATTATTGCATTCCTTTTTTTATTTTATTTTATCTATACATGTTCACTTACGACATGTTGAACCCGTACGCTTTGGTACGGCCAAATACACCAGGGCCTTAAGTACCCCAAAATATGGTGTAATAAGTCCGAACACTTTCACAAGTGCGGCACCCCGAACTTATAGCATTATATGCATCGCCTTCGAATCATGTCTTGGGTCAATAGTTGGGTTTGCCCGGCTCCCATGTTTTGGTACCTTACGTTCCGTTATATCGGCTATGGTAGCGCTGGGAGAACCACTGCGATTGTGCCCCGGTTGAGCTGGGTTAAGCACCTCAGTGGAGAAAGCTAAACTGACTGTCATGATAGGGCGAGAGCCGATCCCTGTTCGAGAGGTTTTTCGAGTCCCTAAAGACTTATGCCGCTTAGAGCGAGGAGTCGGCTTTGTCCAGCCCAGGCGTGGATAGCACCCCGAACTCGGTCTTCCGAATACTAGGGGCTTCGCCGAAATTTAAAATTATAGAATTCTATGGCTAAGTGAGAGTGTTCAAGCATTATAGTCCGGTTGCCCTGTTCGTTGCGTTGAGCGCCTCCCTCGAAGGACCCAAGAATGGGAAAAAGAGCGCTCAAGTTGATCCCGAACACCCCAGCACTCGTGGCATGGGGGCAGAAGCCGACGACTCGCCATCTCGCAAATTTAATAAACGGCCGCATAGAAGGTAATATTTTAAATTCACAAGAGTTGCTTAGCGCATATGAACAAGTTTTCAAGCGTACAGGATAACAAATGTGAGTTTACTAAAAAAATTACATCTTTGGAGCATTCACCCGCTATAAGGCGGGCACCCTTCAGGATGCCCTGATAATACATCTCGGGCTTGCGATACTCCCTGCCCGGCGGCGGAGTGTCCGTCACAAGCTTCTGAGCGTCCATCTTTCCCTAGTGCACTTTAGCACGGGCAAGGGCCCTACGGGCACCTTCGATGCAGACGGAGCGCTTGACGAGTTCAATCCATGGACAGGCGTCCACCAGCCGCCTCACCAGCCAGAAGTAGCTCCCAGGCTTGGCCTCCTTCGGCCACAGCCAAACTATGAGGCCCTTCATGGCCTGTTCAGCCACCATATGGAGCTCGACCAGCTGCTTCAGCTGGTCGCTCAGGGGCACCGGGTGTCCGGCCTCAGCATACTGAGACCAGAACACCTTCTCCGTCGAGCTCCCTTCCTCGGCCTGGTAGAATGCGGTGGCGTCAAACACACTGCGGGGCAAATCTACGAATGCTCCTGGAGAGCTCCGGATTAGGGTAAGTAACAAGTAATTCACTTTCACGTGCTTGCTTTGCATGAAGAATGCCTTACCCGCCGCTATCTTCTTTATTGCCTCAATTTCTTGGAGGGCTTTTTGGGCTTCGGCCTTAGCGGCTTTGGCGCTCTCAAGAGCCGAGGCGAGCTCGGACTCTCGAGTCTTTGAGTCATGCTCCAAACTCTCGTGTTTTTCCACAAGAGCCTGGAGCTCTTGCCGCACCTCCGCCACCCGCGCCTCCTGCTTCTCTCGCTCGGTGCGTTCCGCGGCCGCATTGCTTTCGGCCCTAGACACCGCTTCCTCCAGGGTCGCCACCTCGTTCATGGCCCCTGCAGTTTTCACGTTATTCCTATTATTTTTTGCAACCACATCTTTTATATACTTCCATAAGGTATTACTTACCTTCCTTGTCCTCGAGCTACTTCTTGGCAAGGCCGAGCTCGTTCTCGGACCGTTCGAGGCTCCGCTTCAATGCATCAACCTCCACAGTCAGTGCGGCAGAGGTCAGCAGCGGAGCCAGCATTCCCATATTGACATACTTATGTTAGACTCCTGCATACATCTTTTTAGATCCTCAATTCGGCTTTTCTTTTCGAACACCAAACTGAGCATCAGGGGCTACTGTCTATGCGGTAATATTTTTACATATCTTAAAAATATACCTCAAAGCCTGTTAGAAGGCCGGCACAGGCTTCAGTCAGCCCGCTCTTGGTGGACTGAACTTTCTGGATCACCACACTCATAACAGTGCGGTGCTCCTCGTCGATGGAGGCGCCGTTAAGCGCCTCCAGCAAATTATCTGGTGCCTCCGGTTGGACGGAGGTCACCGGTGTCACAGTCTCGCCCTTCTTAGGAAGGGGCCGCCCGCCGGACTCCGGAACCACTGAAGGTTCCGGTGCGGAGTCCGGCCTGTGCCCAAAGTCCGGGAGGTTGCCTTGCGGCACCTCCGGGACCTCCTCCTCCTGGCTAGGCCCCTTTTGGGACCCCACCTTGGTGTCATCCGCAGCGCAAGGAGAGGAGACGGCCAGAAGTGAAGTGCTATTCACGTCCGACGATGCCAGGGAGCCGCTCGTTGAAGTGTCGAGCCCGTCCTTGGGCGGGCTGCAGGGTTATGTTCATCGTTAGGAGATTCTGTACGACAAACGAAAAGCCATGAGTTATTCTGGTATCCGGACACTTACGATGGCCACTCCTCCTCTCCGTCGTCGGTGTTGGTAGAGAAGTCCGGAGGGTGGGTTCTTCCCTTCTTGGACCCTTCGCCCCCCCCCCCCCCGTTGGGGTGGCCTTCCTTTTCTTCTCTCCCCCCGCTGGGGGAGAGGCCTCTTTTTCCTCCTCCTCGCCTTCGCGGGAGGAGTCCGCCTCGGAGTCCTCGGACGATGAGTCCGACAACACCTGGCGCCGGGAACTCTTTCGAGTTCCCGTGGCCTTCATCTTGGCCTTCTTCTCCGGCACCGCGTAAGGCGCCGGAACCAGCAGCCCCGTTAATTGGGCAACTGCTGGGTCTTCTGGCAAGGGAGCCGGCCAGTTAACCTGCCTGGACTTCTTCTCCCAGGCCTGTCAAAGGTAAGGGAGTTTAGATCTCGCATAGAGTCAAACTATGGAAAATAAGTGTCCTGTAAACGATAAAGTAGCTTACCTCGCCGGCTTGACGCTGCGAGCTGAATCCGCGATCTTCGGTAGCGGATGCGGGAGCCTCGGTGCCCTTGAACAGCACCTTCCAGGCATCTTCGTACGTAGTGTCGAAGAGCCTGCTCAAGGTTTGGTGCTGTTCCGGATCAAACTCCCACAGGCTGAAGGCCCGTTGTTGGCATGGGAGGATCCGGCGGATGAGCATGACCTGGACCACGTTGACGAGCATGATCTTCTTGTTCACAAGGTTTTGGACGCAGGTTTGGAGTCCGGTCAGCTCTTCCGAATTACCCCATGTCAGGCCCTTCTCTTTCCAGGAAGTTAGCCATGTGGGGATGCCAGATCGGAACTCGGGGGCCGCTGCCCATTCAGGGTTACGCGGCTCGGTGATGTAGAACCACCCCGATTGCCACCCTTTGATGGTTTCCACGAAGGAGCCTTCGAGCCATATAACGTTGGGCATCTTGCCCACCATGGCGCCTCCACACTCCGCCTGCTGGCCCCCCACTACCTTCGGCTTGACATTGAAGGTCTGCAGCCATAAGCCGAAGTGGGGCTTGATGTGAATGAAGGCCTCGCACACGACGATGCACGCCGAGATGTTGAGGACGAAATTCGGGGCCAGATCGTGGAAATCCAGGCCGTAGTAGAACATGAGCCCCCGGACAAATAGTTGAATTGGAAAACCTAGTCCGCGGAGGAAGTGGGTGAGGAATACCACCCTCTCATGGGGCCCTAGGGTGGGGATGAGCTGCCTCTTGTCGGGGAGCCGATGCGCGATGTCGCCGGACAAGTATCCGGCCTTCCGCAGCCTCTTGATGTGCCCCTCCGTGACGGAGGAGGCCGCCCACTTGCCTCCCGCTCCAGACATGGCTGGGGAAGGTTGAGGCGAGATGTGCGAACTTGGGCGCTGGAGCTCGAGTGCGCGGAAATGGATAAGCAAAGGAGGAAGAAGGTGTAGGTAAAAAGGTGGATCCTTATCCCCTTATATGGACAGACGAAACTATGCGTCCCCACCGGCCTGGTAAAGCTCGCTTATCTCCCAAGCGCCGTGATCAATGGCGCGGTTGGGTTACCCACGCCCATATTGATGAGAATCCCGGAATAAGGGGACACGATCTCTGCTTTGACAAGACGTGCCAAGGAAACCGCCTCGCTAAACGCGCTAAGGTGAGACAGTAAAAACGATTCGAATAAAGGCTTAGCCATGGTGTGATGTCACGGCACGGAATACGTCAGCAGATTGAATTTGTGTAAATATTATTCTCTCTACGGTGGTATGTGGAACTTATTTTGCAGAGCCGGACACTATCCTTGTGTTCAAAATCTTCTATGAAGTATTCGGAGGAGGAACCCGCCTTGCAATGCCGAAGACAATATGCGCGCCGGACTCGTCGTCATTGAAGCCTGGTTCAGGGGCTACTGAGGGAGTCCCAGAGTAGGGGGTGTCCGGATAGCCGAACTATCATCTTCAACCGAACTCCTGGACTATGAAGATACATGATTGAAGACTTCGTCCCCTGTCCGGATGGGACTTTCCTTGGCGTGGAAGGCAAGCTTGGCGATACGGATATGTAGATCTCCTACCATTGTAACCGACTCTGTGTAACCCTAACCCTCTTCGGTGCTATATAAACCGGAGGGTTTTAATCCGTAGGACGAACAAAAATCATACCATAGGCTAGCTTCTAGGGTTTAGCCTCTCTGATCTTGTGGTAGATCTACTCTTGTACTACCCATATCATCAATATCAATCAAGCAGGAGTAGGGTTTTACCTCCATCAAGAGGGCCCAAACCTGGGTAAAAACATCGTGTCCCTTATCTCCTGTTACCATCCGCCTAGACGCACAGTTCGGGAACCCCTACCCGAGATCCGCCGGTTTTGACACCGACAATGGGCTTCCTCAAAATGCCCTAGGTCTTCGTGAGCAAGCAAGTTGGATGCATACCCACTTAGTTTCTTTTGTTGAGCTTTTGATACACTTATAGCTCTGGAGCATCCGTTGCATGGAAATCTCTACTCACTAACATTGATATCTATTAATGGGCATCTCCATAGCCCGTTGATACACCTAGTTGATGTGAGACTATCTTCTCCTTTTTCGTCTTCTCCACAGCCACCATTCTATTCCACATATAGTGCTATGTCCATGGCTCACGCTCATGTATTGCGTGAAAATTGAAAAAGTTTGAGAATACTAAAGTATGAAACAATTGCTTGGCTTGTCATGGGGGTTGTGCATGATTAAATACTTTGCGTGATGAAGATAGAGAATAGCCAGACTATATGATTTCGTAGGAATCGCCTTCTTTAGCCATGTTATTTTGAGAAGACATGATTGCTTTGTTAGTATGCTTGAAGTATTATTGTTTCTATGTCAATATGAACTTTTGTTTTGAATCATTTGGATCCGAACATTCATGCCACAATAAAGAAAATTACATTGAGAAATATGCTAGGTAGCATTCCACATCAAAAATTCTGTTTTTATCATTTACCTACTCGAGGACGAGCACGAATTAAGGTTGGGATGCTTGATACGTCTCCAACGTATCTATAATTTTTGATTGTTACATGCTATTATATTACCCGTTTTGGATGTTTATGGGCTTTACTTTACACTTTTATATCATTTTTGGGACTGTCCTACTAACTGAAGGCCCAGCCCGAATTGCTGTTTTTTTGCCTATTTCTATGTTTCAAAGAAAAGGAATATCAAACGGAGTCCAAACGGGATGAAACCTTCGGGAGCGATCTTTTTGGAACAAATGCAAACCAGGAGACTCAGAGTGGACAACAAGAAGTAAACGAGGCAGCCACGAGGGTGCCCTGCGCGCCATATGGGGGTGGGCGTGCCCCCCACCCTCGTGGGCCCCTCGTGGCTCCACCGACCTACTTCTTCCTCCTATATATATCCACGTACCCCGAGAACATCCAGGAGCACCACGAAAACCTAATTCCACCGCCGCAACCTTCTGTATCCGCGAGATCACATCTTGGAGCCTTCGTCGGCGCTCCGCCGGAGGGGGAATCGACCATGGAGGGCCTCTACATCATCTCCAAGGCCTCTCCGATGAGTTGTGAGTAGTTTACCACAGACCTTCGGGTCCATAGTTATTAGCTAGATGTCTTATTCTCTCTCTTTGAATCTCAATACAAAGTTCTCCTCGATCTTCTTGGAGATCTATTTGATATAACTCTTTTTGCGGTGTGTTTGTCGAGATCCGATGAATTGTGGGTTTATGATCAAGTTGATCTATGAGAAATATTTGAATCTCCTCTGAATTCTTTTATCTGTGATTAGTCATCTTTGAGAGTCTCTTCGAATTATCAGTTTGGTTTTGCCTACTAGATTGATCTTTCTTGTAATGGGAGAAGTGCTTAGCTTTGGGTTCAATCTTGCGGTGTCCTTTCCAAGTGACAGCAGGGGCAACAAGGCACGTATTGTATTGTTGCCATTGAGGAAATAAGATGGGGTTTATATCATATTGCTTGAGTTTATCAATCTACATCATGTCATCTTTCTTAATGCTTTACTATGTTCTTACGAACTTAATACTCTAGATGCAGGCAGGAGTCGGTCGATGTGTGGAGTAATAGTAGTAGATGCACAATCATTTCGATCTACTTGATGCGGACATGATGCCTATATACATGATCATGCCTAGATACTCTCATAACTACGCACTTTTCTATCAATTGCTCGACCGTAATTTGTTCACCCACCGTAATACTTATGCTATCTTGAGAGAAGCCACTAGTGAAACCTATGGCCCCCAGGTCTATCTTTTATCATATAAGTTTTCCATCTATCTTTATTTGCAATCTTTACTTTCCAATCTATATCATAAAAATACCAAAAATATTTATCTTATCTTATTACCGTGAAGGGATTGACAACCCCTTTATCGCGTTGGGTGCGAGCTTCTTGTTTGTTTGTGTACGTATGAGGGACTTTTCAGGAGCCTCCTACTGGATTGATACCTTGGTTCTCAAAAACTAAGGGAAATACTTACGCTACTTTGCTGCATCACCCTTTCCTCTTCAAGGGAAAACCAACGTAGTGGTCAAGAGGTAGCATGGGGTAATAAGGGCGGTCTTTTTTCGTGTTCCTTGGCCATGAAGATCTGATGGTAACCAGAGTATGCAATAAGGAAGGAGAGCAAATCACATCCTAAGGTGGTGTAAAAAATCTGATCAATGCACGGCAAGGGGAAGGGATCCTTTGGAAAAGTTTTGTTCAGGTTAGTGAAGTCAATACAAAGTCTTCACTTCCCATTTGCCTTGCATATCATGACTGGATTTGCTAACTAAGTTGGATGCAGTACTCCTCTGACTAAACCTACTGCCTCAAGCTTGTTAATCTCCTCAGCAATGAACTGCGACCGCTCCAAGGCTTGCTTCCTGACTTTCTGCTTGAAGGGACGGGTGTGAGGACAGACAACAAGGTGGTGCTCGATTACTTCCCTAGGAACACCGGGGATGTCAGATGGTTGCCAGGCAAACACATCAAGATTCGCCCGTAGGAAGGTAACGAGCGCGCTTTTCTATTTGTCATCAAGGGTTGCAGTAACGGTGAAAGTATCATTACTGCCATCCTGCCGCGCCGGAACTTTCTTGGTTGCTGGAGGGGCAGCCTTAGATATTTTGCTAGCCGAACTCTCTGGCAAGTCACTACCGGGCGTAGCGCATTCTAAAGTGGCATGCTTCCCGGGGTCCTTGTCGGTGTCCTTGCCAGTTTTCTTAACTTTTCTTTCCTCCTTGGCGGGAGCCGAGGCTGAGGGAGTCCTGGATTTGGGGGTCCTCAGGTGTCCAGCCCAGGAGTATGGGCCGGGTTGGATGGGCCGTACAAGATCAAGCTGAAGATTATCCACCGTGTACGGATGGAACTTCTCAATACGTGGACGATAAGAATAGAGTCTGGAAGCTTCCTTCCCTGATGAACCGACCTTGTACAAACCTTAGGCCCCTCCAGTGTGTATATAAACTGGAGGAGTTAGTCTGTAGAGGCTAACTTCTTCATCGTCATTGGAATTCTCATAGGCTAGACATCTAGGGTTAGCCATTACGATCTCGAGGTGGATCAACTCTTGTAATCTTCATACTCGTCAAATATAATCAAGCAGGAGTAGGGTTTTACCTCCCTTAAGAGGGCCCGAACCTGGGTAAACACTGTGTCCCCTGGCCTCCTATTACCATTGATCCTTAGACGCACAACTTGGGCCCCCCTACCCGAGATCTACCAGTTTTGACACCGACATTGGTGCTTTCATTGAGAGCTCTGCCGTGCCATCTGCAAAAAGCGACTATGGCTTGCCTAGTTGTCAACAACAACATCTCTTCTGTAGGGTGCCTAGCTCAGGGCAGACCCACTAGTTCGGCGGTTTCACCATAAGGGCATGCGTGGCCCTCGAGCACACAACTCCCTCCATAGCCGTCGGACATCGTCCCCGCATTGGCCCTAAGCTTCGAAAAATTGGATCCGGCGAATGTTTCGTCTTTAAACAAACTGCTGGACCGCATCGCCGCCCTGGGGGTCTCAACGGACTATGATCAGATCGGGCTCAAGCCTGACCAGAGGGAAATTAATCACCCGCCGATCACCCACTTCGTGGCGGTCGTTGAGGAACCGGCCACAGACACTTCCCTCCCCATATTGAAAACTAAGTATGTTTGGGTCCCCAAATCCCCTGAGCCGGATACTTCCCCTTTGGACGGGACCTTATGGCCTCCAAACTCTGGTTCAAGTTTAGGATTGCCAGAGCCTTTGCGCTTAACCGGATCTGAACCCATCATTTCGGAAACCATTCTGGCTCCAAACACAAATGTGGGACATGATCCAATATTTAATCCACCCACCCACCACAATCTATATTCTCCAAGCAACTCAGGTCCCCCAGATATATGCGACCTGATGTATGTGCGGCAGCAGCCTCAAGAAATGATGTATGTGCGGCAACAACCTCAAGAAACGGTCCACCACTTTTGGGCCAGATTCCTGCTTGTTAAAAATAGGATCAAAGACTGCTCGGATGATGACGTAGTTTCGGTTTTCCACCGCAACTGCACCGACGAAGGAATATTGATTGCCCTCAGCCGTCGCCACATACAGGGTTTCACAGAATTATCGCAAGTAGTACAAAAGTACTGTGCAATGTAAAGCACATGGAGGGCCTAGAAAACTCAACTGGAGCCTGCTGCCTTGACGCAGTGTGCGGCCCGGACCAAATGAATACATCCTGGCGGGTCACCCGACCACCAGTCCATGGGCAGGAAGAACAAACCCTTCACATGACATAGGTTTTGGTCTTGATGAACTACTGGACAAGCCCTGCCTGATTCACGCCACTCCTCACACAGTCCTAACACATAGCCTCCGAGCATCTTAGGTACTCTGACAAGTAGCAAAAAGTGGAGAGGCCATCCTCGCCACAACTCCAGAGAGATACTCATCGGAGAAGGACAACTTTAACGTCCTAACAGTCTTCGAGACCTTTTCTTCGAACAATCGTTGTAAACGGGCGCTTCACAATCTCGCCGAAGTCCATCAAGTCACTGCACTGAGCCCATGGAACGACACAGCAATAACCTTTACGACCGAAGACGAACCAAAGGCGGTCAGTCCGAGCACCCGCCGCCTTAGTGCTAAACCCCATAGTTGATGGTTTTTAGCTTACTAAAGTGCTCATGGACAGCGGCAGTGGACTTAACCTCATCTATGAGGATATGCTCAACAAGATGCAGATGGATAGATCACGCATCGAGCAAAGCAATGCCACCTTTCGAGGTATTATCCCTAGTCGAGAGGCACACTTCTTGGGAAAAATTAAACTGGATGTGGTGTTCGGCATGCCTAAGAACTATAGATCCAAATAGTTGCTCTCTCATGTGGTCCCCTTCAATAGCAGATATCACTCCATCCTCGGCGGGGACGCTTTCTCACGCTTTCAAGCCATACCCCATTATGAGTATATTAAATTTAAAATGCCCAGTCCTAATGGAATTATCACAATCTCGAGTGACCCGGACAAAGTCCTTCGTGTCGAAAACAAAACTGCATCTTTGGCCCTCGAGGCACTATCCGAAGCCCTAGCAGTGGAGGAATTAACCACCCTACGATCCATGGTGTATAGGGACGATGTGATCGTCAATAAGAGATCCAAATCCACCTCTTTCAAACCAGCCGAGGAAATAGTAAAATTCCAAGTGCACCTGAAGGACCCTAATAAAACAACATCTATCGGAGCACCACTGGATCCGGAGGTGGACGCCGCCCTATGCACATTCCTGTGTGAGAATTGGGATATCTTTGCCTGGCACCCTTCAGACATGCCCGACATCCCATGAAGACTGGCCGAACACACTCTTAACATAATCATGGGATTCAAAAACGTGAAGCAGACACTACGGCGATTCTCCGAACCCAAGCATCAAGCAATGGGAGAAGAGCTAGCCAAATTGTTAGAGGCTGGATTTATTAGGGAAATTAAACATCCGGATTGGTTGGCCAACATGGTTATGGTACTAAAGAAGGACAAATCCTGGCGCCCGTTTGTTGATTTCAAGGACCTCAACAAGGCTTGCCCTAAAGACCCCTTCCCATTGCCTCCCATTGACCAAATAATTGACGCAACCATAGGGATGACTCGTTGTGTTTCCTTGATGCTTATTCCAGATACCATCAGATTAAGATGAAGGAATCGGACCAGGCAGCAACTGCGTTCATCACCCCTTATGGTCCCTTCTGCTTCAACACTATGCCCTTCGGACTCAAAAACGCTGGGGCTACCTACCAGCGCATGATTCAAACTTGCCTGGAAAAGAAAATAGGAAAAACTATCGTAGCATATGTGGACAACGTGGTCATCAAGACAAAGCACGTCGAGACGCTTGTGGACGATCTTCGCCTCACCTTTGACAACTTTAGAACATACGACATACGGCTTAATCCAGAAAAATGTGTCTTCGGAGTTCCGGCCGAAAAGCTGCTTGGGTTCATCGTTTCCCCTAGAGGAATTGAAGAAAACCCAGCCAAGACCTGAGCATTATCACAATTGGCCATACCAACAGACCTAATGCAAGTCCGGAAGTTAGCGGGTTGCATCGCAGCCTTAAGCCGCTTCATCTCCAAATTGGGAGAAAAAGTGCTACCACTCTACAAGTTATTACGACGCACATACAACTTCAAATGGATGGACGCTGCCACAGCCGGTGTGGAAGAGATTAAAACTCTTCTAGCAAGCAACTCAATCCTAGCTGCACCAGGTGTTGGAGAGCCCATATTGTTATATATTTTGGTGACTAAACAAGTGGTTAGTGTTGTGCTCGTCGTCGAATGAGGGGAAGAAGGACATAAATTCCCCACCCAAAAACCTGTCTATTACTTATCGAAGGTCCTTTCACCTTGCAAATCACGATACCCCCACTACCAAAATATAGCCTACACAGTCTTCATGGCATCCCGTAAACTGTGACACTACTTTCAAGAGTGCTCGATCACAGTGGCATCCGAAGTACCACTCAATGACATTATCAATAATAGGGACACCAGTGACCACATAGCCAAATGGGCCATCGAGCTTTTACTATTCGAAATCGTATACATGCCATGCCGGGCTATTAAATCCCAGGTATTGGCCGATTTTATCGCTGAATGGACCGAATCCGAACTTCCCAAAGAGTATAGCTGATACTCCAATTGGATTATGTACTTTGACGGCTCTAAAATGCTGGCCGGACTGGGGGGTGGCGTTATACAAACATCCTCCACTGGGGACACAATCCGCTATGTACGACAAAGTATGTATACGGGTTCCAACAATGCAGCCGAATATGAGGCGCTGCTACATGGTCTTCGCATGGCTGTCTCCATGGGTATACAATGCCTAGAGGTGCGCAGTGACTCCAACCTTGCAATTTCCAAGGTCAACGGAGAGTTCGACGCATAGGACCCAAAATGGCGGCGTATCAAAACGCCATATTAAAAATATCGGCCCGGTTTGAAGGACGGGAATTTCATCACGTTGCTCGAGAGAGTAATCGGGCAGCAGACATCCTCGCTCGTATGGGCGCTAAACGTGACCCTGTGCCACCCAACACCTTTGTGGAAAGGCTCTTTAAGCCATATGTGGTGTGGCATGGTGAGAGCGGAGAAGGCAATACGCATCTGATCACACCCCCAGCCAACAAACACAATGCAGACACCATCGGGGGACCGGATATCGAGATAAAACCCTCTGCTCATGAGATCATGGCGGTTATCGCTCCCTGGACCGAATCATTCCTGGCATACCTTAATAAGCAAGAGCTCCCTGATGATCAAAATGAGGCTCGATGCATAATTCGACGCTCTAAAGCCTTTAAAGTGCATGAGGGTGAACTGTATAAAAGAAGTACTACCGGAGTCCTTCAAAGGTGTATCTCTGAAGAAGAAGGAAGGCAGCTCTTGGCAGAAATACATGCTGGCCTTAGTGGTCATCATGCCGTAGCTCGAGCCCTTGTAAGTAAGGCGTTCTGGACAGGGTTTTTCTGGCCCACGGCCCGAGCAGATGCTTAAGCCCTTGTCCAACATTGTGAGGGTTGCCAGCTTTTTGCTAATCAAAGCCACATGCCTCCCACTGCATTAAGAACAATCCCAATTACTTGGCCCTTTGCAGTCTGGGGGCTTGACATGCTTGGACCCCTTAAAGGGGGAAGCCACAAAAAGAAATACTTGCTGGTCATGGTTGATAAATTCACTAAATGGATAGAGGCCAAACTAGTAAAAACAGCTGAGGTCGGACCAGTGATTGACTTTATATCCAACGTAGTCCACCATTATGGTGTCCCACATAGTATCATCACTGATAATGGTTCTAACTTCACAGCTGATGAGGTAAAAACCTGGTGCGCTAAGTTGGGCATTAAACTCGACTATGCGTTCGTATACCACCCTCAAACAAACGGCCAAGTCAAACGGGCCAATGGTTTGATCATGACTGGTATTAAGCCCATACTAGTGCGCTCTTTGCGAGAATCAGATAAGCACTCGGTTGAGGAACTCAATTCCGTACTTTGGGGACTCCGGACCACGCCCAGTCGAACGAACGGATACACACCATTCTTTATGGTGTACAACACAGAGGTCGTATTGCCCAGCTTATTATTCATGACTCACCTGGAGTGCGCATGTACGAAGAGAAAGAATCCAAACTAGATCGGCAGGACGACCTAGATGGACTCGATGAGGAGCGCGACGTTGCTAAGGCCCATTCCACATTCGATCAACAACAGGCCAGGCCAAAGCAGAGAAGTGCGGGCTAAAACATACAATGTCGGCAAACTTGTTCTACGCCTCCTCAAGAAGAAAAAGGATAAGCTCAAACCCGAATGGGAGGGCCCCTTCATCATAGATGAAGTCCTTACTGGAGGAGCCTATCACCTTCGCAATGCAGAGGATGATACCCTTGAGCTGAATCCATGGAACGCTTCCCGGCTCCGAAAATTTTATGCATAGTTTGGCCTCCTTAGGTTTATTTTACACTAGGTTTTTTCTCTTTTCTCTCCCTTTTTAATTTTCCCCTTTTCTTCTCAAATGTATGTTTGGATCGACTGCGATGTTGGGGGTACACATCATTAAATGTATACACCCCACCATACATGGGGGCTTCTTTTAAAGAAGCATTTTATTGAAAAGCTTACAAGCTCCTTTCATCCATAATGGTTGTTGTTTCTGCCATTTTATGCACCTCTATGACTTAAGTTTTTGCCAAGCTGGGTTGCCTTGCTCCTATGTTTATACCCTACGTTCCCGATTGTTCGGCTAAGGTGTAAAGGGAGTACCTCTGCTATTGTTACAACCGGGTTATTCGGACCTGTACCTTAGATGAGTGAACCCGAAAGATAGCGTTCTGAAGGGAATAATTGGTCGGCACATATACAACAGATTGTTTCTGGAAAAAATTATGAAATTGGCTGCCTGTACTTCAGATTCGAGCCTAGCCCAAGGAAAGGAACCCCTAACGGAACTATTTTTCTTGGAAGATGTTTCTTATGTTAAAGAGTAATATAACATAACTCCCCAACTACTTTGTCTGTTCGAGCAATATGACCTGATTGCCTGGTTTCCAAAGATACTAAATGTTTCTTAGTTAGACGTGGTATATGGAAACACTCCAACTTCTCGGTTCGGAGGTGGAAGCCGAAGGTCTGTGATGACAAAAAAATTATAAAGTTCGGCAGGAGATAAGTTCGGTCATAAAGTACATTGTTACATAGCATCGAACACCTACTCTCTTTCTACACCATCTAGCAGACTATCTAATTTACATTCTTGTTGGGAAAATTTTGCCGTTGTCATCACTTGGTCGTATACCAAGCTTACAGGAATTTCCTTCCCGTCAGGTCCTTGTGCTCCAACTCGGGCCATATTGTTCGGATCAAGTCCGGTATAGCGCGTCTTCACCATGGCCCGTGCCTCTCGTGCACCTTCACGGCATGCAGACGTCTTCCACAGCTCGAAGCGACGCCGAGCACCCTTGAACAGATCCTCCAACCCCTCCATACTTTCTAGAGGAACATCGAAGGGCCATAAGGCTTTGGCCATATTCTTCATGGCCTTCCGGGCACACTCGTGCAGCTTTGCTAGTTCCTTTAGAACATTGCTTTGCAGTCCGGAGACTTCCTCCTCGGGGCTGCTGGTCAACATACCTGTATCAACCGAACTATAACACTCCGCATTACCTGATTATATCAATAATATGAACGGTTCACAAGTAATATGGAATATGCTTCCCTTCAGCTTCTGATTTTCATGTTGTGCCTCCATGAGTTGAGCCTTTAAGCTCTCTATCTCTTCGGCCTGCTTCTTCACTTTTTCTTATAGTTTTTTATCTTTTCCAAAATACATTGGGGCACTCTTCATTTCTTCAAGCTCGGAGACAATGGCATTTAGCTGTGTCCGGCTTGTCTCAAGTTCCTGGGACAATGCACTGTTATTTTCCTTGAGAACTTGTGGTCATAAACGATCCTCAAATCGGCTTTTTCCACCCGCTTTAAGTCTCGGGGTCTACTAGTAGTATTTATCTACTAAGTTTATATAAATTTTACATGTATATCTTTTGAGAACAGGCGAGCAACTCCTGTAAGTCCGTCCCGGGCAGCTTGGATGTATGCGCCCACGGTGCTAAGAGCGGTAAACTCCGGGTCTGTCAAAGCGGGGGTGCACAGAGCTTCTTTCAAGTGTCGATGATACATCGCACTTTCTACTTCGGAGTTGGTGACGGAAACCTCATCCAGTTCTTGATGGGGCAGATGGGTCTACGCCGCGTCAGCTTGCGCCCCGGTCCTAGTTGATGTCTCCGGCGCTGGATTGGCTGCAACCCGCCTGGCCAGGATTTTATTTATTGTCCTCCGGGTACCCCTCCTGAAATAATAGGAGGATATAAAATGGAAGTTTGGCTTCGCGCCTAAATATTAATAAGGAACATACCTTTTGGGTGATGGAGCAGGCTCAGTGGTGCTCTCGGCTTCCTTTCGCTTCACATGACCATCCCTTGAAGGTGTCGTTCTTCTTCTTGCTGCCCGTCCTTGGGTACGGTTCACCGAGCGCCGATCCTGTGAAGTGCGGCCCGGTGCGGATAATAAGTTATGTGCGGAAATGACACACCTTTTTCATTTCCTGACACTTAGCTTGATGAAGGGGTAAAGATCGGGGTAATCGTCCATAATGGCTACCTCCAAGCCGTCAAGGATCCCCTGGAAGTAGACTCTATTTTCAAATTCAACAAATATATCTGGATCTTCATGGAATTAGGGGTCTTCGTGACGTGCGTGGTCTTCTAGTTGTGGAGGAGGGCAGTAGATGTTATCGACTACCTTCCTCCACGACTATTTTTGAAACAACCAGATTATTCAGTTAACGCACCCCAATGATAAGAAAAACTGGCGTTGAATGACTAAACTTACCCAGTCGACGGGGTTGTACATGGAGAAGTCGTCCCGACATTTTAGGTGGACGAAGTCTTCCTCCTCTCCCTTATAAGGTCCATGAGCATGGCGACCAATGCGGCTTGATTATCCGGACCCTTTCGCACATAGCGAGATGCGTCATCTTCCCCGTTGTAGTTCCATAAAGGACCCACCCTAGACTGAAGAGGCTGGATACATCGCTTTATTGCGATAGCCATGACTTCAATGATGGAGAGTCCGAAATAGGTCAATAATCTAACCTTGCTGACCAATATCATTACTTCCGAACTATCCTCTTGTCTAGGGGACTTGGGGCACCAGCTGAACAGCTTCTTTAAAGGAGCGCTGGAGGATTCGGGAAGCCCGCGCCGAACAGGGTCTGGAAGAGGATCATCGTCAATGTAGAACCATTCCGAAGACCATTCGTTAGACCCCCTCTTCGGAGTCCCGACTGGGTAACCAGATCCGGCTACGCGCCATACTTTGGCGCCGCCCACCTCAAATATGGACCCTCTGCCCTGGTGGGGCGGGACGAGGTAGAAGAACTTCCTCCACAGTGCAAAATGAGCCTCACATCCTAAAAATAGCTCACAAAGGGCGACAAAGCCGGAAATGTGCAAAATAGAACCTGGTGTGATGTTGTGCAGTTGGATCCCGTAGTATTCCAGTAGACCCCTAAAGAAGGGGTGGATTGGGAATCCTACGCCCCTCAGAAGGAACAAGATGAAGCACACCCTCTCTCCTTGGCTACGATTGGGGAAATTTTCTGCCAATGTGTCGTCGCCCATAGAAGTCAACCCTGCCCGCACATGACTAGATCAGGGGGGGGGATATATCCTTGCGTCTGGAGTCGATTGAGCCGGAGATGAGATACGAAGCAACTCAGCCAATCCCCCTCTTGAGGGCCATGAGAACGTGAGGAGGAGCCAGGGACACTAGCCATGGTTTGAGTTTTTCCGTGGTTTGCTCTGTTGCTCTTGGAACGGTGTGAGATGGCGTTTGGAAGATCTAACCTCATTATATAGGCACAACCTGTGCCTGTTGGAAATATTAATATACAAGGATAACATACTGTTCGCATTCACTTAGACGCGTGGAAATCGAGGTGACGGCAGGGAGGAATCATAAAGACTGGACACGAAGACCGATACCGGACTATCATCAATCCGGAATATGATGGAGAACCCGCCTTCCAAAGTCGAAGACTTGCGTCCGCACACTACATCGTCATATAATGCAAGTTTGGGGGCTACTGAGGGAGTCCTGGATTTGGGGGCCCTCAGATGTCCGGCCCAGGAGTATGGGCCGGGTTGGATGGGTCGTACAAGATCAAGCTGAAGATTATCCACCGTGTCCGGATGGAACTTCTCAATACGTGGACGGCAAGAATAGAGTCCGGAAGCTTCCTTCCCTGATGAACCGACCTTGTACAAACCTTAGGCCCCTCCGGTGTGTATATAAACTGGAGGGGTTAGTCCGTAGAGGCGAGCTTCTTCATTGTCATTGGAATTCTCATAGGCTAGACATCTAGGGTTAGCCATTACGATCTCGAGGTAGATCAACTCTTGTAATCTTCATACTTGTCGAATATAATCAAGCAGGAGTAGGGTTTTACCTCCCTTAAGAATGCCTGAACCTGGGTAAACACTGTGTCCCCTGGCCTCCTGTTACCATTGATCCTTAGACGCATAGCTTGGGCCCCCATACCCGAGATCTATCGAATTTCACACCGACAAAGGCCTTGATGGCTTCCGCTGCTACCGCATCTTTGTGTATCTTATCCACACAGATGACCGCATCTTTCTTATCCAATGGGATGGAGATGACTCCCATAGGACCAGGAATCTTCAGAGTGTTATATGCATAATGGGATCCCGGCATGAAACGGAGATGACTCCCATAGGACCAGGCATCTTCAGAGTTTTATATGCATAATGGGATGCCGCCATGAACTTGGCCAGTGTTGGACGGCCAAGGATCCCGTTGAATGGCATGGGAAGCTCAACAACATCGAACACAATCTTCTCAGTCCTAAAGTTTATTTCCCCGCCAAATGTTACCGGCAAGGTAATTTTCCCCTTCGGCTGGCTCCTTCTTTGGTTGATCCCCTGGAAAGTGCCAGTCTTCTTTAGGTCCTCATCATGAATTTGGAGCTTCTTTAGCACATCGGGGGAAATCATATTCAATCCTGCCCCACCGTCTACCAACATCTTGGTGACCTTGAGGTTGCGGATTGTTGGCAAAGCCAACAACAACAAGCATCCAACTGCGGTAGTGCAATATGGATGATCCTCAATGTCAAAGATGATGGGCCTGATGGACCAATTAAGTGGTTCTCGAGCACTTGCTACTGATTCTGCCGCATTAACCTCACATGCCCACTGCTTGAGCTGGCGGTGAGAGGAGTGCAAGGATGCATCACCGTCAATGCACATTGCCTCAATATCTTTCTGAAACTCCTGCTCACTGGTCTCATCATCCTCTTCTTCACTATCATCTTCATTTTCCTTCTTCTCACAACCCCTAGCGGGCTTCGCTTTCTTCTGATCGAGCTTGCTGCGGTGTCCATTGCGGCCACCTCAATCTTTCCTGCCAGCACGGTTATGGCCTCTCTCCATGTTGCTCCTTTCATACTCAACCTTCTGCTTCTCAACCAACTGTTCAACTTGCTTGCAATCTTGGAGATCTTAACCCTTGGTCCTATGAATCTTGCAGTATGGCCGTCAGACTTGCCGGTTTTCTCAGTAGCCATTTCTGCCTAGCAATCAATGCAAGTAGCAGGTTCCTTGTTGGTCGTCTCTGTTTGTGCTTTCTTGCCGGTGCTAAGATCATCGGAGCTCTTAACAGCCATCACTGCTTTCTCCTTTCGCTTTTTGTCGCGCTTTCTATTCTTCTTCCTGGGGGTGGTAGCATTGTCGTCGTCTTCTATATCGACTTCGACACCAACCTCTTCCCCTGGAAGGCTTCTTCATTCTCCAGCACGAGAGCACTTGTCCGCCAACGTGTAGAGTTCGCTGACGGATTTGGGAAATCAAACATTCGTCTTGGCATGCATCCTACGGTTACACAAATTCGTGTGGAATGCGGCAATCACAGTTGTCGGCTATATCTTTGTAATGTTATTGTGCACTCGGCTGAACCTCTGCAAATACCTGCACAAACTTTCCCCTTCTTTTTGCAGAAGGGTTTGCAGGTCACGGGGTTGCCCTGGTTCTGTATGGCCACCTGTGAAGGCACCAACGAACTCGTTGCACAAGTCTGCCCAAGAGGAAATGGAATCCTCCGGAAGGTGCATCAGCCGAGAACTCACATTAGTCTTGAGAGCCAATGGGAAGTAATTGGCATGCACAGTTTCCTCTCTCCCCCAGCGGCTTGAACGGCAATCATATAGATGCCCAAAAATTCTGCCGGTTCAGCCTTCCATCATACTTCTCTGGCAGGTCAGGCTTGAAGGTGCGAGATGATGGACAATAGACTTGCTGCAGCCCACGAGTGAAGGTTGGGCATCCTACCTCGTAAGGCAGGTACCCACCAGCACTGGGTGTTGGTTCATTGACATTGGGTCCATTACGCCTGTCTGATTGATGGCACGTCTCACGGCACCGCTCAATGGTGATGTGAGTGTCTTCCTTCCTCCTGTCCCTCAATATTTGGCGTTGATCTTGCAGGAGTCATGGATTAGATGAGGCCATTGATGCCTCGTCATGATCATGGACGTCCTAGGATTGCTGAGTTCGCCATGGTTTCCCTTGGGTGGGCTGTCACGGAGGGGACTGCACCATGGGCATGGTCCTCTCAACTTGGCCACCAGCAAGGGTTGCTGGTGTCGCCTACGGGCGCCGTGAAGGCTCCGCACGTGGTGAGCTCTTGACCTCAGCAAACCCAATGAGACTTTGGATGGTAGCTCTCCATTGATCCATCTTGTCTATTGCTGGTGGGAAGTTCAACAACAACTGAGCCCTTGCCATCACTTCTACTATTGTCCCTGGCTTGGCGTGGGAGGCAGAGTGCGACATCGCTCGACTCATGGACGAGCCATAAGGAGCATTGTGGTGCTCCTACTGTCTTGGACCAATCACCAAGGCGGTCTAGCACGGCCGAAGCTATTCTCGAAGGCCAAGTTCTTGATTAGCTAGGTCTTTCCCATGCGAATGCGGTCGTTGTGGGTCGACGGCACCGCTTAGGGTCTTGTCGCGCTCGCGTAGTGTAGAACGAGGCACACGCCATGTCGCCGCCCCTCTAAATGGTGTGCTAGTGGATCTTGGCTCGCAGCGGAGCGGACGTCAACGCCGTGTTGGTTGAGCTCACCGGTGGGACAGGGAGGAGGAAGCTGGGCGTCTCCATGACCCGCACTAAGGGAAGCATGATCGCCAATAGGTTGAAGAGGTTGGGCCACTCCTGCGGCCGAGCCCCTGGTCCAGTTGTGGTGGGAGTATTAGCAGCACCGCCCGTGGCGGCTACTCCGCCCGCCACAGCTGACACGTCTCCAACACCTGCAGTTGCGGGTGATGAAGCCTTCGAGGTAGAAGGATGCGTCGCCGCACCACTTCTCTTCTTGGGAGCCATGGACGATGTAGAAGGATGAGGAAGATCGACGCGCTGGCTGCTGATTCAGGTTCGCGCAAGCAACGCCCCCTACCTGGAGCACCAAAGATGTCGGCGTGGAAGCATGATCACCTATGGGGCAGGGGTAGGGGCAGGGGTGCCCCTGTGTGGTTCGACAAGGGGACGGTCACATTGGACAAAGAGCAGAAACAGCAGGGGATAGCACGGCGATGGACAACTCTCTTTTACCAAGGTTCAGGCCGCTTTGTAGCATAAAACCCTACTCCTGCTATGGTGTATTGATATGGAGGAACACGGAGACACGGTGTGCTCTAGCCCGGTAAGGGTGCCTTGGGGGGAGCGCATCGTGTGCGTACAAGTGTTGGGGGATCTTAAATTTTAGCCCTTTGCTAGGTTGCCTCGGGCCTCCTTTTATAGCTTAAGGGGCGACCATAGTGGCAAAACAGTTATTTTAGTGTGATTAGATAGCTAACAGTGCTATCATACCTAACTCTGGCAGTTAGGACAAAGTGTTTTAAATGCACTGCTAGGTGTCGTGCTGAGGTTGAAGCCCGGCAAGCCTGCCGTGCCGCTTATCCATCTTCTACTTATTAGCGTGATACGCCATCTGGACTAGTGTCACTAAAGCTAATCTCTTCCTCACCATGCTACCACGTGCCTGACAGGATACACCTAGTTACTTGATAGCTTGACACCACACTGATTAATTACTTGGGTATGATGAGGTGGAGCGATGGCGTCTTGGTGAAGGCCTGCCAGAAAGGAGCCTGCCGGGTTCTGATCTTGACGGCCCCGGAAACCTTGCCGGGGCGAACTGGTCTTGTTCCTCACATGCAGCTTTGACCCAGCCAGGCTCTCATGTCACTACCAGCATGCACCATGGTACTTGGGGGCTAATGCAAAGTCATTTTTTTCTCAACTTATTGAAGACCCGACTCATCATATTGTAATGAGGCGGCCCTTGGGGGCTACCAATTGCTCCTGTTTAAAATTCAAGGTACACAAGCCTTAATCCATTATATTGAAAGATCCACTACTTAGTTGGTAGAGTACAAAGCTCTTAACCTTGTGGACGTGGATTCAAGCCCCATGGTGGAGATTACATCATATGATGTTATTATCAATGAATTATATACAAAGTCCCAGCTCTGTATTATCTTACTGAGCCGGCCCTTGGGGGCTATGCGTTGTTGTTCAAGTCTACATGATTATATCTACAAAGTCCCTGCTCATTATTGCATAATGACCTGGCCCTTGGGGGCTACACTGGTTGAAGTTTTTATGAGCATAAGCCAATTACAAGTCCCAGGTTGCTGCAAGCATGACAACCCGGCTCCTGGGGGCTACATATGTGGCATATTCAGTTTTGATTAGTTACTGAGATGAACAACTTGGATTTATTCAAGGTTGCAACTTTTATATTGAAGCAAGTCTTAAGCTATTACTACGCTACCTTCTTAAGACTTGGGGGCTACAAGTGATATGCATATAAGGGAGGTACATTTTCAAGTTTGATGTTAGCAACAATTATGACCCGGTGCTATCAATATTTACAAACCGGATATTTTGGCAATGATAAACTGGCAAGTTCTACATCTTCAAGCTGGCTCAAAATCAGATGAGTATTTCATGACCAATGTTTTTTCTGTAAGAAACCAATGTCAGCAAATTGATTATGAAGCTGGCCTATTGACCCGGATTTTCTAGAAGAAGGAAATACCAAGAAGTTAAGGATGATCAGGTGTCGGCTTACAAGAGTTGTTAACCCGGAGCATAATCTGTCAAAATATTTCTTGTGTTTGTTTTACAAGATCAGTTTAACATGGATGAGTCCAAATTAAACTGGGGGCTAATGTCGGGGATATACCCCGCAGTATGACTCGGCCGGAGATATGACCCGGCTGGGACTTGGTGTTTCATTGGTGACCTGGCAGATTATAAGCCGGCGGACAGTTGAGCGTTGTAAGCCGGGGGATAGTTAAGCATTGTAAGCTAGCGGACATTTAATCATTGTAAGTCGGCAGATAGTTAAGCCAGCAGACAGTTAAGCCGGCAGATAGTTAAGCCAGACAGTTAAGCCAGACAGTTAAGCCAGATGGTAAGCCAGATGGTAAGCCATATTGTAAGTCAGATTGTAAGCCGGATTGTAAACCGGCTTACGTTAAGAAGCCCGAGACGTTAAGAACCCCATGGTGAGAAGCCCATAGTAAGACGTTAAAATAGGTAAAGTCCTAATCCGAGGTTGACTCTACATGTAACCCACCCCTTCAACTTATATAAGGAGGGGTGGGGCACCCCAAGAGGGGAGGGCAGGAAAATAATCGTTAAGGCTAGACACAACTAGAGGAGAGCCGGTTATGCGACATCTCCCTCATCAGCATAATGAGATCTAGCCACAAGCAGCATGTAGGGCTATTACCGGATGATGTTTCCCGAGGCCCGAAGCTGTCTAAATCCTTGTCTTGTGTGTTGGTCCGCCTCGCGTCTCTCATCCCGATCAACCCCTCTCAAGCTACCACATAGATGCGTTGACCTCGCGACTAAGTCCTCACACTAGGACATCTGTCGTGACATTTCCACGACACCCGGCAAGGGAAGCTGCCCTTGTAAGTGCACCTAGTTCCCCTTAATGATTTTGGTGTATTGAAGACTTATAGGTTAAGGGACTAATGTGTTTGTGAGTGTATCCAGGTTCTATAAGTCTCTGAGGAGTTTGATATTTCCGAAGAAAGTCGACCCCTAAAATGAATGTCTTCATTTGAAGACTTTGGTTTTCTTGATGACTTTGAAAATGAGGAAATTAGTGTGACCTTGAAGACATTTATATTAATGTGAGGATTATGAAGAGTGAAGACTTTTGTTTTCGTAGTTTCATTATTTTCCTTTCTTGAGTTATAGGAAACACCGTACTGTTAAAGGGGGTCAAGGTAAAACTAAGGAAAAGTTTCCAAGTGATGCTCAGCTCAAATGCTACACCTAACCAATCCTTTGAGTGAAGACTTTGGAAATCTCATATAGTTCAGTCAATTACTTCAATGATAGAGACGAAGATCTTATGGTCTCTAAGGAATTTGTTCTGACTGAGGAGTTAGGAATTCGCCAGTGCGGGTTTCCTACAAGTGAGGAACATGATAACCCTGACGAATTTGAGAGCTCAAATTTCCGACCATTGTTGTGCTTGGCGCCAGATGTCCCAAATATCTTATCCACCTAACGGTCATATCATTGAAGGGCATTTATGTCTTATCATGTCGGGCTACTCCCCGGCTATAAATAGCCGCCCCCTCAACCACTAGCTGGTTGGCTGCTCCGAGAGAAACTGACACTTGTTAATGAGAGCATCCCATCCTTTGAGGACTTTGAGCAAAAATCATCAGTGAGGAAAAACCCAAAACCCAACACCTACAACCCAAAGTGATTGAGCGTCACTGAAGAGATTGTTCCTGTGTGGAACCGATGCTTGTTACCAATGAAGACTATGCATCTTCTAGATGGTTAGGCATCATATTCTAGACCATCCAAGAGGAATTGTGGATCGCCAAGTGACCAAGTCTGTGAAGGTTTGAAAGTCACCTAAAGACTTACCATGAGTGATTGGGCGAGGTCTGTGTGAACTTGGCTCAAGGAGAATAATGTAAGGACTAGGTGTCCTTTGGTTTAAATACCAAGCTGCTCCAACCAGACGTACAACTATCATAGCAGTTGGAACTGGTCTACCAAATCACTGTCTTCACCGAGCTATTGGTTCTATTTCCTCAACCCTTTCATTTCCTTGCTCATGTGTTGATGAAATTGATCGTTACTATTTGAAGACTTTGAGTGAAGACTTTCTCAATTTCCTCAATCCTATTTCTTGAGTCATCTTGTCTTCTTCCTGCTTATCCTGTTTTACATGCTACCTGTGCTCTATGTATGTTTCATTTCATCATGATGACCATGCTACTGTCTTGTTATGCATGCACCTAAATACTTATTCCGCTTCTTGTATTTCGTCACTTAGCAAATTCCTCAAGTAGTATTTCCTTAGTGATGAATTTTTAAAAATCGCCTGTTGACCCCCTCTAGTCGATATAATGCACTTTCAATTGGTATCAGAGCAAGGTACTCCCTTGTTATGTGTGATTTTGGTTTAACCAGCTGGAGTTTTAGTTATGTCGACTGTAGGCATGATCAAGGTCTTGGTTGGGTGTCCTACCTTCGATGGGACAGACTACCCCTACTGAAATAACAAGATGTGCATGCATCTTGAGGCAATTGATAATGATCTCTGGTACATTGTGGAAAATGGTGTTCCCTCTGTCACTCCTACCATCAATGTTGCTGATGTGAAGAGATTCAAGCAACTCAACTCTCAAGTGAAGAATATCATATGTGGCCATCTGAGCAAGGGACAGTATGGTAGAGTGAGTGCTTTGGAGTCTGTAAAGCTTATCTGGGATAGGTTATCCAAGGTCAATGAAGGAATCTCAACCCAACGTCATTCTCGGGTTGATGTTCTTCACAATCTCTTCAACCGCTTCAAAAGACTTGAAACAAAAATGTTCAGCAAACCTTCGATCGCCTCACTAACATCTCAAATGAGCTTCAAGCACTTGGTGCCACTGACATCACCGACCATGAGGTGGTGAAGAAATTGCTGAGATCACTTGATTCCTCATTCGATACACTGACACTGATGATTCAATAACATGGAGACTACAACTCAATAGATCCTGTTGATATCCTCGAGAGGCTGAACACTCATGAATTCCAACAAGCTGAAAAGAGAGACCTCTACGGACCAAGCTATGGAAGATCTCCTGCGCTGAAGGCCAAGGCAGTTTCCTCATCTGACGAGGAAGATTCTAATAGCAGCCTCGATGATTCTGAGGAACTACAGGAGCTAGCAAAGCTCGTGAGGAAATTTCATAAGTTCTCAAGGCATGGCCGCTTTGGAAAATCTTCAAGAGGTGATGACTTGAGACCAGATTCTTCATCCCATGACTACAAGAAGAGGACTTGCCACAAATGCAAGAAGCCCGGTCACTACATGGCTAATTGTCCTCAGTGGCTGAAGGAATCGAAGAAGAAGAAGTACAAGGATTACAGTTCTGATGAGTCGAAGAAAAATAAGAAATCTTCAAAGTCCTCATCGTCAAAATCTTCAAAGTCTTCATCTCACAAGAAGAGTAGTTCTAGGAAGGCTCGGGCATTCATTGACAAGGAAATGGACTCTAAAGTTGAATGTGAGGAAAATGAGGAAGAGGAGGAATCAGAGGAGTTAGACTCTAGTGTGGCGAGCCTAGCTCTTGCTACTGCTTTCGTCAGCAAGTCCATCTTCAACACCGAGTAACATGGCAACACCAACACCGCTGACGATGGCAATGATGACTATGCTCCCACCTATTGCTTCATGGCAAAAGGTGCCAAGGTACTCAAATATCCCTCCTCTGAATCAAGTGAAGATGAATTTGATGAAAACCTCAAACCCAGCTTTCCAAGCTTGCTAATATTGCCACTAAACAACAAAAAGCTTTGGAAAATATTCAAAATTTTCTAGACAAAAGCGATGACCTATTGGGTTAAGAATTGAATTGGACTCAAACCCTGACTGATAATCTTCAATGACTACAGTCTAAGTTTGATAATCTTCAAGGTCGTCATGCAACACTCTTAGCCAATCATGAGAAGCTTCCTTCTGAATTTCTTCAAAGAAAGCAAGATCTTGAGAAACTAAGGGTGAGTCATGATGATCTTTAGAGGGAAAATGATTCTTTGCTTGCTCAACGGATCAGTTCCGCTCAGGAAGAATTCATTCCACCATGTTTGAAATGCATTGAACGAGAGTCTGCTAATTCTTCACTTGAAAGTTCAAATGCTTCTATTGATGCAAATTCTTTAACTATTTCTGTGGCCACAAATTACTCATCTAAGGATACCACATGTGTCACTGACGAAAATGCAGGGTTGAAGGAATTGTATGTGACAGGCATGTAGAAAATCCTCAAAGGGCACCAGGCTCTCTGTGATGTGCTTAAGTAGCAGATCCTCAACAGGAACCCTAGGAAAGGGGTATTGCAATTGAGAGGAAACTCAATGCTGATAGGTCCTATTGGAAACCTGAGCAGTACCCCAAAACCTCATGGGTTGCTGCAAAAGGACCTCCCATAGATCCATCCACCTTATCTGGCTTTACATGTGAATCTTCATATTCATCTGATGAGTCATTTGACTCAAACTATAAGTTGTTCAAAAATCAGAATGGTGAAGTATTTGCTAGATATGTTGGAACTAACTGCAGGAACGGTCCTGCTATGAAGAAAATTTGGGTTCCTAAAAGGTGCCTTGAAAGTCTTCAGGTGAATGTCCCCATGACAACACCTATGAAGAATGGGAACCCCAAATCAAATTTTTCATATGGTTCCAAGTCCTCATATGGACCAAATTCATCACGTGGATCAAATTCCTCATATGGATCCAAATCCTCGTATGAACATCATCGTGCTAATGCTTATATTTTGAAGGGAATATCTAAGAGTTATGAATATGTACACAAGTCCTTGAAGAATTTCTCTGCTTATTCATATTCATACTCTAACCCCTCTTCTGTGAAACGAAGTGCACTGGCTTCAATGCCACCTTTCTCTTATGGAGCTCGTAGAATGATGTACTCTTTGCCACCCCTCCAGATGTGGGTGGTGAAGAAAAAGAATTAATTTCTTATGCAGGGTCATGTCTCCAGACGAACTAGAACATCTAAAGAATTAGCTGGAGACCTGAGAATGCTTGAAAGGACGCAAGCTAATCATGAAGAAATGGTTTACTCATTTCTCACATCCTCATACTGCTATATCTGTTGCACTAATTAATGAAATTCTATCTGATGAATTTGATGTCATATTCTTCACTCTGAAGTATATGAGTTCGTAAGATGCACTAATTCATCTACAGGATGAAACACCCAAAGCTACCGAGTGGGTCCCCGACAGTGGATGTACCAATCACATGACCGGTGACAAGAACCTACCGATGGACTCTACTTTACCTCCATCACATCTGAAGCATATCACCTATGCTGACAAAGGCAAAAGCAAGGTATTGGGTCTAGGTAGGGTTGCAATCTCAAAGGATCGACACATGGACAAAGTCATGCTTGTCGAGTCCCTCAGATTCAACCTCATGTCTGTCTCAAGGCTTTGTGATCTTGATATTGTTGTCATCTTTTGAAAATATAATTGCATAGTACTCATGGAATCTAACAAATCCAAAGTCTTCGAAGGCTTTAGGAGAGGAGACTTGTATATTGTTGATTTCTCTACAGGACCACAACCTGCCACATGTCTACTTGTGAAAGCTTCAGAAGGCTGGCCATGGCATCGTCGACTCGGTCATGCTGGCATGAGGAACTTGCACACACTTGTGAACAAGAAACACGTCATTGGCATTGAGCGTGTAAAATTCCTCAAAGATCATATTTGCAGGGATTGTGAGACTGGAAAGATGACTAGATCCAAGCACCCCTCGAAGACTATCATGACTACCACTCGTCCTTTTGAATTGCTTCACATGGACCTCTTTGGCCCTACTCATTATGCCAAACCAACAAATGCAACATCTCTATATGGCTTTGTTATGGTTGATGATTATTCTCGTTAAACCTGGGTGCATATCTTTACATACAAAACTGAAGTGCAGGAAGTCTTCAAATGATTTTCCTCAAAGGCCTCAGCGAATTTTGGTGTGAAGATCAAGCATATTAGGAGTGATAACCGGGCCGAGTTCAAGAATACTAGTCATGATGACTATCTTGATGAACTTGGTATTATTCACGAGTTGTCTTCCCCATACACTCCTCAACAAAATGGCGTCGTAGAGCGCAAGAACAGGACTCTTGTTGAGATGGCTCACACTATGCTTGATGAATACAAGACGCCTCGTCGCTTCTGGCCTGAAGCTATTGATACTGCTTGCCACATCATCAATAGGGTATATCTTCACAAATTCTTCAGGAAGACCTCATATGAAGTCCTCACTGACAAAAAACCCAATGTGAGTTATTTCAAAGTTGTCGGTGCTAAATGCTGGATTAGGGATCCTCATCACAACTCTAAATTTGCATCCAAAGCACACGGGTTTTTTATGCTTGGTTACGGAAAGGACTCGCACACCTACAAAGTCTTCAACACCTATCACAACAAGGTTGTTGAAACTGTAGATGTGTCATTTTATGAAACTAACGGCTCACGAAGAGAGCACCTACCTCCTGTGCTAGATGAAATATCTTCTAAGGAATCCATCAAGTTCAAGGCTACTAAGGATGTTATACCCACTGAAGAGTTGATTCCGGATCATGAAGACAATCATACTGGTGCACCTGAGGAAAATGGCTCTAAAGAAACTGCTGAGCCCAATCAAAGTCGTCAACCTGCTCATCCTCACATTGCAAATGAAGTGCAGATTGACAAAATCCACGACGACATCAACGCACCAGGTCCTCTCACACGCTCAAAAGTTTCACATTTGTCTAACTTTTGTGGGCACTTTGCTTTTTTCTCTATCACAGAGCCCACCAAAGTTGTCGAGGCATTTCTGGAGCCTAAGTGGATTCAATCTATGCAAGTGGAATTACATCAATTCGAGCTCAACAATGTGTGGGAGCTTGTCAAGCGACCATACCCTCGCAAGCACAATATCATCGGTACTAAGTGGATGTACCGCAACAAGCAAGATGAAAATGGTCTAGTGGTGAGGAACAAGGCTCGTCTTGTAGGTCAAGGCTACACACAGCCTGAAGAAATTGATTTCAATGAAAATTTTGCACCTGTTGATAGACTTGAGGCTATTAATATATTGCTCGCTTATGCTAACCATCATAATATCATCTTATACCAAATAAATGTGAAAAGTGCATTCCTCAATGGTAAGCTTGAGGAAGAAGTATATGTTGCTCAACCCTGATGACCCACAAGTATAGGGGATCCATCATAGTCCTTCTGATAAGTAAGAGTGTTGAACCCAATGAGGAGCAGAAGGAAATGACAAGCAGTTTTCAGTAAGGTATTTTCTGCAAGCACTGAAATTATCGGTAACAGATAGTTTTTGTGATAAGGTAATTCGTAACGGGTAATAAGTAACAAAAGACAACAAGGTGCAGCAAGGTGGCCCAATCCTTTTTTAGCATAGGACAAGCCTGCACAACTTCTTATATAAAGCAAAGCGCTCTCGAGGACACATGGGAATTATCGTCAAGTTAGTTTTCATCATGCTCATATGATTCGCGTTCGGCACTTTGATAATTTGATATGTGGGTGGACCGGTGCTTGGGTACTGCCCTTCCTTGGACAAGAATCCCACTTATGATTAACCCTTCTCGAAAGCATCCGCAACTACGAAAGAAGAATTAAGGTAAACCTAACCATAGCATGAAACATATGGATCCAAATCAGCCCCTTACGAAGCAACACATAAACTAGGGTTTAAGCTTCTGTCACTCTAGAAACCCATCATCTACTTATTACTTCCCAATGCCTTCCCCTAGTCCCAAATAATGGTGAAGTGTCATGTAGTCGATTTTCACATAACACCATTAGAGGAAAGACAACATACATCTCATCAAAATATCGGACGAATACCAAATTCACATGACTACTTATAACAAGACTTCTCCCATGTCCTCAGGAACAAATGTAACTACTCACATAATATTCATGTTCATAATCAAAGGGGTATTAATATGCATAAAGGATTTGAACATATGATCTTCCACCGAATAAACCAACTAGCATGAACTACAAGGAGTAATCCACACTACTAACAATCCACAGGTACCAATCTGAGGTTTCGAGACAAAGATCGGATACAAGAGATGAACTAGTGTTTGAGAGGAGATGGTGCTGGTGAAGATATTGTTGGAGATTGACCCCCTCTCGATGAGAGGATTGATGGTGATGACGATGGTGACGATTTCCCCCTCCCGGAGGGATGTTTCCCCGGCAGAATAGCTCCGCTGGAGTCCTAGATTGGTTCCGCCAAGGTTCCGCCTCGAGACGGTGGCGCTTCATCCCGAAAGCTTCCTTATGATTTTTTTAGGGCAAAAGACACCATATACCAGAAGATGGGCATCGGGGGGCTGCCAGGTGGCCCACGAGGCAGGGGGCACGCCCACGGGGATAGGGCGCGTCCTCCACCCTCGTGGACAGTGGATGGCCCCCCTCTGGTGCTTTCTTCGCCCAATATGTTTAATATATTCCAAAACTGACTTCCATGGAGTTTCAGGACTTTTGGAGTTGTGCAGAATAGGTCTCTAATATTTGCTCCTTTTCCAGCCTAGAATTCCAGCTGCCGGCATTCTCCTTCTTCATGTAAACCTTGTAAATAAGAGAGAAAAGGCATAAGTATTGTGACATAATGTGTAGTAACAGCCCATAATGCAATAAATATTGATATAAAAGCATGATGCAAAATGGACGTATCAACTGCCCAAGCTTAGAACTCGCTTGTCCTCAAGCGGAATCCAATGTCAAAAAATATGTCCACATGTTTATAGATAGAGGTGTCGATAAAATAAAATACGGACATGAGGGCATCATGATCATTCTTAGAACAACAACATATATATAGTCATATGATTTCTTATGCTAAAGTAACAATCTATTCACAATGTAAAGTATGAATCAGAAACTTCATTGAAAACTAGCAAATTATAATCTCAGTCACCGAAGCAATTGCAATTTATCATAACATCGGAAAGAGTCAATATAAGAGCTTTTCAGCAAGTCCACATACTCAACTATCATTTAGTTCACAATTGCTAACACTCACGCAATACTTATGGGTATGAAGTTTTAATCAGACACAGAGAAAGATAGGGGCTTATAATCTCGCCTCCCAACCTTTTACCTCAAGGGTAATGTCAACAATAATACTTTATGAAAACCTACATCCAATTGGGTATATATATCATGATCTTTCCAACACAAAATGCTTGCCAATGGATAAAGTGTAAAAAGGAAAGGTGAAGATCATCATGACTCTTGTATAATGTAGAAGACAAAAATAAAAGATAGACCCTTCACCGAGGGAAGCAGAGGTTGTCATGTGCTTTTATGGTTGGATGCACAAAATCTGAATGCAAAAGAACGTCACTTTATATTGCCACTTGTGATAGGGACCTTTATTATGCAGTCCGTCGCTTTTATTTATTCCATATCACAAGCTCGTATAGAGCTTATTTTCTCCACACTAATAGATCATACATATTTAGACAGCAAGTTTTATTGCTTGCAACTATGACAACTTACTTGAAGGATCTTACTCAATCCATAGGTAGATATGGTGGACTCTCATGGCAAAACTGGGTTTAAGGATATTTGGAAGCACAAGTAGTATATCTACTTGGTGCAAAGAGTTTGGCTAGCATGAGGGGGAAGGACAAGCTCAACATGTTGGATGATCCATGACAATATACTTTATTTTGGATATAAGAAACATAACCCATTACGTTGTCTTCCTTTTCCAACATCAACTTTTTAGCATGTCATATTTTAATGAGTGCTCACAATCATAAAAGATGTCCAAGATAGTATATTTATATGTGAAAACCTCTCTTTCTTTATTACTTCCTATTAATTGCAACGATGACCAAAACTATGTCTGTCAACTCTCAACAACTTTTATTCATCATACTCTTTATATGTGAAGTCATTACTCTCCATAAGATCAACATGATCTTTTTATTTCTTTTTGTTATTTCTTTTTCTTTTATTCTCTCAAGATCATAGCAAGATAGCCAAGCCCTCGACTCAAAACTAATCTTTATTATATATAGCTCACGAACTCGATTACATAGATGGGGATCAACACAAAAACTCAAAGCTCGATCATACTAAACTTTATTCTACTAGATCAAGATATAACCAAAAGGATCGAACTAAGAAAAACAGCAAAGATAAAAGTGTGATGGTGATACGATACCGGGGCACCTCCCCCAAGCTCGGCAGTTGCCAAGGAGAGTGCCTATACCCATGTGATTATGTCTCTTTCTTCGGAGGTGGTGATGATGGAGTTGTTGATGATGGGGTGTCGCACATCGAGCGTAGGAGATCCTCCAGTTTGCGGATAATGCCCTTGAGTGCGGTGATATGCTCTTGCAACAAAATACTTTCACGTGTGAGATACTTGTTTTGTATGCGAGCTACCTCAATCATCTTGAAAGCTTCAATCTCAGTTGGGGTGAGATGATTGTAGTAAGGTTGAGAGAAGCCTTCTTCTTCTACTATTGGGACTTGCTCCTTTGCGACCTCCTTGATCTTGTCACCTTCCTTGATTTCCCTGATTTCTTCTTGATTCGTCTCTATCTTCATTAGCCAAGCATCTTCACCCACATTGTTGGAGGTGGGGGACGACATATTGCTCTAATCTACGGCAGAAAAACCTCAAAACAAGAAACGGAGGATTTCTTCATGGTACGGTGGTCAAAACCTTCGGGAGGTTATATAATGATTTTTTACCGACCAAAAGAAGTATCGTGCAAGAAAACAGAGTCCAGAGGGCACACGAGGTGCCCACGAGGCAGGTGGCGCACCCTCCACCCCCGTGGATGCGTCGTGTCCTTTCCGTACTACTTCTTATTTTCCTATTTTCTTAAATATTCCAAAACGGAGAAAAATTGCTATTAGAACTAATTTGGAGTCAGTTTACTTACCATACCACATACCTATTCCTTTTCGGGGTCTGAAACATTCTGGAAAGTGTCCCTTATGTACTCCTCAGGGGTTACGGTGTCAATAACATTGGTTTCAACATTTATGGGATTACCTGAGATATAATGTTTGATTCTTTGACCGTTCACCACCTTCGGATTTGTGCCTTTGAAGTTGTTAATTTTATGGTACCAGAACGATAGACCTCCTCAATAACGTAAGGACCTTCCCATTTAGATAGGAGTTTTCCTGCAAAAGATCTTAAACGAGAGTTGTATAGAAAAACATAAACGAGAGTTGTATAGCAAAACATAATCACCTACATTAAACTCACGCTTCTGTATCCTTTGTCATGCCATCTTTTAACTTTTTCTTTAAACAATTTGGCATTCTCATAGGCCTGGGTTCTCCATTCATCAAGTGAGCAAATGTCAAATAGCCTATTCTCACCGGCGAGTTTGAAATCATAATTGAGCTCTTTAATGGCCCAATATGCTTTATGTTCTAATTCGAGAGGTAAGTGTCATGATTTCCATAAACCATTTTATATGGAGACATACCCATAGGATTCTTATATGCAGTTCTATAGGCCCATAATGCATCATCAAGTTTCTTGGACCAATTCTTCTAGATCTATTAACAGTCTTTTGCAATATTAATCTAACCTCTCTATTACTCAGTTCTACTTGACCACTAGACTGTGGATGATATGGAGATGCAATTCTATGACTAACATCAAACTTGGCAAGCATTTTATGAAAAGCACCATGAATAAAATGTCAACCACCATCGATCATTAAGTATCTAGGGACTCCAAACCTCAGAAAAATAACTTCTTTAAGCATCTTAATAGAGGTGTTATGATCAGCACTACTAGTTGGAATAGCTTCTACCCACTTAGTAACTTAATCAACAGCAAATAAATATGTGTATACACATTAAAGGAAGGAAAAGGTCCCGTATAATCAAAGCCCCAAACATTAAATGGTTCAATAACAAGTGAATAGTTCATAGGTATTTCTTGACTTCTACTAATATTACTAATTCTTTGACATTCATCACAAGACAAGACAAACTTACACGCATCTTTGAAGAGATTAGACCAATAAAAACCTGATTGCAATACCTTATGTGCAGTTCTATCTCCAGCGTGGTGTCCTCCATATGCCTCGGAGTGACACTTGCGTAGGATCTGTTCCTGTTCATGCTCAGGTACAGAACATCTAATAACACCATCTACTCCTTCTTTATAAAGGTGTGGGTCATCCCAAAAGTAACGTCTTAAATCATAGAAAAACTTTTTCTTTTGCTCGTGTGTGAAACTAGGTGGTAGAAATTTAGCAACAATGTAATTAGGATAATCAGCATACCATGGAGCAGTACGAGAAGCATTTATGACAGCCAATTGTTCATCAGGAAAGCTATCATCAATAGGTAGTGGGTCATCAAGAACATTTTCTAACCTAGACAAGTTGTCTCCAATGGGGTTCTCAGCTCCCTTTCTATCAATAATATGCAAATCAAATTCTTGTAGCAAGAGAACCCATCTAATAAGCTAGGTTTAGCATCTTTATTTTCCATAAGGTATTTAATAGCAGCATGATCAGTGTGAACAGTTACTTTGGAATCAACAATATAAGGTCTGAACTTATCACAAGAAAATACAACTGCTAAAAATTCTTTTTCAGTAGTAGCATAATTTCTCTGGGCACTGTCTAGAGTTTTACTAGCATATTGGATAACATTTAATTTCTTATCAACTCTTTGTCATAGAACAACACCTACAACATAATCACTAGCATCACACATAATTTCAAAGGGCAAATTGCAATCAGGAGGCTGAACAATAGGTGCAGAAATCAAGGCTTTCTTAAGTATTTCAAATGCTTCTACACAATCATCATCAAAGACAAAAGGAACATCTTTTTGTAAAAGATTAGTCAGAGGCCTAGAAATTTTGAGAAGTTTTTAATGAACCTCCTATAAAAACCGGCATGACCAAGGAAACTTCTTATACCTTTGATGTCCTTGGGACGAGACATCTTTTCAATAGCATCAACTTTAGCTTTATCAACTTCAATACCTCTTTCAGAAATTGTATGCCCCAATACAATACCTTCATTAACCATAAAGTGGCACTTCTCCCAATTCAAGACAACATTAGTTTCTTCACATCTCTACAAGACTCGATCAAGGTTTCTTAAGCAATCATCAAAAGGAGTTCCATCCACGGAAAAATCATCCATGAAAACCTCAACAATCTTTTCACAAAAGTCGGAGAATATAGCAGTCATACATATTTGAAAGGTAGCAGGTGCATTACATAAACCAAAAAGCATACGTCTATAAGAAAAGGTACCAAAAGGGCAAGTAAAAGTGGTCTTTTCCTGATCCACTTTTGACATAGGTATTTGAGAGAAGCCAGAATAACCATCTAGAAAGAAAAAATGTGTATGTTTGGATAGTCTTTCTAGCATTTGATCAATAAAAGGTAAAGGGTAATGATCTTTTCTAGTAGCTTTATTTAATTTGTGGAAATCAATTACCATTCTATAACCTATAACAATTCTTTGTGGGATCAATTCATCTTTATCATTAGCAACAACAGTAATACCTCCCTTCTTAGGGACACAATGGACAGGACTTACCCACTGACTATCAACAACAGGATAATGCCTCAAGAAGCTTTAGTATTTTATTTCTTACCACTTCTTTCATCTTAGGATTTAACCATCGTTGGTGATCAACAATGGGTTTAGCGTCTTTCTCCAATTTTATTTTGTGCTGGCATAGAGTGGGACTAATGCCCTTAAGATCATCAAGAGTATATCCAATAGAAGCACGGTGCTTCTTAAGAGTTCTCAATAATTTCTATTCTTCCTTCTCTGAAAGGTTAGCACTAATAATAACAGGATATATCTTATTTTCATCAAGATAAGCATATTCAAGAGTATCAGGTAATGGTTTAAGCTCAAACACGGGATCACCCTTGGGTGGAGGAGGATCCCCTAGGATTTCAATAGGCAAGTTGTGTTTCAAAATAGTTCCCTGTTTAAAGAACACTTCATCTATTTTTATTCTTTCATTCATAAACATATCATTTTCATGGTCTAGCAAATATTGTTCTAAAGGATCATTAGGAGGCACGGCAATAGAAGAAAGACCAATAATTTCATCTTTACTAGGCAATTCTTTATCATGGGGTTGTCTACGGAATTAAGCAAAATTAAAATCATGAGACAAGTCCCCTAAACCAACAGTAAGAATATCCTTTTCGCAATCTATCTTAGCATTAACAGTATTGAAGAAGGGTCTACCAAATATAATGGGACAAAAGTCATCGTGTGGGGAGCCAAGAACAAGAAAATCAGTAGGATATTTAACTTTCCCACACAAGACTTCTAACAATCCCAATTGGTGAAATAGTATCTCTATTGGCAAGCTTAATTGTAACATCAATATCTTCTATGTCAGCAGGTGCAATATCATGCATAATTTCTTTGTATAAGGAATGAGGTATTGCACTCGCACTAGCACCCATATCACATAAGACATGATAACAATGACCTCCTGCTTTAACAGAAACAACATGCATGCCAACAACATGTCTATGTTTATTTTTAGTATCGGGTCTAGCAATCCTAGCAGCTTCATCATAGAAGTAAATAACATGCCCATCAATATTATCGACCAAGAGATCCTTAACCATAGAAATACTAGGTTCAACTTTAATTTTCTCAGAGGGTGTAGGCGTTCTAGCGTTACTCTTACGAACCACAGTTGAAGCTTTAGCATGATCCTTTATTCTAACAGGGAAAGGTGGTTTCTCAATATAAGCGGTAGGAACAATAGGATCAACATTGTAAGTGATAGTCTTTTCTTCAACTTTAATAGGTTCAACTACTTTTACTTCAATGGGAGGATGATATTTAAACCACTTCTCCTTAGGGAGATCAACATGAGTAGCAAATGATTCACAGAAAGAAACTATCATCTCAGAGTCAAGTCCATATTTAGTGCTAAATTCACGAAAAGCATTGGTATCCATAAAAGATTTAACACAATCAAACTTAGGTGTTATACCTGACTCCTTACCTTCGTCGAGTTCCCAATCTTCAGAGTTGAGTTTAATTCTTTCGAATAAATCCCATTTGAATTAAGTAGTCTTCATCATGAAAGAACCAGTACAAGAAGTATCGAGCATGGAGCGATTATTGAGAGAAAGTCGAGCATAAAAATTCTGAATAATAATTTCTCTTGAGAGCTCATGATTGGGGCATGAATATTACATTGACTTAAGCCTCCCCCAAGCTTGAGCCATACTTTCTCCTTCGCGAGGCCAAAAATTATATATATAATTACGATCACAATGAACCAGATGCATACGATAAAACTTCTGATGAAATTCCAATTTCAATCAGTTGTAGTTCCATGATCCAATATCATCACATAGCCTAAACCATGTCGATGCCTTTCCCTTAAAAGATAAAGGGAAGACCTTCTTCTTGATAACATCCCCGGGCATACCTGCAAGCTTAAATAAACCACAAACTTCATCCACATAGATTAGGTGCATATCGGGATGTAATGTTCCATCTCCTATAAAAGGATTAGCTAGGAGTTTCTCTATCATACCCAAAGGAATTTCAAAGTAAAGATTTTCAGTAGGTTAAGTAGGTTGAGGAGCAACTCTTTGCTCTACTTGTTGGGGTGAAGATACCCCAAACAAGCCCCTCAAACCATTATTTTCCAAAGTATCAAATGACAATAAATTTCAGCACACTATATAAATTTTTCTTACCAAATTCCACCTACCAAAGGCGCTTCACTCCCGGCAATGGTGCCAGAAAAGAGTCTTGATGACCCAGAAGTATAGGGGATCTATCGTAGTCCTTTTGATAAGTAAGAGTGTCGAACCCAACGAGGAGCAGAAGGAAATGACAAGCGGCTTTCAGTAAGGTATTTTCTGCAAGCACTGAAATTATCGGTAACATATATTTTTTGTGATAAGGTAATTCGTAACGGGTAACAAGTTACAAAAGTAAACAAGGTGCAGCAAGGTGGCCCAATCCTTTTTGTAGCAAAGTACAAGCCTGGACGAACTCTTATATAAAGGAAACCGCTCCCGAGGACACATGGGAATTATCGTCAAGCTAGTTTTCATCATGCTCATATGATTCGTGTTCAGTACTTTGATAATTTGATATGTGGGTGGACTGGTGCTTGGGTACTTCCCTTCCTTGGACAAGCATCCCACTTTTGATTAACCCCTCTCGCGAGCATCTGCAACTACGAAAGAAGAATTAAGGTAAACCTAACCATAGCATGAAACATATGGATCCAAATCAGCCCCTTACGAAGCAACTCATAAACTAGGGTTTAAGCTTTTGTCACTCTAGCAACCCATCATCTAATTATTACTTCCCAATGCCTTCCCCTAGGCCCAAATAATGGTGAAGTGTCATGTAGTCGACATTCACATAACACCACTAGAGGAATAGATAACATACATCTCATCAAAATATCGAATGATTACCAAATTCACATGACTACTTATAACAAGACTTCTCCCATGTCCTTAGGAACAAACGTAACTACTCATAAATCATATGCATGTTCATAATTAGAGGGGTATTAATATGCCTAAAGGATCTGAACATATGATCTTCCACCGAATAAACCAACTAGCATCAACTACAAGGAGTAATTAACACTACTAGCAACCCACAGGTGCCAATCTGGGGTTTTGAGACAAAGATCGGATACAAGAGATTAACTAGGGTTTGAGAGGAGATGGTGCTAGTGAAGATGTTGATGGAGATTGACCTCGATGAGAGGATCGATGGTGATGACGATGGTGACGATTTCCCCCTCCCAAGGGATGTTTCCCCGGTAGAGCAGCTCCGCCGAAGCCCTTGATTGGTTCCGCCAAGGTTCCGCCTCGAGACGGCGGCGCTTCGTCCCGAAAGCTTCCTTATGTTTTTTTTCATGGAAAAAGACACCATATACAAGAAGATGGGCATCGGGGGGCTGCCAGGTGGCCCACGATGCAGGGGGCGTGCCCAGGGGGTTAGGGTGCGCCCTCCACCCTCGTGGATAGTGTGTGGACCCCCTCTGATGCTTTCTTCGCCCAATATTTTTAATATATTCCAAAACTGACTTCCGTGGAGCTTCAGGAATTTTGGAGTTGTGCAGAATAGGTCTCTAATATTTGCTCCTTTTCCAGCCCAGAATTCCATCTGCGGGCATTCTCCCTCTTCATGTAAACCTTGTAAAATAAGAGAGAATAGGCATAAGTATTGTGACATAATGTGTAGTAACAGCCCATAATGCAATAAATATTGATATAAAAGCATGATGCAAAATGAACGTATCAAACCCCCAGGTTTTGAAGATCCTAAGAATCCTGACAAAGTCTTCAGACTCAACAAGGCCCTCTATGGCCTCAAGCAGGCCTCTCGGGCATGGTATGATATACTGAAGGAATTCCTCATGAAGAAAGGCTTCAAACCCGGTTCACTTGATCCAACTCTTTTCACCAAAACATATGATGACGAATTATTCGTGTGCCAAATATATGTTGATGATAATATCTTTGGTTGTACTAGCCAACGTTACAGTGACCAATTTTCCTATATGATGAGTGAAGAATATCAAATTTCTGTGATGGGAGAATTGAAATTCTTCTTAGGTCTTTAAATTCATCAACAACGCAATGGCATCTTCATATCTCAAGATAAATACGTCAAGGACATTCTGAGGAAATTCGGCATGCAAGATTGGAAAGGCGTCAAAATCCCTATGCCCACAAATGGCCATCTATGCACCGATGAGAATGGTAAAGACTTGGATCAAAAGGTATACTGCTCCATGATTGGCTTTTCATTGTATCTATGTGCATCTAGGCCAGATATTATGCTGAGTGTTTACATGTGTGCCCATTTTCAAGCTACACCAAAGGAATCACACCATAAGGCTATGAAACATATTCTTCGATATCTAGCTCACACACAAACACTTGGATTATGGTATCCCAAGGGATCGGCTTTAGATCTCATTGAATATTCTGACTCTGACTATGCTAGTGATTGAGTGGATCGCAAGTCAACATCAGGCACATGCCATTTCCTCGGACGATCCTTAGTATGTTGGTCCTCGAAGAAGCAAAACTACGTATCACTCTCTACTACTGAAGTTGAGTACATTGTTGTTGATTGTTGTTGTGCTCAATTGTTGTGGTTGAAGCAAACCTTGAAGGACTATGGCATCAATATGAAGAATGTACCACTCTATTGCGACAACAAGAGTGCCATCAAGATTGATCACAACCCAGTTCAAGACTCAAAGACTAAGCACATCCAGATTCATCATCATTTTCTTTCAGATCATGTGTTGAACGGCCACATCTCCATCGACCATGTGAAGACTGAAGAACAGCTAGCAGATATCTTCACAAGCCCTTGGATGAGAAGAGATTTAACAAGTTGCAGTGTGAGCTAACTATCTTAGAATCTTCGAATATTCTTTGAAAGGACACACATCCTAACACTTATGCAAAATTGATGACTTATATGTGCAACACACGAAGTAACGTTTTTTCTTCAATCAATGAAGACTAACCCTCTAAGTGTGAAGAAATTAATGAAGAAATTGGTTATGAGAGCCCTATGACAATTGTATGCGGTGTCTGAAATCATCATTCTTATACGGTGAGTCACGCCACCAACCAAAGTTGAACATCTTCAAATTTGAATTTCTCTTCATTTTGCAAATTCTTCAATTTTCAAATTTTTCAAGTTTGCAATTTCTTCAACTTTTCGACTAGTGTTCTTCATTGACTATATATATATTTGAGTTTTCATGTCCTCAATAACATTCACTAATAGCTAATTCTTCAAGTTGATTTTCTTCTAAGTGAATGTGATCGGACCCGTTCCCCCTCTATGCTAAACTCAACGCAGTCCGTTCACAAATTCTTCATGTGCGTTCTATTTGAAACCCGTTCAAAGTCTTTGTCGGTGTTCTGGAAACTAGGGTACCCAGACTTGCCTGTCTGCGTCCCACGGTGTGGCTCCATCGGCGGCCTGGTATGTCCCATCTTCAGCATCGACAAGTCAAGACCCTTGTGAGGGGCCAAGCCTTGCGAGGCGGACGACACCAGGACCTCTTGAAGGAACGGCCTCCCCAGGTAGCTTCCTGAGGAGCAGAGATTCCTATGCAAGCTCTCACCTCATGAGGTTGAGGTGACGCCAGCCATGACGACCAAGGTCGAGCACGCGCCAGCGGGCGCAGAGCAGCAGGTTTCCTCTTTGGTGCTAAGGAGGCAAGCGCAGGCGTAGAGTCCAAAGGAATCAACCAAAGGTTATCGTTTGCATGCAACAAGACGAAGACCGATCGCCAGGACGGCAGGACGGATGTCATCACCAAGCCCATCACGACATCACGACCAGAAGCTTTGCAAGCAAAGACCACATTTTGTCAAGATAAGATGTACTACTTCTCCCCCTTCAAAATTGTCCACTGTGGGATCCCTTCACGCCTAAGTTTTTGGGGGAGAGGACCGAGGCCAGTATAAATATAGCTTAGCCACCACTGTAGAGAGGGAGAGCTCCTAGAAGCTACCACAAGCACAAGAATGAGCCTCCTGAGGTTGTTCTCCCCCCTGTACAAGTTCATCCTCAGCCCCCCGCGAGGCAAATCCACCACAAAGCAGGAGTTGGGTTTTACTCCGCAAGGTGGCCCGAACCTAGGTAAACTGCCATGTCCATTCCCTTTCATGTTCATCGATCTAGGTCATGAGAGCAGTAAGTTGGCTGGCTCGAGAGGTTGAGTTCTTCGCACACGCCCCAGAGTTCGAACCTTTATTGGGTCTGCGGAGCCCTGAATCCGACATTTGGTGCGCCAGGTAGGGGCGTGTCGAAGCCTCTCTTCCGTAGGTTGTTTCGCCATCACTGCATTGTTCTCATGGCGGAAGCTCGTCGAGTCCGTGCTGAGCTCCGGGCATCCTTCGCCGCGTGCGTCGCTCAGACGGCACCCACGGGCAACAATGCTCCTCGCCGCTCCCTGTCGCCTGTGGCCAACGCTGCCACCGGCCCCGTGATCCACGAGTAGCAAGACTCATCGCCACCGCCCTCCATGCGACTCGATGGCCGCACTACCACTCCGTCGCTGACCTCAGCCGCTACTTCGTCGTCCCACGCTCGTCGTGGGCCAGCGAATGCATAGGCGGTGTTGCTCATGGTGCGTCAGCTTCTGCGCTACCGTCCGGCCGATGACCTCTACGAGGACTGGCTGGACCGCATCACCGAGCTTGTCAGTGCTACTGGAGAGGCTCCTGCACCGTCTCGTTCGCTGCCTTCCCCGCCGCCCCAGGCAGGTGATGTGGTTCACGATGTGCCCCCTCCTCCTCTCTGTCAAGATGTCATCCCCGAGCCAAGGCATTCGGCTCCCCAGCGCGACCCGCCGCGCAGGGCGCCCACGCGCGATGAAGAAAGTTGTTGGGTTGTGCAGCGGACCTAGGGAGAGGCGCGTGCGCTCCCAGCTCCCGTGGCACCACCGCGGCAAGACCGCGTGCAGCTCGAGGTGGTTGCACGTGGGCATCAAGACTAGGCTCTTCCTCCAGGACGGGCTCCCATGAACGCGGCAGGCTGCCGGGCGTTCACTCCCGAGATACGTCGTGTCGTCTGGCCCGGCAAGTTCAAGCCAGATCTACCTCCGCGCTACGACGGCACCCCTGACCCAGCCGAGTTCCTCCAGCTCTACGATCTGAGCATCGAGGCGGCGAGCAGTGACGACAAGGTCATGGCGAACTGGTTCCCCATGGCTGTCAAGGATGGAGCACGCTCGTGGCTCCTGAACCTCCCGGTGGGGTCGATCTCCACCTGGGACGAGCTGCGGGAGCGTTTCGTCGCCAACTTCCAATGCACCCGCGACCGCGCTCCTACCACGGGCGACCTCTGGCGCATCAAGTAGCAACCAGGGGAGACCTTGCACAAATACATCCAGCGCTTCACCAACGTTCGCCTCAAGATCCCCAAGGTGTCGAACGAGGCCATCATCTCCGCGTTCACTGATGGCTGATACGTCTCCAACGTATCCTATAATTTTTTATTGTTCCATGTTGTTATATTATCATTCTTGGATGTTTTACAATCATTTTATAGTCATTTTATACCTTTTTTTTCTACTAACCTATTGACATAGTGCCCAGTGGCAGTTGCTATTTTCTGCATGTTTTTTACACGAGGAACAAGCAACATTATGAGAACCTTGAAGGTTGCAAAGACATGAATCAAGAGTTTAATGGACAAGATAGAATTCGAAATCACTCCAGTTAAAACAAGATGAGAGAGGAAGAATTCGGGCAGCACTCCGGTTGAACATGGAAGGAATAGAATATGAACTTGAGAAGATGGGAAGATACTTGATGAAATCAACAACACACTTCCTCCAGAACTGTTGAAAGAATGGCACAATGGGTAAGAAGGATTTCAGACAGCACTCGGGTTGAAAAGAGAAGCAAAACTTGATAACATGAAAGAACTTGAATGAGAACACAACACTCCGGTTAAATGGATAAGCATGAAAAACATGATCCTCACAATTCGAGATGATGAGCGAAGATAGCAACATCACCATGCCTCCATAAGAAAAAATAGAAGATAGATCATTGGAATAAAGGAATGGAGAAGAAATGCCAACTTCTGCCACAAATGAGCTTGGAAAGCACCCTTCCAAGAAGGTTATAACGGAGTTGTTGGAAAACCAACAGCGAAACGAATAAGCTTGTAATGGGCTTATGGAAACATCTCAACACTTGAGGTGAAATTCTGCCACTAACAAAAAACAATTGCTTTTTTGAGATCAACAAAGAGATGAAAATTGCTTTCGCCGAGAGGACAGGAGAAAACTCGGATCATTGATAAGCACCACAAATAGCAACATTCCTTAGGGAAGGCTTTAGGTGAAATCTATACCAAGATAACTCCAAAGAAGAGACTGATGGATTTAAAATACCTCATTCTTGACAACATGTGAATTGCGAAACATGAATGGAAATTGTCAAGAATGATATAACACCACCTCAAAAGCTAAGGTAGAAAGAATTGCACTTCGAAATCAAGAAGAAGAATACTTGATCTCCTCAAAACAAAACATGTGTTGAGCACAATGTTTAATTTTGAGAATAGCTTGGCGGATCATCACTTTGAGAGAAAACTTGAGGAACAATTGAAGAATGAAAGAATCCTAGACAAACCACCATGTAGAGCCTCCATGAAGAACTCCGGTAATAAAAGGATGATAGAAAGAAAGAGAAGTTGAAAACACAAGGTGAAACCTTGCAATGATTTAGATGGAGCTTCGCGACGATATAACCGAGAAAACATGGAACTCCGGAAAAAGAAAAGATGAAACACTAGAAACGAGAATTACTTCATCATGAACAATCTCTGCAATAAAAGAATTGAATCACCTCGCGGAAATAAGAATAAGATTTATTGTATGCTTATCCTTCATCAAATTAAATTGATGAAAAGCAATGGATTTGGCATACTACTTATTCCCGTAGAAAGGATTAAGAGAGATATAGCGCAAACTTGAGAAGGTATTGATGGAACCACCGGTGAGGTTTGGAAACAACGAATGAATTAATATGATAACGAAGGAAGTGAAATCTTGAACGAACCACCATAAGAATTCGAAAATGACTGATGAAAGAGAATGAATCACCGGGAAGAATTAAAAGAACCAATATCCTTGAGGGGATTTAGATGCAAAAGAACAAAAAGATCATGATCAGATTAAAGAACACTTGAACGAAGCACCGGGATAAATAGAGAACGATAACTGAAATGTGAGGACGAAGAATTCTTCTGGAATGATGGCCTCCGGTGAAAAGAAACAGAAATCAACTCCTGACATACTCCGGATGGTAAGATAAGAATATCTGACAAATGGAATAATTCGAGAGGAAGCTAGAACCACAAAACTTTGCGAGAACAGACAAGATTTAGAGAAAAACTCTTCTTCGGTCTTCAAATGACGACGAGAAACACCACCAAAATTACCGAGATACTCCGGAAGAATGAAAAGCGAAGAGGTTGAGCCAACAATGAAATGATTTGAAAGCGATCTTGGAGAAGGCATGTGACTGATGGAATCCATTCTTACGTCACACTTTGAAAAGAATTAGAGTATAGCTTCGGGGAAATTAGAAGAGTCAGCTAAGATCCTGGGAAAAGACCTGTGGGTTAGGGCCCACTGAAGAGACCGTTGGAAAGGGATGTAGAATATATAGATGATGCACCGGAACAATTGAAATATTTGAATGAGGTGATAACCTTGAATTAATTCAAACATAGATAAATCTTTTGAGATGTCTTGAGCACTCCGGAAAGATAAACTGGCAAGGGCGAACGAGCAGAGAAAACACTTGAGCCGAGGGAAAAGAATATGATCTACCCGAAAAACTTGAATAGAGTCCACCGGAAAAGAGATGAAGTATGTCAAACAAAAGAGAATTCACCGGTTGAAACAATTGTCGAAAGACTGAAGAGGCTCCACACGAATGACATTGATGCTCGAAAGAGACTCAAGATCCATTAAGAAGAGGGTGGGAGGGCGGGAAAACAAAGGCAACTTGGGGCAGATGAAATGGATACCGTTGAGAAAAACTTAGAATTGATCTTGCGGATGTTGAAATGATCTGATCCACTTGAAGAGAAGCACACCGGTCGGAAAGAATTGACATGACAATCTCGATGATCAAAAGGATTAGTACTCCCATAGAAATATGAGAACACCGCTTGAAAGGTATGGAATCAATACTTTACATTGAAGCAACTCAAATACCACAAATAAAAATAAAACAAAGGATTTGGCTTGCAGAATAAGCCGGAACAAATACATATGATAGAGATTTACCCAATCCCATATCATGCATCTGTCGAAAAGATATTCTAGGAGCTACTTGAATTCCCACATATAAACTCCCGAAACTTTCTGGTTATGCAATCAGGTATTGAGGATATAGGGGAAGCAATATATCTCACCCAAACTAACAATCCCTACATCCAGTTGTATCCATCCGTCAACACATAACCAAGAAAACTCCGGAAATCGTGTACCTCGACCTTCGAAAAGCATCCGTTATACGAGCTATGGCAATACTCCCGAACACCCCAGTACTGGGTGGCGTCGAGGTTATCTCACCAACAACTGCATAAAAGAGATTTTCGATGTCGGCAAAACTCAGGTATTCCAAAACTGCAACGATAAAATTATGATGACAACACCTCAGAGCTCAACTCCCCGGGACACTGCCACAACCCCTAAATGTCAGGAGGCACCAAGAACAATGTTCTCGTCATAAGAATATCGGAACGATCCCAAGATACCCGCGTGATCCTAAAAAAAATTTAGTGAAATTTGAGGAGAGGAAAGATAAAACATCTACGTCGAGAGTCCTCACCAGAGCGACGAAGGGGGCTGAGGAGTAAAAAGAATCCTACTCTCCGATATATATAACCCTAAGACTCAAAATAGTTTTCTTCTAGACTCATCAACGGCCAACAATCAAGGGGGCTCCTATGGTCGGTCGAGGCTCTGATACCAACTTGTCATGCAAAATATGCGATACTATCCTAAAGAGACTCGAAGGACCCACCAAGGTTAGAACCGCATATTGATACGCTTTTGCAAGGTGGATATCATTACATCAACATTACATAATAGATGGGGATACATACAAGAGGCATACAATGCCACACGAATACAACATCACAATACATAAGACCACCATCCGACTACGGATGAAACACAAACAGAAACTCAAACGACATCCACCCTGCTAGCCCAGGCTGCCGACCTGAAACCTATCCCCTGATCGAAGAAAAAGCAGAAGAAGAACTCCAAAACAAGCAAACATCGCTCTCACGTCATGATCATCGCATCACCTGTACCTAAAACTGTTGTTGTAGTAATCTATGAGCCACGAGGACTCAGCAATCCCATTACCATGGGTATCAAGACTAGCAAAGCTTAACGGGAAAGGAAGGGGTAAAGTGGTGAGGTTGCAGCAGCAGCTAAGCAAGTATGGTAGCTAACATACGCAAATAAGAGCGAGAAGAGAAGTAAAGGAACGGTTGTCAACTAGTAATGACCAAGAGGTGATCCTGAACTCCTACTTACATCAAACATAACCCAAAACCGTGTTCACTTCCCGGACTCAGCCGAAAAAGGGACCATCATGGCTACACACATGGTTGATGCATTTTAATTCGGATCTGGTGTCAATTTATCTAGAACCGGACATTAACAAATTCCCATCTGCCACATAACCGCGGGCATGGCTTTCGAAAGATAATACCCTGCAGGGGTGTCCCAACTTAGCCCATGATAAGCGATCAACGAAGGATATATCTTCTCCCAGGAAGACCCGATCAGTCTCGGAATCCCGGTTTACAAGACATTTCGACAATGGTAAAACAAGACCAGCAAAGCCGCCCCGATGTGCCGACAAATCCCGATAGGAGCTGCACATATATCGTTCTCAGGGCACACCGGATTGTCCAAACTTCCGGTAGGCCATCCCAGAGTTGCCCCTGGTGGCCACCGGCGGCTGACAGGTTGGACCAACACTCACGAGGAGCACTGTCCCGGAGGGGGGGGGGTAAATAAAGATGACCATCGGACTCCGAAAACCCAAGGGAAAAAGGGCTAGGTGAGGCAAATGGTAAAACCAAGGTTGGGCCTTGCTGGAAGAGTTTTATTCAAACTGAACTGTCAAGGGGTCCCATAAATCACCCAACCACGTAAGGAACGCAAAATCCGGGAACATAACACCGGTATGACGGAAACTAGGGCGGCAAGAGTGGAACAAAACACCAGGCATAAGGCCGAGCCTTCCACCCTTTACCAAGTATATAGATGCATTAATTAAATAAGAGATATTGTGATGTCCCAACATAATCCTGTCCATCATGGGGCAATCTTCAACTTCACCTGCAACTAACAACGCTATAAGAGGGGCTGAGCAAAGCAGTAACATAGCCAAGCAACGGTTTGCTAGGAAGGGTGAAAAAGGTTAGAGGCTGACATGGCAATTTGGGAGGCTTGAAGAGCAAATGATAGGTAGTGTAGCATAGAGATATAACGAAGCAACTAGCATAGCAATGCTAGTAGTGAGATCCAAGGTGACGGTCATCTTGCCTGAAATCCCACTAGGAAGAAGAATGAGTCCCTGAAGAAGACGAACGGGAGTAGTCTCACGAATCCTCACAATCGCAACATCGCCGGAACTAAGAAGCAACACCGGAAAGAAGCAAACAACATGGTAAACGAGCAAGCATAAGCATGGCATGATGCACAAACAAGTATGATGCATGTCTGGTTTAAAGAGGCATGGCATGGCAAAGTGCACAAACAATACTACAAATTAAGTGGAGCTCAATATGCAACGAGTTGCATATTGACGAAACACCACATTCAAATGTTTAGTTCTTTCTCGTTTATGTACCCAACAATATTAAATGTTGATTAACATGGCAAGAGGTGAAGCATAAGTAAACTAACTATCTAGGCAAGTTTAAATGAGGCCGGAACACTAAACAACAATTCCGGGAAATCCTCAGGTGTAATTTATGAATTTGGTACTGTTCTTCCCTAAAACATATTTTCTTGTTGTTAAACAGGAAAATAAAGTGCACCATGTTAAACTAGGCATTTTTCCACCCCATTTACGTATAAAGTTTATTTAAAACCGAGTTACGGTTAATTAGTTATGAAATAAATCATTTTAACATGGCATTTGAGAAAATTTAAACAAACAGCATTTTAAACATTTTAAACATGGATGAAAATGGCATATTATTAATCTACACAAAATTCTAAGCATTTTACATGTTCGAATCATTTTAATCTGATGCACGGTTGTGGAGTTATTAAATGCATGAAGATGGAGGGCCAAGCTGCAAATCTGTTAATTCACTGGATAATAGCTAAAATCGCTGGCAGGAAAAAAAACATCGCTCTCACGTCATGATCATCGCATAACCTGTACCTGCAACTGTTGTTGTAGTAATCTGTGAGCCACGAGGACTCAGCAATCCCATTACCATGGGTATCAAGACTAGCAAAGCTTAATGGGAAAGGAAGGGGTTAAGTGGTGAGGTTGCAGCAGCAGCTAAGCAAGTATGGTGGCTAACATACGCAAATAAGAGCGAGAAGAGAAGCAAAGGAACGGTCGTCAACTAGTAATGATCAAGAGGTGATCCTGAACTCCTACTTACGTCAAACATAACCCAAAACCGTGTTCACTTCCCGGACTCAGCCGAAAAGGGACCATCACGGCTACACACATGGTTGATGCGTTTTAATTCGGATCTGGTGTCAAGTTATCTACAACCGGACATTAACAAATTCCCATCTGCCACATAACTGCGGGCACGACTTTCGAAAGATAATACCCTGCAGGGGTGTCCCAACTTAGCCCATGATAAGCGATCAACGAAGGATATACCTTCTCCCAGGAAGACCCGATCAGTCTCGGAATCCCGGTTTACAAGACATTTCAACAATGGTAAAACAAGACCAGCAAAGCCGCCCGGATGTGCCGACAAATCCCGATAGGAGCTGCACATATCTCGTTCTCAGGGCACACCGGATTGTCCAAACTTATGGTAGGCCATCCCAGAGTTGCCCCTAGTGGCCACCGGCGGCTGACAGGTTGGACTAACACTCACGACAAGCACTGGCCTGGGGGGGGGGGGGTAAATAAAGATGACCCTCGGGCTCCGGAAACCCAAGGGAAAAAGGGCTAGGTGAGGCAAATGGTGAAACCAAGGTTGGACCTTGCTGGAGGAGTTTTATTCAAAGTGAACTGTCAAGGGGTCCCATAAATCACCCAGCCGGGTAAGGAACGCAAAATCCCGGAACATAACACCGGTATGACGGAAACTAGGGCGGCAAGAGTGGAACAAAACACCAGGCATAAGGCCGAGCCTTCCACCCTTTACCAAGTATATAGATGCATTAATTAAATAAGAGATATTGTGATATCCCAACATAATCCTGTCCATCATGGGGCAATCTTCAACTTCACCTGCAACTAACAACGCTATAAGAGGGGCTGAGCAAAGCGGTAACATAGCCAAGCAACGGTTTGCTAGGAAGGGTGAAAAAGGTTAGAGACTGACATGGCAATTTGGGAGGCTTGAAGAGCAAATGATAGGTAGCGCAGCGTAGTGATAGAACGAAGCAACTAGCATAGCAATGATAGTAGTGAGATCCAAGGTGACGGTCAACTTGCCTGAAATCCTGCTAGGAAGAAGAACGAGTCCCTGAAGAAGACAAACGGGAGTAGTCGAACGAATCCTCATGATCGCAACATCACCGGAACTAAGAAGCAACACTGGAAAGAAGCAAACAACATGGTAAACGAGCAAGCATAAGCATGGCATGATGCACAAACAAGTATGATGCATGTCCGGTTTAAAGAGGCATGGCATGGCAAAGTGCACAAACAATACTACAAATTAAGTGGAGCTCAATATGCAACGAGTTGCATATTGACGAAACACCACATTCAAATGTTTAGTTCTCTCTCGTTTACGTACCCAACAATATTAAATGTTGATTAACATGGCAAGAGGTGAAGCATAAGTAAACTAACTATCTAGGCAAGTTTAAATGAGGCCGGAACAACAAACAACAATCCTGGGAAATCCTCAGGTGCAATTTATGAATTTGGTACTGTTCTGCCCTAAAACATATTTTATTGTTGTTAAACAGGAAAATAAAGTGCACCGTGTTAAACTAGGCATTTTTCCACCCCATTTACATATAAAGTTGATTTAAAACCGAGTTACGGTTAATTAGTTATGAAATAAATCATTTTAACATGGCATTTGAGAAAATTTAAACAAACAGCATTTAAACATTTTAAACATGGATGAAAATGGCATATTATTAATCTACACAAAATTCTAAGCATTTTACATGTTCGAATCATTTTAATCCGATGCACGGTTGTGGAGTTATTAAATGCATGATGATGGAGGGCCAAACTGCAAATCTGTTAATTCACTGGATAATAGCTAAAATCGCTGGCAGGAAAAAAACATGCATCGGGCCGAATCTGGCTGCCCTATCAGGAGCATACAGAGGGCGGGGCTGCTCACCAGGCCTCATGGGCCGGTTGGTGGAGAGGGAGGCCGGCAGGGGGCACGCTAGGCCTTGCGTGAGACACGGCCCAGGCGCGGGTTTGATGCAGTCAACACGACGACGAGGGAGATGCTGTTGTTTGTTTTTGAATAACAGAAACAGGGCGAGGCAGAGCGAGCAGAGGCCGGTGATGCTGGGACTTGGCGAAGGCGGAGCCTCTCCGGCAAGGCGAGGACGGGGCGAAGGCGACCTGATCTGGCGGCGGGGACGCGGTGCCTCTTCGGATCTGGCGGAGACGACGACAAATGAAGCAGGGCGGTGGCAGGAGCTGCAAGGCCATGACAGGGAGAATTTCAGAGAAAAACAGAGAGGAAGGAGGAAGAAGGAGGGAAGGAGCCGGGGCATGGTGCTGGACCCATGGTTGCCGGAGTCGCGCTCGCCGACGCGGAGGAGGAGGCCAGAACGGCAAGGTCCTCGAGACCCTGGGCTTGGACGACGGGATGGCGACGGAGCGCGAGGAAGCAGAGCGTAGTAGAGAAGCGGCGCTAGGTGGAGAAGACGCGAGCAGGGGCGGTCTCCTGTCGGTTCCCGGCAACGACGGGCGTGGAGAAGGTCGGGTCTGGGCAAGGTTGGGCGGAGAAGGGAGATCCTGGCAACGAGGTGCTGCAGAAGGGCGGCAGCCATGGCTCCTGTGCGAAGGACACACAGTTGAGAAAGAGGTCAGAGAGAGATAGAGAGAAGAATGGAAGGAGGGAGAAGAGAAAATATGGGCGCGAGGCTCATCTGGTGGTGATGCTCGCCGGCGGAGGTATCTCTGGTGGTGCTGCGGGCGGCCGGACTTGTCCAGGAGGCAGGGGAGGCAGGGAGGCCCCCATGGTGCTGGTGGTCGGAGGGGAACCGGGGTCGGGGAGGCACGGGAGGTGGTGGATGGGTTGTGTCGGTGGCTGGTTCGGGTGGATCGAGGGGAGGCTTCGAGCGCTGGTTGGGCGAGAAGGGGACTGGGAGGATTTGGATCAGGGAGGATCGCGAGGTGGATGCGGGAGAGTGGCGGCGGCTAGGAGGATGGGACATCTCCCTAAATTTTAGGGTTGGTCTGGTTTATATAGTGAGTGGGTTAGGTTAGGGACTATCGGACCCTCCGATCGTAATCGGGCGGTCGAAGATAAATGGCTTAGGGGAGTCCAACAAATAAACGTAGATGTTTTATAGATGTTAGGGGATGATCCGGAACCAACGGTAACGATAGAACGGGTCACGTTCGGGGCAGGTTTCTGACACGCGCAAGAGGGGGGGTGATTGTGCAGAGAGGTTAGGCGGTCAGAGAAGAGGGACTCGAAAAACCCGGTTGGTCTCGGAACGGTCAAAGGAGGCAAGGGGAACGCGGCAACTACGAACGGGTGCGAGTTTTATGAAAACATGCAGATGCAATGCACATGATGCTATGAGATGAGATGCATGACGTGAACAAAATGCAAAACAAAAGACAAAAACCCAATCATGAAGGAAATATCATATCGCATCTCCGGAAAAGGCAAGAGTTGGAGTTACGAATATGGAAAGTTGTATCCGGGGCATTACAAAATCAGTACCAAACGGAGTCCAAACGCAGCGAAACTTTTTGTGGATTCTTTTTTGGACCAGAAGACATCTAGTGGGCCAGGAACACACCTAAGGGGAGCTCCGAGGGGAGAACAACCCACCAGGGTGCGCCTGGGGGCCCAGGCATGCCCCGGTGGGTTGTGCCCTCCTCATTGGCCTCCTGCACCGCCTCTTTGCTCTATAAATGCCTCAATATTCTAGAAACCTAGGGGAGTCGACGAAAATCAATTTCCAGCCGCCGCAAGTTCCAAAAACACCAGATCCAATCTAGACACCATCACGGAGGGGTTCATCATCTCCATTGGTGCCTCTCCGATGATGCGTGAGTAGTTCTTTGTAGACCTACGGGTCCGTAGTTAGTAGCTATATGGATTCCTCTCTCTCTCTTGATTATCAATACAATGGTCTCTTGGAGATCCATATGATGTAAGTCTTTTTGCGGTGTGTTTGTTGGGATCTGATGAACTTTGAGTTTATGATCAGATCTATGCTTTTATCCATGAAAGTTATTTGAGTCTTCTTTGATCTCTTATATGCATGATTGATTATAGCCTCGTATTTCTTCTCTAATATTTAGGTTTTGTTTGGCCAACTTGATGTATTTATCTTGCAATGGGAAGATGTGCTTTGTGATGGGTTCGATCTTACGGTTCTTGATCCCAGTGATAGAAGGGGAAACGACACGTATGTATCGTTGCTATTAAGGATAACAAGATGGGGTGTATTTCTACATAAATAGATCTTGTCTACATCACGTCATCATTCTTATTGCATTACTCCATTTTTCCATGAACTTAATACACTAGATGCATGCTAGATAGCGGTCGATGTGTGGAGTAATAGTAGTAGATGCAGGCAGGAGTCGGTCTACTAATCTTGGACGTGATGCCTATATAATGATCATTGCATGGATGTCATTATTATTTGAATTTCTATCAATTGCCCAACTGTAATTGCTTTCCCATCATTTGCTATTTTTCTAGAGAGAAGCCACTAGTGAAACCTACGGCCCCCGGGTCTCTTTTCATCATATTTTCCTTTGCGATCTATTTTCCTTTGCTTTTATTTTTCAGATCTATTAAACCAAAAATACAAAAATACCTTGCTACAATTTATTTATTCCGCGATCTATTTATCCTATCTACCACAGTTATCTCATGTTATCTTGCCTACTTGAGGCACTGTACCTGAAAGGGATTGATACGTCTCCAACATATCTACTCTTTTGCCCTTGTTTTGGACTCTAACTTGCATGATTAGAATGCAACTTGCCATGGTGTTATTATTGTGCAGAAATAATAGTTCTCGGAATGACCTGAAACTTCACAGAGTCACTTTTTGAATTAATAAAAATACTAGCGAAAGAATCAATAGAAGGGAGGTCACACCCTGGCCACGAGGGTGGGGGCGCGTCCTACCACCCTGGGGACGCCCCCTGCCTCGTGGGCCCCCTGGACCTCCACCGACCTCAACTCCAACACTATATATTCAAGTTCGAGGAGAAAAAAATCAGAGAGAAGGATTCATTGCGTTTTACGATACGGAGCCGTTGCCAAGCCCTGTTCTTCCTCGGGAAGGCTGATCTGGAGTTTGTTTGCGGCCCTGGAGAGGGGAATCCATCGCCATCGTCATCATCAACCATCCTCCATCACCAATTTCATGATGCCCACCGCCGTGCGTGAGTAATCCCATCGTAGGCTTGTTGGACGGTGATGGGTTGGATGAGTTTTACCATGTAATCGAGTTAGTTTTGTTAGGGTTTGATCCCTAGTATCCATTATGTCCTAAGATTTATGTTGCTATGACTTTGCCATGCTTAATGCTTGTCACTAGGGCCCGAGTGCCATGATTTCAAATCTGAACCTATTATGTTTTCATGAATATATGAGTGTTCTTGATCCTATCTTGCAAGTTATAGTCACCTACTATGTGTCTTGATCTGGCAACCCCGAAGTGACAATAGTCGGGACAATTCCCGGTGATGAACATAGTTTGAGGAGTTCACGTATTCACTAAGTGCTAATACTTTGGTCCAGTTCTCTATTAAAAGGAGGCCTTAATATCCCTTAGTTTCCATTCGGATCCCGCTGCCACGGGAAGGTAGGACAAAAGATGTCATGCAAGTTCTTTTCCATAAACACGTATGACTATATTCGGAATACATGCCGACATTATACTGAGGAATTGGAGCTAGTTCTGTGTCACCCTATGTTATAACTATTGCATGATAAATGCTATCCGACATAATTATCCATCCTTGATCCATTGCCTACGAGCTTGTTTCATATTGATCTTTGCTAAGTTACTTCTCCGTTGCCACTGTTACGATTGCTACAAAACTGCTATTGTTACTTTTGCCACCATTACTGAGGGTGTCCTGGACTAGGGGGTGTCCGGATAGCCGAACTATCACCGACGGCCGGACTCCAAGACTATGAAGATACAAGATTGAAGACGTCGTCCCGTGTCCGGATGGGACTTTCCTTGGTGTGGAAGGCAAGCTTGGCGATACGGATATGTAGATCTCCTACCATTGTAACCGACTCTGTGTAACCCTAGCCCTCTCCGGTGTCTATATAAACCGGAGGGTTTTAGTCCGTAGGATGAACAACAATCATACCATAGGCTAGCTTCTAGGGTTTAGCCTCCTTGATCTCGTGGTAGATCTACTCTTGTACTACCCATATCATCAATATTAATTAAGCAGGAGTAGGGTTTTACCTCCACCGAGAGGGCCCGAACCTGGGTAAAAACATCGTGTCCCTTGTCTCCTTTTACCATCCGCCTAGACGCACAGTTCGGGACCCCCTACCCGAGATCCGCCGGTTTTGACACCGACATTGGTGCTTTCATTGAGAGTTCCTCTGTGTCGTCACCTATAGGTCCGATGGCTCCTTCGATCATCAACAACAACGCGATCCAGGGTGAGACTTTTCTCCCCGGACAGATCTTCGAATTCGGCGGCTTCGCACTGCGGGCCAATTCACTTGGCCATCTGGAGCAGATCGAAAGCTACGCCCCTGGTCATCAGGTCAGATTTGGAAGTTTGAACTATACGACCGACATCCGCGGAGACTTGATCTTCGACGGATTTGAGCCACAGCCGAGCGCGCCACACTGTCATGATGGGCATGATTTAGCTCTGCTGTCGGACAGTGCCCTGGAGGCCGCACAAGAGTCTGCTCCGACCCTTAGCTCGGAGCCGACTGCGCCGATCGAGGATGGGTGGCTGGACACCGCCTCGGGGGCTGCTACCTCTACGATGATGGAGCCGAATACCGACCCTGTCCCCTGTGAAGCTCGTGACTCCAAGGTGCCGGAGTCCTCTTCGGACCCCGAACCTTCCGCTCTCCTGCCAATCGAATGCAACCGGGCGCCGATCATGGAGTTCACCGCTGCAGACATCCTTCAGCACTCGCCTTTTGGCGACATCCTGAATTTGCTAAAGTGTCTCTCTTTATCAGGAGAGCCCTGGCCGGATTACGGTGAGGACGGTTGGGACTCGGACGACGAAGAAATTCAAAGCCCACCCACCACCCACTTCGTAGCCACTGTCGATGACTTAACTGACATGCCAGACTTCGACTCCGAAGACATCGACGGTATGGACGACGATGCAGGAGACGACCAAGACCCAGCACCTATAGGGCACTGGAAGGCCACCTCAACTCATGATGTTTATATGGTGGACAATCCTAAAGGAAGCGATAACGAGGAACAACGGGACGCTGCGAAGGATAACTCCCTCGGAAAATAGCCGAAACAGCGACGCAAGCGCCACCCAAAGTCCCGCCTCGACAACGACATCACCCATACAGACCCAGCCATAGAGCAGGGCGAACCGGTGGACGACGAACATGCCCCCGAGCAACCATCCGAACAAGATGAATTGGATAAGCAATCTATCCCCGGCGAAAACAACAGTCCATATGATCTCACGCCGGACACACCGTTGGAGCAGAAGAACCTCCAAAAAAGGCTCGTCGCCACTGCATGAAGTCTGAAGAAGCAGAAGCGGAAGCTCAAAACAGCGGAAGACATACTCAGAATGAGATGGAGCAAAGTACTCAAGACCGCAGACAAATACGGCGATAGTCGCCAAGCAAAAATCTACCCGAAGCGCAAACTACTGCCCGAATTTGACGAGGAGGCCGTAGAACCCCCACAATCAAAGAACAAAGAGGCCGCCCGGTCGGATAGACGACCACATGACAAACAAAGAGTGGCAAGCGGCGCCGCACACAAGCCGGCACGTGATCCACACAAGGATCCTCACACAAAGGATGGCCCGGCCAGGTCCATCTATGGGCCAAGAAAGCAAGCCCCAGAAAGTAATACAACACGTCGAGTATTCGAACATCACGGCACACCCAAATACAGGGGCGCCGCACACCCCTTATGTTTCACCGATGAGGTGTTGGATCATGAATTTCCAGCGGGATTCAAGCCCGTAAACATAGAGGCATACGACGAAACAACAGACCCTGGAGTCTGGATTGAGGATTACATCCTGCACATACATATGGCTAGAGGAGATGACCTCCACGCCATAAAATACTTACCCCTCAAGCTCAAAGGGCTAGCTCGGCATTGGCTCAAAAGCCTCCCAGAAAATACCATTGGAAGTTGGGAAGAGCTCGAGGATGCGTTTCGGGCAAATTTTCAGGGGACTTATGTCCGCCCTCCGGATGCAGACGATTTAAGTCACATAACTCAACAGCCCGGAGAGTCAGCCCGCAAATTCTAGAAGAGTTTCCTCACCAAAAAGAACCAAATAGTCGACTGTCTGGACGCCGAAGCCTTAGCAGCCTTTAAACATAACGTCCGAGATGAATGGCTCACCAGACACCTCGGCCAGGAAAAGACAAGAACAATGGCCGCACTAACAAGCCTCATGACCCACTTTTGCGCGGGAGAGGATAGCTGGCTGGCAAGATGCAGCACCAGTGACCCAAGTACATCCGAGGTCAGGGATGGAAATGGGAAACCAAGACGCATAAAGGACCAGCGGCGGACTAAGGGAAATGGCCCAAAGAGCACGACAGTCAATGCCGGGTTCAAAAGCTCTTGGCAGAACAACAAAACACTGCCTCTCAAGGACAACAGCGATGAGCTATCCAACCTAAACAAAATCTTGGACAAGATATGCCAAATCAACAGCACCTCCGGGAAGCCTGCAAACCATACCCACAGAGATTGTTGGGTCTTCAAACAGTCCGGCCGACTCAATGCCGAACACAAGGGGCTCGAAACACCAAGTGAGGACGATGACGAACTCCACAAGCAGAGAACCGGAAAACAAAGGAATTTCCAACAAGAGGTCAAAACAGTAAAGTCACTTCATGTGACAACAGGCAAAAATAGAGCGGCGCCCATTAAAGTAAGCGCCGCACGGTCCACCCCAGCGGAGTCCCGACACTAGATGTCAAAACCAATCACTTTCGACCATCAGGATTACTCTGGAAGTATCTGGAACGCAGGATGGACTGCTCTGATATCAGATCCTATAATCGACGGACTACAATTTACACAAGTCCTAATGGACGGCGGCAGTGATCTAAACCTACTATATCAGGATACAATCCGCAGAATGGGGATAGACCCAACCAAAATAAGCCATAGCAACACTTCCTTTAAAGGAGTGATGCTAGGCCCATATGACCATTGTACGGGCTCTCTACCAATAGAAGTTGTGTTCGGCTCATCCGACAACTCCCGTCGCGAAAAGTTAGTCTTCCACATCGCCCCATTTAAAAGTAGCTATCAAGCACTGTTGGGACGCGAAGCTTTCGCCCGCTTTAACGCAATACCGCATTATGCATCTCTTACACTTAAAATGCCCAGTCCACGAGGCATCATCTCATTAAAGGGAAACCTCGAGTATTCCTTGAATACGGAAGAAAGTGAGACTGACTTGACAGCCACACATTAATCCAGCTTTGCTGATCAAAGCACCCAAACAGGTCATTCAGATCCCGGACACGGTTAGGCGAGTCCGGCACAAATAAACAAGGGGCTTACTAGCCGCGTCCCCCCTTACAAGGGGTTGCACGCATGTACAATAAGAGACAATAAAGCTCAATTTTATTTGTTTTTTGACTTATACTCTGTTTATACATTATTCGCACGATCCCTTTTTCAAACTAAGTTCTTCTCTTTTACAGATGAACACC